>JAIOJX010000026.1:42580783-43180783 GCA_022376925.1 Tragulus kanchil
CCTACCTAAAGAAACAAAAGAACTGTACACAGAAAATTACAAGACACTCATGAGAGACATTAAAGAAGAGTTAAACAGATGGAGAGATATTCCATGTTCCTGGGTCGGAAGAATCAATATTGTGAAAATGACCATACTACCAAATGTCATCTATAGATTCAATAGGATCCCTATCAAACTTCCAATAACATTCTTCACAGAACTAGACCAACGAATAACACAGTTCATATGGAAACACAAAAGACCTCGAATAGCCAAAGCAATCCTCAGGAAGCAGAATGGAGCTGGGGGGATCAGCCTCCCTAACTTCAGACTCTACTATAGACCAACGAATAACACAGTTCATATGGAAACACAAAAGACCTCGAATAGCCAAAGCAATCCTCAGGAAGCAGAATGGAGCTGGGGGGATCAGCCTCCCTAACTTCAGACTCTACTACAAAGCAACAGTCATCAAGACAGTATGGTACTGGCACAAAAACAGAAATATCGACCAATGGAACAAGATCGAGAACCCAGAGATAAAGCCACGCACCTATGGGTACCTTATTTTTGACAAAGGAGGCGAACATATAAAATGGGACAAAGACAGCCTCTTCAACAAATGGTGCTGGGAAAATTAGACAGCTACATGCAAGAAAATGAAATTGGAACATTCCTTGACACCATACACAAAGATCAACTCAAAATGGATTAAAGACTTAAATGTAAGGCCAGAAACCATCAAACTCTTAGAGGAGAATATAGGCAAAACCCTCAAGGACATCAATCAAAGCAAGATCTTCTCTGACCCACCTACTAGAATAGTGGAACTAAAAAGACAAATGAACATGTGGGACCTAATGAAACTTAAAAGCTTTTGTACAGCTAAAGAAATTACAAAAAAGCTGAACAGACAGCCCACAGAATGGGAGAAAATCATAGCAAATGAAACAACAGACAAAGAATTAATCTCCAAAATCTACAAGCAACTCAGACAACTCAGCACTGGAAAAACAAACAACCCAATCAAAAAATGGGAAAAGGACCTAAACAGACACCTCTCCATACAGATGGCCCAAAAACACATGAAACGATGCTCAACTTCACTAATAATTAGAGAAATGCAAATCAAAACTACAATGAGATATCACCTCACACCCGTCAGAATGGCCATCACCCACAAATCGACAGACAATAAATGCTGGAGAGGCTGCGGAGAAAAGGGAACACTCCTGCATTGCTGGTGGGAGTGTAAATTGATACAGCCTCTATGGAAGACAGTCTGGAGATTTCTTAAAAAACTAAAAATAGAAGCACCCTATGACCCAGCAATCCCACTCTTAGGCTTATACCCTGACGAAATCAAAACTGAAAGAAGCACCTGTACCCCAATGTTCATTGCAGCTCTCTATACAATAGCTAGAACATGGAAGGAACCTAGATGCCCATCGACGAACGAATGGATCCAAAAGCTCTGGTACATATATACAATGGAATACTACACAGCTGTAAAGAGAAATGCAGAAGAATCAACCCTAATGAGGTGGCTGGATCTAGAATGTATCATCAAAAGTGAAGTCAGTCAGAAAGAGAAGGACAAATACAGTATATTAACACATATATATGGAATCTAGTAGGATGGTGATGATGGCACACGCAGTGAAGCGACAGAAAGACAGACATGGACAGTGTCACTCAATTTTGACATATGGACATTGTGGGGAAGGAACAGTGGGTGAGAGGCATAAAGGAAGTAGCATGAAGGCTTGTACTATCATAAGTGAAGAAAATAGCTCTAGTCATTGCTCTGTGAGAAAAGGGGATCCTTCAGGGGTGCTGTGTGATGGTCCGGAGGGGAGGGAAGGGGGAGATATACATATGACTAATCTGAGAACATACATATCTGTAAACAACAAAACTCTGTAAAAGTTAAAAGTAAAATAAAGGTTTAAAAAAAAAAAAGAAAAAATATCTTCACTTTTTAAGAAATATACGTTGAGTGCAATCAGAATTGACCAAATAATGCTTGGCGGGTGCCCATGCCCTATGTGAACTATTCTAAAAAAACTGCACATGTTAAACTTTTAACAGCCACATTAAGTAACTGATTAACAAAGATTTATCTGATCCTAAGAGTGGCCACCAAAAAAACTTAAGTTACTAAAATTCAATTCATTTAGGATGTCCTGGTGGGTACAATGGTTAGGAATTCACCTGACAATGCAACGGACATGGGTTCGATCCCTGGTCTGGAAGGATTTCACATGCCGTGGAGCAACTAAGCCTGTACACTAAAACTACTGAGCCCCAACTCCAGAGTTCAAGAGATGCAACTACTGAGCCCACTGTGCTGCAACTACTGAAGCCTGTGTGCCTAGAACCTGTGCTCCATGACAAGAGAAGTCACCACAATAAGAACCCTGAACACTGCAATGAAGATTAGCCCTGACTTGCTTGAACTAGACAAAGTTCATGCACAGCAACGAAGACCTAGCACAGTCAATAAAGAAATAAAACACTTTTTAAAAAAATTCAGTTTATTTAAATATTCCTGTGTCAGTACTTGCCTTGATCATTTCAGGATGAATAATGTTTAATTTTTTCTTGGTGTGCTTTTGTCTTACTGAATAAAAACTACCTTTCAGGGTATTTGCCCACTAAAACACCAAAAACTGCACCCAAATTACAACTAAAAAAAGCCCCACCTTGCGCCAACTGCATGCTTTACCTTAAATCTCACTCAATTTTGACGGGGCAGGAGGGAGGTGACTAAAATGCATTTCCACAAGGAAAAACTGAAATTTGTTTTGCAATCATACCCAGACAGGAAATAACGGTACCTTCTTTGACAAATCTCAAATAATATGTCAGAAGTCTCATACTACTTACTTTTCAGTTACATAACAACCTTTAAGATACTGTATTATCTAATAGCACAGTGAAGCCTATCTTTTTTTTGTATTCATTATTCCTAATTATTTTTACTCCTGTATTACTTTAGCTTCAAGTGTATAAACAACATATCCCAACCATAATTTGATATTTTAGATCTGTTTTTCAATTTTTTAAAAGCTTGCTATTTTTTTATATATGCAAAGTTCTATTTCACATAGTTAGATAATCCAGAATTTAATGCTATGAACTCTCCTGTCCTCCTTTAGAACATGTAAGCAAGTCTGAAGAATATTAGAAGAGTTCTGCTTAGGAATATAAATAAAAGACCTGAGAAAGTGTACCTGTCAGAACCATAACATATAAAAAATGTCATACAAGAATTATTAAGATTTAAAACCAGGGAGAAGACAAGAGCATAAGCCAGGAAGAATAAAAGCACTTTTTTAAAAAAGTTAGTCTTCTTAATATAAAATGGAAGGAAGACTTCCTTACCAGATCAGAATAATGAAATGGTACTTCTACAAAAGTTAAGGTATTTCAGAACCAAAAGTTTTGACAGAGCCTATCCTATATTATTATTTGGCCACTTCTATTGGTCTTTTATTTATTTATTTTCATCTATCTTTGTTCTTTGGCCTGTGTGGGCCTCCCACTGCAGTGGCCTCTCTCGTTGCAGAGCATCGGCTCTGAGCGCATGCACTCCAGAGCACTGGCTCGTAATTGGACACAAAGGTCCAGCTACTCCGCAGCATATGGGATCTTCCCATGCCAGGGATTGAACCAGCGCCTCTTGCACCTTGCAAGGTGGACTTTACCCACTGGACCACCAGGGAAGTCCCCTTCTATTGTTTTAAAACAGATCTCTTCTAGAACCTTTATTTACTGTGTGTGTAAACCATAGAGTAAGCCAACTATTGAAGAACTGATGCTTTCGAAAAGTGGTGCTGGAGAAAGCTCTTGAGGGTCCCCTGGACTGCAAGGAGAGCAAACCAGTCAGCCCTAAAGGAAATCAACCCTAATATTTATTGAAAGGACTCAAGTATTGAAGCAGAAGCTCCAATACTTTGGCCACCTGATGCGAAGAGCTGAATCACTGGAAAAGATCTTGATGTTGGGAAAGATTGAAGGCAAAAGAAGGAGGCAGCAGAGGGTGAGATGGTTAGATAGTATCACCAAGCCAATAGGCATGAATTTGAGCAAACTCTGGGAGAGAGCGGAGGCCAGAGGAACCTGGCATGCTGCAGTTCATGGGGTGGCAGTCAGATACAACTTAGCAACTAAACAACAAAATCCATACTATTTTCTTGTCAATTAAGGTTTTACCAATTATAGCATTAAAGTAATCCCTGAAGACGAACTGTGTTCTACTATGACATAAGTATGAAGTCTAAGGACATTTAGACAACTATATAAAACAGCATTTAGGGCTTCCCCTGGTGGTCCAGTGGGTAAGGACACCGCCTTGCAGTGCAAGGTGCCGTTCGACCTGGCCTGGGAAGATCCCACGTGCCGCGGATCAAAAATGTCATACGAAAAAAAAAAGAAATAAGCCAGGAAGAATAAAAGCACTTTTAAAAAGTCTTCTTAATATAAAATGGAAGGAAGACTTCCTTACCAGATCAGAATAATGAAATGGTACTTCTACAAAAGTTAAGGTATTTCAGAACCAAAAGTTTTGACAGAGCCTATCCTATATTATTATTTGGCCACTTCTATTGGTCTTTTATTTATTTATTTTCATCTATCTTTGTTCTTTGGCTCCTGTGGGCCTCCCATTGCACTGGCCTCTCGTTGCAGAGCATCGGCTCTGAGCGCATGCACTCCAGAGCACTGGCTCGTAATTGGACACAAAGGTCCAGCTACTCCGCAGCATATGGGATCTTCCCATGCCAGGGATTGAACCAGCGCCTCTTGCACCTTGCAAGGTGGACTTTACCCACTGGACCACCAGGGAAGTCCCCTTCTATTGTTTTAAAACAGATCTCTTCTAGAACCTTTATTTACTGTGTGTGTAAACCATAGAGTAAGCCAACTATTGAAGAACTGATGCTTTCGAAAAGTGGTGCTGGAGAAAGCTCTTGAGGGTCCCCTGGACTGCAAGGAGAGCAAACCAGTCAGCCCTAAAGGAAATCAACCCTAATATTTATTGAAAGGACTCAAGTATTGAAGCAGAAGCTCCAATACTTTGGCCACCTGATGCGAAGAGCTGAATCACTGGAAAAGATCTTGATGTTGGGAAAGATTGAAGGCAAAAGAAGGAGGCAGCAGAGGGTGAGATGGTTAGATAGTATCACCAAGCCAATAGGCATGAATTTGAGCAAACTCTGGGAGAGAGCGGAGGCCAGAGGAACCTGGCATGCTGCAGTTCATGGGGTGGCAGTCAGATACAACTTAGCAACTAAACAACAAAATCCATACTATTTTCTTGTCAATTAAGGTTTTACCAATTATAGCATTAAAGTAATCCCTGAAGACGAACTGTGTTCTACTATGACATAAGTATGAAGTCTAAGGACATTTAGACAACTATATAAAACAGCATTTAGGGCTTCCCCTGGTGGTCCAGTGGGTAAGGACACCGCCTTGCAGTGCAAGGGGTGCCGGTTCGAGCCCTGGCCTGGGAAGATCCCACGTGCCGCGGAGCGGCTGGACTGATGGGTCTAGTTACGGAGCCGGAGCTCTGGAGCGCATGCGCCCAGAGCCGGTGCTCTACAACGACAGACGCCACCGCAATGGGAGGCCCACAGGAGCCAAAGAACGAAGACGAATGAGACTGGAGAAATGAAAGACCAATAGAAGTGGCCCACCCACTCCCCCCCCTCCCCAACCCGACCCCCGCCCAAAGTAAATAAATAAATAAATCTTTAAAAAAATAAATAAATAAAACAGCATTTAAGGTATCAGAGGGGCTTCCCTGGTAGCTCAGTGGTGAAGAGTTTGCCTGCCAATGCAGGAGACACGGGTTCAATCCCTGATCCGGGAAGATCCCATGTGCTGAGGAACAACTAAGCCCGTGAGTCACAACTTTTGAGTCACACGTGCTGCAGCTACTAAAGCCTGCGTGCCCTGGAGCCCGAGTTCCACAACAAGAGAAGTCACTGCAACAAGAAGCCTGCTCACCTCAACTAGAGAGTAGCCCCCACTCCCTGAAACTTGGAAAGAGCCTGCAGCAGCAGTGAAAACCCAGAATAGCCAAAAAAAAAAAAAAAAAAGATATCAGGGGACTGTGATTATTCCACAGAGCCCCAAAGCACCATTGCTGACCATATACCTGATAGTTAGTAGTGAGTAATCCTTACCAATCCTTACCTTGGTAAGGATACAATTTGAGGAAAAGCTGTATGTGTTAAAATTTATCCTATCCCTTACCCCACCCCCCAAATCATTAAGACATAGCCAAAACATTCAAGTTATACTATGAGTTATTTCATGATTCTCTAAGTATAGGCAAAATATATAAAGTATAAAGCTAACCAACAAAAACAAATCATTACTATGGACAATAACAAAGAAAATCTTTAAATCTTGAAGGTATTCAGAAGCTATCTCCACATCTGGTGACTAAATAGGTAGTGATGATATTAATCAAAACAGCAAATAGAAAGAAGTACAGGTTCAAGGAAAAAACTTCTGAATGGTGTATAGTCAACAGCCCATACATGACAGCCATAATCCTTTCCCTTTGTTAGCTCTTAAAGTTCGAGCCCTGGCCTGGGAAGATCCCACGTGCCGCGGAGCGGCTGGACTGATGGGTCTAGTTACGGAGCCGGAGCTCTGGAGCGCATGCGCCCAGAGCCGGTGCTCTACAACGACAGACGCCACCGCAATGGGAGGCCCACAGGAGCCAAAGAACGAAGACGAATGAGACTGGAGAAATGAAAGACCAATAGAAGTGGCCCACCCACTCCCCCTCTCCAACCCGACCCCCGCCCAAAGTAAATAAATAAATAAATCTTTAAAAAAATAAATAAATAAAACAGCATTTAAGGTATCAGAGGGGCTTCCCTGGTAGCTCAGTGGTGAAGAGTTTGCCTGCCAATGCAGGAGACACGGGTTCAATCCCTGATCCGGGAAGATCCCATGTGCTGAGGAACAACTAAGCCCGTGAGTCACAACTTTTGAGTCACACGTGCTGCAGCTACTAAAGCCTGCGTGCCCTGGAGCCCGAGTTCCACAACAAGAGAAGTCACTGCAACAAGAAGCCTGCTCACCTCAACTAGAGAGTAGCCCCCACTCCCTGAAACTTGGAAAGAGCCTGCAGCAGCAGTGAAAACCCAGAATAGCCAAAAACAAAAAAAAGATATCAGGGGACTGTGATTATTCCACAGAGCCCCAAAGCACCATTGCTGACCATATACCTGATAGTTAGTAGTGAGTAATCCTTACCAATCCTTACCTTGGTAAGGATACAATTTGAGGAAAAGCTGTATGTGTTAAAATTTATCCTATCCCTTACCCCACCCCCCAAATCATTAAGACATAGCCAAAACATTCAAGTTATACTATGAGTTATTTCATGATTCTCTAAGTATAGGCAAAATATATAAAGTATAAAGCTAACCAACAAAAACAAATCATTACTATGGACAATAACAAAGAAAATCTTTAAATCTTGAAGGTATTCAGAAGCTATCTCCACATCTGGTGACTAAATAGGTAGTGATGATATTAATCAAAACAGCAAATAGAAAGAAGTACAGGTTCAAGGAAAAAACTTCTGAATGGTGTATAGTCAACAGCCCATACATGACAGCCATAATCCTTTCCCTTTGTTAGCTCTTAAAATAAACTTCTCTACTCCTACATTGCCCTTTCCACCTCTCCACTGGTCCTTCAGGAACTGCTCAGTAGTCTACTTCCATTGGAAAGCTTTTAAGACCCCTTTTCTGCACTCACAAGACAACCTGGATAAACTGCTCTGAGAGCACTAACCACACCCAACAGTATCTAACTGTCCACTGCCCCTAGACTCGGAGGTCTACCAGCATTCTTAGAAGTCTAGTAATAGTTAGTGCCTGATAAACAGTACTTAAAAAGCATGTTCTATTTGAATATGTTCTGAATGAATGAGTTAAGAGTTTGAGAAGCTTACAGAAAACCCAGATAGTGACAAATAGAAACATGGCTCTGAGGTCAGTAAGGAAGACGTGGTTCATGTTATACGTAACATTTTACTCTAAATTCAGAATTGTTGCTTTGGCAGATGAAACCAAATTCAACATCAAATTGTTTATGGGTGGACTAATGACTGAGACATAAAATTTTCTGTAATAACCTAGAGGGGTGGGATGAGGAGGGAGCGGGGAGAAAAGTTCAAGAGGGAGGAAAAGCACGTATACCTATGGCTGATTCATGATGTCTGGCAGTAAACAGCAAAACTCTGTAAAAAATAAATACTTGAGATCCACAAGAAAAAAATATGTACATACAATGGTACTCTGTTGTTGTTGTTTAGTTGCTAAGTCATGTCTGACTCTTGTGACCCCATGGACTGTAGCCCACCAGGCTCCTATGTCCATGGAATTTCCCAGCAAGAATGCTCAAGTGGAAAAAAAAAAAAAAAAAAGAATGCTCAAGTGGGTTGCCATTTCCTACTGCAGGGGGTCTTCCTGATCCAGGGATGGAAACTGCATCTCCTGTACTGGTAAGCAGATTCTCTACCACTGAGCCACCAGGAAGCCCTGTGTGCATTTTAGATTCCAACTGAATTGATTTCTCAGCTTCAATCAACATAGATTAGTCAACACAGATTAGCCACACTCTCCTTTTTCAGTCTATTGCCTTGGCTTCAGTGATGCTAAGGAAAATCTCCTTCAACCTCTGGCTCTGTCTTCTCTGTCTCCTGTGCTCCATTTCTTTTTCTCAGTGTTAAATACTGAAGAGTCATAGGGGACCACATCCCTTTATCTTCTCTCTCTGTACTTTCTCCTTAGGCAATCTCATCCCCCAGCTTCCACATTTAAGACATCCACTATTAGCTATAACTGATCATTCCCAACTCAGCTATGATCAATATGCCCCCTGTCTCCAGAAGTTAATGGAAAACTGCTCCTCTCCCAGTATTTGTTAGGCACAAGAACCACTAACCCTGGAAATCTGCCTTTTCCTCTCTCCAGATTTTCAAACTGAATCCCTTACGAAATTCTATTAACTTTATTTCTCAAAAGTATTTGTCAAATCCAGCTACTTTATCACCGCCAAGTTTGGACCAACATATCATTATCTCGTGCCTAAATTAAAAAATAGTTGAACTCAATTTACCCAAAGTGTGATCTGTGGGCCCATACTGATGCATGAACTTGTTACTGGTATGAGACAAGATGCATACAGAAAAAGAGAGGACACTCAGAAATTTTTATAACAATTTGACAGACAATGCCACAGTATCCAGTGTACTGTATACTACTAAAGTAACACACAAACTAGAAAGTAAAATAAAACAAATCAGGTCCTCCACCACACTCTCCAATCTGTCCTCAATAGAGCAGTCAAGTGATGGTTTTAAAGCAAAAATTTAAGTAACTTTTCAGCTGTTTGACATTCTCCAGTGGCTTCCCACTACTCTGAGGATTAACTACAAAATGCTTAGCAATGACTAACCACTGTCACCTGCTCTTGTCTCATTTCCTATCATCCAGCTCTTGTGCTAAGGTCCAGCCTCTAGAGGACTTTTCAGTTCTAGAAAGAAGAAATTGCCAGCACCGCTTGGGTAACACCAGTTCATCCTTCAGACTTTGGCCTGAAAGTCATTTCTTCAGACCAACATTCTCCCATACATGTGAATATTTATAGTTTACAGTAATTTTCCTTTGTGGCAGTCATTATTTTTATAATTGCTTAGTTTAACAAGAGTTTTGACACCATGAATAGAGGTACACCCACCAGGCTCCTCTGGCCATGGAAATCTCCAGGCAAGAATACTGGAGTGCATAGCCGTTCCCTTCTCTAGGGGATCTTCCAGACCTCAGGGATTGAACCCGAATCTCCTGCATTGCAGGCAGATTCTTTACCATCTGAACCACCAAGGAAGCCCCGAATAGAGGTATATTCTTTCCATAACACTGTCACCAGGCCTAGCAAGTGGCTGGCATAGATCATATGTTCAATAAACTTTTGCTAAGTAAATCTAAGTCAGAAAACAAAATGGTGAGCAGGACCACTGAAATGCAAACGTCTTCAGTATCTAGGCGTACATGAGCATCTCTATAAAAGGTGCTTTATAAAGTTAAATCTTACTTTCTTAAATAACCTAAAAATCAGCAAAACCTCACTGCTGATATTTTTGAAAAAGCTTTTTTAAGATTGTCGAAAGTAACCAATGAAGAACTGGAAGGTTGGAAAGGCTGAGAAGCAACGAAAGACTATACAACCAAATGCCCTGGCTTAATCTGATTCTAAGGTTCCCTATTTATGAAACAGAGATACAACAAAGGCTCGTCAGGGCTTCCCTGGTGGCTCAGTGGTAAAGAACCTGCCTGCCAATGCAGGGGACATGGGTCTGATCCCTGGCCTGCAAAGATCCCAGATTCTGCAGAGCAACTAAGCCCATGTGCCACAACTACTGAGCCTGTGCTCTAGAGCCCAGGAATGAAGCTTGAATGCTCTCGAACCTGTGCTCTGCAACAAGAGAAGCCATGGTAATGAGAAGTCTGCGAAACCACAACTAAAAAGCAGCCCCCGTTCACCACAACTACAGAAAGTCTGTGCAGCAATGAAGACCTAGAGTTGCCATAAATAAATAAATAAATAAGGCTCTTCAAAGGGGTACTGTTGAGAGGTTTAAACAAGTTAATAAATAAAAATCATTTTAAAGAATGGCTGGCACAGTGCTTTAAAAGTATTAGTGATTATTATTGTCTTTAACATTTTACCATTGCTCCTGTAATTTTACTGTCTCGCTTATTGTCTGTCAGTGCCACACTAAGATATAAAAACAAAAAAAAGAAAGCAGACTCTGTATTATAATTCTCTGGTGGAGCTTTTCTCAAAAGGCTTAACGCCTACAGAAACTCAGCTAAGTGACCATTTCCTCAGCTCTCTCTCAAGCACAGGACAGAGGCAGCACCATCCTAGGTGCACAGCAGAGTAGTTACTTCATTACATCCTTTGGATGCTTTAAGAGCATTAAGGCTTGATACTTACTGGAGCCTGGGCTGCGAAAGGCTGCTCTAGTGTATCCCCCATGCCTGGCATGATGTAGGTGCTCATTAAATACTTTTGGAAAGACTGACTCTTTACAAAACCAAAGGAATAGTGCTTAGCACTAAGTAGCCACTAATTGTCAATTTCATTCCACTCCTCCAAATTTTCTATAAACTTTTAAAAGTATGACTTTACAGAAGTCATTTTTCTTGAACTGGGGCAGTCTGTTATTAATTAATGCCAAAAATGCAGAAGACAGACAGTACAGAAGCCAAGAAATAGAAACCAATGCTGGCAGGAACTATGTGGGAACAGTAAGAGGTGGAAGATAGGTAGAATTTGGATATGCAGGGGAAAGAGCAAAGGTTATTCTAGGTCAGGGAATAGCATAAGCAGAGGTAGTGTCACCCAAAGTTTAAAGAACATTCCACTGGTGATACAAAAAAAGATTTCAAGCTATACACAGGCAAACTATTTGGACAGTTCCATATGCATGTTTTTATGTGTAATTAGAACAGCGAATTATGATTTCAAACTTTTACTACTTACAACAACATTAACAATACCTATTTGGACTTTTAAAAAAGTGAGTTGTTTAAAAAAACTGTATCAAGATATTACTGCACAGGAAGTAGCAAGCAAAAAATAGTCACGGTTTTAAAGAGTAAAAGTTGTGAAACATTAAGGCATGGTCATGTGAATAAAACATAACATGCTGGACAACCAAAGGAAGTTAGCAGCAAAATTAAAGGACAAGTAGGGTGTGCACAGTGCTTTAAAAGTATTAGTGATTATTATTGTCTTTAACATTTTACCGTTGCTCTTGTATTTTTACTGTCTCTCTTATTGTCTGTCAGTGCCACACTAAGATATAAAACAAAAAAGAAAGCAGACTCTGTATTATAATTCTCTGGTGGAGCTTTTCTCAAAAGGCTTAACGCCTACAGAAACTCAGCTAAGTGACCATTTCCTCAGCTCTCTCTCAAGCACAGGACAGAGGCAGCACCATCCTAGGTGCACAGCAGAGTAGTTACTTCATTACATCCTTTGGATGCTTTAAGAGCATTAAGGCTTGATACTTACTGGAGCCTGGGCTGCGAAAGGCTGCTCTAGTGTATCCCCCATGCCTGGCATGATGTAGGTGCTCATTAAATACTTTTGGAAAGACTGACTCTTTACAAAACCAAAGGAATAGTGCTTAGCACTAAGTAGCCACTAATTGTCAATTTCATTCCACTCCTCCAAATTTTCTATAAACTTTTAAAAGTATGACTTTACAGAAGTCATTTTTCTTGAACTGGGGCAGTCTGTTATTAATTAATGCCAAAAATGCAGAAGACAGACAGTACAGAAGCCAAGAAATAGAAACCAATGCTGGCAGGAACTATGTGGGAACAGTAAGAGGTGGAAGATAGGTAGAATTTGGATATGCAGGGGAAAGAGCAAAGGTTATTCTAGGTCAGGGAATAGCATAAGCAGAGGTAGTGTCACCCAAAGTTTAAAGAACATTCCACTGGTGATACAAAAAAAGATTTCAAGCTATACACAGGCAAACTATTTGGACAGTTCCATATGCATGTTTTTATGTGTAATTAGAACAGCGAATTATGATTTCAAACTTTTACTACTTACAACAACATTAACAATACCTATTTGGACTTTTAAAAAAGTGAGTTGTTTAAAAAAACTGTATCAAGATATTACTGCACAGGAAGTAGCAAGCAAAAAATAGTCACGGTTTTAAAGAGTAAAAGTTGTGAAACATTAAGGCATGGTCATGTGAATAAAACATAACATGTCAATAAGAGAAAAGCCACCAATCTTCCGAATGAAGCTACAGCTCTATCCTGAGCAGCAATTCAATGTAAAGGACAAGTAGGTGTGATGTATCCAACTAGTTTCAAGTACCTATTGTACTACTAAAACTTCCCTCAGTAAAATCCTCATTTTTCACTGTGGTAAATAGGCCACACAATTCAACTTCCGTTATTCCCAAAACAAATATAACAAATTTAAATTTCCAAATAGATCCCTAAAAATGACGCTACCTGTAGCCTGGTAACTTACCTGAAAATAGGGAGCTAAAACTGTACTTTTCACACCAGAAGGAACTAATCCATACAGAAACAAAATATGAATCACAGCTACATCAAAAAAAGGTGTTAAATAAAAAACAGCAAAAAAGACAGCTTTCCACTCCCCCCTTTCTTTTTCAAAATTAACTTATCAATAGCCAAGTCAACTCAAGCTAAGAGATGATGATAAAGAACATTCACTGAACCCTTATTAGGCACTGTTGAACTCTCCCTGCATTAAGTTATGTAGTTATCACCCCCATTTTATGAAGTACATCATTACGCCCATTCTACAGCTATAATACTGAGACACAGAGAGATTAAAATAACTTGCCCAAGGGTAGGCCTGGTAGATGGAAAGGCTGGGATTTCGTTGCTGACAGTTCAGCTAAAGAGCCTGAGCTCTTAACCACTGCACACCATTTAACTCGAGAATAGTAGGACAATAATTTGAAATATTCTACCTTTCCCATTCTGGCAGGGAATGTTCCAAAGTATGAACTTTTTATTAGTTATGTTTCCAGTCTAAGAAAGAGAAGGTTCAGTTTTACGGAAAAGCTGGGAAGATGAGTATGATATTGAAACAATCTAGGCCCAGGAGTATTCAAACTGAGACAAAGCATCAGAAGCTTCAAAAGTCTAGCTGTGAATGACCGAAAGATGCCAAAATGAATTTACTACTACAACAACATTAACAATACCTATTTGGACTTTTAAAAGTGAGTTGTTTAAAAAAACTGTATCAAGATATTACTGCACAGGAAGTAGCAAGCAAAAAATAGTCACGGTTTTAAAGAGTAAAAGTTGTGAAACATTAAGGCATGGTCATGTGAATAAAACATAACATGTCAATAAGAGAAAAGCCACCAATCTTCCGAATGAAGCTACAGCTCTATCCTGAGCAGCAATTCAATGTAAAGGACAAGTAGGTGTGATGTATCCAACTAGTTTCAAGTACCTATTGTACTACTAAAACTTCCCTCAGTAAAATCCTCATTTTTCACTATGGTAAATAGGCCACACAATTCAACTTCCGTTATTCCCAAAACAAATATAACAAATTTAAATTTCCAAATAGATCCCTAAAAATGACGCTACCTGTAGCCTGGTAACTTACCTGAAAATAGGGAGCTAAAACTGTACTTTTCACACCAGAAGGAACTAATCCATACAGAAACAAAATATGAATCACAGCTACATCAAAAAAAGGTGTTAAATAAAAAACAGCAAAAAAGACAGCTTTCCACTCCCCCCTTTCTTTTTCAAAATTAACTTATCAATAGCCAAGTCAACTCAAGCTAAGAGATGATGATAAAGAACATTCACTGAACCCTTATTAGGCACTGTTGAACTCTCCCTGCATTAAGTTATGTAGTTATCACCCCCATTTTATGAAGTACATCATTACGCCCATTCTACAGCTATAATACTGAGACACAGAGAGATTAAAATAACTTGCCCAAGGGTAGGCCTGGTAGATGGAAAGGCTGGGATTTCGTTGCTGACAGTTCAGCTAAAGAGCCTGAGCTCTTAACCACTGCACACCATTTAACTCGAGAATAGTAGGACAATAATTTGAAATATTCTACCTTTCCCATTCTGGCAGGGAATGTTCCAAAGTATGAACTTTTTATTAGTTATGTTTCCAGTCTAAGAAAGAGAAGGTTCAGTTTTACGGAAAAGCTGGGAAGATGAGTATGATATTGAAACAATCTAGGCCCAGGAGTATTCAAACTGAGACAAAGCATCAGAAGCTTCAAAAGTCTAGCTGTGAATGACCGAAAGATGCCAAAAGTTGGGATAAGCAGGTGAATCCTACGTCTACTAGTGCTCTGGGGGAGAACCTCCTGATCATCCCCCTTCCCTTTCTGTAATTCAATTACACAAAATGCATAGACTCAAGAGGCGGGGTGAGGGTAAAGGTTAGCAGAGGGAGCAGAAAGGGGGTCAGTCAGGACTTGGACCCTGAACCGCAGAGTTGGCTCCATGTACCTGGGGAGAGAGAACTGAGCGAGGGCAATGTGGACCTGGGGGGTAGGGAGGGCGAGGGCAGGACCTCTAGGGTGGAGGCACCGAGGGGTCCGGCTGGAGAGGGGAGAATCCACCCTAAGATGGGCTAATGGAGACACTTCCGAGTGCATACGTTTGGGATAAGGAGGTATAGACGTGAACGCGGGGGTGGGGGGCAGTTTCTCCCTCTGGGCTGTAATCAGTGTGGGAAGAAGAAACAAGGAGGTCTACAGGTACAAAGCGGAGAAGGCTGGAAGAGGCAAAGGGGCCAGGCTCGCGGAGGAAAGACGGGGACTCGATCCTGCTGGAAGGACGCTGGCAGTCAATGGGGGAGGGGCGATGCCCGGGACGGAGAGGCTCGCGAGGTTCGGGAGGTCGGGGGTCGGAGGTGGGGCTGCAGGGCGGGAGGCACACCTCAGGAGCGGGGCTCCCGGGCCGAGAAGGATGGGGGCGCCGAGACGCGGGGAGGAGGAGGCCGCGGGGTTCCAGTGCAGGTGAGCCCTGGGGAGAGGGGGCGCGAGCGACCACCCCGGGGGGAGGGGCGCTTACCCGGACGAAAGGGGCGGCGGCGGGCAGTCCCAGCTGCGGCTCCTCTCCGGCTGGGGCGGCTGAAGTGATGGCGGCGAGTCCCTGTGGCGGCCGCCTCCGCCGAGCCGCATCCCTCCGCCCCAGCCCGCCCTTCTTCCCCGACTCCCGCTCCTAAACTTCTTCCCCGGGATAAACAAACCCGCCGCCAGGGGCGGCCGCCTCCGCCGCTCCCGCCCCCACGCAGCCCCCCCCGCCCCGGGCCCGTCCGGGCTCCGGCTTCCGAGTTGCGCCTCCAGCCCCAGCCCCAGCCCGCGAGGGCGCGTGCGCGCGGCGGCGGCGGCGGCGGCGGCGCGCCAGGCCCTCCCTCCGCGCGGGGCACTTCCGGGCCGGGCCGGATCCGCCGCCGGGGTTTGAATGTAGCCGGCGCCGGCGCCGTTTTGCACCGGGCATTGGGCTCCCATCCCGGCGGGCTCCGCATCCAGAGCCGAACCTCGCCTGGTGGGACCCCAGCTTCGGTCCAGCATAAAACTTACTAAAAAGCTCACTGCTGTCTCCTCGCTTACCTCGTTGACCTAGGGTCAATCGGAGAGGCAGCTGCCGTTTTTTGCGCGCGGTTTCCTTAGGGCTGTACCAGGTTGGAAAGCCAAGATACAGCTTGTACGGAGCCCTTCCTGCGAGCTCAGAACTGTATGACTCCGTAAAGCAAAAACAGCGGTATACAGAGACTCTGTCCTTGGCAGTCCAGGGGCTAAGACTCCGCTTCCACTGCCCAGGCTTTTTAGCGGTGTCAGCCTCTTACCACTCATGCCCTTTCTTGTACTAATCAACCATTAGTAGGCACTAATAAATGTAATATAGTCAAGGAAGTGCAGTAAATCCTTCAAGTAGATTTCCAGTTGGAAGTTAAATGACAAGCGGTATTTGGTGGCCCTTGATACTTGACTGAATTCTGGTTGGATAGTGGTTCGGCCTACTTCCACCACAGGATGTCAAATGGCCCCTCAGGGAATTACCATAGCCTTTCCCCTAGGCTTGCTCTTCTTTGCAGTATTAGGATATATCATTCTTTTTCTTGCAGTTTTTGGTGACTTTAGCCATTGATAAAATAATAGTGAATAGTAAGTGTTAATACGGCTTGTAACTAATACTAATAAAAATGTGATTGGGAGTTCCCTGGTGGTCTAGTGGTTAGGATGGTCACTATCACTGTGGAGGGCCCATGTTGCATCCTTGCTAGGGAAACTAAGATCCCACAAGCCTCAGGGCACGCCCCCTGCAAAGGAAAAAATTTGGCTGAGTAAAAGATGGCTCTATGATCAGTAAACTTGGATTAAAGTTTTATTACCATTCCCCTAAAGAACTTCCTTTCTTGATTTGATTTCCTACCTACTGGATACCTACTGGAAAACTAGATTATTACAAGAGGTTTTAGTTTACTGCTGCCATAAGTGGCTTTTAAAAATAGAGAAATAAGTAACAGCTTTATTACTGGTGTAGAGTGCGAAGTGCTTCCAGTCATCTGTCAGATTTGCATTGCTTAGGGCATTAGCCATTATGACCGTCAGGCTCCTTAGAGGCCAAGAACCTTTATGACACTCATTTTACTGCTCACTGTCAGTTTTCTATAGGAAACCATTCAGAAATTCTCAATGGATGTGGCTGACTTGGAAATTCTACTTATTGGAGGTAACAGGTTGGCAGTTAGTACGGATTAGAAGAGCCATTCATTCTCTGAGCTTAATACACACACAGGAGGACCAGGTTGGAAAGCCAAGATACAGCTTGTACGGAGCCCTTCCTGCGAGCTCAGAACTGTATGACTCCGTAAAGCAAAAACAGCGGTATACAGAGACTCTGTCCTTGGCAGTCCAGGGGCTAAGACTCCGCTTCCACTGCCCAGGCTTTTTAGCGGTGTCAGCCTCTTACCACTCATGCCCTTTCTTGTACTAATCAACCATTAGTAGGCACTAATAAATGTAATATAGTCAAGGAAGTGCAGTAAATCCTTCAAGTAGATTTCCAGTTGGAAGTTAAATGACAAGCGGTATTTGGTGGCCCTTGATACTTGACTGAATTCTGGTTGGATAGTGGTTCGGCCTACTTCCACCACAGGATGTCAAATGGCCCCTCAGGGAATTACCATAGCCTTTCCCCTAGGCTTGCTCTTCTTTGCAGTATTAGGATATATCATTCTTTTTCTTGCAGTTTTTGGTGACTTTAGCCATTGATAAAATAATAGTGAATAGTAAGTGTTAATACGGCTTGTAACTAATACTAATAAAAATGTGATTGGGAGTTCCCTGGTGGTCTAGTGGTTAGGATGGTCACTATCACTGTGGAGGGCCCATGTTGCATCCTTGCTAGGGAAACTAAGATCCCACAAGCCTCAGGGCACGCCCCCTGCAAAGGAAAAAATTTGGCTGAGTAAAAGATGGCTCTATGATCAGTAAACTTGGATTAAAGTTTTATTACCATTCCCCTAAAGAACTTCCTTTCTTGATTTGATTTCCTACCTACTGGATACCTACTGGAAAACTAGATTATTACAAGAGGTTTTAGTTTACTGCTGCCATAAGTGGCTTTTAAAAATAGAGAAATAAGTAACAGCTTTATTACTGGTGTAGAGTGCGAAGTGCTTCCAGTCATCTGTCAGATTTGCATTGCTTAGGGCATTAGCCATTATGACCGTCAGGCTCCTTAGAGGCCAAGAACCTTTATGACACTCATTTTACTGCTCACTGTCAGTTTTCTATAGGAAACCATTCAGAAATTCTCAATGGATGTGGCTGACTTGGAAATTCTACTTATTGGAGGTAACAGGTTGGCAGTTAGTACGGATTAGAAGAGCCATTCATTCTCTGAGCTTAATACACACACAGGAGGACCAGCTTTTGAATCTTCTTTATGCAGCCCTATGACAATCTGGAAAGCTGTCCATGTGCTCTGCCTTAAAGTTTTAGTGACTGCAAAATCGTATTCCTCTTTTCTAAATTAAACTATATCTATGGCTTTTCATCTTCCATATGAATCCCTAGTTTTGCAGTACTTTTACATTACATAATACTCACTTTTTAAGGATGGAGAAATTTCAGGACTTTAGCATTATACCTACAACTCTCGTGTAGTGATGACGCCCATTCCAAAGGATGATTAAGCCTGATGTACTTATCACTTAAAAATCTTTACGAGAAACCTGAGAACAGGACCCACCCAGAATTCTTTGAGAACAGGATCTTTTATGTCTTTTAAATCCTTCATTGACACTCTGTTTTCATGTCCTCAGCCATGATCGCGGTGTCAAATGTTTTCTGAGATCTTCCCTTGTTTGAGACACATTCATATATTTAATGCTTTGGTCCTTTTTATACTCTGTCAGGTCTACTGTAGGAGAGAGGTTTTTTGTTGTACTATCCCCATGTGAGGGTCAGGGCTGAGTTGCAGCAGTTCATTAGTTGACCTGCTCTTTCATTTTCTAAAAATTTTAACTAAATTTTACACTCCACCAAATTTGAAACACTTTGAAGCTCTGAAACCATCAATAATTCCTAGATTCTGGATCCCTAATTCCCATTAAGTGCCGTATAGCAATACCTCTATGTTCCCAATACATTGTCTTCGAAAAATCTTGATCACCCTACTTGCAAGTCCTCTTTCATTACTGTAATGTGAGGAAAACAACAAAAATCATCTTTTCTACAAGATTTTTCAAGGTTACTACAGCATCCGTCTAGGTGTGCCCTGAGAATTCTCATCCAAGGTCACTTACAATTGCTGGAAATATGTTTACTGTGCCAGGATCCAGGCGGTCGCTGCTGCCATGATCTAGTAGTCCCTGGTAACTTCTCCCTTCTTCAGCGTGGCCACCTAAGCTCTCTTCTGTCGGTACCCTGGCCTTGCCCCTTCTCAGCTTCTTGGGTAACCCGAGAACTTGACGTTAATTCTGGTCCCTGGAGACAGTCCCAAGGGAAGCCGGGAACTCTCCACTGTGTTCTCCAGCCAGGGCCACCAGCCTCTGCAGCAGCCCCAAAGGCTGTGTCTCCTCCTCTGCTCAGTCATCACAATGTCTCCCGGTCAGGGTCTTTGGTCCCCTCCCAGAAAGACACACCCTAATGCCTATCAGGGCATTCTGACTAGAGGAGTTTATTTAAACATGTGTCTCTGCAACGCCCACTGGGTGAGTCTTAGACTCTAACCTTCTCCCTCAAAATTGGGGTCCTATCACTCCACTCATTTCTGACCCTGACTCAAGAAATGGAAGCTCTGTGGCTGTTTTCTTAGGACACATCCAGGGACTCTGCCTCCAGCGGGATGTCAGATGGGCTTCAGTTTCACTCAGACTAGGCACTCTTCCTCCAAGGGAACACATGCAGAACTGGGCCCTGCTCCCAGACAAGCAATCTAGAAGACCCTGAGGGCCTATTAGGTGAGCTGCAGTGGTGTTCCTGGGACTGCCTCAGGGCCAATCAGACGCTAGTGAACCGGGGAGCCTTGGAACCTCCGTGTCTCAGTATTCCTTGACTTGCCGCTTCCCCCTGCTCTACAGCCTCAGAATGACTGAGTTCTCCCGCTTTGTTTTGCTTTCTGCCGCCACCCTGCTTTAGAAACTATGGCCTGCTGTCTAGCTGTTGCCAAATCTGCCTTCATATCCCTCCACCACTCTGAATGGCCGCCTGCCTCCAGATGGTTCTCTCTGCTATTCAGAGCCCTTGCCACCAGCCAGCCTGCCAGATTGGAAGTCCTGGTATGGCCATTTCCAAAATTAGAAACCAGATTGTGCCATCTCTGGGGACACCGTGCCTGCATCTCCCAGTGCCCGGTCAAGCCCGCCTCTGTGAAGGTGCCAGAGAGGCACCCTCCCCTCAAGCCTCCCTCCCCATCTCCCCATGTCTAACCTCAGTGATCTGGTTTTTTACCTTCCTCTCCCAGCCTGTCCAGCCTTGTCAAAGTTTTAGCACCCTTGACCTTCTCTGCCTGAACTATGCCAGGCTGGAGAAGGGCCAACTCTAGGGCTGTATAAATCCTGGACTATAGAGGCCTCATCCCAAACATGAAAAGGTGTAGCCACATGAAAAATACAATGTTTTGTTATACAGAATGAAAGAGAGTCGTCTAATTTTCTTTTTGAAATATTTAATAATTTTGTTTTGCAGTTTTCTCTGTGTTTTAGAGCCAAGATATTTTCTTTTCCAGCTCTCAAAACAATTTGATAAAACCTGGAAAAGCTTATGGGTCCTGGGCACTGTGGCTGTAGTGAGAACCTGAACCTTAAATGGATTTTAAAAAATGGCACTGGGAGGTGGGAGGCGAGCCCTTCCACACTTGACTCCATCTTAGGACTTTTCCCTACAACCTCATCATCACTGAACTCTTTCCCTTTCCCAGTTTTTAATAAGTGGGCTTCTCTGTTTGATCACTGACTTGGTCACTCACCTTTTACCCATGCTGCTTACATGTGTTGTTGCTGTCGTTTAGTTACTAAGTTGTGTCTGACTCTTTGCGACCTCACAGACTGTAGCCCTTCAGGCTCCTCTGTCCATGGGATTTTCCAGCAAGAGCAATGGGGTGGGTTGCCATTTCTTTCTTCAGGGGATCTTACCAACCCAGGGATTGAACCCGTGTCTTTTTCATTGGCAGGCAGACTCTTTAATGTTGAGCCACTAGGGAAGCCCTAGTCCCAATGCCAGCTGGCCAGTCTGGATTGCATAGCATCACCAGCCCCTAGATTCCCTTTCACAGCACTCCTTCCACCACTGAGGGTATTTTTTGAGGCCTTCTTACCTCCTGAGACTGCAACTTTCAACTGTGCCATATGTTTGCTTGACCCTGTAGGTATGATTATGACAGTGTTCTTGGACTGGACCTTTGTAAGTCTGCAGCTTGATCTGGCTCTCTGCCCCTGCTGTATGAGACAGGTCTTCTGCTGAATTTTGGGTGCTACAGTCTCACCCTGCCTGCTAGGACTGATCAGCAAAGGCCGCTTGTATCCAAAGCAGAATAACTACCAGAAATCACACTTTATGTTTTTCTACTTAAGCATCTGGTCACGTTTCTCTGTGCTTTGAGTGTTTCTCCTTCCCTGAAGGAGGTGCTATTTATGCCTGTGCTACCTATGGCCTCACGGCTACACGTCTCTGCAGGTTTTCCTGATAACTCATTATTGCAGATTGACCTTATATACAAGAAACCAAGATGTCTCCAGCGATTAACGTAGATTATATCTACGTATTAACAGTTACTTAGCTGAAATAGCCATTAGAAGTTTGACTTTTACTTTCCAGATTTCTGGATTTTATACTAGTGCCTCTATCATCTCAGTACACTTAATAAAATTGAGTTACGAATATTCAGTACATAGAGTGGACCAGTTAAAAAGGAGAACCTGAGGCAGTACATTAATGCCTCTTTAGTCTTCTTTAAAATTGTGTTCTTCTGCAATCTACAATTTTGAGAGGAGAGTCGGTACATGTTTTTATTTTGATGTTGTCAAGAGCTCAGCAAGAACCTGCTTCTGTTTTGAATGTAGTGTGCACAAAGCAGGTATGAGAAAAGCCCAGCTTCCTTTCTGAACACCTATGAACGCTGTTTTCTTTCTTTTGTTCTAGTTTTTATTTTTCTTGGTTATAATCGCTTAACCCTGAAAAGTCTGACTATTTATACAAAATGTTACTGAGCTTCATTTGTCAAGTTGATTTTCGGAGTTTGACCTTTATTTTATCTTTACTGATTTATTTGTTCACAGGCCTTTAGGCCACTAGGGAAGCCCTAGTCCCAATGCCAGCTGGCCAGTCTGGATTGCATAGCATCACCAGCCCCTAGATTCCCTTTCACAGCACTCCTTCCACCACTGAGGGTATTTTTTGAGGCCTTCTTACCTCCTGAGACTGCAACTTTCAACTGTGCCATATGTTTGCTTGACCCTGTAGGTATGATTATGACAGTGTTCTTGGACTGGACCTTTGTAAGTCTGCAGCTTGATCTGGCTCTCTGCCCCTGCTGTATGAGACAGGTCTTCTGCTGAATTTTGGGTGCTACAGTCTCACCCTGCCTGCTAGGACTGATCAGCAAAGGCCGCTTGTATCCAAAGCAGAATAACTACCAGAAATCACACTTTATGTTTTTCTACTTAAGCATCTGGTCACGTTTCTCTGTGCTTTGAGTGTTTCTCCTTCCCTGAAGGAGGTGCTATTTATGCCTGTGCTACCTATGGCCTCACGGCTACACGTCTCTGCAGGTTTTCCTGATAACTCATTATTGCAGATTGACCTTATATACAAGAAACCAAGATGTCTCCAGCGATTAACGTAGATTATATCTACGTATTAACAGTTACTTAGCTGAAATAGCCATTAGAAGTTTGACTTTTACTTTCCAGATTTCTGGATTTTATACTAGTGCCTCTATCATCTCAGTACACTTAATAAAATTGAGTTACGAATATTCAGTACATAGAGTGGACCAGTTAAAAAGGAGAACCTGAGGCAGTACATTAATGCCTCTTTAGTCTTCTTTAAAATTGTGTTCTTCTGCAATCTACAATTTTGAGAGGAGAGTCGGTACATGTTTTTATTTTGATGTTGTCAAGAGCTCAGCAAGAACCTGCTTCTGTTTTGAATGTAGTGTGCACAAAGCAGGTATGAGAAAAGCCCAGCTTCCTTTCTGAACACCTATGAACGCTGTTTTCTTTCTTTTGTTCTAGTTTTTATTTTTCTTGGTTATAATCGCTTAACCCTGAAAAGTCTGACTATTTATACAAAATGTTACTGAGCTTCATTTGTCAAGTTGATTTTCGGAGTTTGACCTTTATTTTATCTTTACTGATTTATTTGTTCGGTCCAGAATAGACTTAAAGAAAACGTGATTTAGATCCTGGCCGGTTAACTTGATGCCGTGCGCTAATTTGTGGTGTCCTTCTTTTGGCATAATGCTATGATTCTGAACCTTCCACCCCATGCCCTTTCCCCTCTCTGCTCTGCTTCTCAGCCAGCTGCTGCAGGCTGGTTCCCAGGCTCCCGTGGCAACTGGGTTCCTATTGGATAGGCCAGTAGGAGCAGGTCAGGGTCCTGGAGGGAGAGAGGAATGGAGAAGCCAGTGTGTTACATTATCCCCCCTTCTCTTTCTGCCATAAGCACCCTCCCCTGCAGCAACTGTGACTTCCCCCAGGCTCCCGCTGTGCTGCACAAGTCTACCACAGGGTCTCCCCTGGCAATACCACTTCCTCCCTCTGGTCTGTTTAAAATCAACATGGCTTTTTGTGGTTACTAATCCCTGAATTCTTCTGAGTTTTTCCATCATCTGTGTGATGGCTGTACCAAATCCTCTTTGGGAAGCAATGAGTGTGGTTTCTTTTTTTCTGGTTGGATTCAGCACATTTGTCCATCTTAACATTTTTGTAAGGGTCTTATCCTGTTTACAGGTGGAGGAATGATGTTCACAGAGAAGTAGTCATTTTATTTTACCTTATTTTCCGCTGTGCCTCATGGCTTTCAGGATCTTCGTTACCCCACCAGAGACTGAACCCGTGCCCCCTGCAGTGGAAGCGCAGACTCTTAACCTTACTGGACCAGCAGGGAAGTGGTGGGAGGTAGCCATTTTAAACTGAGGGATCTGCCTGTGCTCCTCCACCTAGCTTGACTAACGTTCATTGTCCTTTAGCTCCTGAACCTTCCAAACTTGCTTCTCACCTCTGGATAATACCCAGTCCAGGTCCTTCTTCCATTTCCCGTCCTTAAAGCGTATGATATCTTTCTTCTGGGGTCATATCCACATAGATGCACAACAGTTTGCTTTAAAATCTTTAAAATCCTTTTATATAGTATTCTGAACAGGACTGTCACAGCTGTAGGATAGCAAAAGGGCATTAAATTATCCATCCAACCAGTAGATGTTCTGAAACAGGGTTGACATCAGAGCTGATTTATTTGTTCGGTCCAGAATAGACTTAAAGAAAACGTGATTTAGATCCTGGCCGGTTAACTTGATGCCGTGCGCTAATTTGTGGTGTCCTTCTTTTGGCATAATGCTATGATTCTGAACCTTCCACCCCATGCCCTTTCCCCTCTCTGCTCTGCTTCTCAGCCAGCTGCTGCAGGCTGGTTCCCAGGCTCCCGTGGCAACTGGGTTCCTATTGGATAGGCCAGTAGGAGCAGGTCAGGGTCCTGGAGGGAGAGAGGAATGGAGAAGCCAGTGTGTTACATTATCCCCCCTTCTCTTTCTGCCATAAGCACCCTCCCCTGCAGCAACTGTGACTTCCCCCAGGCTCCCGCTGTGCTGCACAAGTCTACCACAGGGTCTCCCCTGGCAATACCACTTCCTCCCTCTGGTCTGTTTAAAATCAACATGGCTTTTTGTGGTTACTAATCCCTGAATTCTTCTGAGTTTTTCCATCATCTGTGTGATGGCTGTACCAAATCCTCTTTGGGAAGCAATGAGTGTGGTTTCTTTTTTTCTGGTTGGATTCAGCACATTTGTCCATCTTAACATTTTTGTAAGGGTCTTATCCTGTTTACAGGTGGAGGAATGATGTTCACAGAGAAGTAGTCATTTTATTTTACCTTATTTTCCGCTGTGCCTCATGGCTTTCAGGATCTTCGTTACCCCACCAGAGACTGAACCCGTGCCCCCTGCAGTGGAAGCGCAGACTCTTAACCTTACTGGACCAGCAGGAAGTGGTGGGAGGTAGCCATTTTAAACTGAGGGATCTGCCTGTGCTCCTCCACCTAGCTTGACTAACGTTCATTGTCCTTTAGCTCCTGAACCTTCCAAACTTGCTTCTCACCTCTGGATAATACCCAGTCCAGGTCCTTCTTCCATTTCCCGTCCTTAAAGCGTATGATATCTTTCTTCTGGGGTCATATCCACATAGATGCACAACAGTTTGCTTTAAAATCTTTAAAATCCTTTTTTTATATAGTATTCTGAACAGGACTGTCACAGCTGTAGGATAGCAAAAAGGGCATTAAATTATCCATCCAGAATCTAAACCTGCGTGACCTGCTCTAAGAAGCCTAGCCTCTTTCTGTACAACAGCACTGTTGGTAGTAAAACAGGGAAAACGATGACTTCTTCATCAGAGCTGTGAAGAGCAAATGAGATTAATGAAAGGATTTTGTAAATGATAAAATGTAAGAATGTACTAGTAAAAAATGATGAAAAAGACTATTTTTCTTGAAACGAATGTAATTTTCAAAGTTAGCACAAAGGTATTTCTCAGTTGGAATTCTCAATCTTGGTTTTATTTACGTTTAGGACTGGATAATTCTTTGTTGTAGGAGGCTGCTCTGTACATTGTAAAATGTTTAGTGGAATTCCTGCCTCTAGCTTCTAGATGACAGTAACACCTTCCTTCCTTCTCTGTTTTGCCAACCAAAACATTTCTAAACATTGCCAAATTTCCCTGAGAGAAAGGGCAGAGCAGAAAAAAAAAAAAAAAACCCAAACCCTAGGCTGAGAACCACTGAACCACTGATGTAACCAATCTACTTGGAAAAGAAGGTTTTCCTACTCTTTTCTATTTTTATTTTAGGAGAATTTTATTTTCTTATTCTTTTTAATTAAAAAGTCACCTCTTTTTTATTTAAGCTGTTAAAAAAGATTTTGATTTTCAAAGAAGATTTTGGAAAAGGACTTTTAAAAATGCAATTCATGAAACGTACCGTTTTAGAGATCCATAAACCTTGCAGTAAACAGTGATCACTGGCATGGCACTCATGTGTCATACTGAGTATTTATGTTGGACATATTCATCTTCCTGCTGAATACTGTGGTTGGACTGCCTAACTAAGTGGACTTGCTTCATACAATTAATACTTTTTGTTATTTTTACTAGATACTAAAAAGCCACACTAATACTTTAGACCTGACTATCATATGTTGGAGGTTTCCCTGGTGGCTCAGGTGGTAAAGAATCTGCCTGCAATGCAAGAGACCCAGGTTCGATTCTTCAGCTCAGAAAATCCCCTGGAGAAGGGAATAGCAGCCCATTCCAGTATTCTTGGCTCAAGGATCCCATGGACAGAGGAGCCTGGTGGGCTGTGGAATCACAAAGAATCAGAGGCAACTGCGTGACTAACACTTCCACTTCTATCATATGTTGATAACTTTTATTGTCCTTTAAGGTAAGGGAACTCAAATGTTAGTAGGAATGTACATTTTAGTCATAATATAACTCCAGGTCTATACTTACATAGACTTATATATTGCAGGTCTATATTTATATAGACTGCCTTGAGTAGCCTCAGGAGTTAGAATTTTACGAGCATGACTGCTAGGTCGTATTCAGTATACTTTTTCATATTATTGGTTCCTAATATGATACTCTTCTTCACCATTGGGTTTCTAGGATACTAGAAACCAACCTGTAGCTATTTTAAAATCCAGAAATTATTGGGAGTTCCCTGGTGGCCCATGGGTAGGACTCGGTGCTGTCATTGCCACGGCCTGGATTCAATCTCTGGTTGGGGAACTAAGATCTCACAAGCTTCCCACAATTCCCTAGGTACAGCTCCCCACAAAAAAGAACAATCTAGAAATTATTATTTTAAAAATATTGATGCCACATCTTTGAAATTATCTGTTCTAACTTAGTCAGCAAGGTTGTAAAGCCAGTTTCAACTCAGCCATCTCAACTGTGCCAGTTAGCTTTCTTCCTAGCTTAAGAAAATATTGACCAAAGCAGGTTGTAAAACAGGAGAAACAGGTTGTAGCAATAGGGCTGTTTTTGCTGGAAAGATAGAAGAAATGTACAATCCTTCACATGAATATATTGCTAAGCTCTGTGGATACACACTGTTTCCAAGATTGGTATAAAGGGTGCTATGTCAGGAGAATTAGATTTATTTTTTCATCTTTTTTTTTTTCTTAATTCTCCTAGTTAATCTTCTTTGAGGGTCAGTGGACCTCTTTGAAGAACTTATCAACATCAGTGATAGTATCACTATAATTAATATTGTAATGGGATAGAGTGGGCACACAGCCATTAGCACCTATTTTGGAGAGACCCTTCGAGGGTGGATACAGGTCCTGCTCTGCCAATAGTCAGCCTCTCTTTCGTGCTGCCAGCATACACTGGTAAGAGGACCTTCTCCCTAGGGCCCTCCAGATCCTAAGGCCTTGTGTTGGCAACTGAGTGAGGGGCCCAGGGTCAGGCTGAGAGCTGTGTCCCACAGAGCTCCAGAGCCCTTGCCACAGCCACCCACTGACCGGGCCCAGGCCTCAAGGCGACAGCAAGCCTCTCCCTCATCTCCACCTCTGCAGTCTAATGGCGGCAGCAGTCTCCATGGCTTCCAGCCCATAGAGGCCTCAACAACTGGAATATATGACACTGCCATTAAGGTGGCACGAGCGGGAAGAACCTGTCTGCCAACACAGGAGGCATAAGGACACTGGTTCTATCCCTGGGTTGGGAAGATCCCCTGGAGGAGGGTATAACAACCCACTCCAGTATTCTTGCCTGGAGAATCCCTTGGACAGAGAAGCCTGCCTGGCTACAGTTCATAGGGTCGCAAAGAGTCAGACACAACTGAAGTGACTTTGCACAAATGCACATCATTTAGCTAACAGCTTCAGCTAGCTTCACTACTCTGTTTAGGTTTCAAAAACTGATACACCGTGGATCCATTGTCTACCCCTAGGAGGTGGCCAGAGGTCAGAGTTAAGTTGCAGGGACATTTCAGTTCACTGCTTCAGGTCTCCCTCTGTGGTTGGAGCTAGTCTGAAACAAGGGCAATTGTTGTGAGCTGGAAATTAATGTAATTGGTATTTGATATATATATATATCTGTATATATATATAAAAATAAAATGGCCTGAGCCAAATTTCCCACTCTCATCATAGATAGTGGAGGAACAATGTTTTATGATGGACTATTTCTGATTCCTTCTTGCTACCTCTGATTAAGAAAAACTGTATGGCCAAAATGGAATTATAGGGACTAATAACCTCTGACCTAATTAACTGTACCCTCTAACCTGTAACAACCAAACCAAAACACAAAGCAAAATGAAAACGAAACCAAAACGGACAAAATACACAAAACAGGTTTTCAAGACACTGGCTATCGGGTAATGAATAACAGTGATTCTTGAAAGAAAAGAAACATGAAGGATGAGCCCAACTATTGCCCTGATATATTCACTTGAGAAAGTTTTCAGGCCATGACATAATGGAAGAGGAACTGAGATGAAGCCGAGTTAGGACCATGAATTGAAGAAACAGAGATAAGAGTCTAGAGACATCAAGACAGAGTTTATGGGATGAGTGGCAAAGAGAACAGAGACACACAGAGAGAACAGAGTCATCTGCAGAGGGACCGCTGTCAAATTTACAGCAGAGTCCTGATCAGCATATTTCAATGAGGAAAATACATGAAGTCCAGGAAAGAATCATCTGGAAGCCAGCTGGCTGGGAAACACTCATAATTCATAAGGCACTGGGTAGATTATTCAAGAAGTCCTGCCTCATTAGTGTGGAAGCCTTAGATTGAGAACTGCTCATAACCTGTCAAACTGTAAAAGCAAAAATGAAGGGAACCTACTGTTTCCAAATAACTGATCATCATTCCTCAGCAAAATTCAAGAAAATCTATGAGAATTCGAAGGTATACAATACTAAACAAAATAAAGTCTGCAAAGTGTGCATGCAACCAAAGACTGCCAGGCATGCAAAGGGATAGGAAAAAACAACCATAATGAGGAGAATAATTAGTATATTAAAACTGATCTGCATTGTGCTAAGGGAATAGGAGTGCCTACAATGACTTGGGGCAATGGAGAGGTGGGAGGGGGGGAACTGGGTGGGGGGGACCAGGGATATGCATATGAATGATCTGGGAATATACATGTCGGTGAACAACAAAACTCTGTAAAATCTTTAAAATAAAGAATTAAAAATTAAAAAAAACACAACTGATCTGCATTGACACCAAAGATATCTTTAACAGAGAACATTAATACAACTAATGTAACTATGCTGTACACATTCAAAAAGTTAAGCCGAGGTTGTAAAAGGATCCCAATCATATTTCTAGAGATGAATAGTGTCCAAGACAAAAAACACACTGGATGGGATTAATGGCAAATTACTTATAGCAGGAGATAAGCGCAGTGACCCCTTCATGGATCACAGTCTTGTTGTGCTAAAGAAACTTGTGTAAATGAAGCTGTGAGCCATGCTTCATGCAGAGACACCCAAGACAGACAGGTCATAGTGAAGTGTTCTGACAAAATGTGGTCCACTGGAGGAGGGAATGGGAAACCACTCCAGTATTCTTGCTGAGAGAGCCCCATTTTTCCAGTAGTCATGTACAGATGTGAGAGCTGGACTGTGAAGAAGATTGAGCACCAGAGAACTGATGCTTTCAAATTGTGGTGCTGGAGAAGATTCTTCAGAGTGTCTTGGACTGCAAGGAAATCAAACCAGTCCATCCTAAAGGAAATCAATCCTGAATATTCACTGGAAGGACTGATGCTGAAACTGAAGCTGAAATACTTTGGCCACATGATGCAAAGAATCAACTCATTGAAAAATACCTTGGTGCTGGGAAGGACTGAGGACAGGAGAAGTGGGTAGAAGTGGATGAGATGGTTAGATAGCCTCACTGACTCAATGGACGTGAGTTTGAGCAAACTCCGGACAATAGTGAAAATCAGGGAAGCATTCCTCAGCAAAATTCAAGAAAATCTATGAGAATTAAGGTATACAATACTAAACAAAATAAAGTCTGCAAAGTGTGCATGCAACCAAAGACTGCCAGGCATGCAAAGGGATAGGAAAAAACAACCATAATGAGGAGAATAATTAGTATATTAAAACTGATCTGCATTGTGCTAAGGGAATAGGAGTGCCTACAATGACTTGGGGCAATGGAGAGGTGGGAGGGGGGGAACTGGGTGGGGGGGACCAGGGATATGCATATGAATGATCTGGGAATATACATGTCGGTGAACAACAAAACTCTGTAAAATCTTTAAAATAAAGAATTAAAAATTAAAAAAAACACAACTGATCTGCATTGACACCAAAGATATCTTTAACAGAGAACATTAATACAACTAATGTAACTATGCTGTACACATTCAAAAAGTTAAGCCGAGGTTGTAAAAGGATCCCAATCATATTTCTAGAGATGAATAGTGTCCAAGACAAAAAACACACTGGATGGGATTAATGGCAAATTACTTATAGCAGGAGATAAGCGCAGTGACCCCTTCATGGATCACAGTCTTGTTGTGCTAAAGAAACTTGTGTAAATGAAGCTGTGAGCCATGCTTCATGCAGAGACACCCAAGACAGACAGGTCATAGTGAAGTGTTCTGACAAAATGTGGTCCACTGGAGGAGGGAATGGGAAACCACTCCAGTATTCTTGCTGAGAGAGCCCCATTTTTCCAGTAGTCATGTACAGATGTGAGAGCTGGACTGTGAAGAAGATTGAGCACCAGAGAACTGATGCTTTCAAATTGTGGTGCTGGAGAAGATTCTTCAGAGTGTCTTGGACTGCAAGGAAATCAAACCAGTCCATCCTAAAGGAAATCAATCCTGAATATTCACTGGAAGGACTGATGCTGAAACTGAAGCTGAAATACTTTGGCCACATGATGCAAAGAATCAACTCATTGAAAAATACCTTGGTGCTGGGAAGGACTGAGGACAGGAGAAGTGGGTAGAAGTGGATGAGATGGTTAGATAGCCTCACTGACTCAATGGACGTGAGTTTGAGCAAACTCCGGACAATAGTGAAAATCAGGGAAGAGTGGCGTGCTGCAGTCCATGGGGTCACAGAGTTGGACATGACTTAGCAACTGAACAACAAGATTAGTGAATTTGAAGGCATAGCAATGGAAACAATCCAAAATGAAACACACAGAGAAGAAATAATCCAGAAAAATTAAAACAGCATCAGTGAGTTGTGGAGCAACCTCAAGCAGGTGCAGAGTTCCCATAGGAGAAAAGAAGGTTGGGACAAAAAATTATTTGAGAAAATATGTCCCCAAACTTTCCAAACAATAAAGGTTATAATAAGCCCACAGGTCCCAGAAACTCAATGAAACTCCATCACAGGAAACATGAAGAAACTTATACTAAGGTCTATCATCACAGTATTATCAAAAAATGGTGATAAAGATGAAAACCTAAAAGTATCTAGACACAAAAGACATGTTACATACAGAGATTTTTTAAAATTGGAAACAGTTCAATTGAAAATGCAATGGAGCAACATCTTTAATGAAAGGAAAAAAACTTGTTGGCCTAGAATTGTATGTCCTGCTAAAATGTCAAAACAATGGTGAAGTAAAGATATTTTCAAACATACAAAAGCAGATCTTCAGTTTTTTAAACATTTATTTTTTTATTATTTATTTATTTTTCATCCATCTTTGTTCTTTGGCCTGTGTGGCCCTCACATTGCTGTGGCCTCTCTCTTTGCAGAGCACTGGCTTGTAATTGGTCACACTGGCCCAGCCATTCCTTGGCATGTGGGATCTTCCTAGGCCAGGTGAACTCTTTATTCACTGGACCACCAGGGAAACCCAGATCTTCAGTTTTATAAAACATTTTTTAACCATATCATAGAAATGCCTGTTCTATTTTAGTAACATGTTGTGACATGATGTATTTTAATTAGTAAACTGTATTTTCCATATCCCTGTTTTTCATTGGACATGAGGATTTCCCAAAGACTGACTTGAAACACCATCCAAGTTTCTTGAAAGTGAAAGTGTTAGTTGCTGACTAACTTGACTGTCTGTGACCGTATGAACTGTAGCCCGCCAGGCTCCTCTGTCTGTGGAATTCTCCAGCTAAGAATACTGGAGTGGATAGCCATCTCTGGGAGATCTCCCTGATCCAAGGATTGAACCCTGGTCTCCTGCTTTGGCAGGCATATTCTTTATCATCTGAGGTACCAGGGAAGCCCGTAAGCTTCTTGAGACTATATGGAAACATCATTTCCCTCTCTTTGGTGCAGGCTGTGTAGTAATTTGTTTCCTTGAAAAACCAAGGTTTTGAGTGAGCTATGCTAGGTGGGGAGCATTCTCTAGGGCAAGGGTAGAAGAGTGTAAACTTATAATTCCCATTTGGAAATGTTTAATCCTAGATTTCCTGTGTCCTTTTTTACACATGCCTTCTCCAAATTTCTTACTACATTGTACCAATTTCTTACTATATTATGCTACTACATCTTACTGTGTAGCAGTCTTTTCATTTCTTTCTCTGAATGCAGTTCTTGACTATAATCTTACCCCAGACCAGAATATATTTACTATGATATGTAAAATTTGATCATTATATGCATTTGTAAGAGAATCAGAATAATTACCAATAATGCCTCCTATTATCATTTACCACTTTATTGAAAAGAAGAAATGTCTTTTATTACCCACAATATTCTATGAAACTTTCTTTTGTTTAGTTGTTATGAAGACATTCTTGGGTCATCGTCGTCTAGCTTGGAAATTTCATAGAAATTTCACTCTATTACTAAGTTAATAGCTGTGGCCTGGTTTATAATAATATGGTTGAAATCAGACACTATTCCAGGAGAAAAATAACATGATGTAGGTAGATCAAGGCCTTCCACCAGAACCATTGTCCTGGATTCTCGTGCTCTCTGAGTCTCAGAGAAATTTCAGAGAAATCCCAGCATAATGTTGAGCTTAATAAGTTGAGCACAGAGAAAAATAAATTACATCTCGTTTTGTGATAAAGAAATGCCTGTTCTATTTTAGTAACAGGGACATGATATTTTAATTAGTAAACTGTATTTTCCATATCCCTGTTTTTCATTGGACATGAGGATTTCCCAAAGACTGACTTGAAACACCATCCAAGTTTCTTGAAAGTGAAAGTGTTAGTTGCTGACTAACTTGACTGTCTGTGACCGTATGAACTGTAGCCCGCCAGGCTCCTCTGTCTGTGGAATTCTCCAGCTAAGAATACTGGAGTGGATAGCCATCTCTGGGAGATCTCCCTGATCCAAGGATTGAACCCTGGTCTCCTGCTTTGGCAGGCATATTCTTTATCATCTGAGGTACCAGGGAAGCCCGTAAGCTTCTTGAGACTATATGGAAACATCATTTCCCTCTCTTTGGTGCAGGCTGTGTAGTAATTTGTTTCCTTGAAAAACCAAGGTTTTGAGTGAGCTATGCTAGGTGGGGAGCATTCTCTAGGGCAAGGGTAGAAGAGTGTAAACTTATAATTCCCATTTGGAAATGTTTAATCCTAGATTTCCTGTGTCCTTTTTTACACATGCCTTCTCCAAATTTCTTACTACATTGTACCAATTTCTTACTATATTATGCTACTACATCTTACTGTGTAGCAGTCTTTTCATTTCTTTCTCTGAATGCAGTTCTTGACTATAATCTTACCCCAGACCAGAATATATTTACTATGATATGTAAAAATTTGATCATTATATGCATTTGTAAGAGAATCAGAATAATTACCAATAATGCCTCCTATTATCATTTACCACTTTATTGAAAAGAAGAAATGTCTTTTATTACCCACAATATTCTATGAAACTTTCTTTTGTTTAGTTGTTATGAAGACATTCTTGGGTCATCGTCGTCTAGCTTGGAAATTTCATAGAAATTTCACTCTATTACTAAGTTAATAGCTGTGGCCTGGTTTATAATAATATGGTTGAAATCAGACACTATTCCAGGAGAAAAATAACATGATGTAGGTAGATCAAGGCCTTCCACCAGAACCATTGTCCTGGATTCTCGTGCTCTCTGAGTCTCAGAGAAATTTCAGAGAAATCCCAGCATAATGTTGAGCTTAATAAGTTGAGCACAGAGACATAATTACATCGTGGTGATTAGAACACAGGTTAAGGCAAGATGATCTCTTCAGGCCTCTTCTGACCCTAAAACCACTGACTGATTTAGAATTAGAGCCATAGTAAGAATCGAACGTTATAAAAATTACCTCTTTGGGGTAGAGTTCTATTTATCCAGAAATGTCTGTCTCCCCAAAACCCCTAGCTATATAGAAAACAGTTATCTGTCCTTTTAAAAATAAATAAGTTGGGCTTCCCCTGGTGGTCCAGTGGGTAAGGACACTGCCTTGCAGTGCAAGGGGCGCCGGTTTGTGCCCTGGCCTGGGAAGATCCCACGTGCCGTGGAGCGGCTGGACTGATGTGTCCAATTACTGGCCGGAGCTCTGGAGCGCATGCGCCCAGAGCCGGCGCTCTGCAACGACAGAGGCCACCGCGATGGGAGGCCCACAGGAGCCAAAGAACAAAGACAGATGAACAGAGAGAAATGAAAGACCAAGCTCCCCTCCCTCCCCAACCCGACCCTCGCCCCAAAATAAATAAATAAATAAATCTTTAAAAAAAGAAAAATAAATAAATAAGTTGGGCTTCCCCTGGTGGTCCAGCGGATAAGGACACTGCCTTGCAGTGCAAGGGGCGCCGGTTCGATCCCTGGCCTGGGAAGATCCCACGTGCCGCGGAGCGGCTGGACTGATATGTCCAATCACCGAGCCGGAGCTCTGGAGCGCATGCGCCCTGAGCCGGTGCTCTGCGACAACAGAGGCCACCGCGATGGGAGGCCCGCAGGAGCCAAAGAACAAAGACGGATGAAAACAGAGAAATGAAGGATCAATAGAAGTGGCCCGCCCGCTCCCCTCCCTCCTCAACCCGACCCCCGCTCAAAATAAATAAATAAATAAATCTTTAAAAAAAAAATAAATAAATAAGTACTCAAACTACCAAAAGATCTTTTTAATTTTTTTGTTAAATACTATGACTCTGGGAAAGAAAGAGGGGGAAAAAGCCAGTGAATGAATGAATGAATGTTCAGTGAATCAAGATAGCTATCACAAGAAGGGGCATCTTATTTTCCCCTTGCAAGTGTAATAGGACAGACAAGGAATTATTCCAAGTGTTGCAGCTCTGTGGGACTTTACTTGTGGACAAAAGGGCTGGGTTGCAGGAGAAAGCTCTTTTGATTCGCTTAAGACATTCTTTCATTCACTTTCTTAAGTCTTTTCTTACGAAAGAGAAGTAAAATTGCAGAACATTTAGATTTGGAAAAGTGCTCATTGCTAGAACACTCAGCCACCGATGCTCTGGGATCAGTTACCATGGATTGGGCAAAAAAAAAAAAAAAAAATCCCCCAAACTTCAGCCAGTTCATTTATAACATACCTGCTTGAAATCTCTTTGATTTGTGGCTTTTTCTTGATGACTTCTCCAGACATCTGCTTTTATTTCCCTGTAAGTTATTTCAAAAGATAATGAAAGGTGGGTAAAAAAGATTTTTCAGGCTCTACAGGAAAAATAAAGTATAGATTATTTTTGTCTTTGCTTTGATCATTCTTTCCATGACTCTCCAGTCGGCTTCATAAACTATTACTGAGATCAAAGCAACAATTCCTGTTATCACTCTGAACGAGTATCTCAGTAAATGCGCAGAAGTTTCTTTTCATTGGTCTGCTCAGAACAGAATTCTTAGAAATGTACAGCACAGAACTCCTGTAACCCTATTCATTAAAAACTCTAATTCGTCATTAACGAGGGTTCCTTGAGCTCTCAGCAGATATAACAGCTTTGAAATGAGACTCAAGTGTCATTTCATTTTATGTAGCTACAGATATGTACTTGTTATCCTTAGTGATCTCATTTTTTCTACTTTTGTTGTCTCCAGTTCTTTCCAGCTGGAGACATTAATGTCCTTCTTATGCTGGACCAATCTGACCCCAGTTTCCTAGCAGATCCTAACCAGGTCAGGTTAAAGAAGTTTTGTTAGCATCATCTGTAGATAGAACCTAGAACTATTCTTCCTAGTTTGTAATTGGCATGCTGTAGGAAGCTCTTGGAGTACATTTTGTAACAAGATTTTTTTCCTGCCCTTACCGGCACCCTGCCCCCTCCATATTAATTCACATCATGAATTTGCTCTACTTTTCTTGCTGGACTGGCTATACACCCTGAGCTGGAGCTCACTTGGCTATGACTCCAACTCCCTATTTGGCTTGCACCAAGCCTCTTCCCTCTAGCTCCTGGCAAGAGCCTTGTTGTGAAGAGAGTTATAATCAACATCAGACAGATTCCAGATGCTATTCTCCGCCTGACTGATGGGGACCCTTAGTTACTCAGCCTTGAGGCTGCCATGTCCTTTGGCATTTGCCTTCCTGGCTATTCCAGAAGCTAGCTACTCAGGACTGGTTGGTATCCTTATGCCCAGTCTCAGTTTTTCTGCCGTTCCTGGTTATACATGTTGCTAAGGTACCAACATGCCTGATGTCTCAGTCAGCCTATTTTTTTTTTTCAATTGAAGTCTGATTGATTTACAGTGTTGTGTTTCTGGTGTACAGCAAAATGAGTCAGTTACACATATATAGTCACTATACATGTGTAACAGTATACATGTATAGTGCATCAATCAGTCATGTATAAAACTCTGCGATCCAGTCGGCTTCATAAACTATTACTGAGATCAAAGCAACAATTCCTGTTATCACTCTGAACGAGTATCTCAGTAAATGCGCAGAAGTTTCTTTTCATTGGTCTGCTCAGAACAGAATTCTTAGAAATGTACAGCACAGAACTCCTGTAACCCTATTCATTAAAAACTCTAATTCGTCATTAACGAGGGTTCCTTGAGCTCTCAGCAGATATAACAGCTTTGAAATGAGACTCAAGTGTCATTTCATTTTATGTAGCTACAGATATGTACTTGTTATCCTTAGTGATCTCATTTTTTCTACTTTTGTTGTCTCCAGTTCTTTCCAGCTGGAGACATTAATGTCCTTCTTATGCTGGACCAATCTGACCCCAGTTTCCTAGCAGATCCTAACCAGGTCAGGTTAAAGAAGTTTTGTTAGCATCATCTGTAGATAGAACCTAGAACTATTCTTCCTAGTTTGTAATTGGCATGCTGTAGGAAGCTCTTGGAGTACATTTTGTAACAAGATTTTTTTCCTGCCCTTACCGGCACCCTGCCCCCTCCATATTAATTCACATCATGAATTTGCTCTACTTTTCTTGCTGGACTGGCTATACACCCTGAGCTGGAGCTCACTTGGCTATGACTCCAACTCCCTATTTGGCTTGCACCAAGCCTCTTCCCTCTAGCTCCTGGCAAGAGCCTTGTTGTGAAGAGAGTTATAATCAACATCAGACAGATTCCAGATGCTATTCTCCGCCTGACTGATGGGGACCCTTAGTTACTCAGCCTTGAGGCTGCCATGTCCTTTGGCATTTGCCTTCCTGGCTATTCCAGAAGCTAGCTACTCAGGACTGGTTGGTATCCTTATGCCCAGTCTCAGTTTTTCTGCCGTTCCTGGTTATACATGTTGCTAAGGTACCAACATGCCTGATGTCTCAGTCAGCCTATTTTTTTTTTTCAATTGAAGTCTGATTGATTTACAGTGTTGTGTTTCTGGTGTACAGCAAAATGAGTCAGTTACACATATATAGTCACTATACATGTGTAACAGTATACATGTATAGTGCATCAATCAGTCATGTCTGACTCTGCGACCCCATAGATGGCAGCCCACCAGACTCTGTCCATGAAATTCTCCAGGCAAAAATACTGGAGTGGGTAGCCAATCCCTTCTCCAGGGTGTGTGTGTGTGTATATATATATATATATATATACACACACACATTACTTTTTATTATGGTTTATTACAGGATATTGAATATAGTTCTCTGTGCTGTGTAATAGGACCTTGTTGTTTATTCACCCTATATATAAAGTTTGCATCTACTCATCCCTGTCCGGTCCTTCTCCCCCACTTCCCCCTTGGTAATCACAAGTCTCTTCTCTATGTCTGTGAGTCTGTTTGTTTCACAGATAAGTTCATTCTTGTCGTATTTTAGATTCCACATGTAAGTGATATATAGTATTTGTGTTTCTGACTTACTTGACTTAGTATGATAATCTCTAGCTACATCCATGCAACTATAAATGGCATTATTTCATTCTTTTTTATGACTGAGTAATATTGCATGGTATATGTTTGCCAAATGATTTTTACCCATTCATTTAGGTTGTTTCCATGTCTTGGCTCATGTAAATAGTGCTGCTGTGAACATAAAGGTGCATGTATCTTTTCACATTATGATTTTGTCTGAATATATGTTCAGGAGAGGGATGACTGGATCATATGGCAAATCTATTTTTAGGTTTTTGAGGAACCTTCGTACTGTCTTCTGTGGTGGCTATACTGATTCACATTCCCACCAACAATATAGGAGGGTTCCTTTTTATCCACACCCTCTCCAGCATTTGTAGGATGTTTCATGAGGGGTATTCTGACCACTGTGAGGTGGTACCTCGTTATTAGTGATGTTAGGCCTCTTTTCATGTGCCTACTGGCCATCTGTATGTCTTCTTTGGAGAAATATCTATTAAGGTTATCTGTTAATTTTTTGATTGTTTTCTTTTTTTGTTATTGAACTGCATTAACTGTTTTATATTTTGGAAATTAAGCCCTTGTTGGTAATATCATTTGCAAATACTTTCTCCTAGCCTGTACATTGTCGTTTCATCTTGTTTATGGCTTCCTTTGCTGTGCAAAAGCTTTTAAATTTAATTAGGCCCGATTTGTTTATTTTTGCTTTTATTTCTAATTCTTAGGTAGACTGACATAAGAAAACGTTGGTATAATTTATGTCTGAGAATATTTCGTCTATGTTCTCTTCTAGGAGGTTTATAGGGTAATGTCTTACGTTTATGTCATCTTGAGTTTATTGTTTGGTATGGTTGTGAGTGTCTGGTCTGACTTCATTGATTTACATGCAGCTGTCCAGCATTCGCTACAGCGCTTGTTGAAGAGTCAGTCTGCCTAATTTGTGACATGGTGGCATTTACCCCTGTATGCACTTGTGAATGCATTTGTTTTCATTATTTAAAGATAAACTGTCTGTAGACTAAGGCATTGTATTTCCAGCTTTCTCTAGAATCCTCAGATCCTGATGTAGAAGAAAGAACACTTAAAGCCCTTCGCCGCCCTTGAAGCCATTACTTAATTGGCTCTAGATCATTGTGTTAGTCATTCAGTTGTGTGTGACTCTTTGCAACCCCATGGACTGTAGCCTGCCAGGCTCCTCAGTTGACAGAATTCTCCAGACCAGAATACTGGAGTAGGTTGCCATTCCCTTCTCCAGGGAATCTTCCTGACCCAGGGATTAAAACCGGGTCTCTGCAGTGCAGGCAGATTCTTTACTGTTTGAGCCACCAGGGAAGCCCTAGATCATTGTACGTACTATCTATAACCTGTCCATCCACATTTGGATCTATGAGGTACCTGAATGACACTTCAGGTATCTACCTGAGCCAAATAGAAGTCACTGCTCAGAATTCCATTAGTTAATAGCTACTAGGGGCTTCCCTGGTGGTCCAGTGGGTAAGGACACTGCCTTGCAGTGCAAGGGGCGCTGGTTCGATCTCTGGCCTGGGAAGGTCCCATGTGCCTTGGAGCGGCTGGACCGATGTGTCCAACTACCGAGCTGGAGCTCTGGAGTGCATGCGCCCAGAGCTGGTGCTCTGCAATGACAGAGGCCAGTGCAATGGGAGGCCCACACAGGCCAAAGAACAAAGATGGATGAAAATGGATAAATGAAAGACCAATAATGGCCAAAAAAAAAAAAAGTTACTGAACTTCCCAGAAATTCAGATGGTATTCCTTCTTTTAATAATCCAATTTATACTTAAAGTTGCTTTAAATTTAGCTTTTGAACCAGTTTAGCAAAAAACATTGTGCTGATATCTAAATAAAATGATTTTATTGTATATTCTCTGGCACAAAGAGATATTAAAGTGTGATTACGGGGAAATTTCTAATTCTTGTTGGTATAATTTATGTCTGAGAATATTTCGTCTATGTTCTCTTCTAGGAGGTTTATAGGGTAATGTCTTACGTTTATGTCATCTTGAGTTTATTGTTTGGTATGGTTGTGAGTGTCTGGTCTGACTTCATTGATTTACATGCAGCTGTCCAGCATTCGCTACAGCGCTTGTTGAAGAGTCAGTCTGCCTAATTTGTGACATGGTGGCATTTACCCCTGTATGCACTTGTGAATGCATTTGTTTTCATTATTTAAAGATAAACTGTCTGTAGACTAAGGCATTGTATTTCCAGCTTTCTCTAGAATCCTCAGATCCTGATGTAGAAGAAAGAACACTTAAAGCCCTTCGCCGCCCTTGAAGCCATTACTTAATTGGCTCTAGATCATTGTGTTAGTCATTCAGTTGTGTGTGACTCTTTGCAACCCCATGGACTGTAGCCTGCCAGGCTCCTCAGTTGACAGAATTCTCCAGACCAGAATACTGGAGTAGGTTGCCATTCCCTTCTCCAGGGAATCTTCCTGACCCAGGGATTAAAACCGGGTCTCTGCAGTGCAGGCAGATTCTTTACTGTTTGAGCCACCAGGGAAGCCCTAGATCATTGTACGTACTATCTATAACCTGTCCATCCACATTTGGATCTATGAGGTACCTGAATGACACTTCAGGTATCTACCTGAGCCAAATAGAAGTCACTGCTCAGAATTCCATTAGTTAATAGCTACTAGGGGCTTCCCTGGTGGTCCAGTGGGTAAGGACACTGCCTTGCAGTGCAAGGGGCGCTGGTTCGATCTCTGGCCTGGGAAGGTCCCATGTGCCTTGGAGCGGCTGGACCGATGTGTCCAACTACCGAGCTGGAGCTCTGGAGTGCATGCGCCCAGAGCTGGTGCTCTGCAATGACAGAGGCCAGTGCAATGGGAGGCCCACACAGGCCAAAGAACAAAGATGGATGAAAATGGATAAATGAAAGACCAATAATGGCCAAAAAAAAAAAAAGTTACTGAACTTCCCAGAAATTCAGATGGTATTCCTTCTTTTAATAATCCAATTTATACTTAAAGTTGCTTTAAATTTAGCTTTTGAACCAGTTTAGCAAAAAACATTGTGCTGATATCTAAATAAAATGATTTTATTGTATAGTCTCTGGCACTAAGAGATATTAAAGTTGTGATTCTGGCACTAGAGTTTTATTTCCCACTGCACAGCTTTAGTAGTGCTTTCTTCCCATCTACTAAAAACAGCTTTTTTAAAATTAACTTTTAGTTATCCTTTCCTGCTAGAGATCTGTTCCTTTCTGACATTTTTCTCAGATAATTTCTTCAATCTTCTTAAGAAACCTTCATTTAAAACATCAACTGCTCAAACTTTTTTTTCCTGACTGTGTCCTTTGTTAATGGAGATTAGATTTTTCTTCAGAACATGAAGTTGATAATAATTTCAGTCAAAAGCATACTTATGGAACGCCTAGGTCCCTGGAGAGTTCTGTTGTTGTTCCTATGTCCTGTGCTCACAGTGAACAGCAGACTTCTGTGGTTCCACTAACAAATGGCCAGACAAGGCAGCATTTTTGTCTTGGTCAGTCAGACTCCTGTCAATATTGTTTCTAAAATAGATCTGACTTTTGTGTTCCTCTCAGCTACTATTAATCTGTTAATTTGATACATATTACTACTTTTCACCTTATGTGTAGAGTAAGTAGGGGATACTTTCCAAGACCCTTAGTGGATGTCTGAAACTTTGGATAGTATTGAATCCTGTTTTCAATTGATCCTTGAACAATTGAGCTGCTATAGAAGATCTGAGCTGAATACTGTACTCGGCCTTCCATAGCCACCATTTCTCTGCGTCTAAAGTTTCACCATAGTTCTGGTTCCTCTGTGTCAGAGGTTCTGAACCTGTGGATTGAACCAGCCTTGGATTGGGTAGCACTGCATGATTTACTACTGAAAAAAATTCACGTTTAAGTGCACCATGCAGTTCAAACCTGTGTTGTTAAGGTGTTAACTATATACTATGTTTTTTGTTTTTTCCCTCATGTGTATGTGCCTATGATAAAGTTTAATTTAAAAATTAGGCACAAGGGGATTAACAACAGTAATAATAGAATAAAACCATTATTACAATATATAGCTGTAAAAGTTTTGTGAATGTAATCTCTCTCTAAGCATGTATCACACACTGTCCCTTTTAAAGTTTGTAAAACTAACTCAAGTTTCTTTTTCCTTCTTCACAATTTCATGTGGATAGAAGATTCATTCTTACCATAGATCTTAGCAACTTCAGCGTACATTTTTTTACCTTGCTTTATTGAGGACTTTCACCCCTTCTCTTAAAGGAAGCACTATTTTGGTAAATCCAGATCACCACTCTGCTTTCCTTCCTTAAGTAAAATAAGGGTGAGTTAACACAAGCAATGTGATGCTGTGACAGTCGTCTGGTAACTGAGTTGACTACTAAGTAACTAACGGGCAGGATATGCTGGACAGTGGGATGATTTGAATGGGATGGTGTGAGATTTCATCATACTACTCAGAAAGATGCTTGATTTAAAACTTTATTTCTGGAATCCTCCACTTATACAGTCACTAGTTGAATCTGTTCCCCCACAGTGGACAGCAGACTTCTGTGGTTCCACTAACAAATGGCCAGACAAGGCAGCATTTTTGTCTTGGTCAGTCAGACTCCTGTCAATATTGTTTCTAAAATAGATCTGACTTTTGTGTTCCTCTCAGCTACTATTAATCTGTTAATTTGATACATATTACTACTTTTCACCTTATGTGTAGAGTAAGTAGGGGATACTTTCCAAGACCCTTAGTGGATGTCTGAAACTTTGGATAGTATTGAATCCTGTTTTCAATTGATCCTTGAACAATTGAGCTGCTATAGAAGATCTGAGCTGAATACTGTACTCGGCCTTCCATAGCCACCATTTCTCTGCGTCTAAAGTTTCACCATAGTTCTGGTTCCTCTGTGTCAGAGGTTCTGAACCTGTGGATTGAACCAGCCTTGGATTGGGTAGCACTGCATGATTTACTACTGAAAAAAATTCACGTTTAAGTGCACCATGCAGTTCAAACCTGTGTTGTTAAGGTGTTAACTATATACTATGTTTTTTGTTTTTTCCCTCATGTGTATGTGCCTATGATAAAGTTTAATTTAAAAATTAGGCACAAGGATTAACAACAGTAATAATAGAATAAAACCATTATTACAATATATAGCTGTAAAAGTTTTGTGAATGTAATCTCTCTCTAAGCATGTATCACACACTGTCCCTTTTAAAGTTTGTAAAACTAACTCAAGTTTCTTTTTCCTTCTTCACAATTTCATGTGGATAGAAGATTCATTCTTACCATAGATCTTAGCAACTTCAGCGTACATTTTTTTACCTTGCTTTATTGAGGACTTTCACCCCTTCTCTTAAAGGAAGCACTATTTTGGTAAATCCAGATCACCACTCTGCTTTCCTTCCTTAAGTAAAATAAGGGTGAGTTAACACAAGCAATGTGATGCTGTGACAGTCGTCTGGTAACTGAGTTGACTACTAAGTAACTAACGGGCAGGATATGCTGGACAGTGGGATGATTTGAATGGGATGGTGTGAGATTTCATCATACTACTCAGAAAGATGCTTGATTTAAAACTTTATTTCTGGAATCCTCCACTTAATATTTTGATACTACTGTTGATCATGAGAAGTGAAACTGTGGATAAGGTGCACCTACTGTATCCCTTTCTGTTTCCCTTAGGGATGTTAGACATTCTATCCAGCATGGTCCACAACTGTTATCCTGGAAATGTTCAGTCACCATCATTCTAGGATTCCCTTTATCTCTCTTTTAAATTGAACTCCCTGTTTGCTTGATCTTTGTTTTCCTTTTCCCTTATTGATTCTTTCTTTTTGATGGTGTACATTCTCTGTTAGTTGCCTGAGAAAGGATGTGTGAGAGAATGTCCATCAGGATTCAACCAGAAAAAATCAGAACCAATAGGAAAGATACACTAAGGAATTTATTTTGAGGGACTGACTTTTGTGGGAGTGATTGTGGAACTTAGTTAGACAAGTCCAGAATCCATAGGTCAGGCTGTCAGGAAAGGCAGGCCTGATGAAAAAAGAAATGCAGAAGATTCAGTCCTAATGAAATGGATGAATTTAGAACCTATTATACACAGTGAAGTAAGTCAAAAAGAGAAGGACAGATACAGTATACTAACACATATATATGGAATCTAGTAAGTTTGTACTGATAAATAAACACATAAAGCATCAATGGAAAAACAGTCATAGAGAACAGACTTATGGACATTGGGGAGAGGGAAAAGTGGGTGAGAGATATGGAAAGAGCAACATGGAACCCTATACTATCTTATGTAAAAGAGAGAACTATTGCCAATGCGCTGTAGGACTGAGGGATCATAGCTGGGGCTATACAATGGCCTAGAGGGTGGAATGGGGGGAATGGGATATACATATGACTAATCTGGAATTATATGTATCTGTAAACAACAAAACTGTAAAATCAAAAAAGCAAAATTAAAAACTTGTGATTGTGGGAAAAAAAAATACTACATAATGGAAAGCTAGGTAGCCATTAAGTGATGATGTCAAATACACACACACACACACACACACACACACAAAAGAAAGGCAGGCCTGAAGTCTTAAGACACAGGTCGGAACTGCAGTCCACAGGAAAAATTCTTCTCTGAGTAATTCTGATCTGAGTAAAACCTCAGATCAGCTCTGAGAGCCTTTCAGCTGACTGAATCAGGCTCACCCAGTATATCCAGAATAACCTCTTTTATTGGACTCTTTTATTGTTTCTTTTTTTTTTTTCATCCATCTTTATTCTTTTGGCCTGTGTGGGCCTCCCATCGCAGCCTCTCTCATTGCAGAGCAGTTAAATGATTCCCTTTATCTCTCTTTAAATGAACTCCCTGTTTGCTTGATCTTTGTTTTCCTTTTCCCTTATTGATTCTTTCTTTTTGATGGTGTACATTCTCTGTTAGTTGCCTGAGAAAGGATGTGTGAGAGAATGTCCATCAGGATTCAACCAGAAAAAATCAGAACCAATAGGAAAGATACACTAAGGAATTTATTTTGAGGGACTGACTTTTGTGGGAGTGATTGTGGAACTTAGTTAGACAAGTCCAGAATCCATAGGTCAGGCTGTCAGGAAAGGCAGGCCTGATGAAAAAAGAAATGCAGAAGATTCAGTCCTAATGAAATGGATGAATTTAGAACCTATTATACACAGTGAAGTAAGTCAAAAAGAGAAGGACAGATACAGTATACTAACACATATATATGGAATCTAGTAAGTTTGTACTGATAAATAAACACATAAAGCATCAATGGAAAAACAGTCATAGAGAACAGACTTATGGACATTGGGGAGAGGGAAAAGTGGGTGAGAGATATGGAAAGAGCAACATGGAACCCTATACTATCTTATGTAAAAGAGAGAACTATTGCCAATGCGCTGTAGGACTGAGGGATCATAGCTGGGGCTATACAATGGCCTAGAGGGTGGAATGGGGGGAATGGGATATACATATGACTAATCTGGAATTATATGTATCTGTAAACAACAAAACTGTAAAATCAAAAAAGCAAAATTAAAAACTTGTGATTGTGGGAAAAAAAAATACTACATAATGGAAAGCTAGGTAGCCATTAAGTGATGATGTCAAATACACACACACACACACACACACACACACAAAAGAAAGGCAGGCCTGAAGTCTTAAGACACAGGTCGGAACTGCAGTCCACAGGAAAAATTCTTCTCTGAGTAATTCTGATCTGAGTAAAACCTCAGATCAGCTCTGAGAGCCTTTCAGCTGACTGAATCAGGCTCACCCAGTATATCCAGAATAACCTCTTTTATTGGACTCTTTTATTGTTTCTTTTTTTTTTTTCATCCATCTTTATTCTTTTGGCCTGTGTGGGCCTCCCATCGCAGCGGCCTCTCTCATTGCAGAGCACTGGCTCTGGGTGCATGTGCTCCAGAGTGCTGGCTTGTAATTGGACACACCAGCCCAGCCATTCCTCTGTATGTGGGGCCTTCCTAGGCCAGAGATTGAACTGGCGCCCCTCTTTACCCACTGAGCCACCAGGAAAGCTCCCCAGAATAATCTCTTTTACTTAAAGTCAACTGATTATAGACATGTTTTTCCCTCTTATTTCTTGAGATCCTAAAAGGCTATAAGGGAAACTTGCTGAACCATCCTTATTCAGTGAGAGTTTACCTCAGGTGACTCTGATATAGTACCTCTTCTTAGAGTGTTATGAATCTTTATTTTTGGTTCCTCTCTTCCCAACTTCATTTAAAAAAATACTGTGCTTCACGCTTTCTAGAGATAATAAATGAATATAATTAAATGCTTTCCTTATTTACATTTTATTTCTTGTCTGGATTTGTATCTTTTCAGGAAAAAGAATAAATGCCTTAAATATGAAACTTCTCCAGATGACTATCTTCATCTACAGTGTTTTAATTCTCATTACTTTCAGTCTCATATTTTGGCCTTTTTCTGATCTTGCCTAAACTTCTGAGAGTTTCTCATTGTAGCCATCCATATATTGTAAGCTATATATAAATGTGAACTTCTAGAATGAAAATTCTAAGAATATGGACATTCTCTTCTTTAATCATTAGAAAGCAAATTATACAGTTTAGCATCCAATTTCTTGCTACTATGACAAATTTCACCCTGAATAGCAAGGGAAAAATGCATTCCAGCTTCATTTACATTAGCAGTGAATTTCAATTCATATCCAGTTGGCTTTAGAAGTACTAGCATTCCCTTACCACATCCTTATCTATAGCTTCAGCTTCCAACCAAGTCCCTGAGACATATGGTTTTGTGTTTCTTGGAAGGTTTGCAGCAATTCATTACCACATTCAAAATCCCTTGAGTCCAGCTGCAATGTGTGGTAATTACTCCAATGTGAAGAGTCGAACTACATAAGAACGTGCTTCTCCGATAATTTCTAACCCAAATAGTCAAAACAACAAGCCCATGTTTACTTAGATTTTAGAACTGTAAGGTGGAAGCTCAATTGAGTGTTGGGCATAATGACACTTTGGACAGTAAACATTGGGACACATGGGTTTTATTCAGCAGTGAACCTTTGTTGTGGTTCAGTTGCCCACTGGTGTCAGACTCTTTGTCACCCTATGGACCACAGCACACCAGGCTTCCCAGTTCTTTACTATCTTCTGGAGTTTGCTCAAACTCTTGTCCACTGTGTCAATAATGCCATGCAACCATTTATCCTCTGTTACCTGCTTCTCCTCTTGCCCTCAATCTTTTCCAGAATCAGGATCTTTTCCAATGAGTTGGCTGTTTGCAGCAGGTGGCCAAAGTATTGGAACTTAAGCTTCTGCATTGGACCTTCCAATGAATATTCAGGGTTGATTGCCTTTACGATTGATTGGTTTGATTTCCTTCCTGTCCAAGGGACTCTCAAGAGCCTTCTCCAACACCACAATTGGAAGGCTTCAGTTCTTTGGTGCTCAGCCTTCTTTATGGTCCAACTGTCACATCCATACATGTCTACTGGAAAAACCATAGCTTCGACTATAGGGATCTTTGTCAGAAAAGTGATGTCTCTGCTTTTTAATATGCTGTCTAGGTTTGTCATAGCTTTCATTCCAAGGAGTGAACATCTTTTAATTTTGTGGCTGCTGGAGCCCAAGAAAAGAAAATCTGTCACTGTTTCCACTTTTCCAGCTTCTATTTGCTGAGAAATGATAGGACCAGATGCCATGATCTTCATTTTTTCAATGTTGGGTTTTAATCCAGCTTTTTCACTCTCCTCTTTCACCCTCATCAAGAGGATCTTTAGTTCCTCTTTGCTTTCTGGCATTAGAGTGGTATCATCTGCATATTTTAGGTTGTTGATATTTCTCTCAGCAATCTGGATTCCAGTTTTTAATTCACCCATCCTGGCATTTCACATGATGTACTCTGCAAATAAGTTAAATAAGCAGGGTGACAATAGACAGCTTTGTCATAGTGAACTTTTAATAAGGATTTAAAAATGAATCTACACCAGAGAAAGGACTTCTTTGCTTCACTGCTACTTCCCAATAGCAGCTTGGTCAGCAAGCAATGGGATCAACCAAAATGAAACATTCACAGTCAGTCAGTAGTTGGGGCAATATTGCTTATTGTCAGACTGTTTTTATGCTATAAAATCCATTTTACAAACAAATTTATGTGGATTCCAGTATATAAAACAGATAAAAAAAGAGTAACTCAGGTTGAGGAATATGAGATCCAAGGAGAGTAGTGGGTTTAGGTTTCTCTTCATATCATGGTGGTCATGAAAGCACATCTGTAGAAGTCTAGAGCTCTGCAGATCATGCTAGGAAAATCTTCTATCTATGTTATTTCAAAGAATATTTGGGTTATATCCTAAATAATCTATTCCTTATTTTTGCTATATAAGATGTAGCCAGTAAGCACCAGTTAGTGAGCTAACTTTTGAAGGACTCATTGTACATAGCCTTAAAATAAACATCCAAGGGAGTAAATTGCCCTGGAAAATAAAATGTTTCAGCCTGAGGAGAATTTGAGATTAAAAAAAATAAGAAGGAGAAAAATACTTAGAGCACAAATTAATATAATCATAAGCAAGTATTTTAGAACATACAAAATACAGCACACCTGATCTTGTTTGATCCAGTAAACTAAGTAGAACAAATCTTGATAAGTAAGTAGATAGAAAATGCTAAGGGTTACTAAGAGCTATCTACCAACCAAATGGTTCTGGAGTAAAGATGTAGTTGTGCTTACCAGGAATCTGTTAAACATAATGTTCTAATCACCTGCACTTGGGCACAGTTGTTTTGCTTGCTGTGAACCCAATGTCTGGGTTTTAATCCAGCTTTTCACTCTCCTCTTTCACCCTCATCAAGAGGATCTTTAGTTCCTCTTTGCTTTCTGGCATTAGAGTGGTATCATCTGCATATTTTAGGTTGTTGATATTTCTCTCAGCAATCTGGATTCCAGTTTTTAATTCACCCATCCTGGCATTTCACATGATGTACTCTGCAAATAAGTTAAATAAGCAGGGTGACAATAGACAGCTTTGTCATAGTGAACTTTTAATAAGGATTTAAAAATGAATCTACACCAGAGAAAGGACTTCTTTGCTTCACTGCTACTTCCCAATAGCAGCTTGGTCAGCAAGCAATGGGATCAACCAAAATGAAACATTCACAGTCAGTCAGTAGTTGGGGCAATATTGCTTATTGTCAGACTGTTTTTATGCTATAAAATCCATTTTACAAACAAATTTATGTGGATTCCAGTATATAAAACAGATAAAAAAAGAGTAACTCAGGTTGAGGAATATGAGATCCAAGGAGAGTAGTGGGTTTAGGTTTCTCTTCATATCATGGTGGTCATGAAAGCACATCTGTAGAAGTCTAGAGCTCTGCAGATCATGCTAGGAAAATCTTCTATCTATGTTATTTCAAAGAATATTTGGGTTATATCCTAAATAATCTATTCCTTATTTTTGCTATATAAGATGTAGCCAGTAAGCACCAGTTAGTGAGCTAACTTTTGAAGGACTCATTGTACATAGCCTTAAAATAAACATCCAAGGGAGTAAATTGCCCTGGAAAATAAAATGTTTCAGCCTGAGGAGAATTTGAGATTAAAAAAAATAAGAAGGAGAAAAATACTTAGAGCACAAATTAATATAATCATAAGCAAGTATTTTAGAACATACAAAATACAGCACACCTGATCTTGTTTGATCCAGTAAACTAAGTAGAACAAATCTTGATAAGTAAGTAGATAGAAAATGCTAAGGGTTACTAAGAGCTATCTACCAACCAAATGGTTCTGGAGTAAAGATGTAGTTGTGCTTACCAGGAATCTGTTAAACATAATGTTCTAATCACCTGCACTTGGGCACAGTTGTTTTGCTTGCTGTGAACCCAAATTATAACTGAGACACACCAGAATTCTCGGTTTATGACGGAGAGAAGATTATACTGCATCCAGCAGAGGTATAGTTATATGATTATGATATAATGTAATATAATAATATACTGTGATTATCTATTTATTATTGCTGGATATCTTTTGGAAACCTTATATGGCATGGCAGAAGCTAATTTTCCAGCAACCATCACATCTGTGAAATAGGAATATTTGAGGACTTTAAAGGTTGAAACGTTTGGCAGGGAAAAATAAGCACAGGCATTAATTATAAGATGAATAAATTCTGAGGATCTAATGTACAGGTGGTCATTATTATTGTATTGTATGCTTGACATTTGCTAAAAGAGTATATCTTGAATATTCTCTCCACAGACACACACAAAATGGTAACTGTGATGTGAAGGATGTGTCTAACTTATTGTGGTAATCTTTTTACAATATATACATATATCAAATCAACCACATTGCACACCTTGAAATTTACACACTATTATTTGTTAGTTATATGTCAGTGAATCTGGGGAAAATTAAATTAAAAAAATAAGAATCATCTCTTGCTTATACAGACTTAAATACACTTTATTTTTCAATTGGTGTATTTATAAGGCATTTGTCTTCTAAAAATAGATTTATGTTTCCGTAACAATGGCAATAATGCTTCCTTTGTAGAACTCATCTGTGTGGCCTTCTCCGGGTCTGACTGGGCACAGCATAGAGGACCCAATGCTTCTTCTGATTGGTGCCTCAATTTGGTGACTTTGCTACATGGATGGCATTCAGAAATAATAGTTGTATTACTGTTGAGTAATGAGCCAGTCCTGGTGATTTTAAAGACCAAATGTTTCAATTCTTCAACCCAATGAATCCAGTCATGTATACTTAGCCTGTCCTGATTAGGTTTTCACCTCTTATTAATTAGCATATGTAGTTAGCTTTTTAGAACATACAAAATACAGCACACCTGATCTTGTTTGATCCAGTAAACTAAGTAGAACAAATCTTGATAAGTAAGTAGATAGAAAATGCTAAGGGTTACTAAGAGCTATCTACCAACCAAATGGTTCTGGAGTAAAGATGTAGTTGTGCTTACCAGGAATCTGTTAAACATAATGTTCTAATCACCTGCACTTGGGCACAGTTGTTTTGCTTGCTGTGAACCCAAATTATAACTGAGACACACCAGAATTCTCGGTTTATGACGGAGAGAAGATTATACTGCATCCAGCAGAGGTATAGTTATATGATTATGATATAATGTAATATAATAATATACTGTGATTATCTATTTATTATTGCTGGATATCTTTTGGAAACCTTATATGGCATGGCAGAAGCTAATTTTCCAGCAACCATCACATCTGTGAAATAGGAATATTTGAGGACTTTAAAGGTTGAAACGTTTGGCAGGGAAAAATAAGCACAGGCATTAATTATAAGATGAATAAATTCTGAGGATCTAATGTACAGGTGGTCATTATTATTGTATTGTATGCTTGACATTTGCTAAAAGAGTATATCTTGAATATTCTCTCCACAGACACACACAAAATGGTAACTGTGATGTGAAGGATGTGTCTAACTTATTGTGGTAATCTTTTTACAATATATACATATATCAAATCAACCACATTGCACACCTTGAAATTTACACACTATTATTTGTTAGTTATATGTCAGTGAATCTGGGGAAAATTAAATTAAAAAAATAAGAATCATCTCTTGCTTATACAGACTTAAATACACTTTATTTTTCAATTGGTGTATTTATAAGGCATTTGTCTTCTAAAAATAGATTTATGTTTCCGTAACAATGGCAATAATGCTTCCTTTGTAGAACTCATCTGTGTGGCCTTCTCCGGGTCTGACTGGGCACAGCATAGAGGACCCAATGCTTCTTCTGATTGGTGCCTCAATTTGGTGACTTTGCTACATGGATGGCATTCAGAAATAATAGTTGTATTACTGTTGAGTAATGAGCCAGTCCTGGTGATTTTAAAGACCAAATGTTTCAATTCTTCAACCCAATGAATCCAGTCATGTATACTTAGCCTGTCCTGATTAGGTTTTCACCCTCTTATTAATTAGCATATGTAGTTAGCTTTTTTATAGGCACTTACTCGGGCAACTGTACAATTGTTACAGGGCACATAAAGTTTAACCCAGTACAGCTCTCCCCTCTAAGGATCTTGTTATAGTTATTCTTATATCTTCCCTTCTACCCATTTCTAAAATCTTCTCGGGCTTCCCTGGTGGTCCAGTGGGTAAGGACACCGCCTTGCAGTGCTGGGGGCGCCAGTTCGATCCCTGACCTGGGAAGATCCCACGTGCCGTGGAGCAGCTGGACCGATGTGTCCAATTACCAAGCCGGAGCTCGGTGCTCTGCAACAACGGATGCCCCCACGATGGGAGGCCCGTAACTAGACAAATGAAAGACCAGTGGAAGTGGCCCGCCCACCCCACACCCTCCCCACCCTCGTCAAAAATAAATAAATAAATAAATGTTAAAATCTTCTCACTTTTCTTCTTGGAACACTGTACTAGGATTAGATTGGCTTCCTGGATCTGTCCATGGCTTAGAAAAATGAATCTCTTGCTTGGCAGCAAGAGTCTCCATACAGACTCTGCTGAGTCAAATTCAGTGCCAGAGGGGAATGTGCACTATATTTGATCAGCTCTGATTTCTGAGCTGGGCCCTGGAAGAAGAAAACATGGATTTTGTCAGTATCTATGGAACCAGAGAAAAGGGCCTGATTGCATTCTGTCCTGATTACAGCTGTTGCTGCTACCAAGTGTGGTGCTTGGAATATCCACAGTGGTCTAATGGCAACCAAACTCAGTTTCTGCATGCAGCAAATGCAAGGGCCTGTTAAATAGATGAGCTGTACAACCCATAAATGATCCAGTTCTTGACTTGGAAGTGACTCTGTCTTTGATAACTTCTCCTTCCTCAAGAAAATCCTCTCCTGCTATGTACCCAGAATGTCAGGTTCCTCCCAATTCCCATGATGATCCATAAATATCTACCCTGAGCTCATGACGATGATTGGATTCAGCATTGTAATTGCATATGCCCGACTTTTCCACTCTGTCAACAGCCTCCTCCCTGGAGTATCTCCCAGTACATGTCATATCCTGTTAGGTCGATTTTGATTCTATAGGACTGCCTCTCAGTTTTATGAGCAAAGATCCCATTTAATTCTCTGTTGTTTTTTAGCACTTAACACATTGTTGGTCCTTTAAAATGAACAGGTCCTTGACTATGTAGGTGTGGTATATTTATAAACTTTAAAAGTACACCTACATTGATTATCTTCTGCGATTTACACAGTTATCCTGTGAGGGATGGCAAGTTCCTCTTTGACAAATAAGGAAACTGAGGCATAAAAGGCTGAAGTCATAGTGATGGTGACAGTACTAGATTTGGATTAAGTTCTCCTGACTTCTAGCGTCAATCATTTTTGGTTAAATATTGTCTCATCACATCATTACTCTCTGAAAGCTATTCCCACCAGAAATCTCATTTGAATTAGATATTTCATCTCTTGAAACTCTATAGTGTGTCTAGCATTTACAAACCTGTGCTGGTAGGAGTCAGTGAACACTGCCTGGGTTGCCAAAAGTAACTAAAAGATATAAGCACAAAGCTATCAGACAGATTTTTTTCGTGACTCTGAGATGGGATAGTGCAACGTCAGATCCATCTGACACCAAGTTGTATTGAAACTGTGTCTTTATCGTGGAGACCACTGAGTGCCTTTCTCACAACTACTCCAGCCTGGTTTTACAACAGTGTTCAAACTGTGAGGCTCTGTCCCAGAGCGTCATTGGGCTTCCTGCCATATCTATGGATCTATGATCATGACTTTAATTTTAGAGCGTGGAAGAGATATTAATAAAGCCCTTCTGTCCTGATTACAGCTGTTGCTGCTACCAAGTGTGGTGCTTGGAATATCCACAGTGGTCTAATGGCAACCAAACTCAGTTTCTGCATGCAGCAAATGCAAGGGCCTGTTAAATAGATGAGCTGTACAACCCATAAATGATCCAGTTCTTGACTTGGAAGTGACTCTGTCTTTGATAACTTCTCCTTCCTCAAGAAAATCCTCTCCTGCTATGTACCCAGAATGTCAGGTTCCTCCCAATTCCCATGATGATCCATAAATATCTACCCTGAGCTCATGACGATGATTGGATTCAGCATTGTAATTGCATATGCCCGACTTTTCCACTCTGTCAACAGCCTCCTCCCTGGAGTATCTCCCAGTACATGTCATATCCTGTTAGGTCGATTTTGATTCTATAGGACTGCCTCTCAGTTTTATGAGCAAAGATCCCATTTAATTCTCTGTTGTTTTTTAGCACTTAACACATTGTTGGTCCTTTAAAATGAACAGGTCCTTGACTATGTAGGTGTGGTATATTTATAAACTTTAAAAGTACACCTACATTGATTATCTTCTGCGATTTACACAGTTATCCTGTGAGGGATGGCAAGTTCCTCTTTGACAAATAAGGAAACTGAGGCATAAAAGGCTGAAGTCATAGTGATGGTGACAGTACTAGATTTGGATTAAGTTCTCCTGACTTCTAGCGTCAATCATTTTTGGTTAAATATTGTCTCATCACATCATTACTCTCTGAAAGCTATTCCCACCAGAAATCTCATTTGAATTAGATATTTCATCTCTTGAAACTCTATAGTGTGTCTAGCATTTACAAACCTGTGCTGGTAGGAGTCAGTGAACACTGCCTGGGTTGCCAAAAGTAACTAAAAGATATAAGCACAAAGCTATCAGACAGATTTTTTTCGTGACTCTGAGATGGGATAGTGCAACGTCAGATCCATCTGACACCAAGTTGTATTGAAACTGTGTCTTTATCGTGGAGACCACTGAGTGCCTTTCTCACAACTACTCCAGCCTGGTTTTACAACAGTGTTCAAACTGTGAGGCTCTGTCCCAGAGCGTCATTGGGCTTCCTGCCATATCTATGGATCTATGATCATGACTTTAATTTTAGAGCGTGGAAGAGATATTAATAAGAATCATGACTCACACTTTACAAATGAGGAGAGAGGATATGAACTTAAGTGACCTGTTCTATCAGGGCTGTGGAACCGGGCAGGCTTCTTTATTCATTAACTGATTCACTTAGAAAACATTTATTTGAAAGCCTATTTTGTTCCAGGAATTATTCTAGGTACTGGAATCACAGATGTGGGAGGGAAAAAAAAGACCAAAATCACCGCTTCAATAGAATTTATATCCTAGTGGAGGAAGGCAAATAATAAATAAAAACAAAAGATTAAATTATTAAGTAACTAAATATGGCAACACATGAAAGAAATAAAACAGGTGTCTTAGTCTGTTTGGGTTGCTATGACAAAATACCACAGATTGGGTAGCTTAAAAACAGATATTTATTTCTTATAATTCTGGAGGCTGGAAGTCCAAGTTCAAAGCAATAGAATACTTGCATTCTGGTGAAGGCTCTCTTGGACTTTCCAGGTGGCACAATGGTACAAAATCTGCCTGCCAATGGAGAACTCAAAAGAGATGCAAGTTTAATCCTTGGGTCAGAAAGATCCCTTGGAGTAGGAAATGACAACCCACTTCAGTATTCTTGCCTGTAGAATTCCATGGACAGAGAAGCCTGGCAAACTACAGTCCATGGGGTCACAAAGAATAGAACATGACTAAGGATGCATGCAGTGAAGGCCCTCTTTCTGGTTCATAGTCAACATGTCTTGTTGTGGCCTCAAATGTTAGAAGGGCTTAGGTGAACTCTGTGGGATCTTTTTTTTACAACAGCTCTAATCCTGTTCATGAGGACTCCACCCTCATGGCATAAGCATCTTCCAAAGGCTTCTCCTAATTAAAATTTCACCATTTGAATTAAGGGATTTGGGCTAGAGGGAAGGACACAAACATTCAAGCCATAGCAGCAGGAAGGAGAGCTATGAGTTCTAAGGGTACTGGGAAAATTTTAAATAGGGCAGTCAGGGAGAGGTATTCACTGATAAGAAGACATTTTTGAGCAGTAACATAAAGTTGATGAAGGAGTAAGTAATAAGAGGATCTGGGGAAAGCCTGTACAAAGCCCGGATGGAGGCAGGGGCATGATGACATCTTTGGGAGCCCAGGACCAGATGGCTAGGGCTGAATGAGCAGCAGAAATGAAGTCTCAGAGGTTCTGAAGAACCAGATCTATGTGGAGCCTTGTAGGCCAGGGTAAGAACTTTGTTTTTCACTTTGAGTGAGTGGTATGAGACACTGAAGAATCCTGAACAGTGAAATGGCATGTTTGGGTTTAGTTTTAAAGGGAGGACTCTGAGGCTTTGTATTAAGAATACTTTAAAGTAAGGATAGAATAGAACTGAGGAAACCAATTATTAGTAGGTTAATGCAATAATTCAGACAAAACAAGATGGTGGTTCAAACCAGGTGAGAGAGGTGGACAAGGTCAAAAGAGATTGAATTCTGAATGTATTTTGAATGTGGAGCCAAGAGGATTTACTGAAGAATTGGATTTGGAGTGAGAAAGAGAAAAGTTAGAGACTGTTCCAAGGTTTTTAACCTGATCAGTGGGAAAGCTAGAGGTGCACTTAGCTAAGGATGGCTGAAGCTACAAAAGGGAGATGAACGGTTCAATTTTAGAAATGGTTCCTGTACAATGTCTTTAGATATCCAAGTACTGATATCACATAGGCAGATGAATATGGACCAAGAATTTAGATAAGAGAATTGGACTAGATAATTGAGTGTTCATCAGAGTATTACTGATATTTAAAGCCATGAGCCTGGAGAAGGAAATGACAACCCATTCCCATATTCCTGGAAAATTCCATGGACAGAGGAACCTGCTGAACTACAGTACGTCGGACATGACTGAGCGGTTAACACACACAAAGCCACAAGAATGACGAGAGTGAGTGCAAATAATACTGAGAACACCAAGGATAAGCTCCCAGATATATCCAGTAATTTAGTCTAGAACCCAGTTTTCTGATGTCCCTAACAAAGTACACACTGGAGTACTGATTCAAGGCTTCTGTGATTGGTTTCATACTAATGTGGGCCAATGTTTTATAAAGCCATCTCATATAAAGGCATGTCAAGGATACAAGTTATTATAAACAGAGCTATGAGTTATTTTCCAAGTAGATAAGAGAAAGCCTGTACAAAGCCCGGATGGAGGCAGGGGCATGATGACATCTTTGGGAGCCCAGGACCAGATGGCTAGGGCTGAATGAGCAGCAGAAATGAAGTCTCAGAGGTTCTGAAGAACCAGATCTATGTGGAGCCTTGTAGGCCAGGGTAAGAACTTTGTTTTTCACTTTGAGTGAGTGGTATGAGACACTGAAGAATCCTGAACAGTGAAATGGCATGTTTGGGTTTAGTTTTAAAGGGAGGACTCTGAGGCTTTGTATTAAGAATACTTTAAAGTAAGGATAGAATAGAACTGAGGAAACCAATTATTAGTAGGTTAATGCAATAATTCAGACAAAACAAGATGGTGGTTCAAACCAGGTGAGAGAGGTGGACAAGGTCAAAAGAGATTGAATTCTGAATGTATTTTGAATGTGGAGCCAAGAGGATTTACTGAAGAATTGGATTTGGAGTGAGAAAGAGAAAAGTTAGAGACTGTTCCAAGGTTTTTAACCTGATCAGTGGGAAAGCTAGAGGTGCACTTAGCTAAGGATGGCTGAAGCTACAAAAGGGAGATGAACGGTTCAATTTTAGAAATGGTTCCTGTACAATGTCTTTAGATATCCAAGTACTGATATCACATAGGCAGATGAATATGGACCAAGAATTTAGATAAGAGAATTGGACTAGATAATTGAGTGTTCATCAGAGTATTACTGATATTTAAAGCCATGAGCCTGGAGAAGGAAATGACAACCCATTCCCATATTCCTGGAAAATTCCATGGACAGAGGAACCTGCTGAACTACAGTACGTCGGACATGACTGAGCGGTTAACACACACAAAGCCACAAGAATGACGAGAGTGAGTGCAAATAATACTGAGAACACCAAGGATAAGCTCCCAGATATATCCAGTAATTTAGTCTAGAACCCAGTTTTCTGATGTCCCTAACAAAGTACACACTGGAGTACTGATTCAAGGCTTCTGTGATTGGTTTCATACTAATGTGGGCCAATGTTTTATAAAGCCATCTCATATAAAGGCATGTCAAGGATACAAGTTTATTATAAAACACACTAGCCCTAATTTTCATTCATATTCATGGGAGAAGAGGAGGGCAGCATTTCACAGGATTGTCCTAACCCCTGACTTCCTGGATTTGATGCTTGCTGCTCCTGTTATTCTAGAGCATTGCCCATGCAGGCCATGACCCTTTGAACCATTAGCCCCCGACAGACCAGGTAAGTGCTACTACGTATTGGATTCCTACGCCTGTGTAAATCTGGTGCCCTGTGGGGCTAATGAGGTTTCAGACAACATTTTTTTCTTGTAGAATGAGAAGGTTTTCTGAGAGTAAGTTTAAGGGTAGCTGAACACACAACAGCCTTTGATCCCTATGCCTTAGGTATTGGATCTCAGAGATAAGTGTATATAACAGCCAGATCAGAATGGACATATTTAAGCAAACTGCAAGAGATAGTGAAGGACAGGGAAACCTTGCATGCTACAGTCCTTGGGGTCCCAAAGAGTCAGACATGACTTAGTGACTTAACAACAGCAACAGGAATCAGAAGGAGCTTATTTAAAATGTAGATTCTCCGGTCTTACCTTCAGAGACTCAGATTCATTCAGTTTGGAATGGAGGCTGTGCATTTGCATGGCAAGTGACACTGACACTGATTCAGGATCAGGAGAGACACTTTTGACATGGATGAATGAGTCTGTTATACAGTGTCTTTGATTCAGCAAGAAAAATTCAGTAGTGTTCCTGGGAAGTTTATGGACTGATTATGATCTTGAAAGAAATCCTCCAAGTACATTATATGAAGCTAAACAAAGTGTGTCTTATAGAAGAGAGGATGTGAGTCTACACAGGGAAAGTTTTTCTAAGAACTAGCTTTATTAAGTCATGGGAAAGCAGCATATGGAAATGTGAGCTTATCATGGAAATAAAAACAAAAACATCCGTTTGAGATGGTACAGATTTTTTTCTCTGGGATACAAGAGAGATTTTTTAAAAACTACCATTTTCCGCTAGTTGCTGTCTAAAGCCACCAAACATAATAATAGTTATCATTATTTTGGCCATGTGAGTTGTGGGATCCTACTTTCCTGACTTGGGATCGAACCTGGGCCCTCTGAAGTGGAAGCATGGAGTCCTAACCACTGACTCTCTATTATTTTTGAAAACAAAGCAGAAAATGTATACGGAGGTAACTTCTTAGTACCCTAACAACTCGCAGATTCTTTGAGTGTTTTTACTGTACTTGAAGGACAGAGGATTGGCCCACATTTTCATCCTGATTTCCCCTCTGCAGGGACTTCCTGGTGGGATGGAGCGATTTGAAATCTTTTCCAGATATTCAGGTAAAAGTTTCTCACTGTGGTAGTAGAGGAGTGAACCAGAGTTGATATGACTGGGATTGCTGTTAACTTTGAACATAACATATAAACCACATGAATGGCTGCAGAAACCATGGCATGAAGGATCTGTACTGGATGATTTCTAAGCTCTCTAACTCTGTTCTCTGAGTGCTAAAACTCCAAGTTCACACATAGTCCTTACCTACCCCTGAGAAAACCGGTATCTGTTCACTGGAGAACTCACAGGATCACATCTTTACACCTCATTCCCTGAGTAAACTCAGGGGCAACACATCCCACACCAATAACCCGAGCTCTTTATTCATTTTTTAAATGATTTATAGATACCAAATAGTTAATTCTACCAAATGCCTCATTACAATCAAGGAAAACAGTTACAACAGTTTTTTTAAAAAGGAGGGTTTAATTTGCATGTAATACGCCTTTCAAAATTCATTTCAAAGTGCACTCACTGTCTTGTTTTGAATTCTTAGTGTTGTTTTTACCCCCCTGGCCCTTCTGTATGTAATGATTTGTCAATCAATGGCATTCCTATAGGTACATCTCTGTCAAAATTCCAAAAGCATGTTAGCAGTGGTAAAATGACGCCCTCAGAGACAGACATATTTTAGTGTAAGATAACACTTCCCGTCTAGCCATTGTTTGCCATGTGTCTTTGAACACCTAGGGATTGTATTATCTCATTGTAGCAGAAGGCTTAGTGTTTTCTAATATAATTATGTGATGAGCAAAAGTAGAGTTTATAATGAACTTTATTGTTCTGCTTATGTTTTTAAATGACAGTATAATAACAATACAGTAAAATAGCTAACTACAAGGTAACATACTAAGAGAATAACATACAACTACATCTAACTGGAGGTACTGAGGACTTCTGCAATAAGTCTCTGTAATGATTAAATGAGATAAATCAGCTTAATTTACTGTCTTTTGTTCTTGTTTAGTCACTAAGTCATGTCTGACTCTAAGTCATGTCTGTGGACTGTAGCCCACTTGGCTCCTCTGTCCGTGGGATTCTCCAGGCAAGCATACTGGAGAGAGTTGCCATTTTCTTCCCCAGGGGATCTTCCTGACCCAGGGATCAAACCTGTGCCTCCTACATTGCAGGCCAAATTTTTACCACTGAGCCACCTGGGAAACCCTAATTCATTGTCATTACCTGAGGCAATTTTTCCCCCTACTTTCATTTTTTGCACTATAGCAGTCTTTCTTTTGATTATAGCACCATGGTTCTCTTTTGGGAATTACTTCTTAAGAGTTTGCAGTCTTGCTAACTGTCAACTCTGCCCTCAGCTGGTTAAGGTACGAGTCCATAGTTTCTGTATAACACAAGGAGCTCAGCCTGGTCCTGTGTGACAACCTAGAGAGGGGAAATGCCTGGGGGCTGGGAGGGAGGCTCAAGAGGCTGGTGATATGTGTATACTTACAGCTCACTCAAGTTGTTACACAGCAGAAACAAACACAACATTGTCAAACAATTGTCCTCCGATCAAAAATAAAGCTTTTTTAAAAATGGTCTGAGTCTCTGACACAATCAGGTATGTTCCTTCCCAAGATGTGACTCTTATAAAATACGTGTTAGTCATTTCAGTTGTGTCTAACTCAGCGTCCCCATGGACTGTTGCCCACCAGGCTCCTCTGTCCATGGAATTCTCCAAGCAAGAGTACCGGAGTGGGTTCCCCTGGTGGTCAAATGGGTAAAGAGTCTGCCTTGGTGCTTCCCCTGGTGGTCCAGTGGGTAAGGACACTGCCTTACAGTGCAAGGGGCGCGGTTCGAGCCCTGGCCTGGGAAGATCCCACATGCCGCAGAGCAGCTGGACTGATGTGTCCAATTACCGAGCCAGAGCTCTGGAGCGCATGCGCCCAGAGCCGGCGCTCTACAACGACAGACGCCACCGCGATGGGAGGCCCACAGGAGCTAAAGAACAAAGACGGATGAACATAGAGAAACGAAGGACCAATAGAAGTGGCCCGCCTGCTCCCCTTCCTCCCCAACCCGACCCCCGCCCAATAAATAAATAAATAAATAAATCTTTAAAAAAAAAAAAGAGACTGCCTTGCACAAGTGCAAGGGGCACTGGTTCCATCCCTGGCCAGGGAAGATCCCACGTGCCATGGAGCAGCTGGGCCGGTGTGTCTGACTATCGAGCCAGCCTGCGCTCAGAGCCAGTGCTCTGCAAGGAGAGAGGCCGCTGCAATGGGAGGCCCACACATGCCAAAGAATAAAAAAGATGGATGGAGATAAATGAATGATGACTTAGAGGCAAAAAATTTTAAAAAGTTTAAAAAAAAGAATACTGGAGTGTGTAGCCATTACCTTTTTCCAGGGATATTCCTGACCTAGGAATTGAACCTGGGTCTCCTGCATTGCAGGCAGATTCTTTACTAACTGAGTCACCGTGAAAGCCCTTTAAAATATGTATACATGTACATATATACATATATGTATTTTTAAATTATTTGTTTATGTTCTTGCTGTGCTGGGTCTTTGTTGCTGAATGTGGGCCTTTTCTAGATGTCGGAAAAGGGGCTACTCCAGTGGCAGTGCATGCGCTTTGCATCGTGGTGGTTTCTTTGGTGGTGGAGCAAGGCCTCTAGGGCGATTGGGTTTCAATAATTGTAGTCCGTGGGCTTAGTTACTCCGTGGTATATGGAATATTCCCAGATCAAGGACTGAACCTGTGGGCCCTGCATTGTTAGCGAACACCCAACCACTGGACCACTAAGGAAGTCTCCAAGATTTGACTCTTGAAAGGAGTGATAGAAAGGAAAAAAAAAGGACCGTTCATCCCCCGAGGGACCTTGGTAAAACCTCCGAGTGGTTCTTGCTGCTTGTGTCCCTGGAGCTCTTTGCTGAGCACAGTTCTGCACTTACTCCTTTGGTCTGTAAGTCACTCTGTAGTCTTCTAATAAGTGCTTTTTAAATTGTTCAGGTCTTCCAGAGCTTCCCAGATTGATGGACAAGAACTTGCACTCCTCCTGAATCTATTATCTTTCTAAGGGATTATACAGAATTTAACACTTCTTATCAGTATATATGTATTCTACATATATGTATGGAATATTTACTTCTTTCCATGGATTGCATGTTTGTGTGCATGCTTGCATAAGTGGGTGTTGGTATGTGAGACATACTTGCAGATACCAAGATTCCATCAACATCTTTATGAGAACATGATCTTTTCTAATTAAGGGCAATTGCTGGACTCAAAGAGGAATATAGATACATTCTTTTTTTTTTTTTTTTTAGGTATATTTTAGAGTCTCCTTTAAGCACTATCTCCAGTTCATTAGTGAAGTTGTAAGCCCTATTTTAGTCAGATGAAAAGAGAAATACCCTTTTAAAGTTGGTACACAATGCTATACACATACTAATCTCCTAACAAGTTTGTGCTTAATATCTGGAGAAAGAGCTTAACTAATTAAATTCCATTAACTACCATGAATTGAATACGAAAAAGGTTGTACAAGCTTAGCAGTAACAACATTCCTGGAATGTCAACACAGATTCATTAAAAAGCTCAAAAGGATCTGCAAAAAGATGTTAGTCTAAAAATCTGAGGCCTGAAAGGACTGATTTTGGACTTAATCTTGTGTCTTTCATTGGGTGACCTTTGATATTTATTTTTTATTTCACCTTTCGTGTTGTGATTTTCCCAACCATGATGGGAAGATGACAAGTTCTGGGGTTTTTTGGCCACACTATGTGGCATGGGGGATCTTCCTAACCAGGGACTGAACCCATGCCTGCTACTGTGGTCGGCTGCCAGGGAAGTCCCGAAATGACAATTTCTTTATCTACCTCACAGGGTTGTGTGAAGATCAACTCAGATGGCTTCTCATTATGCTCAGTGGAATAAGTCAGACAGCGAAGGGCAGATATTGTATGACCTCACTTATATGTGGAATCTAAAAATACTGAACTCATAAAAACAGGGAGTAAAATGATGGTTGCCAGAGGGTTGAGGGGTAGCGGAAATTGGGAGATGCTGAGTAAAGGTGCAAACTTTAATTTACAAGATGAATGAAATGATCAGTGTTGTATTACATAATTGAAACTTGGTTTAATAATCTTACCACCACAAAAACATGGCCATTATGTGGACTGAAAAATCTGTTAACACTGCAGTACTCATGTCTCAATACATACAGGTATCGAATGATCACGCTGCACACTTTAATCTTACACCATGTTACGCAGGCATATCTCAGAAGAAATATTATGGGTTTGAGTCTGTGTTTGCATGGTAAGTCAATTCAGTCGTGTCTAACTCTTTGAGACCCCATGGACTTGTAACCCATCAGGCTCCTCTGTCCATGGGATTCTCCAGGAAAGAACACTAGAATGGGTTTCCGTGTCCTCCTCCAGAGGATCTTCCCAACTCAGGGGTCTAAACAAGTCTCTTACATCTCCTGGATTGGCAGCAGGTTCTTTACCACTAACACCACCTGGGAAGCCCAAGGTTTGATTCTAGGCCACCATGATAAAACAAATATTACAATAAAGTGAGTCCCACCATTTTTTTTGGTATCTCAGTGCATATACAAGTTTACCCCATAGTATAGTTTATTAAGTGTGGTATAGCATTGTCTGTAAAAGCAATGTACATACTTTAATTAAAAATACTCTATTGCTAAAATGTGCTAACTGTCATCTGAGCCTTAAGCATGTATTGTACTCTTTTTTGATGGAGGATCTTGCCTGGATGTTGATGGTTACTGAAAGATCAGAGTAGTGATTTCTAAAATTTGGGGTGACTGGACAGTTTATTAAAGTAAGACACCAATAAAGTTTGCCGCTTCTTTTCCTGAACAATTTCTCTGTAGCTTGCAATGCTGTTTGATAGCATTTTACCCACAGTAGAAATTCTTTCAAATTGGAGACAACTAAAGTTACATAATATTGTAAATCATCTGTTGTCATTTCAACAATCTTCACAGCAGCTTTGCTGAGAGTAGATTCCATCTTAAGAAACTCTTTACTTTGCTCATTCATAAGAAGTAAGTCCCCATCTGCTCAAGTATTCTAGTAAAATTGCAGCAATTCAGTTACATCTTCAGGTTCCACTTCTACTTCTAGTTCTCTTGCTATTTCCACCACCTCTGCAGTGACTTCCTCCACTGAAATCTTGAACCCTTGTAAGTCATCCAGGAAGGTTGGAATCAACTTCTTCCACACTCCTATTAATGCTGATATTTTTATCTCTTCCCATGAATCATGAATGTTCTTCCTGGCAACTAGAATGGTGAAACTTTTCCAGAACGTTTTGAATTCACTTTACCCAGATCCATCAGAGGAATCACTGTCTGTGTCAGTTGTAGCCTTATAACATATGTATCATAGGTAATAAAATTGGAAAGTTGAAATTAGTCCTTGATCCATGGGCTGGAATATGGATGTTATGTTAGCAGGTATGAAAACAACATAAATCTCATACATCTCTGTCAGAGCTCTTGGGTTGACCAGGTGCATTGTCAGTAGGCAGTAGTATTTTAAAAGGAATCTTCTTTTTCTGAGCAGTAGCTCTCAACAGTGGGCTTAAAACATTCAGTAAACTATGTTATAAGCATATCTGCTGACACCCAAGCTTTTTTCCTTTCCTTTTCTTTTTTTTTTTTTAAAGTTTTTACCAAGTTTTATTGTTCATAGACATGTATGTTCTCAGATCAGTCATATGGACACCCAAGCTTTGTTGTGTCCTTTATAGAGCACAGGCAGACTAGATTTAGCATAATTCTTTTTTTTTTAATAATTTTATTTATTTGTTTGTTTTTGGCTGTGCTGGGTCTTTGTTGCTATGCTGGCTTTGTGGTGACTGGGAGACACTCTCCAGTTGCAATGTGTAGGCTTCTCCCTACAGTGACTTCTCTTGTAGTGGAGCACGGGCTCTAGGTACTCAGGCTTCAGTAGTTGCAGCTCCTGGACTCTAGAGCACAGACTCAGTGGTTGAGACACATGGGCCTAGTAGCTCTGTGGCATACAGAATCCTCCCAGACTAAGGATTAAACCCGTGTTTCCTGCACTGGCACAGATTCTTTTCCACTGAGTAACCAGGGAAGCCCAGATTCAGCATAATTCTTAAGGGCCCTAGGATTTTCAGAATGGTAAGAGTGTTTGCTTCCCAGGTGGATCAGTGGCAAAGAATACACCAGCTAATGCAGAAGATGCAGGAGATGGGTTTGATCCCTGGGTTAGGAAGATCTCCCGGAGGAGGAAATGGCAACCCATTCCAATATTCTTGCCTGGAAAACTCCATGGGCAGACGAGCCTGGTGGGATACAGTCCATGAGGTTGCAAAGAGTAGGATGTGACTTAGTGACTGACAGGGATTCACACAAATTAGCATTAGCCCTGAAGAAGACCTATCCTTGGACATTTTGAAACCAGGCACTGACTTCTCTTCTCTAGCTGCAGAAATCCTAGATAGCATCTTCTTCCAAGAGAAGGCTGTTTTACCTTATAACATATGTCTTTTTTTCTGTTTGGGCTGGAATATGGATGTTATGTTAGCAGGTATGAAAACAACATAAATCTCATACATCTCTGTCAGAGCTCTTGGGTTGACCAGGTGCATTGTCAGTAGGCAGTAGTATTTTAAAAGGAATCTTCTTTTTCTGAGCAGTAGCTCTCAACAGTGGGCTTAAAACATTCAGTAAACTATGTTATAAGCATATCTGCTGACACCCAAGCTTTTTTCCTTTCCTTTTCTTTTTTTTTTTTTAAAGTTTTTACCAAGTTTTATTGTTCATAGACATGTATGTTCTCAGATCAGTCATATGGACACCCAAGCTTTGTTGTGTCCTTTATAGAGCACAGGCAGACTAGATTTAGCATAATTCTTTTTTTTTTAATAATTTTATTTATTTGTTTGTTTTTGGCTGTGCTGGGTCTTTGTTGCTATGCTGGCTTTGTGGTGACTGGGAGACACTCTCCAGTTGCAATGTGTAGGCTTCTCCCTACAGTGACTTCTCTTGTAGTGGAGCACGGGCTCTAGGTACTCAGGCTTCAGTAGTTGCAGCTCCTGGACTCTAGAGCACAGACTCAGTGGTTGAGACACATGGGCCTAGTAGCTCTGTGGCATACAGAATCCTCCCAGACTAAGGATTAAACCCGTGTTTCCTGCACTGGCACAGATTCTTTTCCACTGAGTAACCAGGGAAGCCCAGATTCAGCATAATTCTTAAGGGCCCTAGGATTTTCAGAATGGTAAGAGTGTTTGCTTCCCAGGTGGATCAGTGGCAAAGAATACACCAGCTAATGCAGAAGATGCAGGAGATGGGTTTGATCCCTGGGTTAGGAAGATCTCCCGGAGGAGGAAATGGCAACCCATTCCAATATTCTTGCCTGGAAAACTCCATGGGCAGACGAGCCTGGTGGGATACAGTCCATGAGGTTGCAAAGAGTAGGATGTGACTTAGTGACTGACAGGGATTCACACAAATTAGCATTAGCCCTGAAGAAGACCTATCCTTGGACATTTTGAAACCAGGCACTGACTTCTCTTCTCTAGCTGCAGAAATCCTAGATAGCATCTTCTTCCAAGAGAAGGCTGTTTCACCTATACTGAAAATCTGTTGTTGGCTTGGTGAGGCCACCTTTGTTAATTTTCTTAGCTAGACTTTCTGATGCAAAGAGACAGCTCATTGGAAAAGACCCCGATGTTGGAAAAACAGAAGGCAGAAGGAGAAGGGGACAACAGAGGATGAGATGGTTGGATGGCATCACTGAGTCAATGGACATGAGTTTGAGCAAGCTCCAGGACATGGTAAAGGATAGGGAAGCCTGGCGTGCTGCAGTCCATGGGGTCTGAAAGAGTCAGACACTATTGAGGGACTGAACTGAACTGAATAGACCTGAGTAACTCACTGCTTCACTTTGGAGTTTTATGTTATGGACATGGCTTTTTTAAACTTCAGGAACCAACCTCTCCTGACTTCAGATGTTTTTTGTGTAGCTTCCTCACCTCTCAGCCTTCATAGAATTGAAGAGAGTTAGGGCTTTTCTCCGAATTAGGCTTTGGCTTAAGGGAATGTTGTGGCAAGAATTACCATAATGTGACACAGAGACAGAAAGTGAGCAAATGCTGTTGGAATAATTACACCAGTAGTCTTGCTCAACATAGGGTTCTCACAAACCTTCAATTTGTAAAACAACTCCAAATCTGTGAATCAAAACAAAGTGAAGCACAATAAAATGAGGTGTGTCTATATATCAGTTATATCTCAATAAAGCTGGAAAAAAATGAGATGACCTTCAAGTAGTTCAGGGGAAGTGTTCTTTAAATCAAAAGCCAAGAAAAACAAAAAGATAAGATGACAAATAAAAGAAAATAATGAAGTCACTGTATAGAGGGATTACCTGATTTACATAGAGGACCCAAAGAAGATTTAAAACAATGCTAATCACAACTGTACAAAAATGTGAGGGTTAAAAAGAAAAAGAACTTCCCTGGCAGTCCAGTGGTTAAGGCTCCACACTACATATGCAAGGAGGACAGGTTTGATCCCTGGTTGGGGAACTAGAATCCCACATACCAAGTGGCATGGCTGAAAGACTAAAAACAAAACAAAACAAAATGTGGAACTTATTTGAAAGCCAATTTTATGAGAGAAGCAACCAGTTTTCTTTTTAATAGATTACTGCCTTTGCAAATGTCTAACAAGTGGGAATTATTATGAATCAACCACCTACTATTTCTTAGGTCCTCTGCTACCTATATTTTTATTGTATCATTTAATACCTCCAATAAAGTGAACCGTTAGCTTTATGTTACAGAAGAGGAAACTGAAATGCAGAGAAATTTAAGTTACTTGCCAAAAATGGTAGCTGAGACCCTATATATATGCTTCTAGCCAGAGAAGCTGGCCACGGCTTGACCGTGTGACTTGCTTTGGCCAGTGGATATTAGCAAGCATGATGTAAAAAGAGGCTTAATAAGGGCTTGTACTTTGGGGGCTTGTCTTCTCTGCAGTGTTTCCTGTTGCAACACTGAGGCTACCCAAACCAGCTATGTGGAGGGGAAGGCAGGTACCCAGAGGATGGTCAGAACCAAGATCCTAGATGCATGGCCTCTGTTGATCACTGATCACTATAACAAATGTAATAGAGTGAATCCCTGCTATGTGTGATGAGAGCATTAGCACATGCCCCCCATTCGTGTTTAAGAATGACAGAAAGTGAGCAAATGCTGTTGGAATAATTACACCAGTAGTCTTGCTCAACATAGGGTTCTCACAAACCTTCAATTTGTAAAACAACTCCAAATCTGTGAATCAAAACAAAGTGAAGCACAATAAAATGAGGTGTGTCTATATATCAGTTATATCTCAATAAAGCTGGAAAAAAATGAGATGACCTTCAAGTAGTTCAGGGGAAGTGTTCTTTAAATCAAAAGCCAAGAAAAACAAAAAGATAAGATGACAAATAAAAGAAAATAATGAAGTCACTGTATAGAGGGATTACCTGATTTACATAGAGGACCCAAAGAAGATTTAAAACAATGCTAATCACAACTGTACAAAAATGTGAGGGTTAAAAAGAAAAAGAACTTCCCTGGCAGTCCAGTGGTTAAGGCTCCACACTACATATGCAAGGAGGACAGGTTTGATCCCTGGTTGGGGAACTAGAATCCCACATACCAAGTGGCATGGCTGAAAGACTAAAAACAAAACAAAACAAAATGTGGAACTTATTTGAAAGCCAATTTTATGAGAGAAGCAACCAGTTTTCTTTTTAATAGATTACTGCCTTTGCAAATGTCTAACAAGTGGGAATTATTATGAATCAACCACCTACTATTTCTTAGGTCCTCTGCTACCTATATTTTTATTGTATCATTTAATACCTCCAATAAAGTGAACCGTTAGCTTTATGTTACAGAAGAGGAAACTGAAATGCAGAGAAATTTAAGTTACTTGCCAAAAATGGTAGCTGAGACCCTATATATATGCTTCTAGCCAGAGAAGCTGGCCACGGCTTGACCGTGTGACTTGCTTTGGCCAGTGGATATTAGCAAGCATGATGTAAAAAGAGGCTTAATAAGGGCTTGTACTTTGGGGGCTTGTCTTCTCTGCAGTGTTTCCTGTTGCAACACTGAGGCTACCCAAACCAGCTATGTGGAGGGGAAGGCAGGTACCCAGAGGATGGTCAGAACCAAGATCCTAGATGCATGGCCTCTGTTGATCACTGATCACTATAACAAATGTAATAGAGTGAATCCCTGCTATGTGTGATGAGAGCATTAGCACATGCAAGACATCTCATCTTACTCTATCCATCTTCCAGGTGTTAAGAATTATTTTTTAACATACAGAAGTATATAATGTACTATAACAATGATCCTGTTTCCCTGAGAACTTTGTAGAATCATGCTCAGTTGTAAAGATTCTGAGGTTTCTTCCCTTGTGATAATGTCTTTTTCTGTATTTTGCTTGATTCATTTTTCTTTATCTTTGATAACGGCCTAACTAGCACATCAAAACTAGCATACCTAGAATGTAAATTGCTGTTGACTGCTTTGCATCAAGTTTACTTCACATACAAAGCATATTCCTTTAGCCTGCAGCATTTATTTTTCTTCCTCTCTGGGAAAGTTTTCTTGTTTTATAGTTTCAATTTTTTTCCTGCTTTTTTTTTTTTTTTTGGTTCCTTATGACCCAATATCTTAATATTAGATCCTTTTTAACTGTCTTTCTTATCTGTTAGCTTCTCTCTGATCTCTTAGATCTTTCTTTCTTCTTCCTTTGTCTCTTTCACCTTCTTTTTGCATTTATCATTTCTAGCTTTTTCTTTGTGAGAGGAATTCCAGGTTCAGCAGAGCCTTTTTTCTTTCCTTTACTCTTTCTAATTTGTTTATTTTTTTCCTCAATTTGGCCAAAATCAGCTTCTGTTTTTATAACTCATAATCGTGGCAAGAAACAGAATTCACCCACTATGCTTAAAATTAAGAGGTATTAAGAAAAGGATTAGGGCTTCCCTGGTGGTCCAGTGGGTAAAGAGTCCACCTTGCAGTGCAAGGGGCACCAGTTTGATCCCGGGCCTGGGAAGGTCCCATGTGCCAAGGAATGGCTGGGCTGGTATGTCCAATTACGAGCCAGCACTCTGGAACGCATGCGCCCAGAGCCAGTGCTCTGCAATGAGAGGGCACTGAAATGGAAGGCCCACAGAGGCCAAAGAATGAAGATGGATGAAAATAAATAAAAAACCAATAAAAGAGACCAGAATTTAAAAAAAAAGAAAGGACTAGTTTTGGGATGAGGATGAAGTTAAGAGGAAAAAAAAAGCCAAGGAATAGTTAGATCCCCAAAACTAATAACTGCTTAGTTAGCATCTGTTAACAAATGCTACCATCCCTAGGAGTATGGCACAAGAAGGCGAAAGTGTATTCCTGGAGTCCACTGACAGAGAGTGCACGAAGGAGGGGTTCCCTTCCATGTAAGCTAGAGTTGTGGAAATGGCAGCCCACTCCAGGGTTCTTATCCCATAGACGGAGGAGCCTGGCGGGCTACCGTTCATACACACATGAACGCGATTGAGCGACTGAGCATACACACATGCATGGGAGCAGGGAGAGACAAGGAAGAAATACCTAGGATTTCTCCTCCTCCTCCCTCTAATTTCCCGCCCATCTGGAAGCCTGGGGGCCTGGGAACAATGGCGGTGAGCCTCAGGGGTCAGCTTCCCCTGCACCAGAGCCAGGTGGAAGGGGCGGGGAATGGTGGTGGTGACCGTGGTGGGCGGGGGACTGGCCAATGAGAATAGCCAGCATGTGCTTGTTGACGGATGCCGGTGGTCTGAAGGTTCACAAAGATTCTAACTCTTCAACACGTCTCAAATATTTACTGCTATTCACTGGGATGTGTGTGTGTGTGGGTGTGTGCGTGTGCACAAGCGTGCACACGTGTGTATGCATGCATATGCACTGTGCAAATCACCGAGTTTTCATCAGTGTCTTCATGAGGCCTGGTCTTTCCAAATTTGAGGGAAGGTATAATCGTCAAAGCAGGAAACACACAGTATCTTAGGGAATCTTTTCAGACAGTAAGTCTACTGTATTTCCTGTGTTCATCGGCTCTATTTTACCTAAAAAAAGAAGAGCAAAAAAATTTATAGCCAGAGGACAATATTATTCATCCTCAGTTGTTTTTCTTGAACTGGTATGTTTCTTTTTATCTCATATTTTGCTTAATTGATTTGTTTTTGAGTCATTAAAAAGTTGAATTTTTATTCTTCTTAAATCCATCCACTGCCTGAAACATTTGGGAGATACTACGTTCTTGTTAGCGGGGCTCTTTTACTCCATGTACTATGTGAGGAAGATTTATTTCTTTTCCTCACACTTACAGGTGGTGGGCTGAGTATTTTACCTTATACCCTCTATAGCCTGAGGGAATGAGAGGGGTCAGCTGTCAGCTCTGGCGAGGGGAACATGTGAGTCTGCATTTTTGTTGAGTGCTTGTACTCTGTTGTCTCTCTAAAGGGTTTCTCAAAGGTTGGCACCAGCTTGCTGTGTTCCTTCCAACTGTGTTTGGCAAACACTATTAAAGAACATTGGGGGCTTCCCTTGTGGCTCAGTGGATAAGAACCCGTCTGCCAATGCAGGAGACACAGGTTCAAGCCCTGATCCAGGAAGATCCCACATACCGCAGAGCAGCTAAACCCACACATCAACAAAGACCCAGCACAGCCAAAAATAAGTAAATAAAAGTTTTTTTTTAAAAAAAAGAACATTGATACTGAATATACCTAGAGATTATCATACTAAGTGAAGTCAGACAAATATCATATGATATCACTTATATATTGAATCCTAAAAAAAAGTATGCAAATGAACTTACTAACAAACAAAACAGAAATAGACTCACAGACATAGAAAACAAATTTATGGTTACAAAAGGGGATAACGGTGGGGGAAAGAAGATAAATTAGGAGTTTGGGATTAACATACAAACTACTATATATAAAATAGGTAGGAAAGGCCTATTGGATAGCATGGAAATTATGTTCAATATCTTGTAATAACCTATAATTGAAAAGAATCTTAGAAAAATAGACATCAGTGCATGTGTATTACTGAATCACTTTATTGTACACTTGAAAGTAACGATATTGTAAATTACCTATACTTTCATAGAAGAATTAATTTTAAAAGTGTTTTTTAAAAGTGTTGGCTTAAGAACAGGCCTGAAAAACTGTCTGAGTCAGCATGGAAGCTCACAAACAGGTCAGCATTATGGAATTAAATAAGTTGATTTTTTTATGTGAAGGTAAAAGATGTTAGATCTAGATAAACAACTTAGCATGTTTCTCTGAGAAGAGAAATCTGACATGGCTGTCTTTAAATATGTTATGGATAACTAGCAGCTACGCAATTTCATTCTGATGCTGACTCCATGTACTATGTGAGGAAGATTTATTTTTTTCCTCACACTTACAGGTGGTGGGCTGAGTTTTTTACCTTATACCCTCTATAGCCTGAGGGAATGAGAGGGGTCAGCTGTCAGCTCTGGCGAGGGGAACATGTGAGTCTGCATTTTTGTTGAGTGCTTGTACTCTGTTGTCTCTCTAAAGGGTTTCTCAAAGGTTGGCACCAGCTTGCTGTGTTCCTTCCAACTGTGTTTGGCAAACACTATTAAAGAACATTGGGGGCTTCCCTTGTGGCTCAGTGGATAAGAACCCGTCTGCCAATGCAGGAGACACAGGTTCAAGCCCTGATCCAGGAAGATCCCACATACCGCAGAGCAGCTAAACCCACACATCAACAAAGACCCAGCACAGCCAAAAATAAGTAAATAAAAGTTTTTTTTTAAAAAAAAGAACATTGATACTGAATATACCTAGAGATTATCATACTAAGTGAAGTCAGACAAATATCATATGATATCACTTATATATTGAATCCTAAAAAAAAGTATGCAAATGAACTTACTAACAAACAAAACAGAAATAGACTCACAGACATAGAAAACAAATTTATGGTTACAAAAGGGGATAACGGTGGGGGAAAGAAGATAAATTAGGAGTTTGGGATTAACATACAAACTACTATATATAAAATAGGTAGGAAAGGCCTATTGGATAGCATGGAAATTATGTTCAATATCTTGTAATAACCTATAATTGAAAAGAATCTTAGAAAAATAGACATCAGTGCATGTGTATTACTGAATCACTTTATTGTACACTTGAAAGTAATACGATATTGTAAATTACCTATACTTTCATAGAAGAATTAATTTTAAAAGTGTTTTTTAAAAGTGTTGGCTTAAGAACAGGCCTGAAAAACTGTCTGAGTCAGCATGGAAGCTCACAAACAGGTCAGCATTATGGAATTAAATAAGTTGATTTTTTTATGTGAAGGTAAAAGATGTTAGATCTAGATAAACAACTTAGCATGTTTCTCTGAGAAGAGAAATCTGACATGGCTGTCTTTAAATATGTTATGGATAACTAGCAGCTACGCAATTTCATTCTGATGCTGACTCTATGAATTAGAAAGAAAGGATGCCAGTCAAGAAATCGGGAAAGCCCATGAGCATCATTGTAGAAACAAGCACAAATAAAGGAGTTGGGTGGAGAGGTTTCTACACAGTGCAATGAGAACTCGGTCAGTGAAAGGAGCTAAGAAATAGATGGTTTAATTCCATTTCGATAAACTTAGAAAGAAGTCTACGAAACGTATTAACCTACATTTTCTTACCACCATAATTTGGTTATGTTTTATTCCCCATTAATAAAAAAATTTAGAAAATATTAGAGTTCTGTGTAAAGTGAATATGCATTTGTTTCTTCATAGTACCTCTCTGTGAACAGTCTCTGTAAGTTTTGCTGTAGCTTTAAGGAATAGGGAGAATGGGGGCAGATGGGAGTGGAAGAAGTAAACAGGATAATTAGCTGTAAGAAGGATGCAATCCTAGAGCTCCTGGTGGCTGTCTTTGCCACTTAGAGGGGCAGAATCAGCCCAGAGCAAAACAAATAGAGTGAGGAAGTTGAGCCCCAGAAGACATCATTTGAGCACCATGATCGAGCAGTGCCTGCTTGAACTTCCTATTTAGAAAGCCAGACAAGTCTTTGTTTCAACTACTTTGGGTAGGATTTCTTTTATTGAAAGAGTTACCTTATTAATATATTATGTTCCCCAGGGATCAGCAGGGAGGGGAATGGTTGGACTTTGGAAACAGCAAGGCCTGCCCTTGGAAAAGAGGATGCTTTTGAGGGGGATGAATATAGCCAATAAAGAAAGAGAAAACTTAGCAGCTGTGTGGAAAACAACAAAAAGATAACAGAACAAGTGGCCGTAACAAAACAGGTAAAGAACTTAAGTCCCCAAGAACCCCACTGCAAGGCAGGGCAATCTAGGATGACATTTACTGCACCAGTTGATTTGTCTGATTTGCCTGGCTAAGTATCATTTTTTCTTGTTTTCCCCAAAAGTTCCTTTCTCATCAGGTAGAGGACAATGTCAGGGGATTTCCTGATGGAGGAATAAACCATTAGGAAGTGAGCATGGGGGTGTTATTATTACTGCTGTTTTTTAAATTTCTTACAAAGTTTTGTGATTATTTACAAATTTTGCTGTTTTGTAATTTTGTATTTTTCCTGTGTGTGTGTGTGTGTTTTTTTTTCCTCCCAGGAGACTGCAAGTTCCTTGGAAACATGGACTATATCGTATCTTGCTTATCCCAGGACAGCCAGTGCTGGCTATAGTGCTGGCCAACCCCAATTATGGAGGATAGAGTGTATTTATGGCAGAAACCAGCAACTTTATCTCAGGATCAAAACAGTTGCCTTCGGTTTGATAGAAGGATTTTGCTCAGAGGAATGGTACAAAATAGAAGACTTGGAAAGGTAAGGGACCAAGCACCAGCTTGTGGCTTAAAGTTATCATTAAGCACCTAACATACTTTGACATACTAAAATTATCTTCAGAGAGGAAAAGAACTGTAACAATGTAGTATACATCTGTTTTGTATCAAAATTTAATAGTGCGCTGATTTTGTGAATGACAAATATCCTATTTTATAGCCACTTAGATTTTGCTAAGAAGAACAGGATAATTAGCTGTAAGAAGGATGCAATCCTAGAGCTCCTGGTGGCTGTCTTTGCCACTTAGAGGGGCAGAATCAGCCCAGAGCAAAACAAATAGAGTGAGGAAGTTGAGCCCCAGAAGACATCATTTGAGCACCATGATCGAGCAGTGCCTGCTTGAACTTCCTATTTAGAAAGCCAGACAAGTCTTTGTTTCAACTACTTTGGGTAGGATTTCTTTTATTGAAAGAGTTACCTTATTAATATATTATGTTCCCCAGGGATCAGCAGGGAGGGGAATGGTTGGACTTTGGAAACAGCAAGGCCTGCCCTTGGAAAAGAGGATGCTTTTGAGGGGGATGAATATAGCCAATAAAGAAAGAGAAAACTTAGCAGCTGTGTGGAAAACAACAAAAAGATAACAGAACAAGTGGCCGTAACAAAACAGGTAAAGAACTTAAGTCCCCAAGAACCCCACTGCAAGGCAGGGCAATCTAGGATGACATTTACTGCACCAGTTGATTTGTCTGATTTGCCTGGCTAAGTATCATTTTTTCTTGTTTTCCCCAAAAGTTCCTTTCTCATCAGGTAGAGGACAATGTCAGGGGATTTCCTGATGGAGGAATAAACCATTAGGAAGTGAGCATGGGGGTGTTATTATTACTGCTGTTTTTTAAATTTCTTACAAAGTTTTGTGATTATTTACAAATTTTGCTGTTTTGTAATTTTGTATTTTTCCTGTGTGTGTGTGTGTGTTTTTTTTTCCTCCCAGGAGACTGCAAGTTCCTTGGAAACATGGACTATATCGTATCTTGCTTATCCCAGGACAGCCAGTGCTGGCTATAGTGCTGGCCAACCCCAATTATGGAGGATAGAGTGTATTTATGGCAGAAACCAGCAACTTTATCTCAGGATCAAAACAGTTGCCTTCGGTTTGATAGAAGGATTTTGCTCAGAGGAATGGTACAAAAATAGAAGACTTGGAAAGGTAAGGGACCAAGCACCAGCTTGTGGCTTAAAGTTATCATTAAGCACCTAACATACTTTGACATACTAAAAATTATCTTCAGAGAGGAAAAGAACTGTAACAATGTAGTATACATCTGTTTTGTATCAAAATTTAATAGTGCGCTGATTTTGTGAATGACAAATATCCTATTTTATAGCCACAAAATTTCAAGCCATTATTTTTGTGACTAGCAGTGTTTTGCCTTATAAAATTCTTAATAATGACGTATCATGGATACTTTAGGAGAGTGTAAATTTGGAGGTCAGAAGAGAGCAACATTACTTCATTCTTTTTCTTCAATGTAAAGTTTTCTGAACATTTTGATAAAGATCCCAAATGTAGTGTTGTTTTAGTTTTGCTTATCTGATGGTTTGGCTTAATGCAATCTTACTGAGCCAGCAGACCAGCTGTTCAGAATTAAGTAATAGGTTGGAAAAACATGACATCATTGTTTGTCACAACCTCAAAGTTATAAAGCAGGTGTGTTTCGCCTTCAGAAAATGCCACCTTCTCTTTCTAACCTGATCTCTTTTTTCAGTGGTCTCTTTCTTCCATGCCCATACTAAGAAAAAAATCAAAATACAAATCTGGGCCTGTCCCCTTTGATTGGAAATGTTCTAATGGCCTTTGCCTCCTGGTGGAATAAAATCCAACTTCCTCTGCAGTATAAACAAATTTTGGTCTTGTGATGCAGACCTTTGTTATCTCAGGAATCTGCCAGTGCATTTGATCACCTTCTGAGTTCACTGTTGTCCCATGTTATTGAACAATAACACACTAAATAACAGCATACTTCTTCCTCATCCACGTTTTCAGAACCAACTGAGAGATCAGACAAAAATATAAAGGCACATGGGTATCAAAATATGACCTCTGTTACCAAAAATATTTTAAGAAAAATTCCCATTGGTAGACAGGTGGGCTTCCTAATACCAGTTCCCAGAACTACCATCCCAGTAGATGGTTCTACTCACCAAGGCATAGGCAATGCAGGACGGGGGCACGCCTCCCCATGCTTGGCCCCTGTGTGCCTCACAAGGTACTTCCCTTGTGGGGAACTGTGTGCCTAAGTCCCACACCAAAAGGGAGGAGAAGGGGCTGGCCTACTTATACCCAGTTTCTCCTTTCAGGTTTTCCAGTCATGTTAATTCACTCTTCCTTGAAGGAGGCCAAGTGAGGCCTGGATTGGGTGGGGTGAGGAAGGCCAGATTTATGATGCACATGGAGGACCCTCAATGAAGTATGAAGCATGACGAGTGGAAGAGAATGTCACACTTTCTAGCTTCACTTGCCAAAGTGCAGTGTTTTTTCATTTGTTTGTTTTGTTTTATTTTTTAGTGAGAATTTATGGATGGTGGAGTGTTTATTGCTTGTATGTCTGAAAGCATCTTTATTTTTCTCTCGCTTTTGAAAGGTTATCTAGTTTGATGTTTTTTCTGAAACTGCACAGACCTGTCTCAGTGGATACTGTGATGGGAAAGGAAAGGCACTAAGTTCAGGTGTGGCTGCTCTTGGCTGGGGGAGGGTTTCCAGGCACTACCTTCCAGCCACAGCTGTTTGTCATTATTTTCTTGACATATAAGGTTGTTGCATAATACTATTTTTTAAAAAAGATCTTGTCAGTAGACAGAATTTGAGAAATATTATTGTACACTAATCCTTCCTATAAAATTAGTGAGAGAAAGCACTTAAATAGCACTTATGTTCCAGGTACACTGAGTGATATGTGTGTACAAACGCATTACTTTATATTTCAAAGCAGCCTGATGAAATCATCGATTTTAGAGATGAGGAGATTGAAGCACTAGCAAATACCTCTTCTAAAGTTACATAGCTAGTATGAGGTACAGCTAGAATTTAACTCCAGTATTCTGAATTCGGAGTCTATATTATAAACACTTGTGCCAGTGTGAGTTGTAGAAAATTGGAAAGAATCTCACATCTAAATACTGGAAGGGGAGAAAAATTGCATCGATGTCCTCCCTTTCCTGCTGCATGTTTCCTACTCCATCACACCACTGTTCGGAGTGACCGCTGACTCGGGGCCTCGGTGATGCTGATGCCGGTCAGCGCCGTGCTCACTGCTGCTGACTTACTGGAGACGATTCCAGACTCACGTGTTCACATCCCACTTGACTTTCCCAGTCAGATGACTCACCAAGCTTCTCGAACTTAGGTAGTCCCAAACAGACCTTGTGATTTCACAACCATACCAACCTGTTCACCCTACCCCCACCTGCTTTCAGTCAATAGCCTCATCCTTTGTGAGTTGCTCAAGCCAGAAACTTGTTCATCATCTTTAATTCCTTTCTCTCTTCACCTCCCATATCCAACCCACAAGCCAGTGTTTTTGATACCAACGCCAGATACAGCTAGAATCTATATAATTCCCTCAACACCACAGCACAGCTCTAAGAAAACCCAGTAGTTGTTAACCCCTCATGTCTTTTCCTTTATCTCCACAAAACGAGCTCCCTCTATATACCCTCAGTTTCTCCAAAGGTTTGCAGTTGTACCCACAATATCAACTCTCTCTCCAACCCGTTTTCCTGTTCTGGAACCTTACTTTGTCAGAAATAAATGGTCATAAACATCTCAAAATGTACCCTGAAAAATCACATTTCCACAAAGCTCTCTTTTAAAAAGCATAAGAAATTATAAATATACACATTCTACAACTGTCTTATCCCCAATTTCTGTGTGCTTGACCTAATTTCTAATTCATATGCTTGCAAAGTTGTTATATTTGGAGTAAGCCATTCAGGTATATTTTATGGAAATTTGCCACAAAAAAACTTTCGCTATGTGTTTTAGTATTTAATTTTTCAAGATTTGATATCAAAATATATATTTGGGAAAATTTAATTTCAAGCAAAGTACTGTCAACTACAAACTGGCATTTACCAATTACATTGCCAACGTGTGGACAACAAGGACATCTGCCATCTGCCTCTGCAAAGACTAGACCCTGTGCTGTTGAGAGCTTCTGACCTTCAGTACCCCCTGATGGAGATCAGGGTGGGGTAGAGGCCCTCTGTGCTCCAGGGAATCTGGTGGGGCAGGTCTTTAGATAGGTGGATGCTTTTAGGAACAGCTTTTATTATCTCAGTCCTTGCATCTCATATTTAGAAAAGTGCTAAATCTCTTCACGGTGACATCAGATCCTCGTGACTGACTGGCAACCCTTGTAAAATGATTGTTTAATGATATGAAACTCCCACCTCACCAAAATTCTTAAATATTGGCCCTCCTCCTGCCGCCTCTTTGGAGCAGTTTCTCAGAGCTATCTGGGGTGCTGTCTCCCGGGCTGCAGTCCTAATTATACCCCAAATAAAACTTAACCCACAACTCTCAAATTGTTCATCTTTTTAGTCGACAGTACTTAAACTGTATTGAACTTGTTTAGTTTGGACATATTTTAATCTTCTTGTTATTATATTGGCATGTTACAATTAATGGCCTATTTGAAATTCCATTAAGTCTCCTATTATCAGAGGTTCATAACTGCAGCATAAAAATTTTTCTCTAGGCTGAAACTTGTTATACAAGATCTCAGCCTAGAACAAATTAAAAATATTAGTCATTGAATTGTTTGTCTTTGAATGCAGACTTGTCATTTTCATTAATTTTTTGACTAAGCTGTTGAGCGAGGTCTGTACTGCTCTATGCTAACACTAGAAATTATTTTTGAAATGTTCATAGGAATAGTGATGAGACACATAGGAAGAATGTTTCTCACTTTAGACTGGGGAATGGTGAGGCACCACATGTCCTCTCTTGTGTCCAGTGGCCTTCAGTCCAGTATCCTTCTGGTTCATTATTGCCATCAGGTAAACCTGTATTCCTGCTCCAAGGTTGTCTGTCTGTGTGGATGGTGTGTGGAATCTTAATCAGATACTCAATGAATTCTTCTGTTTTCAGTCTCACATTCATCTCCCATATTTAGGGGTATATAGCACCACAGGTTTCTGAGCCATCCTCCGAAATTTTCAAGAAGTACTGTCAACTACAAACTGGCATTTACCAATTAGATTGCCAACGTGTGGACAACAAGGACATCTGCCATCTGCCTCTGCAAAGACTAGACCCTGTGCTGTTGAGAGCTTCTGACCTTCAGTACCCCCTGATGGAGATCAGGGTGGGGTAGAGGCCCTCTGTGCTCCAGGGAATCTGGTGGGGCAGGTCTTTAGATAGGTGGATGCTTTTAGGAACAGCTTTTATTATCTCAGTCCTTGCATCTCATATTTAGAAAAGTGCTAAATCTCTTCACGGTGACATCAGATCCTCGTGACTGACTGGCAACCCTTGTAAAATGATTGTTTAATGATATGAAACTCCCACCTCACCAAAATTCTTAAATATTGGCCCTCCTCCTGCCGCCTCTTTGGAGCAGTTTCTCAGAGCTATCTGGGGTGCTGTCTCCCGGGCTGCAGTCCTAATTATACCCCAAATAAAACTTAACCCACAACTCTCAAATTGTTCATCTTTTTAGTCGACAGTACTTAAACTGTATTGAACTTGTTTAGTTTGGACATATTTTAATCTTCTTGTTATTATATTGGCATGTTACAATTAATGGCCTATTTGAAATTCCATTAAGTCTCCTATTATCAGAGGTTCATAACTGCAGCATAAAAATTTTTCTCTAGGCTGAAACTTGTTATACAAGATCTCAGCCTAGAACAAATTAAAAATATTAGTCATTGAATTGTTTGTCTTTGAATGCAGACTTGTCATTTTCATTAATTTTTTGACTAAGCTGTTGAGCGAGGTCTGTACTGCTCTATGCTAACACTAGAAATTATTTTTGAAATGTTCATAGGAATAGTGATGAGACACATAGGAAGAATGTTTCTCACTTTAGACTGGGGAATGGTGAGGCACCACATGTCCTCTCTTGTGTCCAGTGGCCTTCAGTCCAGTATCCTTCTGGTTCATTATTGCCATCAGGTAAACCTGTATTCCTGCTCCAAGGTTGTCTGTCTGTGTGGATGGTGTGTGGAATCTTAATCAGATACTCAATGAATTCTTCTGTTTTCAGTCTCACATTCATCTCCCATATTTAGGGGTATATAGCACCACAGGTTTCTGAGCCTCCTCAAGGTTCTGCACTAAAAATCCAGTTGCTTCCTGGCTAGGCAGATGGAATGACACTGATGAGCAGTTGCTTGACTTCACATCTTGTATGCCATATGCTGGCCTTTTAATCTTAGAACAGTCAGCATTGAGCCTCAGTCTCCTCATCTATAACAAAGGGATGGCAAGGCATCATAGGGTTTTTGCGAGATCAGGTGAAGGAATGAGGATAAGATTATAAAGGCAGCAGAAAGCGGGACTAGGCAGGACATGATAGATCACTGTAAAGATGGCTTTTACTCTGAGTGATATGGCGAACCACTGCAAGATTTTGAGTGGAGGAGTGAAATGATCACACTTATTAAAAAAAAAATAGAGGTTTTTTTCATTAGAATTTTCTGGCAAATTGAATGTCTGGCAGATTGTAAGGGAAGAGTTAATGTTGGTTTGAAGGATTTTGGCCTGAGGAGTGATGAAGGTTCCATCAAGTGAGATTGGGTTTAATGTAAAGGGAGATTGTGTGTGCTAAGTCACTTCAGACGTGTCTGACTCTTTGCAACCCCGTGGACTGTAGCCCACTAGGCTCCTATTGACTGTGGGATTCTTCAGGCAAGAATATTGGAGCAGGTTCCCATGCCCTCCTCCAGGGAAAACGAGATGAGGAGTTGCGTTTTGGTTTCCTGTTGGATCTCTAGGTAAAGTGCTGGGGAGAGAGTTGTGGACAGGAATTGTCAATGTGAGAGTCTTTGTATAGAGACTGTATTTAATGCCATGAGAAGGATTAGATGAACAATGCAGTGAGTATGAATAGAGTGCCAGGGACTGAGCCTCAGGGCACTCCACCAAGTGCTCAGGGAGAGGGAGAGAACTGGAGATTTAGAGGGAATGCTCAGTGAAGCCTGAGGAACCAAAGGGTGTTGGTGTCCTGGAAGGCAAATGAAGACAGTGATTAGAGAAGTGAGGATTAACCATGTTCAATGTGGCTGATAAGTAAGATTGGGACTGTGAATTGATTATTGGATTTAAACAGTGAAAGTCATTGACAATGATAAGAGTAATTTTCGTGGGGATTTGGGAAAAAGTAAATGAGGTGGGTTTACATGACAACAGAGGAGAGGAATGGAGACAGCAAGGTAGGTAACTCTGTAAATGAATTTTTCTCAAAAGAGAATAAAAGAAGTGGGTGGTAACTTGCAGGTGTTGGACAAGAGCTGTATTATTGTGGGTTTTTTTTTTTTTTAAGATGGAAGTGACAATGGTTTATCTATATGTTATGAGAAACAACTTTGGTGGACAGAACTCTAAAATGCTCTAGTTTAATTCTAGACGCAGAATCTTTACATATAATAGCTAATAAATGAAATCTATAGTCATAGCTCTGTTACTGTGTTTGTGAGAAAAAAACATTTGTAAGCATAATGCCTGGTGGTTGAATTTTTATAGTTAAAATGTCTAGTTTCAAGTTCCAACATATGTTCTCAGTTGCTTCAGTTGTGGCCAACTCTTTGTGGCCAATGCTGTGTGACTATATGGACTGTAGCCCTCCAGGCTCCTCTGCCTGCGGAATTTTCACTGCAAAAGTATTGGAGTGGGTTGCTATGCCCTTCTCCTTTCGATCTTCCTGACCCAGGGATTGAGCCCATGTCTCCTGTATCTTTTGCTTTGTAGGCAATTCTTTACCATTGAGGCACAGATGAAGCCCTCCAACATATATTTATGACTATTGCTTACTTTAGTTTTGGTGAGGATGCCTTCAGTCCACTGATATTTATTAAATGCTTGCTATATTCCAGACATTCTGCTAGGTGTTATAGGTATATAAGCACTGAACAAAAGAGATAATCAGTGCTCATGCTTTTCTACAATGCCTGACATATAGTAAGCAGTCAGTAAACTAGGTTCTCCTCATAATTATTTTCATTATTACTATCATCATCATTCTCACCAGCATCCATATAGACTAAGTAATATCTGGAAATACTCAGAAATAGGAATATAATAAATGTTTGAAAGAACAGTGGAAATATGAAGAGAAAAGGGCACAGGACGAATCCATTTTTCCATCAGAACTTGGAACAGAAGGTAGAAGAAGGATATTATGGCTTGACAGAGAAGTGGAATCTCATAAATTAGGAGAACGGCTGTGAGGCGTGGGGATTTGGGAAAAAGTAAATGAGGTGGGTTTACATGACAACAGAGGAGAGGAATGGAGACAGCAAGGTAGGTAACTCTGTAAATGAATTTTTCTCAAAAGAGAATAAAAGAAGTGGGTGGTAACTTGCAGGTGTTGGACAAGAGCTGTATTATTGTGGGTTTTTTTTTTTTTTAAGATGGAAGTGACAATGGTTTATCTATATGTTATGAGAAACAACTTTGGTGGACAGAACTCTAAAATGCTCTAGTTTAATTCTAGACGCAGAATCTTTACATATAATAGCTAATAAATGAAATCTATAGTCATAGCTCTGTTACTGTGTTTGTGAGAAAAAAACATTTGTAAGCATAATGCCTGGTGGTTGAATTTTTATAGTTAAAATGTCTAGTTTCAAGTTCCAACATATGTTCTCAGTTGCTTCAGTTGTGGCCAACTCTTTGTGGCCAATGCTGTGTGACTATATGGACTGTAGCCCTCCAGGCTCCTCTGCCTGCGGAATTTTCACTGCAAAAGTATTGGAGTGGGTTGCTATGCCCTTCTCCTTTCGATCTTCCTGACCCAGGGATTGAGCCCATGTCTCCTGTATCTTTTGCTTTGTAGGCAATTCTTTACCATTGAGGCACAGATGAAGCCCTCCAACATATATTTATGACTATTGCTTACTTTAGTTTTGGTGAGGATGCCTTCAGTCCACTGATATTTATTAAATGCTTGCTATATTCCAGACATTCTGCTAGGTGTTATAGGTATATAAGCACTGAACAAAAGAGATAATCAGTGCTCATGCTTTTCTACAATGCCTGACATATAGTAAGCAGTCAGTAAACTAGGTTCTCCTCATAATTATTTTCATTATTACTATCATCATCATTCTCACCAGCATCCATATAGACTAAGTAATATCTGGAAATACTCAGAAATAGGAATATAATAAATGTTTGAAAGAACAGTGGAAATATGAAGAGAAAAGGGCACAGGACGAATCCATTTTTCCATCAGAACTTGGAACAGAAGGTAGAAGAAGGGATATTATGGCTTGACAGAGAAGTGGAATCTCATAAATTAGGGAGAACGGCTGTGAGGGAGAGACGAGCTCTCACAGGTGCTATTCAGGCAGCAATGTTAGGAACGATGGATTAGGTATTTTGACTTGGCAGTGATACGGTAATCTTGGGAGTCTATAAGATCTCTTATGGGGCTTCCTTGATGGCTCAGTGGTAAAGAACCTGCCTGCCAATGCAGGAGTTGTAGGTTTGATCCCTGGTTTGGGAAGATCCCATGGAGAAGGAAATGACAACCCACTCCAGTATTCTTTGCCTGGAAAATCCCATGGACAGAGGAGCCTGGTGGACTACAGTACAAAAGGTCCCAAAGAGCTGGACACGACTCAACGATTAACCACACACATGGTACACAGGATCATTGATGGATCTGAAATGTGAGAATTCTGTGAAGTTTCTATGAATATAAATAATTGATCCTGCTAGGAATTTTGGCACATGTGCTCTTAGGCGAGTCACTTAACTTCTTTGGGTGTTAGTTTTGAGTATCATGTGTAAAAAGATGAGTCCACTCTCAATGACCTCTAATAACTTTTTAGCTCTAAAACACAGACTAGTGAGTGAAAACCACCTGAGAAATTTTTTCTACTTGTTTTCAGTGTTAGATTTTTTTGGAACTAAGAATGTGGAGAATTCTAGTATGTGTATAATATAGAATTGTATAAATCTTACTTTTCTTTCCCATTATATGAATTATATTTGAAAGAAACTTTGTTTCACAAACAAGCAGAGATGGCCCAGTAAACAAAAACAGTATTTGTACTGAAACCTGAAAGGAGTTCATAGGCAGACTAGGTAGGAGGCCAGCAGGTTCCAAGAACAAGGAGGAGGAGGGTGAGGAACCAACATTTTTAGCCAAGGTGCCTTCACCTTGGTTGCCACACCTATGACAATAATCCATTTTGCCTAAATTCTTTTAAGCCCAGAGCTAAGGTATATAACAGTGTATCTTGTTAGAGGACATGTTTCTCATCTTAACTTGTACCTATGTTATCTAAAGATGTATGTTGTGGGTGTGGGTCTGGTAAGACCTTTATTGCCTCAATATATTCTTTTTTTTGGGGGGGGGAGGTTGAGGAGGGAGGGGGGCAGACGGGCCACTTCTATTGGTCTTTCATTTATCTATTTTCATCCATCTTTGTTCTTTTGGCCCCTGTGGGCCTCCCATCACAGTGGCCTCTCGTCGCAGAGCACTGGCTCTGGGCGCATGTGCTCCAGAGCTCCGGCTCCGTAACTGGACACATTGGTCCAGCTGCTCGGTGGCACGTGGGATCTTCCCAGGCCAGGGATCGAATCGGCGTCCCTTGCACTGCAAGGCCGTGTCCCCACCCACTGGACTACCAGGAAGCCCTCAATATATTCTTTTAAACTGCTGTTAATAGCCAACTGAAAAAGTATATAATGCCACGCCTAAAGTGGCTTCACAGGGATACTCTTCCATCCCTCTCCCAGTGTCTATGCTGGAAGCTTTTCCCTATCCTCTCTTATTAGAAGTAAACAAAATTGCAAACAATTATTGCTGTGAGAAAGAACTCCTATTTGTTGATCTTAGGATGTTGACTCCAAGGGTTGGCTCTGTGGTGCCTGGGAGTACAGAGAATAAGACAGCCCTTCCTAGGATATGTAGTGGGTTTTTTTGTCTTTTTCCAATTCAGTGCTCTATCTTTCTTCCTCTTGCCTTATGTTTCTGTGCCATTTCTTATTGCTCTTCCTAAATAATGAGTGTCTATTATACGCTCAGCATAACTGATGAAGAATGAGGGCAAGGGAATAAGTGTGTGACTTGGTTCCTCATTTTGAGGCATCTGTAGATTATTTAAGGGAGGAAGGAGAAAAGGAAAATACAATAAAGTAAGGGCTTAAAATGACTTTGCCTTGTCCTAAGTGCTGAAAAGACAAGGAGCCATGCCTTCAGATGACATGCAGTCTGATATTTGGCAACCATTGCTCGTTTAATCCCCTCAACACTCTGTGAGATACTTATCATACCCTAGTTTTGCAGATCAGAAGAAATTTCTTTGTCTGTGTTTCTCTAATGCCATATTTATCTTCACTACATTGTGTTGCCTTACAGGAACAACAGAATATGTTGGATCTAGTGCATTGTCGGGTGGAGTTGGCTGTTTTTATAACATACAAGAAAAGGAAAAGATATTACAGGTTGTTGGAAAGATGGGTGAGGACTTTGTGGAGAAGTGGGGACTTGAATCATTTTCTCCATTCATTCCTTAATGAAATATTTACTAGGGACTTTAAGCCAAATGTAGTGCTGTATCTTGCTTAGTTGTTTGTGATAGACAGACTTTGAAAAAGATTGATGCTTACAGACAAAATTATAACCAAAATTTGTAAAATATGGACATAAAAGTCGTATTTCATGTCTTTTATATTCCCAAGTTCAACTGACATAAATTAATTTCAATTTCTTGAATTAACAGGCTGTCTAAGATTTTACAAAAAGTCAACCAAGATTCCTGTTTTATATTTGGTTTTCATTTAAAGTGAATATTTAGCACAATGATCCCCAAATTTAGTTGAGCAAAGTAATCAGTTGGCTACTTCTTTTTTTTTTTTTTAAGCTTTTATTTTACTTTTAACTTTTACAGAGTTTTGTTGTTTACAGGTATGTATGATCCCAGATTAGTCATATGTATATCCCCCCCATCTCACCCCTCCAAACCGTCACATAGCACCCCTGCAGGATCCCCTTTTCTCACAGAGCAATGACTATAGCTATTTTCTTCACATATGATAGTACAGGCCTTCATGCTACTTCCTTTACGCCTCCCAAGTTGGGTACTTCTTAAACTTAGGAATTCCAAAAAATTCTGGAAATCTATATTTTTAACAATGGCCCCAGGTTATTTTTTCTCATCGGGAAGTTTGGAAATCAGTAATTTAGCCCAAAGCCACTGAAATTTAGCCTTTGATTTCTTTTTTTTTTTTTAACTTTGATTTATTTATTTTTGGCTATGCTGGGTCTTCATTGATGTCTGGGTTTAGTTCCTCCAACAGCATGTGGGATCTTCCCAGATCAGGGATAGAACCCATGTCTCCTGCATTGGCAGATGGGTTCTTATTCACTGAGCCATCAGGGAAGCCCAGCCTTTGATTTCTTGATGTTTGACATACAGTTGTGAATGTCAGTCTGATCAGTGGCTATCTACTTGAAATTGGCCTTAAGTTTTGATGGGGAAAGAACAGTCCAAACCAGAGTTAGGTGAACAAAATTTGAGGTTCTTCATTTTTAACCTGTTAATAAAGAGAAGAAAAACCAAATCAATGCCATTTCAAAATTCCTAACATTAAGCTTTTGAGGGCAGAGAATCAGATGGTGTAGGTAAAAAAACGGTGGCGGTATCATTCATTTTAGCTTTATACATACAAATTTGAAGCAAATCAAATGTGATAGCCAATGTGGAATCTAGCTTTTGTTGTTGTTTAGTTGCTCAGTTGTGTCTGCTAAAATATGGACATAAAAGTCGTATTTCATGTCTTTTATATTCCCAAGTTCAACTGACATAAATTAATTTCAATTTCTTGAATTAACAGGCTGTCTAAGATTTTACAAAAAGTCAACCAAGATTCCTGTTTTATATTTGGTTTTCATTTAAAGTGAATATTTAGCACAATGATCCCCAAATTTAGTTGAGCAAAGTAATCAGTTGGCTACTTCTGTTGGTTTGTTTTTAAATTTTATTTTACTTTTAACTTTTACAGAGTTTTGTTGTTTACAGGTATGTATGATCCCAGATTAGTCATATGTATATCCCCCCCATCTCACCCCTCCAAACCGTCACATAGCACCCCTGCAGGATCCCCTTTTCTCACAGAGCAATGACTATAGCTATTTTCTTCACATATGATAGTACAGGCCTTCATGCTACTTCCTTTACGCCTCCCAAGTTGGGTACTTCTTAAACTTAGGAATTCCAAAAAATTCTGGAAATCTATATTTTTAACAATGGCCCCAGGTTATTTTTTCTCATCGGGAAGTTTGGAAATCAGTAATTTAGCCCAAAGCCACTGAAATTTAGCCTTTGATTTCTTTTTTTTTTTTTTTTTAACTTTGATTTATTTATTTTTGGCTATGCTGGGTCTTCATTGATGTCTGGGTTTAGTTCCTCCAACAGCATGTGGGATCTTCCCAGATCAGGGATAGAACCCATGTCTCCTGCATTGGCAGATGGGTTCTTATTCACTGAGCCATCAGGGAAGCCCAGCCTTTGATTTCTTGATGTTTGACATACAGTTGTGAATGTCAGTCTGATCAGTGGCTATCTACTTGAAATTGGCCTTAAGTTTTGATGGGGAAAGAACAGTCCAAACCAGAGTTAGGTGAACAAAATTTGAGGTTCTTCATTTTTAACCTGTTAATAAAGAGAAGAAAAACCAAATCAATGCCATTTCAAAATTCCTAACATTAAGCTTTTGAGGGCAGAGAATCAGATGGTGTAGGTAAAAAAACGGTGGCGGTATCATTCATTTTAGCTTTATACATACAAATTTGAAGCAAATCAAATGTGATAGCCAATGTGGAATCTAGCTTTTGTTGTTGTTTAGTTGCTCAGTTGTGTCTGACTCTTTTGTGATGCTGTGGACTGTAGCTGGCCAAACTCCTCTGTGCATGGGATTCTCCAGGCAAGAATACTGGTGTGGGTTGGCATTTCCTTCTCCATGGCATCTTCCTGACCCAGGGATCACTGTCTCCTACTTTGGCATGTGGATTCATTATCACTGAGCCACCAGGGAAGCCCAATCTAGTTTTCAGGAAAAGATTGTTTTGTTTTCAATGTTAATCGAGTTCAAAGCTGAATAGCAAGGGATGACCAAGAATTTTAGTGACAAAGTTTTTGGATGCTGGAAGAGGATTAGTAAAGAAAAAAAAATCTATTTTACATATAAAATGCCTAACAAATATTTCTCAGCAGTGATTATGATAAGCTGTCTCAAAACCTGAGCTTTTCTTATTCTTTTTTGTTTAGGCAAATCAGGGCTGGCTTGTGGTACAGGGAAGGAAAGGTATTTTAGCGTTGCATTCCTCAGTGGAAAGATTAATGTGATCTGTTCTGGATATTAATCAGTATGTCTAGGCATGGGTTGATCCTGGACATAAATTTGCTGAGTGGTTTTGAGGAAGTTACTTAACTGCTCTGGTTTTCATTTCATTTCTGTCAAAGGAATGTAACAATGCATACTCTATAAATCTTATTAGATTATTGTGAGCACCAGATGAGACAATGGGTGTTGATACAGAGAGTTACTACACTCCACTGGTAATCATAGAGTCCATGTACTTTGTCTCAAAATGGTTTGAAAAATCATTCTCTGCACTAAGAGGACTATTTAGTTAGGAAACCTAAGTCAACCCAAGGAAAAACTGATACATTTTTTAGATCCTGCCAAGGCCCACGTACTCTCAGGTGACACAGTTGTAAGTTCACGTCATTAGCAGAAATCATTTCAGCATCATAGAAGGGAAGAGCAGTGGTGTGGGAACCGCTCGTAAAGCTCCCCATTTCCTGCTGTGCTTGTTGAGCTGCTCTGTAGAGGTTGTCTGGTCCCCGCTGGCCCATTTCTCCCTGGGCTGTAACTCAGCTGCTTGTGTTCCTTCCTAATTTACATGTGGTTACTCACTAGGAATGCCAAGTGGGAAAATGCTGGCAACGCAAAGGTTAATAGAGGCGCTGACCCAGCCCTCATTGCAGCCCCACAGACGTATCGCTATAATTGTAGCGAGCACTTATCTCAGTTTCTCATGCTCGTTCAGCCCATTGAGATCTGCCGCAAGCTGAGGATGCAAAGGGGGGGCCTCTGGAGTCGCTTGAATGAGCAGGGTCTGATAGAGCTATCAGGCCTGTGCAGATAGGACGCCTGCTGCTGTTGGGTGTGTAGTCATCATCTGTGTTTAGGCAAAACACCTGGACTTCTGCAAGATCCTTCACTCCCCTCCCCACCTCAACTCTGTCCTGGTGCCCTGACTGGGAGGGACCAGCAAACCAAGAAGGATAAGGTGCCGGTCCTTAGATGCTTGACGGATTGTTTCCCATTAGGTCATTGTTTACCCTCATTTGGATATATGTTTGTTTTCATACTTAGGGAGGCTTGGAAATGTGCCCAGCTCATCTATAGCAACTGACTGTAGCGTTTAAAAGCCCAAACATGCTGATGCTTGTGAAGTGTAATTGGCCATGCTATGTAGTGGTGGCTTTGGGAGGGTGGAGATGCTAATACTGCAACTTTGGGATATCAAGTCAGCTAATTTAATGAGGACCCAGACTTCTTAATATCAAGGTGATACTGACCGTCACCTTTGTTTATCCAATTGTTAGCACTGAAGATTTGCCTAAATTGTGTACCTTTATAGTGCTAATTAGATCAAACTTGTGTAGGTGGAAAGACTGGCATTAGGCCTTTTGATTTTAATTCTCATACTCTGGTTCTAGTTAAAGATTTCATGGAGGTACATGTATGGGAAATTATGTTTTCCTTCCTTCCTTTCCCTCTTTTCTCCCTTACCGCTCTTTCTTCTTGCCAAATGACACTACCATGCATATACTTGCTGATATTTGTGCCCAGTAGTTTTAGCCTGATTCTGGGTAGGCCATGGAGCTAACATCTCTCAGATGAAACTATGTTTATAGATAAGACACTTCTGAAACTTTGTATTGGTTTCCAAGGCAAACACCTTTACGAGCTTTTATAAAGGAATGTCTAAGGCCCAGCGCAGGATTGCTTTTGGCTTCTAGAGTCACCTATTGGAGAACTTTCAAGCCTTTCAATCTGTCTCCCAGAAGAATGCAGCATGCTCAAGATCCTCGTCTCTCTTTCCACTTGACTATCGACGCTGTTGGTTGAATGCGTTACCCATTTTCAGTAGCATTTTTGTTTGAAAGAGGGAGTGTGGAAAGGGAAGAGCTAATGCTCACACAACAGAATGAGTCACTAAAAAGGACAGAACTGGTGGCAAAGATACTGTCAGGGAAAGGCCTCTTCATAATAAGCGTCACTCTTCTGATTCGCTTTTGGAAAAGGGACCCTACTCTGAACCGGGATTATAACAATCTGAGTCATGGGGTGTATGAGTGTATATGGTTTGTATACTGGGGGAGACAAAACACACGCAGAAAAAATAGCTACTGAAAATTCAAACAGCTCTATAAAACATTGTGAGGGATGACATAAAGGAAGCAGCATTGAGTAAATGAATGTACCAGGGCAGACCTGGAGCTCAGCAGTAGCATTCTCACATGGCTAATAATAGCAACAGTAAAAACAAGGATAAGCATTTATTAAGCTTTTATTAAGTGCTTCACTGAACTATTAATACAAGTCCTTGAAGCCACTCTTTGAAATAGGTACAATTCTTATTTACATTTAGATGGTAACCTAGGGCACCCCCATAGATTGTTTGCCCAGTATGTTGTTCAAGTTGTATCTAATCCAGCTGATTTTGATATCAAAGCCTGAGTGATATTATGCAACTTCTAACAAGATCAGTTCAGAGTGTTCTTTAGTTTTTTTTTTTTTTTTCTCTTTTCAGAAAATTTTGTAGGTGTTTTTAAATCAAGGAAGGAAAAATGGCTAATTGGGACACAGATTACATGTACCTGAACTATGAACTCTGTAAACTGCTGTACCTCTTAAGCATCTGCTCTTCTTCAGTATTGGGTGGCATACCAAGGTGGAGGTTGTTCTTAATACCCTAAGAAAGAAATTTTTACAGAAAACAGTGAATAAGATGAGTATAAGGCTCTGCTTCGAAAGTCTTGCTGATCTCTCCATTTTCGGAGCAGAAACCACTGTGTGTGTTTGATTTTAATTAGGAAAAGTATATATTTACTTCTTTGAAATTTATGTGTGAATTTATTCTTAAGGGTCTGTGAGATGGTAAGGCTCTTGTAGGAACTGGATTCTTCTCCCTGATTGAATTTCAGTCTCGCACACGCTGGCCTTTTGAGGGAGTGGGAGGTGACTGACGCTTCAGAATGAGGAAATGGGCTGCTGTGGACAGATTGGCACTGAATGCCAATGCCAGTCAGTTCCCAGCTTAGCCTTACCTATCTCTGTGTGACCTGGGCAAATCAAATTGATTAAATGCACTAAAAGCAGTGATTTTCTAACTTCAGCACACTTGTTCAAACTCAAGCATGCTGGACCTCTCACCAGAGTCTCTGATTTAATGTGACCAGAATGGGGCCACAGATTGGCCCAGGTGATGCCAATTTCTCATTGTATGGTCCTGGTACGTTTCAGGACCATACTTTGAGAAATGCCACAATAATTCTCAGTGCTCTTATCTTTTTTTAAAAAAAAAGAAAATAATAATAATTATTATTAGTTGCTTGTTGGCTGTGCCATGTGGCATGCAAATCTTAGTTCCATGGATCAAACCCATGACCCCTGCAGTGGAAGGGCAGAGTCTTAAACACTGAAATGCCAGGAAAATCTTTCAGTGTTCTCATCTTTAAAGTGAGGATATCTTCTGCACTGGACTGTTGTAGGGTTTAGAGACAGAACCTTAAGTTGACTTTACTTTTTTTTTGTTTGGCCACTTCTATTGATCTTTCATTTTATTTCCACCTTTGTTCTTTGGCCTGCGTGGGCCTCCCATTGCAGTGGCCTCTGTTGTCGCAGAGCACCGGCTCTGGGCGCATGCGCTCCAGAGCTCCAGCTCAGTAGTTGTACACATTGGTCTAGCCACTCCATGACACGTGAGATCTTCCTAGGCCAGGGATCGAACCAGCACCCCTTGCACTGCAAGGTGATGTTTCTACCCACTGGACCACCAGGGAAGCCCCTTAAGTTGACTTTCTTACCTGTGCACGTACACCTGACACTATGACCACCAGATTTTTTTCAGTGTCGTTTAAGTCCACCATTCAGATTTTCTGTTTGGATAGCTAAGAGGACATTGATAATTTAAGGTCTCTGGATAGGATCACTTTATAAAACATTTCTGGTAACAGATTTATGGAGTTCATTTGTAAAAATAGTAAGCATCTGAGGAGGAGGGTGAGCAGAACCAGGGATGAGTGCTTATTCAGGGTAGGGTAAAAGCTCTGGAACAAGCCTGCATCCCCTCTGGGTACCACTGGGGAAGGTCTCTCCTGATGTTCAGTATGTTCTAATAGCTTACTAATTCATTGCACTTAGCGCTCATTGACTGTGCATTTCTTTCTTGCTCTGCCCTGCTGGATTCCTAAAACAACGAGAGTAAGAAAGATAGGATTCCTGGCCTCAAGAAACTTTAAAAACCCTTTGACCCTTTGGTTCCAGGTGAAATCCTGGGTCATCAGCCATAATTTTAGTGCATTCCTTCTCCAGGGGAACTTCCCAACACAGGGATTGAGCCTTGGTCTCCTGCACTGAAGGCAGATTCTTTACCACCTGAGTTATCAGGGAAGCCCTATTATTTTACGGATCTCACTAAATCAATCAGCTGTCCATATATGTAGAACAGCACATTGTTCTCTGTCCTTCGTTAAGTTTTGTGGATGGTACAAGGAAAGTACAAGGATCTCTGAGCTCAAAGAGCTGACAGTTTATTAACCAATGTATGCCTTAAATATTACATACTGCCAATGCTAAACTGCATATTTTAACTAGAATTTAATAAATGTTCAGAGAGGAAAGCCTAAGAAAAATTTCCTTGTGATTGAAAGTGCTTCTAACATGTGATAGTCCCTCTCCCCACTACAATTCAGAGATGTAAGATTAAATCATTAAGACAGACTGTTAACTTCAGTCCAGACCTTGAGTATGACTGAAAAAGTTGAAAATTACTGAAGTATATGGCAAAGGGAAAATTTTTTGGCTTTGTCCCTTTATTATTTTACACTTAAACATTTATTTTGGGGGTTTTGGGAATTCCAATTCATCAAGGTATTTATTGACCATATACTTGAGACTCTGTAAGTTTGTTTCTTGGCTTTGAAATTTGAAAGTAACTCTACCCAAAGTTGGAGAAAATATTTCTTGGCTACTCCGCATGGCATGTGTGATCTTAGTTCTCAGGTCACGCATTAAACCTGTGTCCACTGCTTAAGCATGGAGTCTTAACCACTGGACTAGCAAGGAAGTCCCAAAAAAGTCTTTACTTATAACTAGCTCTGCACGTGAGATAGAATGAATGTACAAAGCTTTTTGTGGAGTTTACTTTTGGTCATAAAATCCTCTTAGTATGTCTCTGGCTATTTAATAAGATGTAGCATCCTTCATAGGAACTGTGATGTTTGACATAAATGTATCATTAATGTGTTTATTCAGTAGAGGGGCACTTAATATCTATTGTGTTTCGACAGTCATAGCGATCGTTTTGTACTGGTTATTGCACCTATTCTAGCTTAATCCCACTAGAAGTAAAAGGCTCGCGTTTTTAAAATTTCAATTTAAGAGACTAGCAAAAGACACAAAACAGACCTATCATAAATAAAACTAAATCTTATATAATACACTAAATATAAATTATAATTGTATTTTATAGAAATATATAATGGATGGATTATATTTATTATAAATTATATATCATTTTAATATATTTTTGATTTTAAGATTAAGAATCATTGGACCAGTATTAAAAAATCCACCTGCCAAGCAGGAGGCAGAGATTTGATCCCTGGTTTGGGAGGATCCCCTTGGAGAAGGAAATAGCAACTCACTCCAGTGTTCTTGCCTGGGAAATCCCATGTACAGAGAAGCCAGGATACAGTCCATAGGGTTGCAAACAGAATCAGACATGACTTAGAGACTAAACAACAACAATTTATATATGTGATTTTTAATTTATATATGTTTAATATATGATATAATTTTATTTAAAGAAATATATATCATCATTTGTATATTATATATCATATAAGCTTTATTATATTCATTATATATAACACATGTTATATAAATATTGTAATAATTTTAATATAATATAATAATATTGTATTCTATAAGTTAAAATTATGTATAATATAAAATATATAATTTATCATGTAAGTTACAGTTTAAATAATAAACATAGGTATGATCATAAATCTTCTGTTATCAATTAGACATTAGTTTGAAAATCTCTATATAAATTACATATAATTTATGCAAGATATACTTTATATTTTAAGATTGAGTCATTAAATTTATATAATTTAATGTGCTGTATACTATATAATGTGTATTCTATGTGATACATAATTATAATGATAACATTCATGAAGAGAGACAAAAGACAAGGGAAAAAGAGAAAGCTATAGCCAATTGAATACAGAGTTCCAGGAAATAGCAAGGAGAGATAAGAAAGCTTTCTTAAGTGAACTATGCAAATAAACAGACAAAAACAATAGAATGGGAAAGACTAGACCTCTCTTCAAGAAAGCTGGAGATATTAAGGGAACATTTCATGCAAAGATGGGCATGATAAAGGAAAGAAACAGTAAGAACCTAGAACAAGCAGGTGTCAGGAATATACACACAAAAAAGAACTTAGATAACCACAATGGTGTGGTAACTCACCTAGAGTAAGACATCTTGGAGTATGAAGTCAAGTGGGCCTTGGGAAACATAACTACAAACAAAGCTAGAGGAGGTGGTGGAATTCCAGCTGAGCTATTTCATATTCTAAAAGATGATGCTGTTAAAGTGCTGCACTTAATACATCAGCAAATTTGGAAAACTCAGCAGTGGCCACAGGACTGGAAAAGGTCAGTTTTCTTTACAATCCCAAAGGACGACAATGCCAAAAAATGTTCAAACTGCCACACTAGTGGACTCATTTCACATGCTAGCAAGGTAATGCTCAAAATCCTTCAAGACAGGCTTCAACAGTATGTGGACTGAGAACTTCCAGATGTATAAGCTGGATTTAGAAAAGGCAGAGGAAGCAGAGATCAAATGGCCAACATTTGTTGGATCATGGAGAAAGCAAGGGAATTCCAGAAAAACATCTACTTCTGCTTTATTGACTATTTGAAATCCTTTGACTGTGTGGATCCCAATAGACTAGGGAAAATTCTTAAAGAGATGGGAGTACCAGACCACCTTATCTGTTTCCCGAGAAACGTGTATGCAGGAAAAGAAGCAACAGTTAGAACCAAACAAGGAACAATGGACTGGCCGCAAATTGGGAAAGGAGTAAGTCAAGGCTGTATCTTGTCACACTGCTTATTTAACTTCTAAGCAGAGTACATCTTGTAAAATCCAGGCTGAATGAATCACAAGCTGAAGTCAAGATTGCTGGGAGATATGCAGATGATACCACCCTTATGGATGAAAGTGAAGAGGAACTACGTCTCTTGATGAGAGTGAAAGAGGAAAATGAAAAAGCTGGCTTAAAACTCAACATTCAAAAAACAAAGATCATGGCATCCGACCCCATCATTTAATGGCAAACATATGGGGAAAAAGTGTAAACAGTAACAGATTTCATTTTCTTGGGCTTCAAAGTCACTGTGGATGGTGACTGCAGCCATGACATTAAAAAGACACTTGCTCCTTGGAGGGAAAGCCATGATAAACCTAGACAGCATATTAAAGAGAAGAAATATCACTTTGCTGACAAAAGTCTGTGTGGTCAAAGCGATGGTTTTTTCAATAGCCATGTATGGAAGTGAAAGTTGGAATATAAAGAAGGCTGAACACTAAGGAATTGATGCTTTTGAACTGTGACGCTTGAGAGCCTTTTGGACAGTAAGGTGATCAAACCAGTCAATCCTAAAGGAAATCAACCCTGAATACTCATTGGAAGGACTAATGCTGATGCTGAAGCTCCAGTATTTTGGCCACCTGATGTCAAGAGCTAACTCATGGGAAAAGACCCTGATTTGGGGAAAGATTGAGGGCAGGAGAGGGGGACAACAGAGGATGAGATGGTTGGATGGCATCACTGACTCACGGACATGAGTTGGAGCAAGCTCCAGGAGATGGTGAAGGACAGGGAAGTCTGGGGTGCTTCACAGCTCATGGAGTTGTAAAGTCAGACAGGACCAGGGGACTGAACAACAATATAACATTTATGTTGCAAACAAAAGAAGTTGTCCGTCATTTCAGTAAAAAATGGATATTGTGATCATAAAGCCATTAGTCACTGGAGCCACCTCCAGTGGTCCACTGTGAAGGGAGTTCAGCAAGGAGAAAAAGAGAATATTGTCTTACATAGTTAAGATGCAGATCAAAGGAATGATTAATAAGCCCAGCCTCTTGCATCTTCCCATATAGAGAAAAGCACTATAATCGTTAGTTTGTTAATTTAAGATCTCTGTTTTTGTGATGAGCTGTAGTCGTTTGAATTTTTGTTTTTCAGCAAAAGCTCCTCCATATCCTGGCTTCTTCCTTACCTCTTTGGAATAGTTCCTCAGAGCCATCTGAGAGGCTGCCTTTTTTGGCTGTAGTCCTCAGTAATGCCCAGAATAAAATAGAATTCTCAGTCTTCTGATTATCCATTTGTTTTTAGTCAACAATATATACTTATTTGCATATTTTATACTACTTTATATTTGTATTATGATTTATATTATGTTACATATCTTGATATAGTTTATCTGTGATAAATATAAATATAATCATAAATCTTCTGTCAGGTATTTTTTTGTTTTTTGGTTAGACTATTCAAAGTTGAATGGAGAAAATAGTGAAGGAAGAGTTGACTGAAGCTAGATTTTATTTCTGACCTGAAACTCTATGGCTCCTTACAGTTGGTTTAAAGATTGCTAGCTAATGAGGGAATATCATTTTTGTTGAAGTTCATAAGAGTTCCTCTGAATTTGTTTAATCATCACTGCTTCATTTGCTAGCTTTGTTTTGTTTTGTTGGTTCCTTTAGGAAACTATATTTACATACTAGATGAAATAATTAGATTATGCTAGAAATGAGGTACAGTTTAGGTACAGTTCCTACTTTGAAACCAGTTCAGTTTCTGATGTCAGATAAGAACCAGGAAGGATGGGAATAAGAAGGAGGTTGAGCATTTGGTGGTCTCCTTTTTAGGGTTTCTTTGAAAATAATGGGTCAGTATGATAAATTAAGGGTTCTAGGGGAAGAGGAGAATTAAGAAAAGATTACCAATTGTAAAAAGAATTCAGACTCACCCTTTGATAGTTCTGCCTGGGGCTGTTCCTGTTCTTTGTAAATTATCCAATTATGCAATAGATGACACTCAAACTTGAGGTCACATACTGTTTTCAAAGTATAATTAAGAGCTTTTAAAAGTATTTCTGAAGATTTCACTCTAACATTTCTAGATAAATCGGTAACACAGTATTTGACTTATTTACATAGAATAAAGAAAAAAAAAAATAAAGTGAGCTTCTCAATAGAGATTCTTTCTTTTTGGGGGGGTCACTTCTATTGGTCTTTCATTTATTTCACTCTTTGTTCTTTTGGCCCATGTGGGCTTGCATCGCAGCGGCCTCTGTCGCTGCAGAGCACTGGCCCTGGGCGCATGCGCTCCAGAGCTCTGGCTCGGTAGGTGGACACATCTGTCCAGGCGCTCCGCAGAATGTGGGCTTCACCCAAGCCAGGGATCCAACCAGCGCTCCTTGCACTGCAAGGCGGAGTCTTTACCCACTGGACCACCAGGGAAACCCCTCAATAGAGATTCTTATGATTTTTTAGGTTATATTTTTAAATCATGTTTTGATCTATTTTCCTTTTCATTTCATAATAGTTACTTTATATGAGCATATTTATTCATTTATAAAGAACTTCTTTATATGAAAGTTTTATAATACGAAAACTTTTTTTTTTTTTTTTAAACTTTCTTTTTTTTCAGGAAACTTTTTAAGATTATATAATTTTTTCCTGAAATATATTAATTTTGAGCAATGAGCCCATGCTTTCTTTTCTTTTTTTCTTTCCAAAAAAGAGTGTTTATTTTAAAACATTTTATTGATGTATAGTTGATTTACAATGTTGTGTTATTTCTGTTGTATAGCAAGGTGAATCAGTTACACATATAAATATATCCACTCTTTTAAGATTCTTTTCCCATATAAGTCATTACAGAGGGTTGGGTAGAGTTCCCTGTTCTATATAGTATGTATTGGTTAGCTTTTTTGAAACCAGTTCAGTTTCTGATGTCAGATAAGAACCAGGAAGGATGGGAATAAGAAGGAGGTTGAGCATTTGGTGGTCTCCTTTTTAGGGTTTCTTTGAAAATAATGGGTCAGTATGATAAATTAAGGGTTCTAGGGGAAGAGGAGAATTAAGAAAAGATTACCAATTGTAAAAAGAATTCAGACTCACCCTTTGATAGTTCTGCCTGGGGCTGTTCCTGTTCTTTGTAAATTATCCAATTATGCAATAGATGACACTCAAACTTGAGGTCACATACTGTTTTCAAAGTATAATTAAGAGCTTTTAAAAGTATTTCTGAAGATTTCACTCTAACATTTCTAGATAAATCGGTAACACAGTATTTGACTTATTTACATAGAATAAAGAAAAAAAAAAATAAAGTGAGCTTCTCAATAGAGATTCTTTCTTTTTGGGGGGGTCACTTCTATTGGTCTTTCATTTATTTCACTCTTTGTTCTTTTGGCCCATGTGGGCTTGCATCGCAGCGGCCTCTGTCGCTGCAGAGCACTGGCCCTGGGCGCATGCGCTCCAGAGCTCTGGCTCGGTAGGTGGACACATCTGTCCAGGCGCTCCGCAGAATGTGGGCTTCACCCAAGCCAGGGATCCAACCAGCGCTCCTTGCACTGCAAGGCGGAGTCTTTACCCACTGGACCACCAGGGAAGCCCTCAATAGAGATTCTTATGATTTTTTAGGTTATATTTTTAAATCATGTTTTGATCTATTTTCCTTTTCATTTCATAATAGTTACTTTATATGAGCATATTTATTCATTTATAAAGAACTTCTTTATATGAAAGTTTTATAATACGAAAACTTTTTTTTTTTTTTTTAAACTTTCTTTTTTTTCAGGAAACTTTTTAAGATTATATAATTTTTTCCTGAAATATATTAATTTTGAGCAATGAGCCCATGCTTTCTTTTCTTTTTTTCTTTCCAAAAAAGAGTGTTTATTTTAAAACATTTTATTGATGTATAGTTGATTTACAATGTTGTGTTATTTCTGTTGTATAGCAAGGTGAATCAGTTACACATATAAATATATCCACTCTTTTAAGATTCTTTTCCCATATAAGTCATTACAGAGGGTTGGGTAGAGTTCCCTGTTCTATATAGTATTTATTGGTTATCTATTTTATATATAGTAGCGTATATATGTCAATCCCAAACCCAATTTATCCCTTCTCCTTCTCCCCTGGTACCCTTAAGTTTGTTTTGTACATCTGTGACTGTTTCTGTTTTGTAAATAGGTTCATTTGTACCATTATTTTAGATTTCAGATATAAGCAATATATTTGTTTTTCTCTATCTGACTTACTTCACTTACTGTGATAATCTCTAGATCCACCCATGTTGCTACAAATGTCATTACTTCATATTTATGACTGTGTAATACTCCATTGTATATAAATACCACATCTTCTTTATTTATTCGTCTTTCTTGGCTATAGTAAATAGTACTGGTATGAACATGTATGTTTTCAGATTAGGGTTTTCTCTAATATATGCCTAAGAGTGGGATGACTGGGTCATATGGTAGTTCTGTGTTTAGTTTTTAAAAAACCTCTATACTGGGCTTCCCTGGTGGTCCAGTGGGTAAAGACACCATCTTGCAGTGCAAGGGGTGCCGGTTCGATCCCTGGCCTGGAAGATCCCACGTGCTGTGGAGCGGCTGGACCGATGTGTCCAATTACTGAGCCAGCACTCTGGAGCGCATGTGCCCAGAGCCGGTGCTCTGCAGCGAGAGAGTGCACTGTGATGGGAGGCCCACACGGGTCAAAAGAACAAACATGGATAATGAAAGACCAATAGAAGTGGCCCCCAAAAAAGAAAAAAAAAAATCTCTATACTATTTTCCATAGTGGGTATGCCAACTTCCATTCTCACCATCTATGTAGGAGAGTTCCCTTTTCTCCACACCCTCTCCAGCATTTGTTTGTAGACTCAAAAACATTTTTTTTTAATTGAAATATTGTTGATTTACAATGTGTTAGTTTCAAGAGAATCTTACAGTTGTTTTGAAAAGTAAAAGCAGATCTCTTCATTCTGGGGTAGTAATCTGATTAATAATCACCAATTAAGAATTGATATGTAAGTAGTTAAAGTTTTGGGATGGTGTGATGATATGATTAAAAACCCAAGAGAAAACTGTGTCAAAACTGCTGTCAGATTGATATATAGGACTTCCCTGGTGGTCCAGTCGTCAAGAATCCACTTGTCAATGCAGGAGACATGGGTTCCAGCCCTGGTCTGTGAAGATTCCCCCATGCTACAGGACAGCTAAGCCCCTGTGCCACAACGACTAAAACTCTTTCATTTAGAGCCTGTGCTCCACAATAAGAGAAACCATCACAATGAGAAACCCCCGCATACTGCAGCTGGAGAGTAGTCCCTGCTTGCTGCAGCTAGAGGAAGCTCATGTATAACAGTGAAGAGCCAACACAGCCAAGTAAATGAAAGTCATACCTTAAAAAAGGGTTGACATACAAAAATGGAATATATTTCATCTCTATAATATTATATATATAAACAAAATCAACTTTAAGTTATAATAAAAAAGAAAACTCAATTTAAAATTAAACACAGTCACAGATACACCTAGACATAGGCTAAACAAGCACTATCTAAAACCTCCCTAAGGAAAATTATGAAACACTGTTCAAAGATTTTTTTTTTTTTTTTAACTTTTCCCACCCCACCCCATCATACCTCTTTTTAGTTTTATATTTATTTTCGTCCATCTTTTATTCTTTGACCTGTGTGGGTCTCCCATTTCTGTGGTCTCTCTTGTTGCAGAGCACCGACTCTAGGTCCAAGCACTCCAGGGCGTTAGCTCGTAATTGGACACACCGATCTAGCTGATACGGGGCACGTGGGATCTTCCCAGGCCAGGAATCGAACTAGTGCCCCTTGCACTGCAAGGCAGACTCTCTACCCACTGGACCATAGGAAGCCCCTGTTCAAAGATTTATACTTGAACAAACAGGAAAGATATATGTTTCTGTATATCATAATGATTTCATTTATTTCTAAATTAATTGTAATATTTAATACAATCTCAATAAAAATGCCACCAGGATTTTTCTTTCCTGATGTTAAAAAAGTTGATTTGGAAGGAAAAAGTACGCATAGATACGAGACTCTTAGAAAAAAAATAAAGTAATAAGAAGAGACTAGTCCTACATATTACGTTGTACTAGAAAATTTCTGTAATAAAAATAGCATTATAGTATGCTACTAGTAGAAGGAAAAAATAAAGCCAAAGACAAAGGAAAATGTAGTATAAAATTATCTCAGGGAAAAGGAGTTTATTTAAACAACTGGTAGTAACATAAGTGGATGGTAGTAGAGAAGAGAAAATTGGTCTTATGCTCCATCCTGCACATCAGGACAAATTCTGAGTATCACATGGTTAAATTAAACTATACAAATACAAGAACAAAGCATGGGTGAAAACCCTATTGTCCAGGCATAGGAGAAGCTTTTTTGACATCATCAAAACTTAGAAACAACAAACTTTTCCATTGGAAAAAACAAGTAAGTAAAGAAAATCCACCACGGGCCAAGTAAAAATGACAAAATGGGAAAAACGTTTGCAATTTATATCAAGCATGAAGGTTTCTAATTCTAATACATAATGAGCTTGTATGTACAGAGAAGAAAAACCATTTATACTGATAGATCCTGTAGAAAAATAAGCAACAGATTTAAACAGACAAATTAATAGGAAAAGAAATATAGATGCCCCTAACCATTTGCAAGGTGTTCAACATTACTGATAATAGCAGAAACACAATCTAAAAAGTACACTGAGATTCCTTTTCCCCAGAATTGGCCAAAACCCAAGAGCTTGATAGCACCCCCTACTGGCATGATGAGGTACTCTCATACTGATAGGAACGCAGAATTGTACAACTTGTAGTGGAGGATGAGTTGGCAGTATCACTTAGTTGGCACAGGATTCGTACTTTTAGAAACCTGTTTTGAATAAACCAACAAGGGAAAACAAGAAGACATTTGCACATGGTTATTCACTGCAGCAAAAGACTGGGAAAAAAACCCAAATGCCCATCATTAGGGAACTGGTTGAATGCTGTTACATCCACTCAATGAGATACCATGCCAGGATAAAGGGAAGTGGGAAAGATCATATACACTATGAACTCTTCACTGGAATTAAAAGATTAAGACAGACTCAAGAGAGGTGAGCACAGGTTGCAGTATATAAAATTTACTCATGAATTGGCAAACTTTCTGTAAAGGGCCAGATCAGTAAACATTTAGTCTTTGTGGGTCTCACAGAGTCTTTGTCGTAGCTATTCAACTCTGCCATTGTGATGCAAAAGAAGCCACTGATAACAGGTATACAAATGGGCTAGGAGTGACTGCTTTCCAATAAAACTTTGCTTAAAAGATGGGCAGTAGTCAGATTTAGCCTTCAGGCTATAGTTTGCCAACACCTGACAAACTTCTGAAAGAAATTAATGAGGCAAGTTGAATACTGATTGGACCGAAGAATAGAACCAAGAGTGCATGAGCCCTTCTATTTGGAAAGGGGAGCAATAGGAAGTACAGAGCGAAAACAAAACAAAAAATACAGCAGCTTCCTCCTGTGGAGTGGGGACTGTTCCAAGTTTACACCCTCGTCTTGATTCCTCTAAGTAGATTTTCAGATCATTGTATTCTCTGGCATTAGCCCTACTGGGACTTTCTGCTTTTTCCTTTATCATTGTTGGCCCTATCTGAAAATACTCTCCTTGGAGCTGAGCAGCCCAGTCTGCTTCCTGGGCTGGATTATTTATTGTTGACATAGCACCTGGCTCCTTTCTAAGACTGGGAACTAACATTTCTCAGAATCCCCATTCTTTAGATGGTGTGGGATAGAGCTGGCCAGTTAGAGGAACTTTTATGAGATGAGAAGGCAGACGGATGTAGAAGATACTTCTCTTAGAAGGCTATGGAGATCAGACGTGATCTGTAGAGGCACCTGGGGCCTCCTGCTCCCTCCATCTTCTCCAGCTCATCTTCTTGATTGTGGGCCACACTGACCAGCAGCTGCTTCAGCCCCTCCCAAGGTTGGCTGTAGGCCCACAAAGGCTTGCACAGAGCTCCCCACAAGTTCTCCACAGTTCCTCCTTTGCTCGGTCTTCCAGCCCTCTCTAGCAATGAGACGCGCAGGCTTTTTGTGTTTTCCTGCAAGTTCCAGCTTGTCCTCTTGTGCCAGTGTACCAGAATAAAGTCACCAGTGACTATTTCTCCAATCCTCTCCTACTTCTGAGACCTTCACTGTCACTAAAACTTAGCCCCTGCATAATGGCTTGAGATACCATGCCAGGATAAAGGGAAGTGGGAAAGATCATATACACTATGAACTCTTCACTGGAATTAAAAGATTAAGACAGACTCAAGAGAGGTGAGCACAGGTTGCAGTATATAAAATTTACTCATGAATTGGCAAACTTTCTGTAAAGGGCCAGATCAGTAAACATTTAGTCTTTGTGGGTCTCACAGAGTCTTTGTCGTAGCTATTCAACTCTGCCATTGTGATGCAAAAGAAGCCACTGATAACAGGTATACAAATGGGCTAGGAGTGACTGCTTTCCAATAAAACTTTGCTTAAAAGATGGGCAGTAGTCAGATTTAGCCTTCAGGCTATAGTTTGCCAACACCTGACAAACTTCTGAAAGAAATTAATGAGGCAAGTTGAATACTGATTGGACCGAAGAATAGAACCAAGAGTGCATGAGCCCTTCTATTTGGAAAGGGGAGCAATAGGAAGTACAGAGCGAAAACAAAACAAAAAATACAGCAGCTTCCTCCTGTGGAGTGGGGACTGTTCCAAGTTTACACCCTCGTCTTGATTCCTCTAAGTAGATTTTCAGATCATTGTATTCTCTGGCATTAGCCCTACTGGGACTTTCTGCTTTTTCCTTTATCATTGTTGGCCCTATCTGAAAATACTCTCCTTGAGCTGAGCAGCCCAGTCTGCTTCCTGGGCTGGATTATTTATTGTTGACATAGCACCTGGCTCCTTTCTAAGACTGGGAACTAACATTTCTCAGAATCCCCATTCTTTAGATGGTGTGGGATAGAGCTGGCCAGTTAGAGGAACTTTTATGAGATGAGAAGGCAGACGGATGTAGAAGATACTTCTCTTAGAAGGCTATGGAGATCAGACGTGATCTGTAGAGGCACCTGGGGCCTCCTGCTCCCTCCATCTTCTCCAGCTCATCTTCTTGATTGTGGGCCACACTGACCAGCAGCTGCTTCAGCCCCTCCCAAGGTTGGCTGTAGGCCCACAAAGGCTTGCACAGAGCTCCCCACAAGTTCTCCACAGTTCCTCCTTTGCTCGGTCTTCCAGCCCCTCTCTAGCAATGAGACGCGCAGGCTTTTTGTGTTTTCCTGCAAGTTCCAGCTTGTCCTCTTGTGCCAGTGTACCAGAATAAAGTCACCAGTGACTATTTCTCCAATCCTCTCCTACTTCTGAGACCTTCACTGTCACTAAAACTTAGCTCCATCCACAGTTGGATAAACTCAAATTCGCAGAGTAAGTCTCTTATTCCTTGTGGTACTTGCAGTGACTCTATTTTCCTGTGAAATGAAGTGAAAGTGTTAGTTGCTCAGCCGTGTTCAGCTCTGCAACCCTGTAGACTATAGCCCGCCAGGCTCCTCTATCCATGGAATTCTCCATGCAGGAATACTAGAGTGGGTAGCCATTCCCTTCTCCAGGGGATCTTCCTGACGTAGGGATCAAACTCTGGGCACCTGCGTTGCAGGCAGATTCTTGACTGTCTGAGCCACCAGGGAAGCCCGTAACATCAAATGATTAGTTACTCATAGAAAGTTGAGGGCCACAGTCATTTTATGTCTCAAATAGTCATTCATAGGGCTTCCCTAGTGGTCCAGGGGGAAGAGGGTTCTCCTTGCAGTCCAGGGGGTGCCGGTTCAATCCTTGGCCCAGAAAGATCCCACGTGCCTCGGAGCGGCTGGACCGGTGTGTCCAATTACTAGCCAGCATTCTGGAGCGCATGTGCCTAGAACTGGTGCTCTGCAACAAAAGAGGCCACTGCAATGGGAGGCCCACCCAGGCCAAAGAATAAAAATGGATGAAAATAAATAAACAGAAAATCAAGTAAAGAGCCCCCCCCCAAAAAATAGTCAAAAAAAGATTAGTCATTCATTTTTAGGAATGGATGATCTTTTGGAGGACAACTCCATCAGAAACCTACATGGCTTCTGGTCTAGTTGATTTAATTTAGTTCCACATACCCAGTATTCATACGAACAATTCTGTTTTGATACATGCTTCTTTTCTTTAAGTTAATTCTGGTCACCTTAAACAAATCAGATTTTTATCAGGGAGCCATATCCTAAATCGATTTGTCTCTCTGCCTTATGTTCAACTAAATGGATTTTTGTTTGCTCTCTTAACTGATGCAGAAGTTTTAAATTGAGGTAACATTGGTTTATAACATATTTCATGTGTACAGCATTATATTTTGACTTCTGTACACTTTACAGTGTTCTCACCACCAGAAGTCTACTACATTTCCATTTGTCTTTATACAGTTTACCCGTTTTGCCCTTCTCCCTCACCCTTCCTCTGGTAAGCACTACTCTGTTCTCTGTATTTACCTGTTTGTTATTCTTTGGTTTATTTATTTTGTTTTATTTATTTATTAGACCACACCATGAGGCATGTGAGATCTTAGTTTCATTGACCAGGGATGGAACCCGAGCCACTTGCATTGAATGCAAGGAATCTTAATCACTGGACCACAAGGGAAGTCCCTATCTTGTCTTATTTTGTTATTTTGTTTGTTTGTCTTGTTCTTGATTTGCAAATGTAAAAGGCTAATCTGCAATAAGTCAGATAATACTCCATCACTTCTGTTTGTAGTCTTCATATTCATTCCATACTTGTGTGTGTGTGTGTATTAGGAATATGTGTAGGACTTAGGGAGACACCTGGACTCTTTGGGGAGGAGAGTGTGAAGTAGTAAGGTCATTTTTAGATTATTGCCCATTTTGAAGACAATGGATGATGGGCTTTTTAGATGTGACTCTGTGGGGTTTTAGCATGTTAAGAGTAATTGCCCAGAACCATCACTTACATCTTTAAATCTGAAAGGAAGTGCTGACCAAAAAGTTGCACACTGTGAGAGTTGTGAGTTAAATTTTATTTGGGGCAAAATGAGAACTGCAGGCTAGGAGACAGCACCTCAGATAGCTCTGAGAGATTTTTACAAAGGCAGTGGGGGAAGGTCCATATATAAGATTTTGGTGAAGGGGGAGTTCAGGGCAATCAAGCACTTACTTTACAAAAAGTTTTCTGCTAGTCACAGGGAACTGATGTCATCATGAAGGGATTTAGTGATTTTCTGGATATGGAAAGATGTAAGAATTGGGATCATGAAATCAGTTCCTGAAAATATCTGTCTAAAGACCTGTTCTACCAGTTTCCCTGGAACACAGCGTGCCTCATTCTCCACCCTGAATTCCCGTCACGGAGGGTTGAAGGTCCACAACTGCAGCAGTACAAGGTTCCTTCTCTGCAGAGGCAGGTGGCAAATGCCCTTGTTCAGTCACTGGCAGATGCTTTTGGCAAGTGCCAATCTGTAGTTGACAGAAGTATGGCAAATGCTGTAGACTAAATGCGTGTGTGCCTCCCAGATTTACTTGTTAAAGCCTAATTCCTAATGTCAGGGTGTTTGGAGGTGAAGCTTTTGGGAGATGGTTAGGTTATGAGAGTGGGGCCCTTGTGAATGGCATTAGTGCTCTTATAAAGGAGCCCTAGCGAACTTCCTCACCTGTTCTGCCTGTGAGCACAGGGCTGCCTGCGAGCCAGGAAGCCGGTTCTTACCAGACACGGGATGTGCCGGTGCCTTGATCTTGAACTTCCCAGCCTCCAGAATTATGAGAAATAAATCTCTGTTGTTTATAAGCCACCCAGTCTGTGATTCTTTTGGTCCACATGGACTGAGATAACAGGTCTAAGGAATCCTCTTTGCTTAACCTAGTAATCATTTCTCCTCTAATCCCTTCCACCATCCCTGCACACTGCTCTTTGCCTTGTTGTAGCTTCTTTTATCCTTCAAGGTTGTGACCAATGTTTATCAAAACTTAAATCTAAGTACTGAGTAAAAATTCTGAAACCCCAAAGATCTAACACAAAAGGTTTGTTCTAGCCCTGAAGTTCTAGGAATTACTTTGAGTTCATTCTTTTGATTCAACCATAACCCACTTAGCTGGATTTTAAGTATCACCTACTTTTCCAACAAAAGTTCTAATGCTAATGATATTTTTCAGAACACCCCAGGTCACATACACCAAAGAGTCTTTTTTTTTTTTTAAAAGGGTAAGAGGAAAACTTTTACATTTCAGGATGATGACATGAACCCCTGCTTAATCAAATTTCCAGCCAGTCGTAAATACCAAGGTCATCTGAGCAAATTGATTGCTTTTGCATACCCAAACTCTGATTTAAATGTTCAGGCCTCTATAACTTCAGAATCAATAAACATTTATTATTGCCCTTATTTGTATCTCTGAATAAATCACTGTTATAATTTTACCTCTTGATCCTCAAAGGTGTAATAATATAAAAATATTTATTTTAACAGGTTTTTGTGCTACTAAAAAGATATGTAATTTATGTATGCATAACCCTTTAGCATGATGCCTAAGGCATTGATACTATGGCTAGTAACAGTGTGTGAAAACTTTTAAAAATATTTTATTGAAATAAACAGTCATACAGAAAATACACATGAATTCTAAGTTTACAACTTGATGGATTTGTATAAAGTGAACACACCTGTATGTATAGTCAGTTGCTGGATGAAGAATAGACTGTACCAGTCCCCTGGAAGCTCCCCTCTTCCCTTCTCCCAGTCAGTTGCCCCTGAAAAGGATAATCACAGCTTGTTGTTTTCCAGTACCATCAATTAATTTGGCCTGGGATTGAACTTTACATAAGTTGAATCCTATAACAGAAAATTTTTGAACTTGCTTTAATGAAAATGAACAAAACCCTCAACATTATGTTTAAGCAATTCATCCACATTTTTGCATTTAGTTATAGTTTTTTAGTGGCTGTGTAATATGCCTTTGTATAAATATCACAGTGATGTTATCCATTTTCTGTTCATGAAAAGATTTTAGCTATTATGAATAGTGGGGTTATGACCATTCCTAGGTGTGACTTTTTTTTTTTTTAAGATTTATTTATTTATTTATTGGTGGGGGTGGGGTGGGGAGGGAGGAGAGCAGGCGGGCCACTTCTATTGGTCTTTCATTTGTCCATTTTCCTCCATCTTTGTTCTTTGGCCTGTGTGGGCCTCCCATCGCGGTGGCCTCTGTTGTCGCAGAGCACCGGCTCTGGGCGCATGCGCTCTAGAGCTCCGGCTCGGTGATTGGACACATGGGTCCAGCCGCTCCACAGCACGTGGGATCTTCCCAGGCCAGGGATCGAACCGGTGCCCCTTGCACTGCAAGGCAGTGTCCTTACCCACTGGACCACCAAGGAAGCCGCCTAGGTGTGACTTTTGATAGACACAATTTTCATAACTGTGAATTGCTGCTAGGTGAGAGTGTGCACATGTCCAACTCAATAAACATTTATTATTGCCCTTATTTGTATCTCTGAATAAATCACTGTTATAATTTTACCTCTTGATCCTCAAAGGTGTAATAATATAAAAATATTTATTTTAACAGGTTTTTGTGCTACTAAAAAGATATGTAATTTATGTATGCATAACCCTTTAGCATGATGCCTAAGGCATTGATACTATGGCTAGTAACAGTGTGTGAAAACTTTTAAAAATATTTTATTGAAATAAACAGTCATACAGAAAATACACATGAATTCTAAGTTTACAACTTGATGGATTTGTATAAAGTGAACACACCTGTATGTATAGTCAGTTGCTGGATGAAGAATAGACTGTACCAGTCCCCTGGAAGCTCCCCTCTTCCCTTCTCCCAGTCAGTTGCCCCTGAAAAGGATAATCACAGCTTGTTGTTTTCCAGTACCATCAATTAATTTGGCCTGGGATTGAACTTTACATAAGTTGAATCCTATAACAGAAAATTTTTGAACTTGCTTTAATGAAAATGAACAAAACCCTCAACATTATGTTTAAGCAATTCATCCACATTTTTGCATTTAGTTATAGTTTTTTAGTGGCTGTGTAATATGCCTTTGTATAAATATCACAGTGATGTTATCCATTTTCTGTTCATGAAAAGATTTTAGCTATTATGAATAGTGGGGTTATGACCATTCCTAGGTGTGACTTTTTTTTTTTTTAAGATTTATTTATTTATTTATTGGTGGGGGTGGGGTGGGGAGGGAGGAGAGCAGGCGGGCCACTTCTATTGGTCTTTCATTTGTCCATTTTCCTCCATCTTTGTTCTTTGGCCTGTGTGGGCCTCCCATCGCGGTGGCCTCTGTTGTCGCAGAGCACCGGCTCTGGGCGCATGCGCTCTAGAGCTCCGGCTCGGTGATTGGACACATGGGTCCAGCCGCTCCACAGCACGTGGGATCTTCCCAGGCCAGGGATCGAACCGGTGCCCCTTGCACTGCAAGGCAGTGTCCTTACCCACTGGACCACCAAGGAAGCCGCCTAGGTGTGACTTTTGATAGACACAATTTTCATAACTGTGAATTGCTGCTAGGTGAGAGTGTGCACATGTCCAACTTTAGTTGATACAGCCTAACTCTTTTCTAAAGTCATTATCAGTTTATACTCCTAATAGCATTCTTGTTTGCTACCTTAAAGCACTTTCTCAACACTTTTTTGTGTTGTTGTTGCCAGGTTTAGCCATTCTGGTAGGCATATATTGGTACCTCATTATTGTTCTGATATACATTGTGATAACTATGTACACATTTTCATGAGTTTTTCAGCCATTTGAAAGTCTCTTTTTGAGTAATACTTAGTCTAGTCTTTTGAAAAATTTTTTATATTAGGCTTTTTTTTTTTTTTTTTTCCCTCTTGGACTGTGCTGCACAACATGCAGGATCTTAGTTCCTTGACCAGGGATCGTCCCTGTGTTCCCTCAGTGGAGTCCTAACCACTAACTGCCAGTGAAATCCCAGGATGTTTTTCCTTTTTAAAAATTGGTTTTGTAGGGTATTTTTTGTGTGTCTATATATCTTACAAATATTTTCTTTAACTCTGTGGCTTACCTTTTCTCTATTCTAACCTTTTTGGAGGAACAGAAATTCTTAATTTTAATATTATTAAAATTATTATTTTATTAATAAAATAATTGTATCCACTTTTCCTTTACTAATGCTTTTTTTGTTGTTGTTGTGTCTTGTTAAGACGTCTTTGCCGGACCCAAAGTGATGAAGATATTCTCTATTATTTTCTTTTAAATGTGTGAGATAACTTTACTTCTTCTTTTTAAAATTTTTGACTGCATTATGCGAAATGTGGGATCTTAGTTCCCCAGCCAGGGATTGAACCTGTGCCTCCTGAAGTGGAAGTGCAGAGTTTTAAGCACTGGACTGCCAGGGAAGTCCCAGCTTTACTTCTTAAAAATAATTTTCATGCTAAGTATAGTAAAAGAATACAGATAACTGTCATTGATGTCTTACATTTCTGTCCTTCTTAAGCAATTGCAATTAACAGATGTATTTGTGTGTTTCTTGAAATGTTTCTTGAAGTGCTATCTGCATGAGAACAGAGAAGCTGACCTCAAGTAGCTTCACATCTAAGAGGGAGACAATAAGTGTAAGTAAATGACTGTGAGGAGATAGGAAGGGATAAAAGGAATAAAAGATAATAGGAAAACATGGCATGAGATGATTTTTTTTTGGTGGGTGGCGAGGAAGGCAGTATGGAAGAGATGGCATTTAAACCAAACCTGGCAGTGTGGTTGGAATTTGTACATGATGAGGTATAGTAAAAGTACTTCAGAGAGCAAACACAGAATGAACAAATGACTGAAATGGAAAAGATGTGAAAAAGCAGGATTAGTTTAACCAGATAGTTTATAGAAACTGTGATGAAAAACAAGTACAACAGAAACCATACATGTAAATGCACGTTGTGTCTTACAAAGTAGTTGTATTAGCACATTAATGTTATATTAACAGAAACCGAATCTAGCCAGTTTAAGCTAAAAGAGAAATAGAGATAAGTGAGCATTTCATGGAATCGAGAGCAGCTAGGCTGTGGGAGCCAGTAGGGACTAAATGCTAGAGCCATAGTAAACCAGGTGATTTTTTCTCTCCTCATTTATCAGTCCTGTCTCTCTGAGTCTATCTGTTTCATTTTGTTCTGTTTGTGTCTGGGTCACTTATAAACAACAGAAGTTTATATCTCAGGTTCTGGAGGCTGGAATTGCAAGATAAGGGTACCAGCTTGGTTGATTCCTGATGGGGACTGTCTTCCAGTTTTATGTTGCTGACTTACTGTGTCCCCATTTGACAGAAAGAGAATGAGAAAACTCTCGTTTTTGTTTTTGTTTTTTTTTGGCTTGTTTTTTTTTTTTTTAATAAGGACGCTAGTCTCATTCATGAGAGCTATACCCTTATGATCTAATTACTGCTCAAAGTCTCCACCTCCTAATATCATCACATATTGGGTTAGGATTTCAACATGTGAGCCTTGGAGAAAAGCATTCTATCCATAATAAATGACTTCCCTAATTCCCAGACCAGATGTTAGAAAATAGCTTCTAAAAGCTCTGAAGTAGATCTCATCTATTCAGGAATTCAGACAGAAGTACCTGAAATCTTAAATTCCCTGAAGAAAGGCTCATTGACTCAGTCGGGGTCAAGTGCCCATTCCTGAGTAACTCTGTCTGAGTTACGACAGAGCACAGCACAGAAGGCATGGGGTAGGAAGCATCACATTGGCTACTGTGATTCCTTGGCATCTTCCCATTAAAGCTAGAAGGGTTTTTGAGATTGGGAAGGGAGTTTACAGAAAGTGAATTGTTTAATCAGTTTAAGAGGTGTCACCCTAGAAGGCTGTGGTCATAACCAGCAAGAGGATGTAATATTGAGGGTGACTTATTAAACATGTATACTAAGCCAGGTCCTTGTGTTTTTAAACGTTTTTATTTTGCAGTGATTACAGGTTTACAGAATTGTTGTACAGATAGTACCCAGAACTCCTAAATACTATTCATGCAGCTTCTTCTAGTATTAATATCTTTACATAAGTATAGCACACTTACTAAAACTAAGCATGGACATTGTACAGTGTGGCTTAAACTATAGGCTGTAATTCAGATTTCACCATTGTTCACCTAATGTCCTTTCTCTGTTCCAGGATCCAGTCCACATGCTACACAGTGCACGTAGGCATCCTGTTGTCAAGTTTTTTCCAACCGATGACAGAGTCTTAGTCCTCTCTTGTTTTTTCTTCTCTTGACATGCGTACTGGTCAGGTATTTGTAGAATGTCCCTCAATTGGTTTACTTTGATGTTTTCTTGCGGCTAGACTGGGATTAAGGGTGGGAAGAATAATACAGAACAGATATGCCTTTTTTTTCACATCGCATCATGCTCTCAGGGGTAAATATCAACATAACTTACAACTGGGATGCAAACCTTAATCCCTTGGTTAGGCTTGTGTCTGACAGGTTCCTTCACAGAAAAGTTACTATAAATTTGTAAACAAATGTTAAAACTACCTCAATAGCTGATAAATATTTAGGGAACAATACTTTGTAATAAGGAAATAACTTCTTACTCCATAAAGTTTCACTTGTTATGTTGAGCATTCATCCATGGATCTTGGCTGCAGCAGGCAGGGCTATGTCTAATGGTGATATTATTTTCCCTTCATTTCTTCTCTGTTTATCCTTTGGAATTTTTTTCTAGAGAACACCCCCTCTCCTCAGTTTATTCAATCATTTGAATAAATGATTTGAATCATTTGAATGGATTCAGTCATCTGTGTAAATAATTTGGAACTTATGGATATTTATTTATTTTGGAGGTCATAATCCAGTATTATCTTTATTGCATGGCTCCAACTCTGGCTGTTTAGAGCTCTTTCAGGTTGACTTTCATGTCCTTTGACTGTGTAATCATCCTTTATTATTGTTATTTTTAAAAGCACTTTTAGATGGTCCAATTTATTTGTATTTTCCCTGTTCCTGTTCTAGAGGTTTCAGTCTCTTCAGAGAGTCTTTTCTTTTCTTTATTTGCTCAGTTGTGTCTGACTCTTTGTGACCCCATGGACTGTAGGACGCCAGGTTTCCCTGTCCTTCATGATCTCCCTGAGTTTGCTAAAATTCATGTCCATTGAGTTGATGATGCTATCTAATCATCTCATCCTCTATCACCCCCTCCTTACCCTAAATGCTCCCCATTATGGTCTTTTCCAATGATTTGGCTATTGACATCATTTGGCCAAAATATTGGAGCTTCAGCTTCAGCATCAGTCCTTCCAATGAATAGTCAGGCTTGGTTTCCTTTAGGATTGACTGGTTGATCTCCTTGCTGCCCTCCGAGGAACTCTCAAGAGTCTTCTCCAGCACCACAGTTCAAAAGCATCAATTCTTTGACACTCAGCCTTCTTTGTGGTCCAACTCTCACATCTGTATATGACTACTGGATAAACCATAGATTCGACTATATGGACCTTTGTTGGCAAAGTGAAGTCTCTGCTGTATAATATGCTGTCTAAAAAAAAAACAAAAAAACAAAAAAACAAAAAAAAATATACTGTTTAGGTTTGTCATATTTTTTCGTCCACAGAGCATCTTTTAAATTTATGGCTGTAGTCACCATCCAGATTCATCCACCATCTTAGTTCCTTTTATTGGAAATGGTATTTAGAAGCTCTGGATTTTAGGTGTGCTGATGGTTAACTGAAATATTACTGCTTTGATTCCTTCTCTGCTAACAGAGCTAGGAAATATCTGTGTGTATGTTAAATCATGTATATATATATAACTCTATAGTTATTCTCATATCTATCTGGAAATATATTAAAATAAGCATGAATTCATATTGATGTCTCTGACCCCAATCCAGTAACACAAGATTAGTCTTTGCCTTCCTTTCTTATGTATTTATAATGTCATTCTCCAACAGTGAGGAAACTCCCACCAGGTGCTTTTTCTGTAATACTGTATGAAATTGCTCAGCTATGCTATGGGAGTTATCTCAGTTTTACTGATAGGAAAACACTTAAACTTTAATGAGTTTAAGTGATTGTCTGCAGGCACAAAGAAAGCAAATGATGGAGCCGGTGGATTCAAAGATACCTATGTGTCATGCTTATGTATTGACTTATGGTTAAGGCTATACACTTAATATGATAAAACTATCCTTTCATAAAATGTTTCTAAAGTTAGTCTTTTAAAAAATATAACAGCTTTATTGAGATATAATTCACATCCTATAAAATTCACCCACTTAAACTGTATAATTCATTGCTTTTTAGTATACTCACAGAATTACGCAACCATTAATACTAATTTTAGAACATTTTTGTCACTCTCTCTCCAGAAAGATCCATAGCTATTAGCACTAACTGCCCATTATTCCTTAACATCCAGGCCATGACAAACACTAATCTACTAATCTCTACATATTTATCGTTTCTGGATATTTCACATAAATAGAAGGTCACAATATGTGATCTTTTGTTATTGGCTTTTTAACTTAGCGTATTGTTTTCAAGGTTCAAACATGTTATAGAGAGTATCAGTACTTAATTTGTCTTTTAAAATGCATTTCATATTTTTAGAGCACTTGTAGGTTCACAGCAAAGTTGAATAGAAAGTACAGAGAATTCTTATATGCCTCCTACTCTAACATATGCCCAGCCTCTTGCCTATCAGCATCCTGCATCAGAGTGCTACGTTTGTTACAGTTTTTGAGCCTACACGTCATTATCACCCCAAATCTGTAGTTTATATTTGAGTTAACTCTGGGTGCTGCATGTTGTACAGGTTTGAACAAATATGTAATAACATTCATCCACCATTATAGTACCACAGAGAATAGTTTTACTGCCCTAAATATCCTCTGTGCTCTGCCTGTTTACCCCTTACTTCCTCATGCATGTGTGCTAATTCGCTTCAATTGTGTCTGACTCTTTGCTACCCTATGGACTGTAGCCCGCCCAGCACCTCTGTTCATGGGATTCTCCAAGCAAGAAGACTGGAGTGGGTTGCCATGCCCTTATCCAGGGGGATTTTCCCAACCCAGGGATTGAACCCATGTCTCTTATGTCTCCTGCATTGCATTACATGTGGATTCTTTACTGCTGAGCCACTGGGGAAGCCCTCTTACTTCCCCACCTCTTGGAAACCACTGATCTTTTTACTGTCTCCATAATTTTATCTTTTCCAGAATGTTTTACAGTTGTAATCACATAACACAAGGCCTTTTCAGATTAACTTCTTTCATTTAGTAATATGCACTTGAGTTTTCTCCATATGTTTTCATGCTCCATTAGTTTATTGTTTTTTAGTGCTGAATAATATTCCATGTCTGGATTTACCAGTTACCTATTGAAGGACATTCTGGTTGCTTTCAAGCTTTATCAAATAAAATTGAAGCTGCTATAGAGCACCTAAATATATAAAGCCAATATTAGCAAACATAAGGGGAGAAATGAACCATAATACAATAATAGTAGGAGACTATAACACACCACTTACATCAATGAATATATCATTCAGGTAAAATCATTAAGATGTATTAAACTAGTTGGACCTATAGGGCTCGTTTCTGGATATTTCACATAAATAGAAGGTCACAATATGTGATCTTTTGTTATTGGCTTTTAACTTAGCGTATTGTTTTCAAGGTTCAAACATGTTATAGAGTATCAGTACTTAATTTGTCTTTTAAAATGCATTTCATATTTTTAGAGCACTTGTAGGTTCACAGCAAAGTTGAATAGAAAGTACAGAGAATTCTTATATGCCTCCTACTCTAACATATGCCCAGCCTCTTGCCTATCAGCATCCTGCATCAGAGTGCTACGTTTGTTACAGTTTTTGAGCCTACACGTCATTATCACCCCAAATCTGTAGTTTATATTTGAGTTAACTCTGGGTGCTGCATGTTGTACAGGTTTGAACAAATATGTAATAACATTCATCCACCATTATAGTACCACAGAGAATAGTTTTACTGCCCTAAATATCCTCTGTGCTCTGCCTGTTTACCCCTTACTTCCTCATGCATGTGTGCTAATTCGCTTCAATTGTGTCTGACTCTTTGCTACCCTATGGACTGTAGCCCGCCCAGCACCTCTGTTCATGGGATTCTCCAAGCAAGAAGACTGGAGTGGGTTGCCATGCCCTTATCCAGGGGGATTTTCCCAACCCAGGGATTGAACCCATGTCTCTTATGTCTCCTGCATTGCATTACATGTGGATTCTTTACTGCTGAGCCACTGGGGAAGCCCTCTTACTTCCCCACCTCTTGGAAACCACTGATCTTTTTACTGTCTCCATAATTTTATCTTTTCCAGAATGTTTTACAGTTGTAATCACATAACACAAGGCCTTTTCAGATTAACTTCTTTCATTTAGTAATATGCACTTGAGTTTTCTCCATATGTTTTCATGCTCCATTAGTTTATTGTTTTTTAGTGCTGAATAATATTCCATGTCTGGATTTACCAGTTACCTATTGAAGGACATTCTGGTTGCTTTCAAGCTTTATCAAATAAAATTGAAGCTGCTATAGAGCACCTAAATATATAAAGCCAATATTAGCAAACATAAGGGGAGAAATGAACCATAATACAATAATAGTAGGAGACTATAACACACCACTTACATCAATGAATATATCATTCAGGTAAAATCAACAAAGAAACAGTGGCCTTAAATGATGTATTAAACTAGTTGGACTTCATGAGTGTCTATAGGGCATTCTATCCAAAGAAAGTAGAACATACATTCTTTTCAAAAGTACATGGAAAGTTCTCCAGGATAGATCATGTTCTAGCCTCAAGACAAGGCTCAATAAATAAAAGAAGATACAAATTTTATTAAGTGTTTTTTTTGGACCACAAGGGTACAAAACCAGAATCAGTTACAGGGAAAATAATGGGAAAAACACAAACACATGGAGACAACATACACAAACAAACTCCTTTAAAAACCAGCGGATCAATGAATAAATAAAAGAGAAAATCAGAAAGTACATTAAGATAAATAAAAATAAAAACAGAACTTTCCAAAATCTGTGGGATGCAGCAAAAACAGTTTTATGAGGGCAGTTTACAGTGATACAGAGCTCCCTCAAAAAAGCAGAAAAAAATTTCAAATAAGCAACCTAACCAATCACTGAAGGGAATTAGACAAAGAAGAACCAAAGCCCAAAGTCAGCAGAAGAAAGGAAATAATGAAGATTAGAGAGGAAATAAAAGAGAACAACAAAAATAGAAAGTATCTATGAAACCAAGAGCTGTGATTTTCTTTTAGTTTTATAGTTGATTTAAAATATGTTCATTTCCATTGTATAGCAGTGATTCATATATATGCATATATATGTGTGTGTGTGTGTGTATATATATTTATATATATATATACACACACATGCATTCTTATTCTTTCCCATTATCTCAGGATATTGGATACAGTGATCTGTGCCATAAAGTAGGACCTTGTAGTTTATCCATTCTATATATTATAGTTTGAATCTCCTAATTCCTAGCTCCCAATCCATGCCTCCCCTCCCCCCAACCATTTCTCTTTCCCTTGGCAGCCACAACTCTAGTCTCTGTGTCTGTGAGTCTATTTCAGTTTCATAGATAAGTTCATTTGTGTCATATTTTAGATTCCACCTATAAGTGATGTCATATGGTATTTGTCGTTCTCTTTCTGACTTATTTACTTAATATGAAAATCTCTAGGTCCATTAATGTTGCTGCAAATGGCAATATTTTATTCTTTCTTATAGATTAGATGATAGTATTCCATAGTATATATCCCATTGTACCACATTTTCTTTATCTGTCCATTCATTGATGGACATTTAGGTTGTTTTCATGCCTTGGCTATTGTGAATAGTGCTGTTATGAATATAGCAGTGCATGTATCTTTTCAAAAGTACATGGAAATTTCCATGCAGCAAAAACAGTTTTATGGGAAAGGGCAAAACCGTTTACAGTGGGAAAAACACAAACACATGGAGACAACATACACAAACAAACTCCTTTAAAAACCAGCGGATCAATGAATAAATAAAAGAGAAAATCAGAAAGTACATTAAGATAAATAAAAATAAAAACAGAACTTTCCAAAATCTGTGGGATGCAGCAAAAACAGTTTTATGAGGGCAGTTTACAGTGATACAGAGCTCCCTCAAAAAAGCAGAAAAAAATTTCAAATAAGCAACCTAACCAATCACTGAAGGGAATTAGACAAAGAAGAACCAAAGCCCAAAGTCAGCAGAAGAAAGGAAATAATGAAGATTAGAGAGGAAATAAAAGAGAACAACAAAAATAGAAAGTATCTATGAAACCAAGAGCTGTGATTTTCTTTTAGTTTTATAGTTGATTTAAAATATGTTCATTTCCATTGTATAGCAGTGATTCATATATATGCATATATATGTGTGTGTGTGTGTATATATTTATATATATATATACACACACATGCATTCTTATTCTTTCCCATTATCTCAGGATATTGGATACAGTGATCTGTGCCATAAAGTAGGACCTTGTAGTTTATCCATTCTATATATTATAGTTTGAATCTCCTAATTCCTAGCTCCCAATCCATGCCTCCCCTCCCCCCAACCATTTCTCTTTCCCTTGGCAGCCACAACTCTAGTCTCTGTGTCTGTGAGTCTATTTCAGTTTCATAGATAAGTTCATTTGTGTCATATTTTAGATTCCACCTATAAGTGATGTCATATGGTATTTGTCGTTCTCTTTCTGACTTATTTACTTAATATGAAAATCTCTAGGTCCATTAATGTTGCTGCAAATGGCAATATTTTATTCTTTCTTATAGATTAGATGATAGTATTCCATAGTATATATCCCATTGTACCACATTTTCTTTATCTGTCCATTCATTGATGGACATTTAGGTTGTTTTCATGCCTTGGCTATTGTGAATAGTGCTGTTATGAATATAGCAGTGCATGTATCTTTTTGAATTATACATTTATCCAGAAGAATTGATGGCTCATATGGCAAATCATTTTTAGTTTTTTGAGGAACCTGCATACTGTTTTCCATAATGGCTGCACCAATTTACTTTTCTACCAACAATGTAGGATGACTCCATTTTCTCCACACCCTCTAAGGCTTTTTGAAAAGTTAAACGAAAATGACAACAGTTTTGTTATCAGCTGTTAACTAGGTTCATTAAGAGAAAAGTGAGAGGACCCAATAAACAATTAAATGAAAGAAGAGAAATTACAACCAGTATTACAGAGATAAAAATATAAGTGAAAACTATAGTTTTATGCCAACAAATTGGACAGCCCAGAAGAAATAGATACATGTCTATAAAAGTATAATTTCCTATGCCTGAATCAAAAAGAAATAGGTAGTCTGAACAGACTGATCACTAATAGTGAAATTGAGTTGTTGTTGTTGTTGTTTAGTCACTAAATTTAGTCACTAAGTCATTTGTGACCCCATAGACTGTAGGCTGCCAGGCTTCTCTGTCCCTGGGATTTCCCAAGTTAGATACTGGAGTGGATTGCCATTTCCTTCTCCAGAGGATCTTCCCAACCTAGGAATCAAACTCACAGAATGAATCCCACATCTCCTGCATTGGCAGGCAGATTCTTTACCACTGAGCCATTGGGGAAGCCCCGAATTGAATTAGTAATAAAAGAAAAAACATCTCAACAAACAAAAACCCAGGACCTGAGAGCTTCACAGAGAATTGTAAAAAACATATAAAAAATATCTAATACTTATCTTTCTTAAATTGTTCCAAAAAGCTGATGAGGAGGGAACACTCCCAAATTTATCCTACAAGGTAACAGTTACCCTGATACTGAAAGCAAAGACCTACGCAAAGAGAAAATGACGAGCCAATATCTCCGATGAACTCATGTAATCAAAACAGGATAGTAGCTCATGTGGAACATCTACCAAGATACCACATTCTGAACAATGAAACACAGAGGCATCTTTCAGTATCTGCCGGTATTATACTATTTTGATTACTGTAGCTTTGTAGTAGAGTCTGAAGTTGGCATGATGCCTCCAGCTTGGTTCTTTCTTCTCAAGATTGCTTTCACTGTTTGGAGTCTTTTATGTTTCCATTTCAATTTTAGACTTATTTACAGGAAAAAACAACAGTGACAAAGAAAACCAGAATTCTGCCTTCATGGAACGTATCCATTAATGGAGAAGACCTCCATGTAAACAAGGATATAAAAATAATTTGGGGGAGTGATAAATGCTCAGAGGGAAGTCATATCAGAATGTAGGGACATAGGGAATGATTGTCTGGGAGAGATACTAAGCAAAGATTAAAAGAGGGAAGGAGTGTCCTTAGGAAGAGTTGGGAGAGAGGAGTCCGTGTGAAAATGCCCAAGTGGGTCAGCCTTAGTGTTCCTGAGAGATTGTTGGAAAGCTGCAGCTGCTAGAAAATAGAAAGGATAGGAAAATTGGTGGGAGACGGGGCAAGAAGGGGGATTGATAATCTGTGATTATTGAGGGGGTTTCCTCTATATTTTGTGCATTCTCACAATAATCTATATGAATAACTGAAATTGTTGAAAAATTGCGTATTTTTGTGTGAGATAAAAAATGATTTTGAAATCAGCATATTCTGTATCTCCTTAAACCTCTGTGCCAGTCTCAATTTACTGTTTGCCTTGCTTACCTCACTTACTTTCCTGGCACCTTAGACACAATTTTCTTTTCCTTTATGCCAAACTGGATACTGTCTGCTCAAAGTAAAAAAATGCATGGTAACTCACACATGAAAAAAGTCTATTTTTAATGCCATAGTTGCTTATACAAAACTGGCTGATAAAACTGGAAAGTTCCTCTTTGTATATTGATGCATACTGTGGCTTCTTCTTTACACAACCATCTGCTGTTAAAAATTAGTCTTGGAATAAGGGATCCTGCAGGGGCGCGGGTGCGATGGCCTGGAGGGGTGGAATGAGGGTACTGGGAGGGGGGTGGAGGGAGAAGGGGGCCAGGGATATACATATGACTAATCTGGGAACATACATATCTGTAAACAACAAAACTCTGTAAAAATACAAAGAAATTAAAAAAAAAACTGTACCCAAGCTTATTTTCCTATTTTTATGCAGAATAATATTAGTTACATGAAAAAAAGAGTTAGTCTTATTACTTAAATTATATACGTGATATAACTGAGTTACTTATTCTCCTCAAAATATCACCACATTGGGAACTGGAAGAAGGAGTTCCAGTTTACCCTGTGCCACACACTAACTCTGAGGTCTTGAGTATGTCTTAGTCTTCTTGAAACAAAATTCTAATAATTGATGAAAAGAAAATGTCAGGGATTGAGACTGACATATCTAAAATAGATAAACAACAACCAATGTACTGTATATTAAAGGGGACTCTGCTCAATATTCTGTAATAACCTAAATGGGAAAAGACTTTGACAAATAACTGATATATATGTATCTGTGTATAAATGAATCACTTTGCTGTACCCATGAAACACAACATTGTTAATCAAGTATACCCCATTATTAAATAAAAATTTAAAAAAGAAAAATAAAAGAAAATGTCAGGAAAGATTTTAAAAGGATTAAATTATCATTATCATTGCCAGCTTCAATTATAACACTTGGCACATTGTAGATAATCAATATCTTAATGAAAGGATGTATTCAACAATACTGCTTCTTGAGGGTTAGTTAAATGCTTCATTAGACAACTTACTGAGTGATCATGACATTTTCTTCCCTATAGTGTTTGAAGGAGGAAGAAGGATCAAAATAGTGTGTTTAACTCAGCCAACATAATAATTGAGCCTTCATATATGCCAAACTCTATACTAGGTACTGGAATTATAGGAAGGAGTAAGAAGAATCTTTGCTCACAGATATTTATGTTTGGACACATGTACAGGAACCACCCACCTATTTATTGGTAAGTTTTCGATTCTTCATATATTTTGTGAAATTTTAGGACTATTCAGAACCATTCAAATTACTGACTTTTGAGTTCAGATAAACTGAATTAAAAACTCTATGATCAATGATGTTTAGTTTGAAATATTTCTCTTAATTCAGTAAGGCTAGATTCACAGTGTGTGGAGATTAAGCTCTTTGCTGGAAGTGTCTGAGAGCTTTTTATTTTTAATTTTCTGGCTGCATTGTGCAGCTTGTGGGATCTTAGTTCCCTGACCAGAGATCAAACCCATGCCCGCTGCATTGGGAGTGCAGAGTCTTAACCACTGAACCGCCAGTAAGGTCCTGTCTGAGAGTTTGAATATCACCAATTCCTGGATTCCCTCTTGAGAAATTCTGATTTAATTGATATGAGCCTGCGCATGGGGTTAAAAAAAACACAAAAAACAACAATTCCCCAGATGATTCTAATATGTGTGTAGGGTTGAGATTTCATTGTGTGTTTTCTGTGAATTTCAGGAGGAACTAATTTCACATATGCATTTAAAATTCTTTTTTAAATGAACGTCATTGAAATCCTATTTGATTTTTTTTTAAAAAATGCTCAGCACATATTTATCTGGTTGACAAATATAAATGATTTTTCACTTTGCTGTACCCATGAAACACAACATTGTTAATCAAGTATACCCCATTATTAAATAAAAATTTAAAAAAGAAAAATAAAAGAAAATGTCAGGAAAGATTTTAAAAGGATTAAATTATCATTATCATTGCCAGCTTCAATTATAACACTTGGCACATTGTAGATAATCAATATCTTAATGAAAGGATGTATTCAACAATACTGCTTCTTGAGGGTTAGTTAAATGCTTCATTAGACAACTTACTGAGTGATCATGACATTTTCTTCCCTATAGTGTTTGAAGGAGGAAGAAGGATCAAAATAGTGTGTTTAACTCAGCCAACATAATAATTGAGCCTTCATATATGCCAAACTCTATACTAGGTACTGGAATTATAGGAAGGAGTAAGAAGAATCTTTGCTCACAGATATTTATGTTTGGACACATGTACAGGAACCACCCACCTATTTATTGGTAAGTTTTCGATTCTTCATATATTTTGTGAAATTTTAGGACTATTCAGAACCATTCAAATTACTGACTTTTGAGTTCAGATAAACTAAATTTAAAAAACTCTATGATCAATGATGTTTAGTTTGAAATATTTCTCTTAATTCAGTAAGGCTAGATTCACAGTGTGTGGAGATTAAGCTCTTTGCTGGAAGTGTCTGAGAGCTTTTTATTTTTAATTTTCTGGCTGCATTGTGCAGCTTGTGGGATCTTAGTTCCCTGACCAGAGATCAAACCCATGCCCGCTGCATTGGGAGTGCAGAGTCTTAACCACTGAACCGCCAGTAAGGTCCTGTCTGAGAGTTTGAATATCACCAATTCCTGGATTCCCTCTTGAGAAATTCTGATTTAATTGATATGAGCCTGCGCATGGGGTTAAAAAAAACACAAAAAACAACAATTCCCCAGATGATTCTAATATGTGTGTAGGGTTGAGATTTCATTGTGTGTTTTCTGTGAATTTCAGGAGGAACTAATTTCACATATGCATTTAAAATTCTTTTTTAAATGAACGTCATTGAAATCCTATTTGATTTTTTAAAGCCAGCAATCAACAGTACATGTGTAAATTTTGCTTCCTGAGAACTGTAGCCTGACAACCTAAAGCCTTTTGACTGAGAAGTCTCTGAACATGCACAGTGTTTAAACTGGGGAACTCTTTGATAATGCAGAGAGAGAGAATCTTTTTGGAGGATGTCCAGGAGGATGGTTATTGATGGTCTTCAATGAACTCCCCAATAATTAATGCAGCATTTTCTATGTAGGTACTTGTGGGTGTTTTGGAGAGGAAAAGCCTCTATTTTAAATCAGATATATTCAGAGGAGACTGTGAACTCTTCTAGGTATGTTAGAAGAGCTATCACCCAATACTGTAAAATTGCATGGGACAATGCGTGTTTGGAGAAGAAAGTGCTGGGTGGTTGGGAAGCAAGTGATGTCGCTTAAAAACCAGTTTGTAAGAGTTAAGAGGGTGGTTCCTGACACTCCAGAAGAAATTCCAGAGTGCCTCCTACTTCTTCCCACTAGGTTTCTAAGAATGACTCCAAGGTAGAGGAAGGTGAATGTGAAAGGCTTCAATGTATCCAAGCATCTTTCTTTTTTGAAAGTGAGTCATTACAGTTTCTTCTTACTGCACTTTCTGTTCCTTTAGAATTTTAAAACTTCTTTTCACTTCCTGCAGTTTGAACCTTTGCCATATACTTAGTGTTGTTTGATGTTATTGTGTATTTGTTTTTTTGTTTGTTGCCTGTTTTGCTCAGTAGATAAGCACAGTGTAGCCTAGCATGCTGCCTTATTGAGTTGTTGTTTAGTCAATAAGTCTGACTCTTTTGTGATTCCCTGGACTGTAGCCTGCCAGGCTCCTCTGTCCATGGAATTTCCCCAGCAAGAATACTGGAGTGGGTTGCCATTTCCTTCTCCAGGGCATTTCTCAACCTAGGAATTAAACTCATGTCTCCTACATTGGCAGGCAAATTCTTTACCATTGAGTCACCTGGAAAGCCTTGCTGTTTTATTACATTTGTTTTGTTTTTCACTGATGCTGCTTAAGACAGTGCCTAACACATACTTGGGGTTTTTTTTTTCTTTCCCTCCTTTATTTTATTTAAAGAAAAAAAAAATTTTTTTTAATTATTACAGAGTTTTGTTGTTCACAGATATATGTTCCCAGATCAGTCATATGCATATCCCCGGTCCCCTGCCCGCTCCCAGCCCGCCCCCATCCCACCCCTCCAGGCTGTCACACTGAGCCCTTGTAGGAGCTCCTATTTCCTCAGCGCAATGACAATCGCTATCTTTTTCATATATGGTAGTTTAGGTTTCCATGCCTCTATGCCTCTCACCCACTGTTCATTTCCCACAATGTCCATATATCTATTCTCTAAGTCTGTTTCCATCGGTTCACTGCGTGTGTTATCATTACTCATTTACTAGATTCCATATATATGTGTTAGTATACTGTACTTGTCTTTCTCTTTTTGACTTACTTCACTTTTTAGGATAGGTTTTAGATCCAGCCACCTCATTAGGACTGATTCTTCTGCATTTCTTTTTATAACTGAGTAGTATTCCATTGTATATATGTACATACTCGGTTTTCATGAAATGTCTTCTGAAAGAACCATGAGTCAGTGTTCATTGTCATTTGCCACTATCTACTTCCTGTCTTGACTCTGGAGACATTATTGAAATCTCTTTTAACTATTCCCATTCATGGATATTTCCAGCCGAGACAACACAACAGGTATTTCAAAATATGGAATAAGGAGATAGCTATATATACACATACATATATACACATACATATATATACATATATGTATATATAAAATAGCACAACTGATACATAATTATGGTTGATTCCAAGGCATGTGTAGGTCTACCATGCTTCCTAAATGATGGGTTGCCTGGTTAACTGAACGATAGAGAATGTTCACCTTCATTTCTGGGAGTTTATGTGTAATGGCTGGTGGGAAGCATAGGGAAGTACAGTAGGAAAATGCCCCACCCAAAGCCTTGACATGGGCGTTCAGGTAATTGGAACATAGATTTTGCTCTACTACTGGGAGACCTGGGAGCCATAAGCTTATTTCTGAGTGAGTGCGTTGAGCCAGCTGATTTATGAGGTCCTTTATATATATTTAATTTTTGTGATTGTAGGCATTTGATTCCCAAAGCAAGGAAAGGCATAATAAGTACTGGAGACTGACATATAGAATTCACATCTTCTGGAAACATTTACAGCAGTAACAAAGAGGAAAAGAATTTAGCTTTCTGTGATTGGGCTCACTTATAAGCAGGTGTGAGAATCTTTTATGATTTAATCTTTAAAGTATCCAGCCCTTTTGGTAGACTTTCTGTTTTCTTGTAATTCCTAAATTACATCCAGCCCTGTCTGGGATGTTGTGCAAAGTGACACTTTTGTCTTAATGGACTTTGATTCACCCTCTTTGCAAGACTGGAGCTAGGTGTTCTTTTTGCCCTTCCATAGGTTGCCATGCTGCTCGGAGCTTGCTTACCCGTATTCTTAGACCAACCACAACACTTTCCACAGCACACTGCCTATTTCCCACTAAAGAGAGGATGAGCACAGCGGGGGATACATAGTAAGCACTCAGCCTCCAGCAGTTGGTCCTTCTATTTTGGTTAAGTGAGTGGATAAATGAGTGGAGCGTTTTCTATGGTTAGAGCTAAATAAACTAATAAGTCAAAATCTACCCTAATTTACTGATATTGGAGTAAAGCTTGATTTCAGAGTAACACTGTTACCATGGGGTTATTCTTTATTTAGAAAACCTCACTCCCCCTGAACATCAAAACTTGACATTGATATTCAAATGGCAGCTGAACCATATGGTGTGATTTTATATTTCCACAAAAAAGCACATTACAGTGTCAGGTAGACATCTTGCCAGTTGTTAAACAGAAGAAACCTTGAATATAACATAGTCATTCCGGTGGTAAGGAAACAGAAGCCTGATAATTAATTTGCATCAAATTCCTGGTGGGGAGTTTACAAATCTGAGACTGTAACTCCAGTTTTCTCATTGCTGTCTTGTCCTTTAACCCAAGTGCACTCACAGTGTTGATTACCAGCGCTTGCATTATGAGTGAAATGAGAAAGTCCTGTTTCATTCATTCACTGTTTCTGCATTCTCCACAGATGGGGAATTTCACACTTGCAACAGTATTCTCTTCGTGCCTCACAGGATCTCACACCCGTTGGCTTGCTGCTCTAGGCTTTCTCCCTCACCTCTTGCCCTCTGTGGACAGTCTCTTAATGGACCTGCAGTTCAGGGCTGACAGGGAGCGTGGAAAGAGTGGAAAGGCGGCTAATGGAAGGAGGCTAGAAGAGAGCAAGGAGTCTGGAGATGGGCTGGAGGCAGCCACAGCCTGGTGGCCTAGGCACATGCACTGCTCGACCTTGAAATTTGCACATGTATGCTCATGAACATTCTCGTATCATAATCTTATTATACAGTTGCAGAACCCTTTGCAGAAATATCATGAGAGATCGAGTATAGGATGCAAGGTGTCCTGGACTTAAGTGTTAGGACTACTAATGTAATGATTTACTATAAATAATTTATGGTAAAACAATTAGGGCTTTTTGACAGGCCATGTAGCCTCTCTAAAGTTCAACTTTTGATCTCTAAAATAGAATGTATTGGTTCCTTTGAGCTGCTATAAAAAAGTATCACACACTGGGTGGGTTAAACAGCAGACATTGATTTTCTCACAGTTCTGGAAGCTGAAAGTCCAATATCAATGTGTCAGTGGGGTTGGTTTCTTCTTCTGAGATCTCTCTCTTTAGCTTACAGCTGCTCTCTTCCCCTGCCAAATTTTTTGTTCTATGTCCCCCTATGGTTAGAGCTAAATAAACTAATAAGTCAAAATCTACCCTAATTTACTGATATTGGAGTAAAGCTTGATTTCAGAGTAACACTGTTACCATGGGGTTATTCTTTATTTAGAAAACCTCACTCCCCCTGAACATCAAAACTTGACATTGATATTCAAATGGCAGCTGAACCATATGGTGTGATTTTATATTTCCACAAAAAAGCACATTACAGTGTCAGGTAGACATCTTGCCAGTTGTTAAACAGAAGAAACCTTGAATATAACATAGTCATTCCGGTGGTAAGGAAACAGAAGCCTGATAATTAATTTGCATCAAATTCCTGGTGGGGAGTTTACAAATCTGAGACTGTAACTCCAGTTTTCTCATTGCTGTCTTGTCCTTTAACCCAAGTGCACTCACAGTGTTGATTACCAGCGCTTGCATTATGAGTGAAATGAGAAAGTCCTGTTTCATTCATTCACTGTTTCTGCATTCTCCACAGATGGGGAATTTCACACTTGCAACAGTATTCTCTTCGTGCCTCACAGGATCTCACACCCGTTGGCTTGCTGCTCTAGGCTTTCTCCCTCACCTCTTGCCCTCTGTGGACAGTCTCTTAATGGACCTGCAGTTCAGGGCTGACAGGGAGCGTGGAAAGAGTGGAAAGGCGGCTAATGGAAGGAGGCTAGAAGAGAGCAAGGAGTCTGGAGATGGGCTGGAGGCAGCCACAGCCTGGTGGCCTAGGCACATGCACTGCTCGACCTTGAAATTTGCACATGTATGCTCATGAACATTCTCGTATCATAATCTTATTATACAGTTGCAGAACCCTTTGCAGAAATATCATGAGAGATCGAGTATAGGATGCAAGGTGTCCTGGACTTAAGTGTTAGGACTACTAATGTAATGATTTACTATAAATAATTTATGGTAAAACAATTAGGGCTTTTTGACAGGCCATGTAGCCTCTCTAAAGTTCAACTTTTGATCTCTAAAATAGAATGTATTGGTTCCTTTGAGCTGCTATAAAAAAGTATCACACACTGGGTGGGTTAAACAGCAGACATTGATTTTCTCACAGTTCTGGAAGCTGAAAGTCCAATATCAATGTGTCAGTGGGGTTGGTTTCTTCTTCTGAGATCTCTCTCTTTAGCTTACAGCTGCTCTCTTTCCCCTCTGCCTAAACACAATTTTTCCTATGTGCATGTCTGTGTCCAGATTTCCTCTTCTATAGGGACATGAGTCATGTTAGTTTAGGAACCATTCTAAAGATCTCATTTCAACTTAATTACCACTTTAAAGACCTTACAACTAAATTAATTGTGAGGACTTCAGCATATAAAATTTGGAGGGGCACAGTTCAGCCTATAACATAAAGTGTACTTTATAACCTTATTAGAGTTGAAGATTCAATGAGTTTTTATATGCAGAGTACTTTTCAGAATATAATTTTCTATATAAATGAAGAACCTGACATTTGGCAATAAGAATGTTAAATCCTTATTTTTAGAACTCACAAGCTGGTTGGTATTAGTGGCCATGTAAATGTTCAGTTTCGTGGATTTGGTTCAGGGTGGTGGTGTTTAAATATCTATATCAACACACTTCTATATATTATGACATTTAGTTTTTCTTAGTATATATATATATTTTTTTTTAAATTTTCGCCTCTTTTATTGGTTTTCTATCTATTCATTTTCATCCATCTTTATTCTTTGGCCTGTGTGGCCCTCCTATTGCAGTGGCCTCTCTCACTGCAGAGAACCGGCTCTGGGCACATGCACTCCAGAGCACTGGCTCCTAACTGGACACACTGGTCCAGCTGCTCCGTGGCACGTGGGGTCTTCCCAGGCCAGGTATCAAACCGGTGCCCCTTGAACTGCAAGTGGACTCTTTACTCACTGGGCCAGCAGGGAAGCCCTTTTCTTAGGATTTTTATGCATCTCTTTCCCCCCCATCTTTCACCAGTTAAACCTGCCCTGATGTGGGCTGCAAAAGGTTGCCAAGTAGGAGTGGGAAGTGTGTAGACAGAGACAGAATCTCCCAGCATTTTGCAACCCTAGGTGCAGAGAGCAAGTGAGTACATACAAAGTCTAGGGAGACAGCACCTTGACAACCCACAGACATTTCTGTCCCAGTGTGACATGAAGACAGCAGCAGAAAGAGTTACAAGACCTTCAGGGTGACGTGGATGAACATGAGGGATGTCGGTGCGGAAACCTTGTGGTCTGACTACCAGGAACTAGACAGAATGAAAGATCTTCCCGGATTACTGCATGGACAGTGGACATCTAGGCCTGTGCCACATAGGAGACGGCTGGCACTGCCACAGTAGGATACCCTGAGGAGTCATTATCTATAAGAGGAGTGGTCACAAAGAAGTGGGCACTATGTAAAGGGCGGGAACCCAGGGCTTGTAGTTGCAGAACTGCTATTACTGCTGGACTGAGGGGATGAAGAAAGGGCAATATTCTAGAAACTAAAAGCAAAGATGAGCACAGAGAGAGGCTGCTTCCTTCTGGAGGCCAGAGGGAAGGGAGCCTTGTCCACATGCCCATGTAGTTAGGCTCCAGGGCAGAGTAGAGGGGAGATGGGTCAGCTATGAATCTGAAGGGGGCAAATGGAAGATTTGGAGTCCAATGCCAGCTTCTTGGCACTACGTGATTCTCCAGGCCAAAGGAAGAGTGTGGCCACAACATGGTTAATGTTGAGTTTCCACCACTATAGCAGGATAGAGACTCAAAATAGAAAGTAAGCTGAATTATAGAAAAAAACATATGTTACATTTCTTGTAAAACAGAAGTTTTGGACTGAGAATTGTATCCACCTCATATAAGCCACAAGTCCAGCGTTGTGTCTGTCATACGTTAATACATGTGTATCTCCCCACATATGCATAACATGCATACACACACATGCACACCCACAGACTCCATGGGTTTTAGCTCCATCAAATGACAATGCAAATGACATTTACATTGGCTTATAAAATAGAGGGAAAAGTGCTGGCAAAGAGAAGAGAAGACTGAAATGAGTAAGAAATCAGTAGGAGTGCATTAAGTCAGAAATGTCAAGCAAGGAAGGAAGAAATGGAATTTGAAATGGCAGGAGCCACTGGTATTATGAGCAGGAGACTTCTTGATTGACACCAGGCCTTTCCACGAGGCAGGAGAGCAGCTCTTCCTCCTCATCTGAATGAGGCCAGGAGAGGGGGCAGCTCTTATCCACCCGAGGAGAAGGAAGGTCTGCATCCCAGCGCGACACAGAGAGAAGCCTTATTTTCCAATTTCTCGGTTTTCCTTCCAGTGTACTTGCAGGCTGGTTGTGCCTTTATTCCTCGGTCATCTCCTCTTTTCCTAGTTTGGTGGGACTCAGTTTCATGAGTATCTATTACAGATTTTTCAGTTGTTTTTTATAGCTTATTTAAATTTTTGAAACTTAACCCCCATTCTTCATGACATACCAAATGAAATCTAAAAATTGAGTCAAATTAATTCAGCCGTGTCATGTTGGAAACTGTCCTAATCAGGATTTGTTTCACTTTTTCCCCCCTCACTTGGGTTGAGGTTCTGAGGGCCTAAAGTTTTGATCACTGATGGCATTAGTAAAGAGGAAATGTCCGTTGTTAGTATTCTGTTCCACACTGAACTTGCGTCCTTTAAGTTCTGACAGGCATTATCTGGTCCTAATGTTATCCCCATCAACCCTGGCAGTCTGTTGAGATGTCACATCTTCTTCTAAGCTTCTTTGTTGCTGACTTCCCTCATCCCAGCCACGAGAGTCTTCCTTCCTCATCCCTTCAGCTTCACATGCAGAGTTACTCTTGAAACGTGTAAAAGCTGTAACTTACAGTCTGTGTTACATGCAACCTGCTAATATGAAAATAGTATTATTCCAGGAAAGGAAAGATTGAGAGGAGATTGAGATTTATTCTTTCCAACTAAGGGTATTTTTCAACAAACATGATTTTTTCATTCAAAGTGACCTAGACTCAAATCCTATCTATTCTGGCTACTTTTTTGATTGTATGATAGTGGGCCATTCAGTTAAAATTATTGAACATATTTCCATGATTGCAAAATTAGGAAAAACATATCTATGCCATGGGGTTTGAAGAGCCTAAAGGGATCTGGAACACCGTAAGTGCTTGGTTTATGCTACCTCTGTTCTACCTGGGGCTTCCCAGGTGTCTCAGAAGGTGAAGACTCCACTTGCAATGCAGGAGACGCAAGAGACTAGGGTTCGATTCCTGGTTTGGGAAGATCCCCTGGAGAAGGAAGTGGCAACCTACTCCAGTATTCTTGCCTGAAAAATCCCATGGATGTGGCAGAGGTGGGGGGTGGGAACGGGGAGAGGGTAGGCTGCAGTCCCCAGGGTCACAAAGAGTCAGGCGTGACTAAGCATGCACGCATGCACTGTTTTACCTCATTCAATTAATGGTGTTAGTTTATTGTGGGCACAGTGAGAAGAGCAGATTGACCATGAATTAAAATGTGAGAAGTGTTTTTCTGTTACTCTCTATCCTCCTTTGTGCATCCTTCATTCTTGTCTTGGAGATTTCCTCCGCCTAGTAAAGGAGACAATTTGGGGAGGGTTGCAGAGAGATCTTTAATTGCAGCTCCTCTTCCAAAAGCAGATTAGGTACAATGGGTAGTATCTTTGATTAATTTTGGTGCCTTGTCAGATTAAACTTTGGGGTCACAAAAAGTCAGACATGATTGAGTGACTGAAGTTTAAATTTTATTATGAAGTGTATTATTTATTATTATTATATGTATAAAAGCTTAATATATCATAAAGGAAACATTATGAGTCAATGAACAAGAAAAGGATTATTTTATAAATCTTATTTGGGGAATTGTTTACCTACTTGGAGAAAAATTCAACTTGGATTTTCATTTACCAGGGTAAACTAAAACATCAGAATTAAAAAGGTAACTGAACAATATCAAACTTAATAGTTCTATAGTAAAAATAAAAAGTGAGTATTTTCCAATTTCTAGATAAGGAAATCCATAGAGGAAAGGAATAATGGTTTTGACTGTAGAAACACATAAAATTTCTCAAAATCAGGAGTATTATGAGTAAGTTTAAAGGTAGAGAGACTGATAAGTTATTTAAATATATATATGGCAAATTATTAATAACCTTAATTATTTATATAAATTGATGTCACCAACATGTACATGGGCAAAAGACATGAACAGATAATTTATTTAAAAGGTTCAAGTGATTAATACATGCTTAAAAATGTATAATGTTACTAAATGCTCAAAGAGATAAAGGTAAAATGAGATCTTTTCATCTATTGAATTAAAAAATGTGAGAACACTCAATGTTTCTGCGGATCACTTCTCAGGTAATACTGGTGAAAGCTTCTATTGGTATGCTGCTTCAGAGAGTAATTTTGAGGCAGAAAACAGATGGGCCTCAGATGGGACAGCTGAAATTGTCGCCTATGGATAGATATTCCAAAACAGCAGGAGTTAGAGAAGGACTGATCTCTTCCCAGATTAAAAATAAACACCACATATTCCTCCTTCTCAAAGAAAAGGAGACTTTCCTGACTACACATGCTCAGTAAGGCTCCTCAGAGGTCAACAGGGAATTGTCACCTCGGAGCAAGTGATGTCAACATATCTGTATGCTTCACTTTCATCCATCTTGGCTAAAATGTGTGCACACATGTGAGGACCCTGAAGTCATGCCAAATACAGAGCTAGACAAGGCAAGATGATTGACCAGAGGAAATCCAGAAGAATTGCCCCATAAAAGTGATTCAGACTACCAGGAGGGCGCAACCCTGAGGCCCCCCATGGATCTATCCACATGGACTCTTTTGCCTCCTAATAAACACTTTACTTGTTTCACTATTTTCATTATCTTTGTGGGAATTAATTTCTGCAAAGATGAAGGGCCAGGACCTTGTCACTGGCCACTAGTTTAGTAGCTAAGATTCAGTGCTGTCCTGATTGTCATAGCCTGATTTCAGTCTCTGCATGGATATTGAAATTTTGCTTCAAGCTGCCACAGTCAGAAGCCACTAAAAATCAGTTTGACAGTATTATGAAAAACCTTATATATGCTGATTGTTTAACTAAGAAACCCGATGTCAGGGTATGTATGGTGATACAACAGTTTAAAATTTAGAAAAAAAATTTATTATAATAATAGGTTTAATTCATTAATTGCTTACCATGATTTATATATGTCATATAGTAAGTCACTTTTTTTTTTTTTAATTTTGGCCTCTTTTATTGACCTTCCATTTATTTATCTTCATACATCTTCATTCTTTGGCCTGTGTGGGCCTCCCATTGCAGTGGCCTCTCTCATTGCAGAGCACTGGCTCTGGATGCATGTGCTCTAGAGTGCTGGCTCATAATTGGATACACCAGTCCAGTTGCTCCACAGCACGTGCAATCCTCCCAGGCCAGGTATCGAACCGGTGCCCCTTGCACTGCAAGGCAAACTCTTTACCCACTGGACCACCAGGAAAACCCCAGTAATTCACTTTTTAGCAAAACACTTAAGCAGCTGAGCCAAGATTTGGACTTTTGTCTGACTGCTCCAAATTCTGCTTGGATTCTTCATTACTCTTTCATTCTGCTCACAGATATCTTTCATGATATAATTGGAAATACTTTGTATCTATTAATAATGATAGTAAAATAAACTGTGATAGACCCACTCCATATATTGCCATGGAGCTATAAATGACATGAAAACTGCTTATTCTTTTTAAAAATTTTTTTGATTGTCAACAAATTGAGAGACAAAAACCACATGATAATCTCAATAGATGCAGAAAAAGCCTTTGACAAAATCCAACACTCATATATGATAAAAACTCTTCAAAAAATGGCAATAGAAGGATCCTATCTCAACACAGTGAAAGCCATATATGAGAACCCCACAGTGAACATTGTTCTCAATGGTGAAAAACTGAAAGCATTCCCTCTAAGATCAGGAACAAGACAGGGGTGTCCACTTTCACCACTATTATTCAACATAGTCCTGAAAGTTCTAGCAACAGCAATAAGAGAAGAAAAAGAAATCAAAGGAATCCAGATTGGAAAAGAAGAAATAAAACTCTCTCTATTTGTAGACAGACGACATGATACTATACATAAAAAACCCCAGAGACACTATTACAAAATAACTAGAGCTAATCAACAAATTCAGCAATCTCATGGGATACAAAATCAATACAAAGAAATCACTGGCATTCCTATATACAATGAAAAATCAGAAAATGAAATCAAAGAGGCAATCTGCTTCACCATTGCAACCAAAAGAATAAAATATCTAGGAATAAACCTACCCAAAGAAACAAAAGAACTGTACACAGAAAATTACAAGGCAATCATGAAAGAAATTAAAGAAGACTTAAAGAGATGGAGAGATATTCCATGTTCCTGGGTCAGAAGAATCAATATCATGAAAATGACCATACTGCCAAATATCATCTATAGATTCAGTGCGATCCCTATCAAGCTACCAATGACATTCTTCACAGAACTGGACCAAAGACTAACACAGTTCACATGGGAACACAAAAGACCTCGAATAACCAAAGCAATCCTGAGGAAGAAGAATGGAGGGATCAGCCTCCCCAGCTTCAGACTCTACTACAAAGCAACAGTCATCAAGACAGTATGGTACTGGCACAAAAATAGAAATATAGACCAATGGAACAAGATAGAGAACCCAGAGATAAACCCACGCATCTGTGGGTACCTTATTTTTGACAAAGAAGGCAAAGATATAAAATGGGACAAAGAAAGCCTCTTCAACAAATGGGGCAGAGAAAATTGGACAGCTACATGCAAAAAAATGAAGTTGGAACATTCCCTGACACCATACACAAAGATCAACTCAAAATGGATTAAATACCTAAATGTAAGACCAGAAGCCCTAAAACTCTTAGAGGAGAATATAGGTAAAACACTCAAGGACATAAACCAAAGCAAGAACTTCTCTGACCCACCTGCTAGAATAGCTGAACTGAAAACAAAAATGAACATGTGGGACCTCATGAAACTTAAAAGCTTTTGCACAGCAAAAGATATTACAAAAAAGGTGAACAAACAACCCACAGAATGGGAGAAAATCATAGCAAATGAAATAACAAGACAAAGAATTAATCTCCAAGATCTACAAGCAACTCAGACAACTCAGCACTGGAAAACTGAACAATCCAATCAAAAAATTGGGGAAAAGATCTATAAACTCTTTTTTATTATTATTTTATTTATTTATCTATTTATTTATTTATTTTTTGGGGGGTGGGGAGGAGTGGGGTGGGCAGGGATTGCATCCATCCATTGTTCTTTGGCCCGTGTGGGCCTCCCATTGCAGTGGCCTCTGTTGTCGCAGAGCACCGGCTCAGTAATTGGACACATCAGTCCAGCCGCTCCGTGGCACGTGGGATCTTCCCAGGCCAGGGATCGATCCAGCGCCCCTTGCACTGCAAGGTGGTGTCCTTACCCACTGGACCACCAGGGAAGTCCTGGGAAAAAGATCTAAATAGACATCTCACCAAAGAGGGCATACAAATGGCCAAAAAGTGATGTTCAAGCTCGCTTATAATTAGAGAAATGCAAATCAAAACTACAATGAGATATCACCTCAAACCCGTCAGAATGGCCATCATCAACAAATCGACAGACAATAAATGCTGGAGAGGGTGCGGAGAAAAGGGAACCCTCTTGCATTGCTGGTGGGAATGTAAATTGATACAGCCTCTATGGAAGACAGTATGGAGCTTCCTTAAAAAACTAAAAATAGAAGCACCATATGGCCCAGCAGTCCCACTTTTAGGCTTATACCCTGATGAAATCAAAACTGAAAGAGGCACCTGTACTCCAATGTTCATTGCAGCTCTCTATACAATAACTAGAACATGGAAGCAGCCTAGATGTCCATCGATGAATGAATAGATAAAAAACTCTGATACATATGTATACAGTGGAGTACTTCTCAGCTGTAAAAAGAAAGGCAGAAGTATCAGTCCTAATGAGGTGGCTGGCTCTAGAACCTATCATAAAAAATGAAGTAAGTCAAAAAGAGAAAGACAAGTACAGTATACTAATACATATATATGGAATTTAGTAGGATGGTAGTGATAACACATGTAGTGAAGCGATGAAAAAACAGACATGAAGAATAGACATATGGACATTGTGGGGAATGAACAGTGGATGGGAGGCGTAAACGAAGTAGCATGAAAACTTATACTATCATATGTGAAAAAAATAGCTATTGTCATTGTGCTGTGAGAAAAGGGGATCTTGCATGGGTGCTATGCGATGGCCTAGAGGGATGGGGTGGGGGGTATATACATATGACTAATCTGGGAACATACATATCTGTAAACAACAAAACTCTGTAAAAGTAAGAAGTAAAATAAAAATTAAAAAAAAATGTAATCCAAGTAATTGCCTTAGATCTGTGAGACTGCTGGCCCATTTCATCTCAACTTTTCCAGGCTTTTCAAATATTTGCAATCAGAATTGATTATTGTATACTCAGGATAAAAGTAAATTTGAATCAAAGAGTTTGTGGAGGCTTTTATGTTCTCAGTACGTAACTGGGAATGTATTTTCATTAAGTTAAATTCTTAGAGGTTTGCCCAGAGAAAAATGCTATGAAGATTGACAAATTCAATGAAAAGAGGCAGTATTTCAGAGGTTAAATTATTATTAAAATGTGTAATGAGAAAATATTTGTTAATGTCGTGTAAATAAATGAGAATATCTGTATCAATATTGCAGAATGGAAATAGCTGATTTAGCTCTTGAAAATACAGTTAGGGGATTGAGAACCAAGTTATAAATCTGAGAGTTAAGTTTCCAGCATAATCTGAAAACAGCTTGTCTTAGTAATGACTTGCCCTGTGAGTATATATGCAGTCTAGAAAATTAAATAGTTCCACAAATTAATTGAGAATTTCCTTTGTAGATTTATATAGCAAAATAAGAATAAATATTTTTTAGGTTCTATCAATAAAACCTGCTTGACCTGATTTTTTCTTTTGAGAAAAAGTTTCTGTGGAATAAAGTTTTGTCTTTTTTGACCTCCATGTAGCTTAGAAAATAGCTTTGCCTTAACACATATAGAATAAAAAAAGCGATTTTGTATTTACTTTTATTTTCAGGTTACAGTCCCCTTAATTCTCTTATATACTGTAATGATTTGATTCTGATCAGTTTCTGGCATGATTACCCAAGCGATGAAAAAACAGACATGAAGAATAGACATATGGACATTGTGGGGAATGAACAGTGGATGGGAGGCGTAAACGAAGTAGCATGAAAACTTATACTATCATATGTGAAAAAAATAGCTATTGTCATTGTGCTGTGAGAAAAGGGGATCTTGCATGGGTGCTATGCGATGGCCTAGAGGGATGGGGTGGGGGGTATATACATATGACTAATCTGGGAACATACATATCTGTAAACAACAAAACTCTGTAAAAGTAAGAAGTAAAATAAAAATTAAAAAAAAATGTAATCCAAGTAATTGCCTTAGATCTGTGAGACTGCTGGCCCATTTCATCTCAACTTTTCCAGGCTTTTCAAATATTTGCAATCAGAATTGATTATTGTATACTCAGGATAAAAGTAAATTTGAATCAAAGAGTTTGTGGAGGCTTTTATGTTCTCAGTACGTAACTGGGAATGTATTTTCATTAAGTTAAATTCTTAGAGGTTTGCCCAGAGAAAAATGCTATGAAGATTGACAAATTCAATGAAAAGAGGCAGTATTTCAGAGGTTAAATTATTATTAAAATGTGTAATGAGAAAATATTTGTTAATGTCGTGTAAATAAATGAGAATATCTGTATCAATATTGCAGAATGGAAATAGCTGATTTAGCTCTTGAAAATACAGTTAGGGGATTGAGAACCAAGTTATAAATCTGAGAGTTAAGTTTCCAGCATAATCTGAAAACAGCTTGTCTTAGTAATGACTTGCCCTGTGAGTATATATGCAGTCTAGAAAATTAAATAGTTCCACAAATTAATTGAGAATTTCCTTTGTAGATTTATATAGCAAAATAAGAATAAATATTTTTTAGGTTCTATCAATAAAACCTGCTTGACCTGATTTTTTCTTTTGAGAAAAAGTTTCTGTGGAATAAAGTTTTGTCTTTTTTGACCTCCATGTAGCTTAGAAAATAGCTTTGCCTTAACACATATAGAATAAAAAAAGCGATTTTGTATTTACTTTTATTTTCAGGTTACAGTCCCCTTAATTCTCTTATATACTGTAATGATTTGATTCTGATCAGTTTCTGGCATTATTACCCATTCTTGGTTTCTTCTCACCTCATTAACTAGTGAACTAGGCTCAGAGTATTGATAATAACCAGATTCTCATGGACTGTTGCTCAGTATTACCAAATCTTTTTAGTTTTGTGAAGCTATTTCCATTAGAGAGTGAGTAGGTTTTCTATGTTGTTTTTCTGTTTTGCATACGTCAGGATCACATTAAAATAAATATATCTTTATTAGCTCATTCCTAATCCTTTTTTCTTAGGACATAGCAACACCTATTCAGTGTTTCAAATACTATCAGGTTAAAAATTGTTTCTTAAATCAGTTTTCTAAATAAGTGTAGCTTGCCTAGCTAAAATGGAACTACTCAAGTTATCTGGGGTCTTGCTAACAAGAATGTGAGAAAAAGCAAGTTGAAATTTTAAGAATAGTAGTGGTAATTTTACTGTTTATTATTGAAAAGTAATAACGTTGATTTTGATTCATGCATTGGGAAGGTTCTGACTAGGGAAGCAGACCAAATTCAGCCTATGTGAGAGTGTACTTATTCTTAGGTACCTGATAAGTGTTTATGGTTTGAGTGGTCTGGGGTCCATCAGCACAGCTGAGAAGCCTGGAAGGAATGTGTATGGATAAGAAAATATTCTGTCCTACATATTTATATAAGTTAAAGAGCTATTCAGACAATAAAGAAGAGGAAGGTCATCATTTAGAACAATTTTCCCCCCAGCATTATAGTTTTCATTGCTTTTTTAAAAATCAAAAATGTAATGATGTTTATTTCCTGTGAATTAGCAGATCATTTCCCTTCTGTACTTTTCTAGTCAGTTGTCTTTTTCTTTGTAGAAACTTTAATATAATATAGATATCTTATAAAGTGCTTATTTCAGATATTTACTCTGTTACTTTATGTAGCTTATTTGTGGGTCTCTCACATTGGTTTTATTGTCTCCTCTCCTCTGTACTATCTGAGCCACCAGGGCTTCCCTAGTGCCTCAGGTGTTAAAGAATCTGCCTGCAAGACTGGAAACCTGGGTCTCCTGGTTGCAGAGATCCTTCTGTACTATCTGAGCCACCAGGGCTTCCCTAGTGCCCATTTTTTTGTAATGATTTGATTCTGATCAGTTTCTGGCATTATTACCCATTCTTGGTTTCTTCTCACCTCATTAACTAGTGAACTAGGCTCAGAGTATTGATAATAACCAGATTCTCATGGACTGTTGCTCAGTATTACCAAATCTTTTTAGTTTTGTGAAGCTATTTCCATTAGAGAGTGAATAGGTTTTCTATGTTGTTTTTCTGTTTTGCATACGTCAGGATCACATTAAAATAAATATATCTTTATTAGCTCATTCCTAATCCTTTTTTCTTAGGACATAGCAACACCTATTCAGTGTTTCAAATACTATCAGGTTAAAAATTGTTTCTTAAATCAGTTTTCTAAATAAGTGTAGCTTGCCTAGCTAAAATGGAACTACTCAAGTTATCTGGGGTCTTGCTAACAAGAATGTGAGAAAAAGCAAGTTGAAATTTTAAGAATAGTAGTGGTAATTTTACTGTTTATTATTGAAAAGTAATAACGTTGATTTTGATTCATGCATTGGGAAGGTTCTGACTAGGGAAGCAGACCAAATTCAGCCTATGTGAGAGTGTACTTATTCTTAGGTACCTGATAAGTGTTTATGGTTTGAGTGGTCTGGGGTCCATCAGCACAGCTGAGAAGCCTGGAAGGAATGTGTATGGATAAGAAAATATTCTGTCCTACATATTTATATAAGTTAAAGAGCTATTCAGACAATAAAGAAGAGGAAGGTCATCATTTAGAACAATTTTCCCCCCAGCATTATAGTTTTCATTGCTTTTTTAAAAATCAAAAAAATGTAATGATGTTTATTTCCTGTGAATTAGCAGATCATTTCCCTTCTGTACTTTTCTAGTCAGTTGTCTTTTTCTTTGTAGAAACTTTAATATAATATAGATATCTTATAAAGTGCTTATTTCAGATATTTACTCTGTTACTTTATGTAGCTTATTTGTGGGTCTCTCACATTGGTTTTATTGTCTCCTCTCCTCTGTACTATCTGAGCCACCAGGGCTTCCCTAGTGCCTCAGGTGTTAAAGAATCTGCCTGCAAGACTGGAAACCTGGGTTCAGTCCCTGGTTGCAGAGATCCCCTGAATCTGTTCCTAAAAGCATCCACCTATCTAGAGACCTGCCCCACCAGATTCCCTGGAGCACAGGGGGCCTCACTCCACCCTGAACTGCCTCGCAGGGTGTTGAAGGTCAGCAGCTATCAGCACAGGGTCAGTCTCCACAGAGGCAGAGGGCAAATGCCCTTGTTCAGTCATTGGCAAAGTAATTGGTAAATGCCAGTTGTAGTTGATAGCCCCCACTCCTTTGTACACCAACGAGATTTGGAGGGGCGGAAGGTGAAGAACGAAATTGCATTTTTCTTTTTCTAGAGAGGTAAATTGGAGCTCAACAAAGGTGATATAATTAAACAATAAAGGCAATAAGCCAGTGTTTCTTAAAATTTCTCCTGTGACACTAGATGTAAGACATACATGATCTCACATACACACAGGCACAAATGGTTTAGTGTTCCAATTAGTTTAGGAAAGCTGTCTACTGTAGGGGAGCAAAACTTGGCCATTCTAAAGTGCCTCTTTGGCATGTAGGTTATTTTGCACTGAAGATGGCCCAAAAGATTCAGGGAGAAACTTTGACCTTCTTAACTGCTTAAAGAATATAGATAGAGGACCTGTTCCAGGAAGGGTTGCTTTCGTTTAGTCACTAAGTTGTGTCCCACTTTTTGCCACCGTAAGGATTGTAACCCACCAGGCTCCTCTGTCTATGGCATTTCCCAGGTGAGAATCCTGGACCTATCACCATAGATAAGATAGTATGAACTCGGTGTATAGATAGGGAGCGACCTAGCAAAGTCTGTTACAATTCCTCTCTCTGTTCCATTGTCTCAGGTCAGCCTAGCATACTTTTGTTTACCAAACATTTGCTTTTCTATCTTCATATGAATTCCCTGCAATGCAAGAGACTTGGGTCCCATGCCTGAGTTGGAAAGATCTCTTAGAGAAGGGAATGGCAACCCACTCCAGTATTCTTGCCCGGACAATTCCATGGACAGAGGTTCCTGGTGGGCTATAGGTAATGGAGTTGCAAAGTCAGACACAACTGAACGACGAACAACACCCAACTTTTCCAGTCCCAAACCACTACCGCCGTCATCTTTTTTTTGTTTTTAGTTGAGAGTGGTATTCAAGGTGAGGTTTTCAGCATTTTGAGGAGTTACTCAGTTTTTCTGGGTCTCTCTCATGTACATGATACTGAACTTCGTTTGATTTCCTCCTGTTAATCTGTCAAAAGAAACTACCAAGCATTGGAAAATTTCTTCCTCCTCAATACTGCTATGTAAAGCTCTCAGTAATTAACAATATATATTATATAGTAATGGCTCAGAAATATTTGTACATTAAAATAATCTATTAAAGCATAATATTTTAAAGCACATTTTATTTTATTTTTCTTAGATTTTTCTTTTCTTTTGTTATTCGAGGGTTTTTGTTTGCTTTCTTTTGTTTCTTTAATAACAGGTGAACGATTTACATGATCTCAAGAGAAACCAGAGTATTTTCCTTTGGTTCTTGAGTTCAGCACTTGATGCATATATTTTAAATTTTTATTGTTTTTCAATAAACATTTTTAGGTTATAACTTTACTTGTAAAAACTCTTGAGCTGTATCCCACAAGCTCTAAAATGACACAATTTATTGCCATATATTGAAGGGAAGAGTGCAGCATGAGACAATGGTCATGTCCCAGGTCTCGGGTGAGTCCCTAGGATGGGCTGCCAAGTGTAAGTTCTTGACTTCATGTAAGAAAAAATGCAAGAACGAGCCATTATAAGGTGAAAACAGGTTTATTTAGAGAGATATACACTCCATAGACAGAATGCAGTCCATTTCAGAAAGTGAGAACAGCCCTGAAATATGAGGTGGCTGTTTTTATAAGCTGGGTAGTTTCACAGTTTAATAAGTGGGAGGCGTATTTCCACTCTTTAGGGGAAGGGGTGGAGATTTCCAGGAATTGGGTCACTGCCCACTTTTTGGCCTTTTATGGTTGGCCTCAGAAATGTCATTGTGCTGGTTGATTTGTTATTTAGCTTACTGATACATTACAGTGGGTATATAATGAGGCCCAAGGTTTAGTGGAAGTTGACTCATCCGCTGTCTTCAATTTAGCTAGTTCTAGCCAGTTTACGTTGTGTCCTCAACAGCTGCATTATTCATTTGAAGGTTGTACCCTGCCTTCTTCTTATCTCCTGTGTGTATGTGTGCTCAGTTACTTCAGTCATGTCCAACGCTTTGCGACTCCATGGACTGGAGCCTGCCAGGCTCCTCTGTCTATGAGATTTTCCTGGCAAGACTACTCGAGTGGGTTGCCATTTTTTACTCCAGGAGATCTTCCTGATCCAGGGATCGAACCCCTATCTCCTATACCTCTTGTTTTGGCAAGAGGATTCTTTATCTGCTGAGTCATATGTCTCATATGTAATTCTAAATATTTTAAATTGCAATTTCATGCTTAATCCATAAATTGCTGGAGATACTTTAAGACGTGTTGTATGACACTGTGATCTCAAGCAGCCACTAATTCATCTCTTGTATATGACGTGGCATGGCATACAGTCAGTTCAGTTGCTCAGCTGTGTCCTACTCTTTGCAACCCCATGGACTGTAGCATGCCAGGCTTCACTGTACTCCATCTCCCAGGACTTGCTTAAACTCATGTCCATTGAGTCAGTGATGCCATCCAACCATCCCATCCTCTGTCGTCCCCTTCTTCCTCTGTTTTCTATTTTCCCAGCATCAGTGTCTTTTCCAAGGAGTCATCTCTTTGCATCAAGTGGCCAAAGTATTGGAGCTTCAGCTTCAGTCCCTCCAATAAATATTCAGAGTTGATTTCCTTTAGGATTGACTGGTTTAATCTCCTTGCAATCCAAGGGACTCTCAAGAGTTTTCTGTACCACCACAATTTGAAGGCATCAATTCTTCTGTGCTCAGCCTTGCTTGTGATCCAACTCTCACATTCATACATGACTACAGGGAAAACCATAGCTTTGACTATATGGATCTTTGTCAGCGAAATGATGTCTCTGCTTTTTAATATGCTGTCTAGGTTTGTTATAACTTTTCTTCCAGAAATCAAGTGTCTTTTAATTTTATGGCTGCAGTCACCTTCTGCAGTGATTTTGGAGCCCAAGAAATAAAGTCTGTCACTGCTTCTATTGTTTGCCAGTCTATCTACTATAAAGTGATAGGATCAGGTGCCATGATCTTTGTTTTTTGAATGTTGAGTTTTCAGCCAGATTTTTCACTCTTCTCTTTCACCTTCATCAAGAGGCTTTTTAATTCCTCTTTACTTTCTGCCATAAGGGTGGTGTCATCTGCATCCCTGAGATTATTGATATTTCTCTTGGCACTCTTGATTCCAGCTTGTGCTTCATCCAGCCTGGCATTTCACATGATGTACTCTGCATATAAGTTGAATAAGTAGAGTGACAATATACTGGTATACCATAGGTATTCCATAAAAGCTGGTGTATTAAATAAATTTTTTTCAAAATCATTCAGGCTGACAGAAATGAGGCTAAAATATGTATTTTGCCATTTTTAGTCAGGTTTATTCAGATATAATTTATATACATTAAAATGCACTCTGTTCATGAACTTGATTAGTTTATATAGACATGTAACCACTGTTCCAATTAAGATTTAGAAGATTTACATCCCTTCAAAATTCCTTTGTGCCTTCTTTCACCTCAGGTGGTACAAGAATGTGCCTGCAATCCAGGAAACCTGGATTCGATTCCTGGGTCAGGAAGATCCCTGGATAAGGAAATGCCCCATTCTTACCTGGAGAAGCCCATCAGGAAGTCCTCTGTCGCCCCTTCTTCCTCTGTTTTCTATTTTCCCAGCATCAGTGTCTTTTCCAAGGAGTCATCTCTTTGCATCAAGTGGCCAAAGTATTGGAGCTTCAGCTTCAGTCCCTCCAATAAATATTCAGAGTTGATTTCCTTTAGGATTGACTGGTTTAATCTCCTTGCAATCCAAGGGACTCTCAAGAGTTTTCTGTACCACCACAATTTGAAGGCATCAATTCTTCTGTGCTCAGCCTTGCTTGTGATCCAACTCTCACATTCATACATGACTACAGGGAAAACCATAGCTTTGACTATATGGATCTTTGTCAGCGAAATGATGTCTCTGCTTTTTAATATGCTGTCTAGGTTTGTTATAACTTTTCTTCCAGAAATCAAGTGTCTTTTAATTTTATGGCTGCAGTCACCTTCTGCAGTGATTTTGGAGCCCAAGAAATAAAGTCTGTCACTGCTTCTATTGTTTGCCAGTCTATCTACTATAAAGTGATAGGATCAGGTGCCATGATCTTTGTTTTTTGAATGTTGAGTTTTCAGCCAGATTTTTCACTCTTCTCTTTCACCTTCATCAAGAGGCTTTTTAATTCCTCTTTACTTTCTGCCATAAGGGTGGTGTCATCTGCATCCCTGAGATTATTGATATTTCTCTTGGCACTCTTGATTCCAGCTTGTGCTTCATCCAGCCTGGCATTTCACATGATGTACTCTGCATATAAGTTGAATAAGTAGAGTGACAATATACTGGTATACCATAGGTATTCCATAAAAGCTGGTGTATTAAATAAATTTTTTTCAAAATCATTCAGGCTGACAGAAATGAGGCTAAAATATGTATTTTGCCATTTTTAGTCAGGTTTATTCAGATATAATTTATATACATTAAAATGCACTCTGTTCATGAACTTGATTAGTTTATATAGACATGTAACCACTGTTCCAATTAAGATTTAGAAGATTTACATCCCTTCAAAATTCCTTTGTGCCTTCTTTCACCTCAGGTGGTACAAGAATGTGCCTGCAATCCAGGAAACCTGGATTCGATTCCTGGGTCAGGAAGATCCCCTGGATAAGGAAATGACCACCCACTCTAGTGTTCTTACCTGGAGAAGCCCATGAACAGAGGAGCCTGGCATGCTACAGTCTATGGGTCTGCAAAGAGTTGGACTTGACTGAGTGACTCACACTTTCACTTTCCACCTCTCAGCAGTCAGTGAACTCTCTTTGTTACTAGAATTTTGCTCTTCTAGAATACTGTATGAATAGAAGCATATATTAATAGTGTATATCCTTTTGTGTCCACCTTCTTTCACTTACTGCATTTGAGATTTCTTCATGTTGTCATATAGTAGTTTATTCCTTTTTATTGGTGAGTAGTAGTCCACTGAATGGCTATAATATAGCTCGTCATCCACTCACCCATTGATTGACATTTGAGTTATTTTTGTTTAGGTTATTTTTAGCAATTATTAAAAAAACACTACAAACGTTTCTATACAGGTTTTGTGAGGACGTAATAAGGTATGTGTCATTCTTGGAAACATCCTATGGAGTGAAATTGCTGACTTGTTCAGATAAATGTATGCTGTTGGTGGGATTAACCGTGGTGAAGGAGGACAGAGTAGATTCTTTGCTGTTGTGGTGCAGTAGAGAGTTTCCTGGCACTTCCCAGCTGGGAGAGCACACCTCTAATGGCATTAATGCAAGCTTCTGGGCTGGCCCTTTTTCTTCTACATTCTCCCATCAAGGATGGGTCTTTGCTTCTGCTCCTCTCATGGTGGCTTCAGACTTTTGGTGTTTGTGAGAGGATGGTCTTAGCCAGGTGCCTGAGGTTCGTGCTTTCCCCACAGCAGGTGGGGACAGCTGCTGAGCCAAAGAGAAAGAGCTGCTGCTGTTCCCCTCCTGCTGGCATTAACCTCCCAGAGGGACTCTCTCAGGGTACCCACTGTGGCCCCATATTTGTCATGAGCACCTTCTAGAAGCTGTGGAATAAGTACCAACTCCTCCTGTGTCTGGGGCAGCCAGGGGTGTCTACCCTGTCCCATTGCCCACAGCCCTTTGTGCTGTGTAAGTCACTTCAGTCATGTTGGAGTCTTTGCAGCCCTTGTACTGTAGCCCACCAGGTTCCTCTGTCCGTAGGATTCTCCAGGCAAGAACATTGAAATGGGTTGCCATTTCTTTCTCCTGACCCAGGGATCAGAACCCTTTATAGATTCTTTAAAGGGTCAGTTGATTTTTTCTTAAATGCAAGGCAGCCAGTGCATTTTCCTCCTGCATTCTATTACCTGGGAGCTAATCTGCTGGTGCTTGATTTAATTCAATTTCTTTCAAATACAAAATCAAATTAAGAGCAATTCCACACAGCTTAATTTCCTATATGATAATTACTGTGGATTTCCTACTAGGGCATTCATGGAAGGGAAGTTAGATGATTGAAGAAGAGCAAAGTTTGAATCCAGAGAAATGTGTTTCTCAAGCTACTTTCCCACACGCCCCTGGAACAATGGGGTTTTGCTGCCACGTTCCCTAAGTTGGTACATGTGAGTTATTTTTGTTTAGGTTATTTTTAGCAATTATTAAAAAAACACTACAAACGTTTCTATACAGGTTTTGTGAGGACGTAATAAGGTATGTGTCATTCTTGGAAACATCCTATGGAGTGAAATTGCTGACTTGTTCAGATAAATGTATGCTGTTGGTGGGATTAACCGTGGTGAAGGAGGACAGAGTAGATTCTTTGCTGTTGTGGTGCAGTAGAGAGTTTCCTGGCACTTCCCAGCTGGGAGAGCACACCTCTAATGGCATTAATGCAAGCTTCTGGGCTGGCCCTTTTTCTTCTACATTCTCCCATCAAGGATGGGTCTTTGCTTCTGCTCCTCTCATGGTGGCTTCAGACTTTTGGTGTTTGTGAGAGGATGGTCTTAGCCAGGTGCCTGAGGTTCGTGCTTTCCCCACAGCAGGTGGGGACAGCTGCTGAGCCAAAGAGAAAGAGCTGCTGCTGTTCCCCTCCTGCTGGCATTAACCTCCCAGAGGGACTCTCTCAGGGTACCCACTGTGGCCCCATATTTGTCATGAGCACCTTCTAGAAGCTGTGGAATAAGTACCAACTCCTCCTGTGTCTGGGGCAGCCAGGGGTGTCTACCCTGTCCCATTGCCCACAGCCCTTTGTGCTGTGTAAGTCACTTCAGTCATGTTGGAGTCTTTGCAGCCCTTGTACTGTAGCCCACCAGGTTCCTCTGTCCGTAGGATTCTCCAGGCAAGAACATTGAAATGGGTTGCCATTTCTTTCTCCTGACCCAGGGATCAGAACCCTTTATAGATTCTTTAAAGGGTCAGTTGATTTTTTCTTAAATGCAAGGCAGCCAGTGCATTTTCCTCCTGCATTCTATTACCTGGGAGCTAATCTGCTGGTGCTTGATTTAATTCAATTTCTTTCAAATACAAAATCAAATTAAGAGCAATTCCACACAGCTTAATTTCCTATATGATAATTACTGTGGATTTCCTACTAGGGCATTCATGGAAGGGAAGTTAGATGATTGAAGAAGAGCAAAGTTTGAATCCAGAGAAATGTGTTTCTCAAGCTACTTTCCCACACGCCCCTGGAACAATGGGGTTTTGCTGCCACGTTCACTAAGTTGGTACGTTCTGCAATACTCAGAAAGTAGTTGTTTGTGTGTAGAATTTTTTGAACTCTGAGTTTTTACCTCATAATATGTTATTATGGTAAAATCTTGGCAACTGTATCTGATTGTTTGCTCAGTGGCTTATGCAGCTGGATAAACACTGAGATGAAAATGGCAAATTGGGCGACCAATCAAGCTCTTTCATCACATCATAAAGTAATTGGGTTCATCTTCCATGGTTTTAACTTGATAAAATGTTTTCTTGAAAATTTCGGTGTGTTTTGGGAGTGTGGAGACCTGTTATCATTTTAGAGATTAAAAAAAAAATTGCACTGCTACAGAAACTCAGAGTAGTCTTGAGGAGAAATGTTGGAAATCAGAGAGGAAGATGTAGTCATAAAAAAATTGTGTCAGCAAAAGATCTTTGATTTCAATTGCATGTTATTTCTGTTACTGTGCAGATTTTTACTGCACATTTTTACCACATTATTTCAAGTCATTTGAAAAGCCAAGATTTCAGCCGAGTTTATTTAAAGACATATAGGGAAGACATGTTGATCCTAAATTACAAACCTTATACCTAATGATGGGGGGTGGGGTGTCAAGAAATTTTAGTTCATGCTAACTTTTGTCTTGGAGAAGGGTGTGGGAAGCCTTCCAGACTGGTTTGAAAACATATGAAACATATCCAGATGAATTGTCAACTTGTAAAATCCAGTGAGTGAAATACATAATTCTGCAAGACATAGAATGTCTGTATGTATTAGAGTTGAAGGTATTCTAGGACATACGATCCTTTTCCAAATCTGGAGTTGATTTTTGTATTACTTTTATGTTTAAATATATATGTGGAAGTATAACTTTGTTGGTACCCATATATATTTTATAGTAATATTTTCTGCTAGAATAACATGTTAATAGTTTATAAAATGGTACTAAATATATCAATATTTTGTGGAATTTCATAAAAGAGTACTATGATTTCCAAGCCAGTTGCTCATGTGTGTCTGAGTTGATGTTAAGGAGATTTCATACGATTCATATGATTTACTTTAGATGAGGGGCATAATCTTGAATTTGGCCCTGAAAAGTGATCATGCTTAATTTCTTCATCTGTAAAATGGGAATGATAATACTGTCTAGTTCATAGGTTTATTAAGAGGGTTAAATGAGGCACAAGTTGTAAACTGATTGTTTCAATGTCTGACCACAGAATCCCTTCATTTAGAGTTTAGCTGTTATTCATATCTGAAGCATAGGTATGCCATGGACTTGTCTTGCAAGCCCTGTAAAAAAATATGTATCACTGTATAGATTTCATTGAAACTGGAGGAAACAACAGTGATAATATCCCTGGGTTTATTAACTTATAGCATCTTAAATCATGAGGACCAACTGAAATAATGCTCATTTTTCTGTGTTGTAACTTTAAAATACCTGACACACATATTATTTGAGGGTTGCAAAGTTAACAACCATTCACACCAAGAAGGAAACTGCCTTTATTATTTTATATACTTGTCACTTTATGAGAAACTGTTTCTTGTTTTATTCTGAGTTTCTTCTCTTTCTTTTTCCTTTTTTTTTTTTTTTAATAATAACTTTTCTTACCTTGAGTAAGGTTAGTAAGATCTCTCTTTTCATAACATTTTTTACATCTGGCAAGCATTCATATCAGTGCAGAGTTTTAGGTCAGTTGAGGATGTATAGCCAGCTCAGTCATTATGTAGCCTCCCACACCCCAGAATTCTGAAATAGTCTTTCTGGGAGGCAGGCCTCCCTCCCCTGGATATGAGTCTGACTCTGCAGAGGGTTTTCTGTCATCATCTTTCTCTGTAGAGCCAGAAGAGGGAGCACCCGTCTCTCTCTATCTCAACAGTCATCATAGCTCTTAAACATATGGTGGGCCTTTAATGATTAAATTTTCTTTCTATAAAAATGAAGTTTGAATAAAGATGTAAAATTCAAAGTATAGTGTCCATTAATTATCTTAAGTCTGGCAAGTTTAAACAGCTTCAATGTGGAAATGTTCTTTTAAAAACTACATGTTGTCATGGAGTGAGTCTGGGTATTACGGAATAACTTTATATGTGTTAGTTGCTGGAAGCAGAGGGGAGGAGGAAGCTGACAATGACTGAAATTATTTAATAAATATTTATTGAGTACTTGCTGTGTGTCAGATCGTGAGCTAAATTACATAACAACTTAGGTGAATCAGATTCAGTCTGAAGAGGCAGGCAGGGAAGAGAAGGCTGGGAAAAGTCACTTGAAAATATTGTCTAATTTATAAATAGGTTAAAATAGAATATTCAACAATATTCATTTGTTGAGTGAATAAAAGAAAGACAATAGTATGTATGTTAATAATACAAAATTTAACATTTTAACATGGTGCTTTAGAGATATGGTGCTTCCACATGCATTACTTATTTAATTAGACTTAGGAGAGATTTAAATTTACACAAATAGCAAATTGTTTTTGTTTGCATCAAGTGGCCAAAGCATTGGAGCTTCAGCTCCAGCATCAGTCTTTTCAATGAATATTCAGAATTTATTTCCTTTAGGATTGACTGGTTTGATCTCCTTTCTGTCCAAGGGACTCTCAAGAGTCTTCTCCAGCACCACAGTACAAAGGCATCAATTCTTTGGCGCTCAGCCTTCTTTGTGGTTCAACTCTCACATCCTAAATGACTACTGGAAAATCATAGCTTTGACTAGATGGATCTTGGTCAGCAAAGTGATGTCTGTTCTTTTCAATATGCTGTCTAGGTTTGTCACAGCTTATCTTCCAAGGAGCAAGCGTCTTTTAATTTTCTGACTGCAGTCACCATCCACAGTGATTTTGGAGCCCAATAAAATGAAATCTGTCACTTTTTCCACTTTTTCCCCATCCATTTGCCAATGCAAATAAATTCTTAGAAAATAGTATTAGACAATGATTTCTTTCAGAAGTTGTTTTCCCAGTTAGTGGAGACTTAAGTTTTGTTCAGAAGATTAAGAAAGGTGACCAGGATAAATATATTTATTTCCTCTAATAAAATAAAATAATAACAAGCCTAATAAGAGTTTCCTTGATGTCATTAGACAAATGTTAGTTGAAGAAATTACAAGTTAAAAGTTCCTAACATTCGGAAAATCTCATATATTGAGAATAAGTGGTCCAAAAGAAATTAATAGTAAGTCTGATGGTGTATCAGGCATAATATACCATGTATATCTGTGTTCAAAATTTTTAAAAATTTGTTAGATTAGGCAGTTTACCTAATGTACAGACCTATATTCTGGGCCAGAAGAAAGTTACCTAAATAGTTAACTTTGAATTCATTAAACTTTGTGGGTAAAGCAAGCTTTTGGATATTAAGGAAATAAAATGATTCAACTGAAGTCCCAAATCTTCCCACCTGGGAAAATTTGATGTCTAATTTATAAATAGGTTAAAATAAAAAAAAGAAAAAACAATAGTATGTATGTTAATAATACAAAATTTAACATTTTAACATGGTGCTTTAGAGATATGGTGCTTCACATGCATTACTTATTTAATTAGACTTGGGAGAGATTTAAATTTACACAAATAGCAAATTGTTTTTGTTTGCATCAAGTGGCCAAAGCATTGGAGCTTCAGCTCCAGCATCAGTCTTTTCAATGAATATTCAGAATTTATTTCCTTTAGGATTGACTGGTTTGATCTCCTTTCTGTCCAAGGGACTCTCAAGAGTCTTCTCCAGCACCACAGTACAAAGGCATCAATTCTTTGGCGCTCAGCCTTCTTTGTGGTTCAACTCTCACATCCTAAATGACTACTGGAAAATCATAGCTTTGACTAGATGGATCTTGGTCAGCAAAGTGATGTCTGTTCTTTTCAATATGCTGTCTAGGTTTGTCACAGCTTATCTTCCAAGGAGCAAGCGTCTTTTAATTTTCTGACTGCAGTCACCATCCACAGTGATTTTGGAGCCCAATAAAATGAAATCTGTCACTTTTTCCACTTTTTCCCCATCCATTTGCCAATGCAAATAAATTCTTAGAAAATAGTATTAGACAATGATTTCTTTCAGAAGTTGTTTTCCCAGTTAGTGGAGACTTAAGTTTTGTTCAGAAGATTAAGAAAGGTGACCAGGATAAATATATTTATTTCCTCTAATAAAATAAAATAATAACAAGCCTAATAAGAGTTTCCTTGATGTCATTAGACAAATGTTAGTTGAAGAAATTACAAGTTAAAAGTTCCTAACATTCGGAAAATCTCATATATTGAGAATAAGTGGTCCAAAAGAAATTAATAGTAAGTCTGATGGTGTATCAGGCATAATATACCATGTATATCTGTGTTCAAAATTTTTAAAAATTTGTTAGATTAGGCAGTTTACCTAATGTACAGACCTATATTCTGGGCCAGAAGAAAGTTACCTAAATAGTTAACTTTGAATTCATTAAACTTTGTGGGTAAAGCAAGCTTTTGGATATTAAGGAAATAAAATGATTCAACTGAAGTCCCAAATCTTCCCACCATCTTTATGGAGCACAAAGCATTGAAGAAGTTTGGGGACAGTGAGTCAAGAAAGCTGTTCTTAGAGCCCAGTTTTATCAGTAATTAGTTGTGCGATTTATATAAGGAGCTTAAACTTGTCTGCAGTTACAAGATATAAGCATGAAGTCAACTTGGATCATAAATACAAACATCATAGCAATCATAAAAATTACTTGGGGAGGTGTTTACTTTTACTCATAATGTGTGAATGTATGTATGTATCCACATACATACATTATATATAAATTTCAGATCCTAGTCCCTCTATCCCTGGAGATACTGAAGCAGTAATCTCAGGAATTTTTGTTTTCCCTCTCTAAATGATTCTGCTGATCAGTCATGATTAGAAACCACTGAATTAGATATTTTCTAAAATATCAAGTCCAAACATACATCTCCTTCTATTGAGTTCCCTCTGATGGTAATACACCTAAAAGTATGACAAAGTACATTTCAGTTTTTATTTGGATTATCCAACTAAAAATTCTGGGAACACTGAATATACTTGATGGTATAAACAAAGCCCCTAGTGAAGTTTATAGAATCCTGCAAACAAATTAGTAAATTGTGTTGATTGATGGATGGAAAGTAGCCAGAAGTCAGAGGGAAGGGAAGTTAGGGATGGGTGAGAAGAGACTGTCTTGGCAGAGGGATTTTAAATCGATTGGATAGGTGACAGAGGAGCACTGGCAGAGAAGGAGATGGCAGTAGTCAAGGTAACTAAGGAGTTGATGACATCTCAGTTGGGAGTTTCCGAAATGTGGAGGAGGAAACGACACATGTGAGTATGCGAGGGAAGAGCCTCGGAGAGGAAGGGAGAACTAATGAGGGGAGGCAGCTGCATGGCTAAGGGCTAGGGATGGTTGTCAGAGAGAGAGAGTCTCAAGTTTGGGAAGGAGCCAGCATGTGTAGCACAGTGACATCAGAAAGCCTTAATTCCTGGAGATAAAAAGAAGTTGAGCTTTATAGGGCGGGTAGCTGTCCTGGAGATCGTTCACCAAATTTGTGAGAGATGAACTTTTGTTGTGTAAATTCAGTAATATTTGGGAATCCGTGACATAGCCCAGGCTATGCTAGTCTCACTGATTAAAAACTAAATCTTAATAGAGTTTAAATGGGATGTTATTTGATTAATCCTGATGCATCTGTCAATTTGAGTAAATTATAAAATATAACCCCAGGTGTAGAAATGGATTTACCTACTAAATGAATTTGTATAATTCCTAGATTGTCAGTTATGAAGAATACTTGCTCAGAATGAGAAGGTTAACTTTTAAATTCTGACTTAATAATTACACAGGAGAAGTAAATTCTGTTCTCATCAACATAGGTAATGTTTACAATCAAGGAAGAAGGCTGGATTTTTATTTACTTCATTGATCCTGTTAGTGGAATAACTTCCAGGAAAGAAGTATATCTTATGAGATATTTAAAATATTTGTACCTAATTCTGAGAACTCATAGCAAAGACTGAAATCAGTGAAGATCAATGATTTTAATGGTCTTATCAAGAAATTATCATGGGGTCCATGTTTCCTTGCCAAAGAGAATCAGTGTTCAGTTGTTGCACCAAAGGAGTGATCCCCTTTTTAAAAGGTATATCGTGCGGGATACTTGCAGCCCAACGATGACTGAGCCTCTGAAGAGAAGGGGGTCATCAATGAACTTCAGACTTAGAGAATGCTGGTCTGAGAGGCAGAGGACTGCCGTATTTATTACAAAGCCAAAGTGTAACAAAATATTTAAGCAAGGCAAATCTTAACAACTACCCACTGATTAAGGTGGTGACAGAGGAGCACTGGCAGAGAAGGAGATGGCAGTAGTCAAGGTAACTAAGGAGTTGATGACATCTCAGTTGGGAGTTTCGAAATGTGGAGGAGGAAACGACACATGTGAGTATGCGAGGAAGAGCCTCGGAGAGGAAGGAGAACTAATGAGGGAGGCAGCTGCATGGCTAAGGGCTAGGGATGGTTGTCAGAGAGAGAGAGTCTCAAGTTTGGGAAGGAGCCAGCATGTTTAGCACAGTGACATCAGAAAGCCTTAATTCCTGGAGATAAAAAGAAGTTGAGCTTTATAGGGCGGGTAGCTGTCCTGGAGATCGTTCACCAAATTTGTGAGAGATGAACTTTTGTTGTGTAAATTCAGTAATATTTGGGAATCCGTGACATAGCCCAGGCTATGCTAGTCTCACTGATTAAAAACTAAATCTTAATAGAGTTTAAATGGGATGTTATTTGATTAATCCTGATGCATCTGTCAATTTGAGTAAATTATAAAATATAACCCCAGGTGTAGAAATGGATTTACCTACTAAATGAATTTGTATAATTCCTAGATTGTCAGTTATGAAGAATACTTGCTCAGAATGAGAAGGTTAACTTTTAAATTCTGACTTAATAATTACACAGGAGAAGTAAATTCTGTTCTCATCAACATAGGTAATGTTTACAATCAAGGAAGAAGGCTGGATTTTTATTTACTTCATTGATCCTGTTAGTGGAATAACTTCCAGGAAAGAAGTATATCTTATGAGATATTTAAAATATTTGTACCTAATTCTGAGAACTCATAGCAAAGACTGAAATCAGTGAAGATCAATGATTTTAATGGTCTTATCAAGAAATTATCATGGGGTCCATGTTTCCTTGCCAAAGAGAATCAGTGTTCAGTTGTTGCACCAAAGGAGTGATCCCCTTTTTAAAAGGTATATCGTGCGGGATACTTGCAGCCCAACGATGACTGAGCCTCTGAAGAGAAGGGGGTCATCAATGAACTTCAGACTTAGAGAATGCTGGTCTGAGAGGCAGAGGACTGCCGTATTTATTACAAAGCCAAAGTGTAACAAAATATTTAAGCAAGGCAAATCTTAACAACTACCCACTGATTAAGGTGGTGACTTGCCCGGAGAATCCCACAGACAGAGGAGTCTGGCAGGGGTCCTGGCCTGGGGTCACAAAGAGTCAGACATAACCGAGTGACTATCACTTACTTAAATAGTTGTAGGAGCAAAGTTGGGGGCCCTAAGACAGAAGTACATGTCCCAGCACAGAAAATATGGAGCCCAGAGTGAGACTCTGTTCTGGGGCAGGCCATTCCCTTAGCCTCCTGGTTCCAGTTTTATCATAAGTTCTATGTGATACAGAGCCTATTATGTATACTTTCTAGTTCATTGTGTTTTGACATGTACCTAGGCAACATTACCAAGTATGGGATTATTTGATCTCAATGCATCTTTTTGTCCTCTTGAAGAAGTTCTGAATAAAATCACCACTTTAGGTACCATTAAATGTAGATATTGAACGTGGGAATAGCTTACCCAGTACTCATGGTCAAGGATGTAGCACTGTGGTCAGTACAGTAGAATAGACCTTGCTGTATGGCACTAACAACCATCAACCATTTTTACCACCTGAGCCACCAGGGAAGCCCAACCATCAATCATTTTTAATTTTACTGTGACTTTTGTGGGAGTTTTTTCTTTCTATTTGTGAGAAATTTGAGTATGTCAATCATGTATCCCGCTCTGGAGTGGTTAGTCATGCCCTTGTCCAGGGGATCTTCCCCACCCAGGGATCGAACTCGTGTCTCCTGTATTGCAGGCAAATTCTTTAGTGTCTGAGTCACTAGGGTAGCCCCATGTGTATGTCAGTCATGTGTCCTGCCCTGGAATGGGTTGCCATTGCCTTGTCCAGGGGGTCTTCCCATCCCAGCGATTGAACCCAGGTCTCCTGCATTGCAGGGAAATTCTTTTCCATCTGAGCCACCAGGGAATCCCATGAGCACGTCAGTCACGTGTCTTGCCCTGTCGTAACTGAAAACAGAACTAGCTGATTGCTCTTACCTAGAATCCTTGACTAACTGAGTTAAGAAAAAGGTTATTTGAAACGCATTTATTTCAGCCTTTGGACCCAGGAGTCAGTTGAATCACTAAACTTTTTTGGTTTGTGATTCTCCCTGTTCTGTCTCGAAGGCTAGTGTCTTTCTTTCTTTCCTTTATCCCTACTCCGTTCTTCCTTCCTTCCTTTTCAGATAAAATTGTAATACATTTAAGTGTACAAAATGGTTTGATGTACATATGCATTGTGAAATGATTCCTGCAATTGAGTTAATTAGCACATCTATCACCTCACATAGTTACTTTTTTATTTTTTTTGGTGAGACTGCAGAAGACCTACTCTCAGAAAATTTCAAGTAATACAGTATTATATACTCAAGTATATGGTAGAATGTATAGTAATATAGTTTTATTAACTATAATTACCTGTAGACAACATGCTAATAATAGATCCTCAAAACTTATTCATCTTATAACTTAAAGTTTGTATCCTTTTATCAACCTCAAAGCCTTTTCCAGTTTTCAGTTTCTACACCTGGTATCCATTCAATAAATTATATTTTTATCAGAATTTATCTTTCATGTTTGAATTCTGCAAATACAGTGCAAATTCTTTCAGTAAACACAGTGAGCAAAACCAGGTAACTAGCCCCAGAATTCTCAGGAGGAGAATAATTTATCTTAGGCGATATTTCATATGATAAAATGTCAACAGGTTAAAAGAAAAAGGAGGTAAATATTAGAGACCATTTTGTTGCTTGTGGGTTCTCTGGGTCTCCTCTGCTGTTAGTATTAGTTCACTGAGGGTTGGCTCATGTTTGACCCATCCTTCTATTGTCAGCGTTGGGGATCAAGTGCCACACGTATTATCTGGGCAGATTCAGTGAGCATTAGTTTACCTTTAGTCACATGGGTCACATAGACGAAGATGGAGCCAAGGCAGGGAGAACAAGGGGAAGCAGTCAGGTCTGTTGGCACACGGCTTGCAGAACTCATATAACAAGAAATACAGACTCAAGACATGAGAGTGGAGATGAAAACGGGCAGGCACCCAGGTGCACCAGTGATATAAAATGTGTTAAAGTGGTCAGGACAGAGCTCCAAGCGCGTCTCTAGGTGTGAGTTGACATCCAGGCAAAGGAAGAGATGCGAGAGTGTCATTTCCTCCATTTGAACCCATATTAGTGTCGTGACCCAGGCAAGTTATGTAACCTCTCATCTCTCCAGGCCTCTGTTTCTTCATGCATAAAATAGGGACAACTGTAACACCTACCTTAAGAGTGTTTACTGAAGGTTAAATGAATTGATACAGATACAGTGCTTACAACAGTGCTTGGTGTGTAATAAGTATCTAATAAATATGAACTATGAAAAGGCATTGGTAAATATGATCAGGGAGCATCTGTGAGCTTCTCTGCAAGTATGCACATCTATCACCTCACATAGTTACTTTTTATTTTTGGTGAGACTGCAGAAGACCTACTCTCAGAAAATTTCAAGTAATACAGTATTATATACTCAAGTATATGGTAGAATGTATAGTAATATAGTTTTATTAACTATAATTACCTGTAGACAACATGCTAATAATAGATCCTCAAAACTTATTCATCTTATAACTTAAAGTTTGTATCCTTTTATCAACCTCAAAGCCTTTTCCAGTTTTCAGTTTCTACACCTGGTATCCATTCAATAAATTATATTTTTATCAGAATTTATCTTTCATGTTTGAATTCTGCAAATACAGTGCAAATTCTTTCAGTAAACACAGTGAGCAAAACCAGGTAACTAGCCCCAGAATTCTCAGGAGGAGAATAATTTATCTTAGGCGATATTTCATATGATAAAATGTCAACAGGTTAAAAGAAAAAGGAGGTAAATATTAGAGACCATTTTGTTGCTTGTGGGTTCTCTGGGTCTCCTCTGCTGTTAGTATTAGTTCACTGAGGGTTGGCTCATGTTTGACCCATCCTTCTATTGTCAGCGTTGGGGATCAAGTGCCACACGTATTATCTGGGCAGATTCAGTGAGCATTAGTTTACCTTTAGTCACATGGGTCACATAGACGAAGATGGAGCCAAGGCAGGGAGAACAAGGGGAAGCAGTCAGGTCTGTTGGCACACGGCTTGCAGAACTCATATAACAAGAAATACAGACTCAAGACATGAGAGTGGAGATGAAAACGGGCAGGCACCCAGGTGCACCAGTGATATAAAATGTGTTAAAGTGGTCAGGACAGAGCTCCAAGCGCGTCTCTAGGTGTGAGTTGACATCCAGGCAAAGGAAGAGATGCGAGAGTGTCATTTCCTCCATTTGAACCCATATTAGTGTCGTGACCCAGGCAAGTTATGTAACCTCTCATCTCTCCAGGCCTCTGTTTCTTCATGCATAAAATAGGGACAACTGTAACACCTACCTTAAGAGTGTTTACTGAAGGTTAAATGAATTGATACAGATACAGTGCTTACAACAGTGCTTGGTGTGTAATAAGTATCTAATAAATATGAACTATGAAAAGGCATTGGTAAATATGATCAGGGAGCATCTGTGAGCTTCTCTTCAGGCACTTGACCCCGAGTGCAAGTAGAAGGAGCAGAGCGCACTTAGTTGGAATCAGCAGTGCATGGGTGAGGCTTCAGGAATGCTCACCTCCCAAGCCAGGCCTGAATTTGGAGACTTATTACCATAGCATAGTATATGCAGAAGGAAAACTTGATGAACTCAATTGAAAGATTCTTAGATATAGTTGTCACTCTCCCCCACTTACCTTTTCTTTTAAGAAAAATGTCTGCTCCACTATAGAGGCAGGCAAATCCTTAACGTTTTTTCTCTCATCCGTAAAATAGGCACATCCTCTAGAGTTACCATAGCCCATCATAAACAAAAACATTATTATTTCCTGATGTTAGAGGTTATCCCCCTCCTTTCCATTCTGCAGTAATATGAAGAGTGTGTTGAGCAGCAGTAGTGGTTATATGCCTATGTAACACATATTAAGCCTAGATTTCCCTGTTGGAAAATCAGACTTCTTGATGAATTAAGATATTTCATCACAGCTGTACTTTATTTCTTCACCATGACCCTTTTGGAGCACTCTAATACGGCCATGAATGAGAAATTATTTTCCATATACTATATTCATGTGAGCATGCTTCTTAACAGTCCTGAAAAGAGCTGGTAACTATCTCTGTTACTAAATGGGCCCAAGGTGAAAGCATGGATTCAGTGGGCCTAGTAAGTTTCCTGAGTGTCCTCACAAATACCAAGTGTCCTCACAAATACCAAGAAGTTAGTGTAACTTCAGGAAGGCGACATGTGTTTATCAGATGTTCTTGCCCAGATGCATTCACAAATAGAACTGGGACTATAGAAATGATATGTGGATATGTTTCTGGAAGTTTAAACAGGAGTGAGCAAAAGACTTGTACTGGGAATTGATAACCCTTCAAGGGTCACTAGAAAGATTAGATGTGTATGGATGAATAACAACTAACATTTGTATGTAAAAACCAAAGGTGAGGTGAACCGGTAGTCAATTCAAGTTTAATAAACAACAGAGTACCTCCTCTTCAGGCAACCTCCTGAAAAGGCATTGGTAAATATGATCAGGAGCATCTGTGAGCTTCTCTTCAGGCACTTGACCCGAGTGCAAGTAGAAGGAGCAGAGCGCACTTAGTTGGAATCAGCAGTGCATGGGTGAGGCTTCAGGAATGCTCACCTCCCAAGCCAGGCCTGAATTTGGAGACTTATTACCATAGCATAGTATATGCAGAAGGAAAACTTGATGAACTCAATTGAAAGATTCTTAGATATAGTTGTCACTCTCCCCCACTTACCTTTTCTTTTAAGAAAAATGTCTGCTCCACTATAGAGGCAGGCAAATCCTTAACGTTTTTTCTCTCATCCGTAAAATAGGCACATCCTCTAGAGTTACCATAGCCCATCATAAACAAAAACATTATTATTTCCTGATGTTAGAGGTTATCCCCCTCCTTTCCATTCTGCAGTAATATGAAGAGTGTGTTGAGCAGCAGTAGTGGTTATATGCCTATGTAACACATATTAAGCCTAGATTTCCCTGTTGGAAAATCAGACTTCTTGATGAATTAAGATATTTCATCACAGCTGTACTTTATTTCTTCACCATGACCCTTTTGGAGCACTCTAATACGGCCATGAATGAGAAATTATTTTCCATATACTATATTCATGTGAGCATGCTTCTTAACAGTCCTGAAAAGAGCTGGTAACTATCTCTGTTACTAAATGGGCCCAAGGTGAAAGCATGGATTCAGTGGGCCTAGTAAGTTTCCTGAGTGTCCTCACAAATACCAAGTGTCCTCACAAATACCAAGAAGTTAGTGTAACTTCAGGAAGGCGACATGTGTTTATCAGATGTTCTTGCCCAGATGCATTCACAAATAGAACTGGGACTATAGAAATGATATGTGGATATGTTTCTGGAAGTTTAAACAGGAGTGAGCAAAAGACTTGTACTGGGAATTGATAACCCTTCAAGGGTCACTAGAAAGATTAGATGTGTATGGATGAATAACAACTAACATTTGTATGTAAAAACCAAAGGTGAGGTGAACCGGTAGTCAATTCAAGTTTAATAAACAACAGAGTACCTCCTCTTTACCCCCAAATTTCTCTACTCATCCTTTCTACCTTTCTGTCTATTTTAAAGACATTCTTCCTAGTATATATACAGCCTTATTTATTGATAGAGTTAATAGTCTTCCATTTTCGTTATATCCAGATTTTTGTTGCTAATATGATCCCTGCCTTATATATAATAAGGAAGCTGATACACAGGGAGGTTAAGTAGCTTGCCAAAGCTTGCCAAGATCCTTAGTGCTAGAGCCAGAAAATGGACTAAGACAGGCTGGCTTCAGAGCACTTACTGCTCACTGTTCCACTTTGCTGAGTTTTCACTAAATTCAAGGTAAATGTTTGAAACCTGGTGCATTGTCAAATTCTCCTCTTACACGAGAGCTATTGTGTCATCAGATAGGATCATTTTTATTCAGCTATTTGTTAAGTATAGAAACAATATTACAATTTTTTGAGCATAGATGTGCTCTGAATACAGGGATAATCTGAGTGCTAAAACTGTCTCGTCTTCTTACTAGCTGTGTGAATACGGGTACACTCAGAGTCTTCACATTTGTTAAGGAAGCATACTAGCTGCTTGACATACCTCGAAAATAGTTGAGAGTGAAAGAGACAGGAAGTATAAATTGAGGAAGGATTAAGAAAATTGGCACCATGAAAATGAAATAAATTGAAACCAACACCAACTTCTCACGATCTTTTGTCATCTCATTTTCCTGGTTTTGTCCTGCCTAATTTAGATCATAAGCTCTCCAGTCAGAAACCATCACCTCTTTATACAGTGTACTAAGGCTGGTGTCACTATTTGAAAACACAAGAAGCAGCAGCAGAGGTTTGAAATTAAATCCACTGACCTAAGGTGAAACTTATATTGAGTTCCAACTTTACTTCATTATGGCATAGTTAAGATAAGGGCATGGATTTATTTCCTTAATTTTCCTATTACTAGTATAATGTCATAATTAAGAGAATATGGCCCAGAGTCAGATATCCTGGGTAAAAATTCTGGCTTGGCATCTTAACAAGTACATACTGTTTTGAACACACTATATTTCATAGATACCAAGAAACACACTATTGTACATTTTCACATCTCAGAAATTGAGATGACTCATACTGAGAACAATATTTTACAGTCACTTTTGGCCTTCTGGCAGCTGAGACTTAGCTGGCATTGCCTGAGCACAGACCCATACTTGGTCAACATTGCTATTCACGTTGTCATCACTTTACTGGAGTTTATGGGCACTGATGTTACTGCACATGCTGAGTTAATTTGCCATTTAATTTGTTTTCAGAAAGATTATACAATGCACTTGGCTTTAAGACAAACGTTACTGTATGCACGGAAACAGAGAAGGGGGCTTAAATTTGATATTTGAGAAGCAAATATTCATCATTAGAGGAATGATCGTCTTGGCAGACTTTCTTGCAAAGGAAAAACCAAGTGTTTAATTATATCCCAAAGAGAAAGATGCCCACATGTAGCTGAAACTGTTTCTTTTGTTGTTGAGACTCAGCAAAAGGATTACTTATCACACATGGAGTCATGCAACTGAACCACACTCAGAAGGAATTCCAAATCTCTTGGTATACGGGGAAAAAATTTCCAAAGCAGTTTTTGGTGGTAGGATACAAGAGTGCTTTCAACAAGTATAAAATACAAATTTGAAGTAACAAGAAAACATTACATCATAGTTGATTTGGCAGTATGTTCTCTCTTTTTTATTTATATATTTTAAAAAATCACAATGTACTGATGGCCTCCTTCAGATGATAAAATATAGACTCTATCTCCTAGGCTGCACAAGGACTCAGTGATAACATAGGTAAAGGGTTGTTGCTGTATTTGGCACATGACAAGTGTGTAATACACGCTGGCCATTTTATTAGCATCATCAAATGACAAAGGACTTCCATTTTCATATCCGCTCTCTAGCAGATTAATGGGAATTGGAAACAATTCAAGTGTGATACATTCCATTTGGAAATAAAATGTGGTTTTTGATCTCCAGGAAAGCTGGGGAAAGCTTAATAGGCCATGTTAGGAATCCTGCCAGGTGCTTCATAAGTCAAAGGGATGAGTGAAGTGGAAGACTTCACAGCATGCCCAATGCAGGATGGCTTTCTTTGTTTTTCTTTTTGACTGGGAGTTACTCTGGTGCTACCTTAAGAAATTGCTTCCTAGCATCCTGATAGACACAATTTCAGCTGTGTTTCCTGAGCCAAGAAAACTGGAGACATTTCTATGTACCACCTTGGTGTGTTTATTCAAAAAGTGTAGTGTTAATTTCAGTGTACCATTTCACACAAAAAAATATTCATAGCTTTAGAATTTGTGATTTTAGCAGTTCTTTGGAGCTGCAAGCACATTATAAGGACTCTATTGAAAAGTTCTCAAGTAAACAAATGTGGGACTCAGCTCAGTGAATTTACACAATGTTCAAGTACACAGCTGAATTCAACCTCTGAATTTTAATTTTCATCTAACTCAAGCTCCTGCATTCCTCAAAACATAAAAGGAAGACTTTCTTAATGTTATGAGTGACGTTAATTGGACTGTGATTTTCTTTTTTTTTTTTTTCAGGATCCATTTCCTGGTTAGAAATCAATTTTTTTCCCCCCCAAATATCTCTTAGACTGTATTCAGGAACCTTTATTAGAAGTTAGTAGGAAAAATAAAATTAATGGTTATTTTTTTAACACATTAACTTCTAAAGTCTGAAATACATATTTTAACATATGTGACTTTTAAATTCAGGATAACTAAATATAGAAAAGTGGACTAAGTACATATATACCAACCCCCTCTCACACACATTTTTGTGAAAGACAAGGAAAAATTATGTGTACTTAATCTTTACAACTTTTATTATTTCAAAAGCGCAAAGATGATAACACATGATATTTGAGGTTTTAAGAGTGAAAATCTCTCTGATTGCCAGGAATATTATTGAAACTCAGTTCAAAAATAATTCTGGGCTTGTTCATTTGGCCAAATTATTTTGTCTTGTTTTTGCATCGTAATTTTGATTGCTGCACTCCAGTTTTCTTTCTTTGGCCCTGAAAACTATCTAGAAATATTTTGGCTATTGAGTGCCATAATAACTGTGTCATGAGATAATTGCTCTAGCAGTCAAGTTCCCCGTCACGATACAATGCCTCTGGACAAGTGAACTTTCATGTGCGTGATTACATGGTGTATTCACCTAATATTTTTAAGAAAGGTATCCTTTTAGAAATGGGAGGGAAGAAAAGTGCTGCTCTGAGACTTCTTTGCTGGCTTGAATTTCCTTGTCCAAATAAAGACTGCTTTTTTTAGAGTAATGTACATACTCAAGAATTTTCCTGACAAAATCTTCTATGTACCACCTTGGTGTGTTTATTCAAAAAGTGTAGTGTTAATTTCAGTGTACCATTTCACACAAAAAAATATTCATAGCTTTAGAATTTGTGATTTTAGCAGTTCTTTGGAGCTGCAAGCACATTATAAGGACTCTATTGAAAAGTTCTCAAGTAAACAAATGTGGGACTCAGCTCAGTGAATTTACACAATGTTCAAGTACACAGCTGAATTCAACCTCTGAATTTTAATTTTCATCTAACTCAAGCTCCTGCATTCCTCAAAACATAAAAGGAAGACTTTCTTAATGTTATGAGTGACGTTAATTGGACTGTGATTTTCTTTTTTTTTTTTTTCAGGATCCATTTCCTGGTTAGAAATCAATTTTTTTCCCCCCCAAATATCTCTTAGACTGTATTCAGGAACCTTTATTAGAAGTTAGTAGGAAAAATAAAATTAATGGTTATTTTTTTAACACATTAACTTCTAAAGTCTGAAATACATATTTTAACATATGTGACTTTTAAATTCAGGATAACTAAATATAGAAAAGTGGACTAAGTACATATATACCAACCCCCTCTCACACACATTTTTGTGAAAGACAAGGAAAAATTATGTGTACTTAATCTTTACAACTTTTATTATTTCAAAAGCGCAAAGATGATAACACATGATATTTGAGGTTTTAAGAGTGAAAATCTCTCTGATTGCCAGGAATATTATTGAAACTCAGTTCAAAAATAATTCTGGGCTTGTTCATTTGGCCAAATTATTTTGTCTTGTTTTTGCATCGTAATTTTGATTGCTGCACTCCAGTTTTCTTTCTTTGGCCCTGAAAACTATCTAGAAATATTTTGGCTATTGAGTGCCATAATAACTGTGTCATGAGATAATTGCTCTAGCAGTCAAGTTCCCCGTCACGATACAATGCCTCTGGACAAGTGAACTTTCATGTGCGTGATTACATGGTGTATTCACCTAATATTTTTAAGAAAGGTATCCTTTTAGAAATGGGAGGGAAGAAAAGTGCTGCTCTGAGACTTCTTTGCTGGCTTGAATTTCCTTGTCCAAATAAAGACTGCTTTTTTTTTTTAGAGTAATGTACATACTCAAGAATTTTCGACTTTTCACATTCAGACTCTTCCCCAAGGGGTAGGATAGTTGAAAGAAGAATGGATATGACTGCTGAATATGGTTTATATCTTTAAATTTATCAAGTTAATCAAGACAGAAAACTTTCTTTTTTCATTTTCTGCTTTTTCAGTATTTTGTTTAAGCAAAAAAAAAAAAAAAAAGCACAAAATTCTAATCAATGATGGTAGAATTTTCTCCAAAATGTTGCTTATCATTATTAAATATGTGATAGGAAATACTTTGGCATTAGATAAATCACCAAATGGAAGGAAATTTTAGGAAAACAAGTCAAGGGTTTTATTGTTGCTTTGTGTTTGATAGTCTGCTCTATTTTAGGAGGCATCTTTTAAGCTCTGGGAATGTAAAACAATTACCTTTGAAACCACTGAAGTGCAACCTGAATATAGTTAACACCTCATCTGGCTTTCAGGGTGTAAATTAACCTTTTATACAGGCCATCAGGAATATTTAATGATCTTTATTTGTGAATCATCAACATTCCAAAATTTGACTAAATGTTATAAAACATAAGCAATGAAATAAAAATTCTTGACTGCAATTAGGAAACTAGGCTTTATTTCTATGATTTTATTATAATATGCAATATACTTTTTCCTGATCTGCAAGTCAATGAGTTTCAGCATTAATTCCTCTTTAGAAGAGCATTATAATAACGCATGGAAACAATAGTCACCCACCTACTGTCACTTCAAATGTGCACCCAATGACAGGAAATCCATGGGGCCCCCAAATACTTCCCCATTAACTCACTGGTCTTCTACAGGGAAGGAGACAGCAGTAAAGAGCACATCAGGAAGGCAGTTTGTCTGTTTTCTTTTTTGGCCCTGAAAACTACAGTTTGAACTAATAACTGTGTCATGAGATAATTGTCTAGCAGTCAAGTTCCCCGTCACGATACAATGCCTCTGGACAAGTGAACTTTCATGTGCGTGATTACATGGTGTATTCACCTAATATTTTTAAGAAAGGTATCCTTTTAGAAATGGGAGGGAAGAAAAGTGCTGCTCTGAGACTTCTTTGCTGGCTTGAATTTCCTTGTCCAAATAAAGACTGCTTTTTTTTTTTAGAGTAATGTACATACTCAAGAATTTTCGACTTTTCACATTCAGACTCTTCCCCAAGGGGTAGGATAGTTGAAAGAAGAATGGATATGACTGCTGAATATGGTTTATATCTTTAAATTTATCAAGTTAATCAAGACAGAAAACTTTCTTTTTTCATTTTCTGCTTTCTCCTTATTTTGTTTGAAAGAAAAAAAAAAAGCACAAAATTCTAATCAATGATGGTAGAATTTTCTCCAAAATGTTGCTTATCATTATTAAATATGTGATAGGAAATACTTTGGCATTAGATAAATCACCAAATGGAAGGAAATTTTAGGAAAACAAGTCAAGGGTTTTATTGTTGCTTTGTGTTTGATAGTCTGCTCTATTTTAGGAGGCATCTTTTAAGCTCTGGGAATGTAAAACAATTACCTTTGAAACCACTGAAGTGCAACCTGAATATAGTTAACACCTCATCTGGCTTTCAGGGTGTAAATTAACCTTTTATACAGGCCATCAGGAATATTTAATGATCTTTATTTGTGAATCATCAACATTCCAAAATTTGACTAAATGTTATAAAACATAAGCAATGAAATAAAAATTCTTGACTGCAATTAGGAAACTAGGCTTTATTTCTATGATTTTATTATAATATGCAATATACTTTTTCCTGATCTGCAAGTCAATGAGTTTCAGCATTAATTCCTCTTTAGAAGAGCATTATAATAACGCATGGAAACAATAGTCACCCACCTACTGTCACTTCAAATGTGCACCCAATGACAGGAAATCCATGGGGCCCCCAAATACTTCCCCATTAACTCACTGGTCTTCTACAGGGAAGGAGACAGCAGTAAAGAGCACATCAGGAAGGCAGATGAGTCTGAAAAGCTCTGAGCTAATGCCCCACCAAGATAATTTTCTCATGGAATGCTCAAGCAATACATGGATTTGACATTAGAATAAAGATAGTCAGCACTGCGCTCTCAAAAGGAGAGTGCCTGGAGAGAGAACAGGGGAAGAGGGATAGTAGAGGATGCAGGCAGAAAAAGGAGACAGATGAGGAATGAACAGAGGAAGGAGAGAAAGAGGAATCAGGAAAAAAACGAGAAGGGAAGGAAAGAAAGAAGAAAATTTTTACTGTCAGTTAACAGCGCTAACCAGTGGGTAGATTCCTCTTTCTCATCTTCCTTTCTTCATTCTTCATCTGTCTCTACTTTTGGTCTCCTTTTCTGCCTGTGTCCTCTACTTTCCCTCCTCTCCTGTCCTCTATCCATGCACTCTCCCTTTGAGAGCACAGCAGATACATAATCCCAGTTTTCCTTCTTCAGCCCTAATTTCTTTTCACCTTCCATCCACTATTCCCTGATTACTGTGGGACACTTTCAGCAATGATTCCTTAAACACTGAGGATTCCACTTGTTGTCTATTGAACACATCTTTCGCTCATTCCTCAAACTCACTCTTGATCCTCTCTTCCCTATTTCAGTGAATAGTTTCACCAGTCTTTTGCTTACTTGTGCTTCAATCCTTGCAATAATTTTTGATAACTCCCTTTTCTTTTATTCCTACATCTGGTCAAGTATGAACTCTCCTGACTCTCATTCTCAAATCTGTCTTTTCATTTCTTTCTAATTTTAAGTATTAGACCTTTATCATAATTCATCTAAATTGGTTTTCACCTACTTCGTCTTGTCCTTACTGATACATCCTTCATGTCAAGATATCCATGATAGCACAAGATTCCTAGCATACCACAGTGACCATTTCATCTTCTTATCAAAAACCATAGATGAAGACCTGGTAGAGTAAGCCAATCAGAGAGATGAAAACAAAGTACATATAATACAAGCTATCAGTATGAATTAGAAGTGATTTTTTTTCTATTCATTCATCTACTTTTGGCTGTATCAGGTCTTAGTTGAGGCCTGGGGGCTCTTTGTTACCCTACAAGGGCTTCTCTCTAATTGTGGCACAAGGGCTCTAGAGTGTGCAGGCTCAGTAGTTGTGGTGCATGGGCTTAGTTGCCTCACAACTTGTGGGATCTAGAAATGATTTATACTATAAGATATCAAATATAATTCAGACAATGTGGTACGTGAGCAAGAATAGACAAATAGACTTGGAATAAATGAAAATTGCAAAGCAGTGAGAGTCTGGTATGACAAAAACCCTTTCACTAAGTGTAGACATTACAAAGGATTCCAGAAAAGAACTCACACATATATATAGCCCCTTGATTAATGAGAAAGATAATGCTTCAGTGCAGTAGGGAAGGTCTTTTCAGTAAATGGTACTGAGTTAATTGGATATTCATATAGAAAAAATGAAATGTTAACCTCTCTTTCATATATGAAAAAAAAAAAAATACAGGGCATAGAACTAAATGTGGAAGCTAAAGCAACCTAAGTGACACATACACAAAATCATTAACTAAAAAAAAGTCCTAGTTAATCAGACTGCATTAAAATTAAGAAATATAAAAAGTGGAAATTCTTACCACAGAGTGGAAGATTCTTGCAGTACTCCTAACTGACAAAAGAGAGATATAGAGTACCTAACAAACTCCTACAAAATAATAAGACAAAAGGCATAGCCTAATAGAAAAATGGACAGAAGACTTTAACTAGTACTTGATAAAAAAGGATCTATAAATGGCCAATAAACATGTGAAGAGGTGTTAAATCTTATTAGACACTAAGAATGGCAAACTGAAACCTCAGTGAAATACCACTGCTCATTTACCAGGATGGGTAACATTTTAAAACCACACAACAGCATGAGCACCATGAAAGCCAGTGCCACACCGCCTGGGGTGGAGGGGTGGGAGCTCCCATTCAGTCTTCTTCCTGGGCCTCCACAGTGTGGTCAGACTACTCTCTACAAATGTTCCTCCCTCTCAGTTCCTACACAGGTACCCCACTCTGTGGAGGATGAAATCCAGGCTTCACAGTATGAATTAGAAGTGATTTTTTCTATTCATTCATCTACTTTTGGCTGTATCAGGTCTTAGTTGAGGCCTGGGGGCTCTTTGTTACCCTACAAGGGCTTCTCTCTAATTGTGGCACAAGGGCTCTAGAGTGTGCAGGCTCAGTAGTTGTGGTGCATGGGCTTAGTTGCCTCACAACTTGTGGGATCTAGAAATGATTTATACTATAAGATATCAAATATAATTCAGACAATGTGGTACGTGAGCAAGAATAGACAAATAGACTTGGAATAAATGAAAATTGCAAAGCAGTGAGAGTCTGGTATGACAAAAACCCTTTCACTAAGTGTAGACATTACAAAGGATTCCAGAAAAGAACTCACACATATATATAGCCCCTTGATTAATGAGAAAGATAATGCTTCAGTGCAGTAGGGAAGGTCTTTTCAGTAAATGGTACTGAGTTAATTGGATATTCATATAGAAAAAATGAAATGTTAACCTCTCTTTCATATATGAAAAAAAAAAAAAATACAGGGCATAGAACTAAATGTGGAAGCTAAAGCAACCTAAGTGACACATACACAAAATCATTAACTAAAAAAAAGTCCTAGTTAATCAGACTGCATTAAAATTAAGAAATATAAAAAGTGGAAATTCTTACCACAGAGTGGAAGATTCTTGCAGTACTCCTAACTGACAAAAGAGAGATATAGAGTACCTAACAAACTCCTACAAAATAATAAGACAAAAGGCATAGCCTAATAGAAAAATGGACAGAAGACTTTAACTAGTACTTGATAAAAGAGGATCTATAAATGGCCAATAAACATGTGAAGAGGTGTTAAATCTTATTAGACACTAAGAATGGCAAACTGAAACCTCAGTGAAATACCACTGCTCATTTACCAGGATGGGTAACATTTTAAAACCACACAACAGCATGAGCACCATGAAAGCCAGTGCCACACCGCCTGGGGTGGAGGGGTGGGGAGCTCCCATTCAGTCTTCTTCCCTGGGCCTCCACAGTGTGGTCAGACTACTCTCTACAAATGTTCCTCCCTCTCAGTTCCTACACAGGTACCCCACTCTGTGGAGGATGAAATCCAGGCTTCACAAGGTCCTCCTCATACACTTCCCGGTCCTCATCTCTCTTCTCCTCCTCCCTCATTTAGCCCCAGCTTTCCTGACCCCCCTTAGGATTGGTTCATCCATCCATCACCTTTCCTTTTTGGTGATTTCTCCGTCACATCTTTTTGTGGCCATTGCCTTTTCTTTTAGGATTCAGATCAAAAGTCATTTCCTTGAAACTTTTGCTTACTGTGAAATATAAAGTAGCTCTTATTCATGGTTGTATCCCCAGGTCCAAGAACAATGTCTGTCACATAGTATATGCTTAAACGTGTTACTTGTTTTTGGAAGGGTGATTGAAAGCTCTCCTTATTCCCCTGGTTGGTTTTGGCTTTGTTATGTATTTATTGTTTCACTGACACTTCTCAGCCAGGGAGCAGGATTTGATTTTGGTAAGGGGATATTAAGAGGCATGTGTGGCAGGAAACCAGGTCTCGAGGTGGTCAGTAGAAATATGGAAAGGAGATATCTTGTTCAGGAGAGAAATTGTTTCTTTTTCTTCCCTCCCGAGGAAAGAGAGAAGTATGTTTAAAGTTGATTTTGGAGACCTGCTGTCTGATGTGCCATCAAACGCTCTTCCTTCTCAGAAAACAATCAGTAAAGCCTACATGACTCATGTAGCATTTGTAGATTTGGGGAAAGAGGGAGATAGTTCACCATATGGTAGTAGTGGGTTCATATACAAGGCAAGGTAGGGAGCCTCTAAAATAATAAGACAAAAGGCATAGCCTAATAGAAAAATGGACAGAAGACTTTAACTAGTACTTGATAAAAGAGGATCTATAAATGGCCAATAAACATGTGAAGAGGTGTTAAATCTTATTAGACACTAAGAATGGCAAACTGAAACCTCAGTGAAATACCACTGCTCATTTACCAGGATGGGTAACATTTTAAAACCACACAACAGCATGAGCACCATGAAAGCCAGTGCCACACCGCCTGGGGTGGAGGGGTGGGGAGCTCCCATTCAGTCTTTTTCCCCTGGGCCTCCACAGTGTGGTCAGACTACTCTCTACAAATGTTCCTCCCTCTCAGTTCCTACACAGGTACCCCACTCTGTGGAGGATGAAATCCAGGCTTCACAAGGTCCTCCTCACACACTTCCCGGTCCTCATCTCTCTTCTCCTCCTCCCTCATTTAGCCCCAGCTTTCCTGACCCCCCTTAGGATTGGTTCATCCATCCATCACCTTTCCTTTTTGGTGATTTCTCCGTCACATCTTTTTGTGGCCATTGCCTTTTCTTTTAGGATTCAGATCAAAAGTCATTTCCTTGAAACTTTTGCTTACTGTGAAATATAAAGTAGCTCTTATTCATGGTTGTATCCCCAGGTCCAAGAACAATGTCTGTCACATAGTATATGCTTAAACGTGTTACTTGTTTTTGGAAGGGTGATTGAAAGCTCTCCTTATTCCCCTGGTTGGTTTTGGCTTTGTTATGTATTTATTGTTTCACTGACACTTCTCAGCCAGGGAGCAGGATTTGATTTTGGTAAGGGGATATTAAGAGGCATGTGTGGCAGGAAACCAGGTCTCGAGGTGGTCAGTAGAAATATGGAAAGGAGATATCTTGTTCAGGAGAGAAATTGTTTCTTTTTCTTCCCTCCCGAGGAAAGAGAGAAGTATGTTTAAAGTTGATTTTGGAGACCTGCTGTCTGATGTGCCATCAAACGCTCTTCCTTCTCAGAAAACAATCAGTAAAGCCTACATGACTCATGTAGCATTTGTAGATTTGGGGAAAGAGGGAGATAGTTCACCATATGGTAGTAGTGGGTTCATATACAAGGCAAGGTAGGGAGCCTCAGTATTGTGAAAACAAGTTTTGATCCATGGCATGAAATATGGACACTGAAAACCTGGAAGATTGGCTGAAGACACCAGACTCACATGTTCTCATTTTAGAAATCTCTCGTTAAAGAAAACTTCTTTCTCTTATAAAGTGAAGTGAAAGTTCCACAGTCGTGTCCAAATCTTTGCAACCCAGAGGAGCTTACCAGGCTCCTCTCCCCATGGAATCCTCCATTTCATGGAATGAAGAAATCCTCCAGGTAAGAATACTGGAATGTGTTGTCATTCTCTTCTCCAGGGGATCTTCCCCACCCAGGGATTGCAGGTCTCTCTCATTGCAGGCAGGTTCTTTACTGACTGAGCCACCAGGAAAGCCCATTCTCTTCCTACACATGCAGCAAATCCAGGAAAGGATTCTGATCAGCTTCCCTTGGGCTATGCCCCCTTCTCTGAGTTAATCACTGTGTTGCCAGAAATGGACTTTGTCATTGACACTATCTTAATCAGCCTTTAGCCTTCTAAAATTCTTGGAATTCTCAGAATTAACCTAAGGCCTAATTCCAGCTGGGGGATGAATTTGGTCATTATGTTACTGTAAGGAACTAGGACAAAGAAAATGCTGAGCAGAGCTAGAAAGACATGGGTTTACCTCTGTGTTCTGACTTATATTCTGTGACCTTGTGCAAGTTTTATATCTTGGGACTCAAGTCCTCTCATTTGTGAAGGATTTTTGCATGGATGAAGAACTGTAAGTTAAAAGATTGTGCAAATATGATGTATTAAGGTTCCTTACCCTTGGCACCTCATCACCAGGACTTAACCTTTCTGAGGCATAGCCTTTCAATTTCTCTAGAATCAAGGGACCGCAGCTCCCAAGGATAAGTTTAGATGCTAACTGTTGGTCTAAACACAGAAAACTGGTCACTTGGGTATCTGGGGATGATACTCAGGTGTAAAATAAAGGTGTGTTCCCCCATCCCGGCCAGAAAAGAGAAGGATTAGCAGAGTATTGAAACTATGAAAACCAGGGTGAGGTCAGTTTCCCTAAACCCCAGGTTGCTTGGAATATTCCATAAGCAATCAGGTATTTCCTGCCCTGATCCTGAGGTAACTCTCATAATGTTTCTTAAATTCTTTCTGTCTTGATTTCTTGTTTGTAGAGCCTGGTTTTCTGGAGGTTAAAATACAGCTAATGATTACATAGAATCTTAGTTCTACCTATCCCTTTTCAATAAGATTATCAAATCTTCAAGAATAAAAAAATAACTACCATTCATTCATCCATGTAATAAAACTAAATTAGAAACAGTATGGGTACGCTGGAACCAGAATGTCAGGCTGAAGTGCTAGTTTACCACTCAACACCTGTGTGACCTAAGCAAGATCCTCATCCTTTCTGTGCCTCAGTCTTTTTCTCTATAAAATGAGGAGAATCATGATATCAAGCTCATAGGTTATTTCAAGAGACAGAAGTTTTTAAATAGTATGTAGTAAGCCCTTCGTGACAGGCGCTGTGCTATATGCCCCTTCTCTGAGTTAATCACTGTGTTGCCAGAAATGGGCTTTGTCATTGACACTATCTTAATCAGCCTTTAGCCTTCTAAAATTCTTGGAATTCTCAGAATTAACCTAAGGCCTAATTCCAGCTGGGGGATGAATTTGGTCATTATGTTACTGTAAGGAACTAGGACAAAGAAAATGCTGAGCAGAGCTAGAAAGACATGGGTTTACCTCTGTGTTCTGACTTATATTCTGTGACCTTGTGCAAGTTTTATATCTTGGGACTCAAGTCCTCTCATTTGTGAAGGATTTTTGCATGGATGAAGAACTGTAAGTTAAAAGATTGTGCAAATATGATGTATTAAGGTTCCTTACCCTTGGCACCTCATCACCAGGACTTAACCTTTCTGAGGCATAGCCTTTCAATTTCTCTAGAATCAAGGGACCGCAGCTCCCAAGGATAAGTTTAGATGCTAACTGTTGGTCTAAACACAGAAAACTGGTCACTTGGGTATCTGGGGATGATACTCAGGTGTAAAATAAAGGTGTGTTCCCCCATCCCGGCCAGAAAAGAGAAGGATTAGCAGAGTATTGAAACTATGAAAACCAGGGTGAGGTCAGTTTCCCTAAACCCCAGGTTGCTTGGAATATTCCATAAGCAATCAGGTATTTCCTGCCCTGATCCTGAGGTAACTCTCATAATGTTTCTTAAATTCTTTCTGTCTTGATTTCTTGTTTGTAGAGCCTGGTTTTCTGGAGGTTAAAATACAGCTAATGATTACATAGAATCTTAGTTCTACCTATCCCTTTTCAATAAGATTATCAAATCTTCAAGAATAAAAAAATAACTACCATTCATTCATCCATGTAATAAAACTAAATTAGAAACAGTATGGGTACGCTGGAACCAGAATGTCAGGCTGAAGTGCTAGTTTACCACTCAACACCTGTGTGACCTAAGCAAGATCCTCATCCTTTCTGTGCCTCAGTCTTTTTCTCTATAAAATGAGGAGAATCATGATATCAAGCTCATAGGTTATTTCAAGAGACAGAAGTTTTTAAATAGTATGTAGTAAGCCCTTCGTGCATGCTATTAATAGCTGTTAAAAAGGCAGCACTGAGGCTATGACAGGCGCTGTGCTATATTTACATTATCTGAATTGGCGTTTAATCGCTGAGTCATGTCTGACTCTTTTTTCGACCCCGTGGACTATAGCACCCCCCCCCCCCCGCTCCTCTGTAAGAATACTGGAGTGGGTTGCCATTTCCATTTCCAGGGGATCTTCCCCACCCCAGGATACAACCTACATCTCTTGTGTTGGTAGATGGATTCTTTCCCACTGAGCCACTGCTAACCCCATTTTATAGATGACATATCTAAGTGGTAGAGCTCTCTGCCCAAGGTGATTTACATCTAGGATACACCTAGGATCAAACGCTGAAGTCCTTGTTCATCTGACGAGAGCTCCTGTTTTCAATGACATTTTACCGTTACCTCCTTGCCTGTGGAGTCCCTGCCTTCAGTGCTGGGCACCTAGATGCTGCCTTATACCCGGATGTGCCTGAAGCAGATTGATTCTCCTGGAGTTTCCAGGTTTGATTTCGGTCATATCACAAGCCCATGGTTTTTCCCGGAGCTAACTCACATGGCGGTTTCACAATACAGTGCTGAGTGCGAGCCATTTTTTTTCCTCCTTGTCATTTAAGGTCAAGATTGGATACAGCGTGTGAAATATATATTGTTCACAGCCTTTTTCTGTTCACTGAACTTTCCAATTAGTGTCCACTTAAATGGATGCCGGGGAGAATTTCTTACAAGCCATGGTGTCATGTTGAATTGTGGTGATTATGAAGGCTACAGTGACAGGAAAGACACAAGATTTTTTTTTTTTTTTTTTTCCTTCTCTCTCCTCATATAGCTTGGTTAAAAACTGGCTGTGAAAAATAACTGTTAAGAATTCCCTGATAGAAAAGGACATTAAGCCTTGTTTCCTTTTTTGCCATGTTGTTGTTAAAAGTCCTTCTAATTTAAATGTTCCATTTCCTTGAGTTTTGTTTTAAGGATTATAGTTGTATATAGCACCCTCGGGGTAATGTTTTATTGATTATCAAATGTCTCCAGTGCATTTCTGCTTTCCGTCTATTTAGGTACAGAACAAAATAGTGTGGGTTTTCTATGTTTCATTCCAAATGTCATTTGCTGTGAGCTGTTTTTTGGTACTCAGTCATTTTCTTTTCTTTTTGTTTATCTTATTTTGCATACACTTTCACTTTTTACTAAATTGGTTATAATATAGGATTATGCTGTGTTCTGAGTGTGGATTTGAACATTAAGACTGATATTTTGTGACAGAACAATTAGGATATTTTTTTTACCTCTTTTGTTCTCCTTCAAAAAAAGTAAAAAAAGAAATGCCCCAGTCAATGAATAATTTAAGTCCTTGAATTCTGAAGAACATATTTGAGTATTTCATGGTACAGGCATCTTTATTTTATGTTTCCTTCCCCAAGGCAGGAGAGGTACCAGGTATTACAATATGAACTCAATCAGTCATGTCCTTTCCCCAGGCTCTGTGATGATGAGAGGCTCACCTCTAAGAGGATTTAATTCATGAACAGGAAGGGAATTCAAGGAAGTCGTTGTCACCCTTATTTAATCTCCACTGTGTTTTATGTAAGTCTAGGGGTGCAGACTTACAGCTTCTCTTGCACTAAAACCGAAAAAGTGGGTTTTCCTATGAAAACACAGCTGTCTCTGGAGTTCATTCAAGCATGGCTAGGCTGAGATGGGGTGGGCGGTGGCGGGGGAGTGGGGTGGAACAGGTTCCCTGTGTAGTTTCCTCCTGGCCCTACTGACAGCATAGTGGTTAGGCATGAGGGGAATGGATATTTCTAACTATAGTTTGGTTCTGTTCTTTGGTTCAATTTTGTGACATTTCTGGCTATCTCAGTTTTTTAAAAAAGCATGCAAACATTAAAGAAAAATGATGATTTTGCTTGTCAGCAATTTGGAACATATTGATAGCAGAGGATAATTTATACTGAATCATGTCTGCTTCCAAGGTTCAAGGCCATTTCAGGTTGTGGAAAGTCACTAGTATAGCTAGTTTGACTTTTAGAAATCAACTGAGTGGCTTCTTTGTAAGTTGCTTGTTTGAAATTCAGGAGGATCATAATCTATACAAAGCATTATTAAGAATACTGACATAATTCCTAGGTTAGTCCACTAACATCTATTGAACTTACAATGCAATTGTGTGATATAATTGTACTGATGAAACTAATACCCATGACATTTGGAAATGTGTATGGACTTTGTTACTTCCACTGTGGCCCTGGTTTTAGTATCTAATATTGTTTCTCTACTTCCACCACCTCCATCACTTCTTCAGCTTACCACATAGAGACATTTCCTTCTCCATCTCATGCCTTGAAACTCCTTCATTTAATCTCTGGTTCTTTCATACATTCAGTGTGCTGTCTTTCTATCAAGTCAAAACCCTCATTTTGCTAGTCCCTCTACTTAAAATCTCCCCCTGCTCATTCTCATCTTGACTGACTCCGTTTGTCCTTCACTGTGGGTGTCACCTCTGCGAGAGTTCCTCCTCATGGTTCAGTTTGTCTCAAGCCGACCCATATTCAAACTGCCCAGGATTCTGAGAGTATAGGAGCCCAAAGAAGAGAAGGTAGTCAGTCGAGCTTCCATACTCACACAGACAGATAAATACTCTTTCTGCCGACTCTTGCTGGTTCTTGTCCCTGATGAGCGGGCCCTCAATATAAGTGAGAAGATGCTCTTCTGCTCTTCTGACCATGATGGCGAGATTTATCCAGGGACTCCCATATGTCTTAGAAGAAGATGACACCACCAGCACCAATGCTAAACTCAGTCACAGCTGCCCTATTCTCGGTTCCCAGGGTTTCAGATCTTAATGTTCAGCCTTTCAGTTCACATGGATAGTTCCCTCCCAAGGAAACAGAAAGCGCCACAAACAGTGGGTCCTCACTGATCCTGCCCACACTCCATGGATCCTGGCTACCTTTTTCTTCTTTCCCAGAGAGTCATACCTAACAGTTGAGCAGTAGATTAGTCTCCCATTGCCGCTACAACAGATGAGTACAAAATGAGTGGGTTAAAAATGTGTTCTTCACACGACAGTGCAAAACCTATGGGATACAGCAAAAGCAGTTCTAAGAGGGAAATTTATAGCAATACAATCCCACCTCAAGAAACTAGGAAAATATGAAGCAGATGACCTAACCCTCCGCTTAAAACAGTTGGAGAAAGAAGAACAAAAACATCCCAGAGCCAGCAGAAGAAGAGAAATCATAAAGATCAGAGCAGAAATAAATGAGAAAGAAACAAAAGAAACAATAGTAAAGATAAATAAAACAAAAAGCTGGTTCTTTGAAAAGGTAAACAAAATTGACAAGCCACTGGCCAGACTCATTAAGAAAAAGAGAGAAGAACCAGATCAACAAAATCAAAAACGAAGAGGAGAGATTACAACAGATAATGCAGAAATCCAAAGGATTCTAAGAGACTATTATGAGCAACTCTATGGCAACAAACTGGACAACCTGGAAGAAATGGACAGTTTCTTGGACAGGATTAATCTCCCAAGACTGAGCCAGGAAGAAACAGAAACTTTGAACAACCCAATCACAAGCTCAGAAATCAACTTTGTGATTAAAAATCTACCCAAAAATAAAAGCCCAGGACCAGATGGCTTCACAGCCGAATTCTACCAAACATTTAAAGAGGAGCTAATGCCTGTCCTTCTAAAACTCTTTCAAAAAATTGCACAGGAAGGAAAACTCCCAAACACATTCTACGAGGCCACCATCACCCTGATACCCAAACCAGGCAAAGACAACACAAAAAAGGAAAACTATAGGCCAATTTCACTGATGAACTTAGATGCCAAGATCCTCAACAAAATCCTAGCAAACAGAATTCAACGACATGTCAAAAAACTCATACATCACGATCAAGTTGGGTTCATCCCAGGCATGCAAGGCTTCTTCAACATCCGCAAATCAATCAACGTGATACACCATATCAACAAGTTGAAAGACAAAAAACAGGAGGTATCCAACTTAATTTATTATTGCCCTTCACATGATACAAAGGGTTTTAAAATGTGTTCTTACGGGGAAATTTTTCCCAAAAATTTAAGGGGAATTTAACAATCATCCACCTCAGAAATAGAAAAACCCTCCTACCCTGAAAAAATTGGGGAAAGGAAAAACCCGAGCCGCAAAAGAGAAATAAAGTAGGGGATTAAAAAGAAACAAAAAACAATTAATAATAAAACAAAAGTGGTTCTCTTAAAAGGGAAAAACAAATTAAACCCCTGCCACCTTAAGAAAGGAAAACCGAACTAAAACAAAGAAGATTACAGGGGAATCCAAATTTCTGGATTTTAAGGGCCTTCTAGGAAAGGCCAAAATGGATAGTTTCTTGGGATTTCTCCCAAGCCCAGGAAAAGAAACAATAAACCCCAACAAAAAACTTTTTAAAATTCCCAAAAAAAAGAAAGAACCTGGAATTCCAATTTAAAAGAAACCTGCTTAAAAAACCTCAAAATTGCAAGGAGGAAAAACCCCCCCAAACCTTTCGACCCAATTTATGTCCAACAAGAACAAAAAAAATTTCCATTTCATAAATTGATCCCAAAACCCAAAAAACTGCAAAAAATTCAACGACAGAAAAACCCTTAATTCTTGGGTTTTGTTAAGTTCTTCAAATCCCAAACCCATAGTGTATAAAAAGTTAAAACACCAAATATTCATGATGAAAAACTTGACAATCCTCCATTTATTCAAACTTAGTGGGTAAATTTCTTCAAATTAAACCCTTGAGAACCTACCAACATTTTTTTGAAATAAATTCCTTTAAATCAAAAAAAGGGTTTCCTAAGGGCTTTCAAAGTGGAATCCTAAACCGAATAGGAAAGAAAAAAGGAATTTGAAAAACCCTTTTTTTGAGGCCAATTTTTTAAAAAAAACCCCCAAAGAAGGAAAGTTAAAATAATCAAGAATCACAATTAGGTTAAACCAACACACAGAAGCCGGATTCCAATAAAACAAAAATAAAATGAACGGGGGAAAACCTTAATAAACCAAGATTTAAATTTGGAAAACCTACCAAGAAAAAAATTTTACACAAAAAATTAAACCCTTAACTTAAGGAACTAACAGTAATACCACCGGTTGGAAAAAAATATAAAGCCATACAAATCATCTAAGATTGCAATTAAACTTAAATTTCAGCGATTAAGAAATAGAATTGAGACACAAGATTTTTTTTTTTTTCCTTCTCTCTCCTCATATAGCTTGGTTAAAAACTGGCTGTGAAAAATAACTGTTAAGAATTCCCTGATAGAAAAGGACATTAAGCCTTGTTTCCTTTTTTGCCATGTTGTTGTTAAAAGTCCTTCTAATTTAAATGTTCCATTTCCTTGAGTTTTGTTTTAAGGATTATAGTTGTATATAGCACCCTCGGGGTAATGTTTTATTGATTATCAAATGTCTCCAGTGCATTTCTGCTTTCCGTCTATTTAGGTACAGAACAAAATAGTGTGGGTTTTCTATGTTTCATTCCAAATGTCATTTGCTGTGAGCTGTTTTTTGGTACTCAGTCATTTTCTTTTCTTTTTGTTTATCTTATTTTGCATACACTTTCACTTTTTACTAAATTGGTTATAATATAGGATTATGCTGTGTTCTGAGTGTGGATTTGAACATTAAGACTGATATTTTGTGACAGAACAATTAGGATATTTTTTTTACCTCTTTTGTTCTCCTTCAAAAAAAGTAAAAAAAGAAATGCCCCAGTCAATGAATAATTTAAGTCCTTGAATTCTGAAGAACATATTTGAGTATTTCATGGTACAGGCATCTTTATTTTATGTTTCCTTCCCCAAGGCAGGAGAGGTACCAGGTATTACAATATGAACTCAATCAGTCATGTCCTTTCCCCAGGCTCTGTGATGATGAGAGGCTCACCTCTAAGAGGATTTAATTCATGAACAGGAAGGGAATTCAAGGAAGTCGTTGTCACCCTTATTTAATCTCCACTGTGTTTTATGTAAGTCTAGGGGTGCAGACTTACAGCTTCTCTTGCACTAAAACCGAAAAAGTGGGTTTTCCTATGAAAACACAGCTGTCTCTGGAGTTCATTCAAGCATGGCTAGGGTGAGATGGGGTGGGCGGTGGCGGGGGAGTGGGGTGGAACAGGTTCCCTGTGTAGTTTCCTCCTGGCCCTACTGACAGCATAGTGGTTAGGCATGAGGGGAATGGATATTTCTAACTATAGTTTGGTTCTGTTCTTTGGTTCAATTTTGTGACATTTCTGGCTATCTCAGTTTTTTAAAAAAGCATGCAAACATTAAAGAAAAATGATGATTTTGCTTGTCAGCAATTTGGAACATATTGATAGCAGAGGATAATTTATACTGAATCATGTCTGCTTCCAAGGTTCAAGGCCATTTCAGGTTGTGGAAAGTCACTAGTATAGCTAGTTTGACTTTTAGAAATCAACTGAGTGGCTTCTTTGTAAGTTGCTTGTTTGAAATTCAGGAGGATCATAATCTATACAAAGCATTATTAAGAATACTGACATAATTCCTAGGTTAGTCCACTAACATCTATTGAACTTACAATGCAATTGTGTGATATAATTGTACTGATGAAACTAATACCCATGACATTTGGAAATGTGTATGGACTTTGTTACTTCCACTGTGGCCCTGGTTTTAGTATCTAATATTGTTTCTCTACTTCCACCACCTCCATCACTTCTTCAGCTTACCACATAGAGACATTTCCTTCTCCATCTCATGCCTTGAAACTCCTTCATTTAATCTCTGGTTCTTTCATACATTCAGTGTGCTGTCTTTCTATCAAGTCAAAACCCTCATTTTGCTAGTCCCTCTACTTAAAATCTCCCCCTGCTCATTCTCATCTTGACTGACTCCCGTTTGTCCTTCACTGTGGGTGTCACCTCTGCGAGAGTTCCTCCTCATGGTTCAGTTTGTCTCAAGCCGACCCATATTCAAACTGCCCAGGATTCTGAGAGTATAGGAGCCCAAAGAAGAGAAGGTAGTCAGTCGAGCTTCCATACTCACACAGACAGATAAATACTCTTTCTGCCGACTCTTGCTGGTTCTTGTCCCTGATGAGCGCCGGCCCTCAATATAAGTGAGAAGATGCTCTTCTGCTCTTCTGACCATGATGGCGAGATTTATCCAGGGACTCCCATATGTCTTAGAAGAAGATGACACCACCAGCACCAATGCTAAACTCAGTCACAGCTGCCCTATTCTCGGTTCCCAGGGTTTCAGATCTTAATGTTCAGCCTTTCAGTTCCTAGTTCCTCCCAAGGAAACAGGGAATCCTGTGTGGGCCCCAAATAGTGGTTGTGAGGAATGGATCTTTCTAACTATAGTTTGGTTCTGTTCTTTGGTTCAATTTTGTGACATTTCTGGCTATCTCAGTTTTTTAAAAAGCATGCAAACATTAAAGAAAATGATGATTTTGCTTGTCAGCAATTTGGAACATATTGATAGCAGAGGATAATTTATACTGAATCATGTCTGCTTCCAAGGTTCAAGGCCATTTCAGGTTGTGGAAAGTCACTAGTATAGCTAGTTTGACTTTTAGAAATCAACTGAGTGGCTTCTTTGTAAGTTGCTTGTTTGAAATTCAGGAGGATCATAATCTATACAAAGCATTATTAAGAATACTGACATAATTCCTAGGTTAGTCCACTAACATCTATTGAACTTACAATGCAATTGTGTGATATAATTGTACTGATGAAACTAATACCCATGACATTTGGAAATGTGTATGGACTTTGTTACTTCCACTGTGGCCCTGGTTTTAGTATCTAATATTGTTTCTCTACTTCCACCACCTCCATCACTTCTTCAGCTTACCACATAGAGACATTTCCTTCTCCATCTCATGCCTTGAAACTCCTTCATTTAATCTCTGGTTCTTTCATACATTCAGTGTGCTGTCTTTCTATCAAGTCAAAACCCTCATTTTGCTAGTCCCTCTACTTAAAATCTCCCCCTGCTCATTCTCATCTTGACTGACTCCCGTTTGTCCTTCACTGTGGGTGTCACCTCTGCGAGTTCCTCCTCATGGTTCAGTTTGTCTCAAGCCGACCCATATTCAAACTGCCCAGGATTCTGAGAGTATAGGAGCCCAAAGAAGAGAAGGTAGTCAGTCGAGCTTCCATACTCACACAGACAGATAAATACTCTTTCTGCCGACTCTTGCTGGTTCTTGTCCCTGATGAGCGCCGGCCCTCAATATAAGTGAGAAGATGCTCTTCTGCTCTTCTGACCATGATGGCGAGATTTATCCAGGGACTCCCATATGTCTTAGAAGAAGATGACACCACCAGCACCAATGCTAAACTCAGTCACAGCTGCCCTATTCTCGGTTCCCAGGGTTTCAGATCTTAATGTTCAGCCTTTCAGTTCACATGGATAGTTCCCTCCCAAGGAAACAGAAAGCGCCACAAACAGTGGGTCCTCACTGATCCTGCCCACACTCCATGGATCCTGGCTACCTTTTTCTTCTTTCCCAGAGAGTCATACCTAACAGTTGAGCAGTAGATTAGTCTCCCATTGCCGCTACAACAGATGAGTACAAAATGAGTGGGTTAAAAATGTGTTCTTGCACAGTTGTGAAAGATTCAAGTTTGAAACACCAGTAGTGCTCTGGAGAAAAATTCTTCCTCTCCTTTGGTAGCTTTTGGTGGTGATTAGCAATCCTTAGCATTCTTTGGCTTGTAAGTGCTTTCTTCCAGTCTCTGCCTCGATCTTCACATTGGTTCCTGCCATGTGTGTCTGTGTCTAAATTTCTCTCCTCTTACCACTAGTCATCTGAATTTTAGGGCATATCTTAATCCAATATGACCTCCTCTAAACTTGATTACATCTGCAAAGACCTTATTTCCACATAAGGTCACATTTGCAGGTTCCTAGTGGACATGAATCTGAGAGGAACAAGAGTCAACTCAGTAAAAACAGTTTTCTCGTAAATGTTCAAAAACTAAGCAGTCTTATTATTCCTCTTTTCCTCACAAAACGGGATAGCTTCCCACACTCCTAAAGAAGGCTACTGCTAATAGTTCTGAGGTGACTCCTCCTCATAAGGACAATTCCCCAACGGAGCTGGGTGGTAGGACTGCAACTAGAGTACCAGATTTACGGAGGGGCCCATTTTCTGTGTCTTTCAAGTACAGGGTTGTGCTTCTACGGCCCTGAGAGCAGGTGCCTTATTAAATTTTGGGTATCTATCAGTCTTCTTGCCTCACCCGAGTTTCAACCCTGTGCCCAAGGCAACACAAAGAGTATACCATGAAAACAGTGGATGAGAGGAGCAACTTCCCTGGCATCTTTGTTGACAGAAACAGGAAAAAGAAATCTGTAATTTCCATCTGTGGTACTGCACCCTGAGACATAATGATAACAAGTAATAGAGCAGTTCCTCAGTACTGACTGAGCTAAGATCTCTATATCATTCGTTCCTCATACCTCTAAGCAAGTGTTAATATTGTTCCCGTTCTATAGATGCAGAAAGAGATAACTGTGGTTCTCTTCCATTTCATAACACTTTGACTGCCAGTTCCTGCCACAGCAGGTGTTCAAAAAATATTTGAACCAGAAAGCCTGGGAATTTTTTTTTCTTGGATGTATTTTTTATTTTCTCTCTCACAGTATAACTAGGACTTCCTGAGTACACAGTAGGTGATGAGTTTTGATAGTGTGACTTCATCCGTTTACTCATAACTCAGAGTGGCTTGTTGTTGAAACTTATGTACACATTCCCTCCTGATTTCTTGTTTCTGCCTTTTGTGTCATCACAGATTTCTTTTAGAAGTTAAAGTTTGCTTCAAAGTCATAGTGAAGCCAGAAACTTTTCCAGGTACAACAAGGCTTTAGAGATGTCCCGTGTTCAAGGCCAACTAGTGTTGGCGGGTCTTCATGGAGACATGGCTTGCTGCAAGGACCGGGTCACTGGCAGCAACAATCCTGAGAGGTGCGCCTTGGTGTGAGCCCTCAGAAAGCCTGGAATTTTTTGAAGAAATTATTTGTTAGAGTGGTTAGATTGTGTATTGGTCCATTCAGGGTGCTGTAACCAGATGCCATAGGTTGGATGACTTAAATAACAGAAACATCCATTCTCATAATCTGGAAGCTGGTAAATCCAAGATCACAGTATGCGGGGACCTGCCGCAGAAAGGGAAGGCAGCGGGATTACCCCTGGCTGAACCGGGAGATCTCAGAGAGAGGCGAGCCTTTGCTGCTGGCCCCCAAGCCCGTCAGCATGCGCTGGGGACAATCAGACACGGCAAGGGTTCTGTCGAGGCAGTTCCACTTTATTAGTGTAAACTAACAGTTATTATAGGCAAACAAACAGGGCTTTGCAAAGAACTTCCTATAGTTATACCAATCAAGCTAAAGGCCGAGCAATTATGTATTTACATTGCAATAAAAGAAGAGTCCCCCCTATTCCCCCAAAAATTGAAAACAGTGGATGAGAGGAGCAACTTCCCTGGCATCTTTGTTGACAGAAACAGGAAAAAGAAATCTGTAATTTCCATCTGTGGTACTGCACCCTGAGACATAATGATAACAAGTAATAGAGCAGTTCCTCAGTACTGACTGAGCTAAGATCTCTATATCATTCGTTCCTCATACCTCTAAGCAAGTGTTAATATTGTTCCCGTTCTATAGATGCAGAAAGAGATAACTGTGGTTCTCTTCCATTTCATAACACTTTGACTGCCAGTTCCTGCCACAGCAGGTGTTCAAAAAATATTTGAACCAGAAAGCCTGGGAATTTTTTTTTCTTGGATGTATTTTTTATTTTCTCTCTCACAGTATAACTAGGACTTCCTGAGTACACAGTAGGTGATGAGTTTTGATAGTGTGACTTCATCCGTTTACTCATAACTCAGAGTGGCTTGTTGTTGAAACTTATGTACACATTCCCTCCTGATTTCTTGTTTCTGCCTTTTGTGTCATCACAGATTTCTTTTAGAAGTTAAAGTTTGCTTCAAAGTCATAGTGAAGCCAGAAACTTTTCCAGGTACAACAAGGCTTTAGAGATGTCCCGTGTTCAAGGCCAACTAGTGTTGGCGGGTCTTCTGCGGAGACATGGCTTGCTGCAAGGACCGGGTCACTGGCAGCAACAATCCTGAGAGGTGCGCCTTGGTGTGAGCCCTCAGAAAGCCTGGAATTTTTTGAAGAAATTATTTGTTAGAGTGGTTAGATTGTGTATTGGTCCATTCAGGGTGCTGTAACCAGATGCCATAGGTTGGATGACTTAAATAACAGAAACATCCATTCTCATAATCTGGAAGCTGGTAAATCCAAGATCACAGTATGCGGGGACCTGCCGCAGAAAGGGAAGGCAGCGGGATTACCCCTGGCTGAACCGGGAGATCTCAGAGAGAGGCGAGCCTTTGCTGCTGGCCCCCAAGCCCGTCAGCATGCGCTGGGGACAATCAGACACGGCAAGGGTTCTGTCGAGGCAGTTCCACTTTATTAGTGTAAACTAACAGTTATTATAGGCAAACAAACAGGGCTTTGCAAAGAACTTCCTATAGTTATACCAATCAAGCTAAAGGCCGAGCAATTATGTATTTACATTGCAATAGGAACTTATGGTGAGCATGCATTGTCCACGAGTGTGGAAACCAGGGGGATCAATCAGAAGTTTTGACAATGGACCTTAGATCATGCTCTGTCTCTTCCTGTAGGCATCCTTTTAGCACCAAACTGCAAATATGTGCTTAAGCTTCCTTATGCTTGCAAAGGCCCTCTTTCCTTCAGGGCCCCACAACAGTGCTGTCTGGTTCAGTTTCTGGTGAGAGCGCTCTTCTTGCCTTCTCTCCATGTCCTCCTATGGCCTTTCCTGAGTGCCTACACAGAGAGAACAAGGTGTCTTTTCTTATAAGGACACTGCTCCTGTTGGGTCCAGCCCCCACCCTTAAAATCTTACTTAACTGTAGTTACTTTACTCCAAAAACAACAACCCTGGAGAATATGGCTTCCACATGTGAGTTTTGAGGGGGATACAAACACTGAATTTATAACACCATGTGACAGGTACTACTACAGATGGTAGAATGAATTAGACATTACCCTGTCCTTAAGAAGCTTAAGGCCAGCAGGACTCAGCTTGATGTGGAAGAAAGAAGGAAGGACTTTTAGAGTTACCTGTGGAGCCTCTCCCAAACTAACAGACAGACGTTTGAGGAACCCTTAAATATCCCACTGTACAGTTTGATCACTCTGAGAACTACTTCATTTTCTCAGCCCAAAGTGATCCTAGTGCCCAAATCATAAAAATACTGTTATGCAAAACTCTCTTTTTGCCCAGTAATTGAGCTGTGGCTAAGGGTCATATGGTGACTTCAAATTGTGCTGTTTCCTTAATAAAAATAAAGAGCGATTTTAGAACATCCTCCCTCTGAAATCCCTCTGCCTTTTTTTTTTTTTTTAATTTTGGCCTCATTTATTGGTGTTTTTTATTTATTTATTTTCATCCATCTTTATCCTTTGGCCTGTGTGGGCCTACCACTGCAGTGGCCTCTCTCACTGCAGAGCACTGGCTCTAGGCGCATGCACTCCAGAGCATTGGATCGGATTGGACACACCAGTCCAGCTGCTCCATGGCACATCCTATAGTTAAAAAAAATTGCAAAGAACTTCCTATAGTTATACCAATCAAGCTAAAGGCCGAGCAATTATGTATTTACATTGCAATAGGAACTTATGGTGAGCATGCATTGTCCACGAGTGTGGAAACCAGGGGGATCAATCAGAAGTTTTGACAATGGACCTTAGATCATGCTCTGTCTCTTCCTGTAGGCATCCTTTTAGCACCAAACTGCAAATATGTGCTTAAGCTTCCTTATGCTTGCAAAGGCCCTCTTTCCTTCAGGGCCCCACAACAGTGCTGTCTGGTTCAGTTTCTGGTGAGAGCGCTCTTCTTGCCTTCTCTCCATGTCCTCCTATGGCCTTTCCTGAGTGCCTACACAGAGAGAACAAGGTGTCTTTTCTTATAAGGACACTGCTCCTGTTGGGTCCAGCCCCCACCCTTAAAATCTTACTTAACTGTAGTTACTTCTTTACTCCAAAAACAACAACCCTGGAGAATATGGCTTCCACATGTGAGTTTTGAGGGGGATACAAACACTGAATTTATAACACCATGTGACAGGTACTACTACAGATGGTAGAATGAATTAGACATTACCCTGTCCTTAAGAAGCTTAAGGCCAGCAGGACTCAGCTTGATGTGGAAGAAAGAAGGAAGGACTTTTAGAGTTACCTGTGGAGCCTCTCCCAAACTAACAGACAGACGTTTGAGGAACCCTTAAATATCCCACTGTACAGTTTGATCACTCTGAGAACTACTTCATTTTCTCAGCCCAAAGTGATCCTAGTGCCCAAATCATAAAAATACTGTTATGCAAAACTCTCTTTTTGCCCAGTAATTGAGCTGTGGCTAAGGGTCATATGGTGACTTCAAATTGTGCTGTTTCCTTAATAAAAATAAAGAGCGATTTTAGAACATCCTCCCTCTGAAATCCCTCTGCCTTTTTTTTTTTTTTTAATTTTGGCCTCATTTATTGGTGTTTTTTATTTATTTATTTTCATCCATCTTTATCCTTTGGCCTGTGTGGGCCTACCACTGCAGTGGCCTCTCTCACTGCAGAGCACTGGCTCTAGGCGCATGCACTCCAGAGCATTGGATCGGATTGGACACACCAGTCCAGCTGCTCCATGGCACATGGGACCCTGACAGGGATCAAACCGGTGCCCCCTGCACTGCAAGGTGGACTCTTTTCCCACTGGACCACCAGGGAAGCCCATCCTTCTACATTAATTAGACTTAATTATATAAAGCAATTTGATGATTAATTTTTAAAAACTAATAAATTATTAATGTTCTAATAAATAATACTTAGTGTATGCTAAGGAGGGCTCAAATTTATAAACTATTCATTTTTAATACCATTTCTATATTTTATTATAAAATATAATGAAAAGTGCTGCATAAAAGAAACTCCACACTTGGATCATGGTTCATGTAGTCTATGTCCCTCACTACCTGTTACAAAAGAATTGATAAGTATATTATGTTGAATAAAACACAGAAAGAGAGATAGAAAAAGTAGAACTTATTTCACATGTTGGAAAACCTTTCTTTTCAGGTCTAGGAAGGGCTGGGGTCTTGGGCGGAACAGTCTTCTTGAGCTACTGCTTAACTTCTGAGAATCATAAACCATTCCTTAGACTGTAAGTTTTCTACATCACAATGTGTCGGTGACCAGCACTCTTCCTGGCACAGAGAGTATGAGTAACAAATATGTGTTGAATGAATGAATGAACAGATTGCAAATCTACTAGCTAACCCTCATTTTTCTCTATCCTGGTATTTCTCCAGTGTTGTTGACTATGAATTTAGCTGCTTTCTCATCAGGAGAGTTAGGAAGAAACTGTTCAGTGGCTTTAGAAAAATGCCTTAAATATGATTCCTTTCATCATATGGGGAGATCTAAAATGTGTGTTAATAAATAGATAATATACACACTATGGGCTTCCCAAGTGGCGCTAGTGGTAAAGAACCCACCTGACAATATAGGAGATGATAAGAGAGGTGGGTTTGATCCCTGGGGCAGGAAGATCCCCTGGGGGAGAGCATGGCAACCCACTCCAGTATGCTTGCCTGTAAAATCTCATGGACAGAGGAGCCTGGCGGGCAATAGTCCATAGTGTCACAGAGTCCAACAGGACTGAAGCAACTTAGTACACATGTACACATCCATACTATAACTCAGATTGAAAATTAAATTTCTTCATGTACAGTTAATCTTTTATTACACTGCAGACGGTTCGTGTCTTCACAATAAAGTTCTAGAGTGCTGTCCCAGCATGCTTTCCCACAAGAATAACTTTCCCACTAATTACTGGGCAGAAATGAAACTTTTTGGCAGGAAATAGTATGCAAGACAGAAGCAAGACTTTTTCTTTCTAGGGGAAGAGAAGGGCAAAGAGGATAACTGGTTTACGTGTTAACACAATTCATTCTGCAAAGAATAAATAGCATTTCCTTCCAATATGTGCTTTCATTACTTGGTAAATTCAACCTGTATTTAATTATATCACTAAATATTTCTTCTTATGAGGTGTTAGAAAGATACTAATATCCTTAAGGAATTTTCCTCAGGCAATATGTATTTGCAGGTAAACACATGTAGTTACATCATACTTTTTAATAATAGGATAGAATTTTCCTTCACTCACCCCCCAAACCAGAAATATTTTAAGTAGGACCACAAGGTAAACTTTTCCTCAGACCTAACACCTACTGATGAGAAGACAGGTCAGAAACTAGAAAGGCAAAATTGTTTTGCCAATCAGTGCTGTTTCAATTTCAGCTTAAGTTGTTTGGTACATAAAGTGCCTCAGTTACTGCTGGTGATTGATGGGGGTTGTTCTTCAAGTGCTAAACTGTAAAACTATTTTATATAGCAGAAAGATATGGTAATTTTTTCCCACTGGTTTGGGAAAAAAAAGTAGTTTAAAAAAATAAACTCTGAACTTGCAGAGTTATTTCTGTGGAAATGAAGAAAACAACTTAGGATATTAAGTATTCAAAAATTCACACCCCGAATCTTGAAGCAATTGTAAAAATGTATTCATATTCTTAGGTGGTGCATTTTTCTTTCTTTCTCCTTTTTTTTTTTTTTTTCCTATAATGAGAGGCACCAGGTTTATTTGGATTAAGTAAAGCTCTCCACTGTCAAATGTATGCTGGAAGTATGTTCATCTTCTATGTTAATGTTAAAAAAGCAAGCAAAAGCAATTATGTGTTTTGAGTGAGCTCTCAGCACCGCTGTGACTGGTTTAAAGAAGAAGAGGGAGATGAAGGCTATGATTTGACTAGGGGTTGCCCTAACTTGTTGGAGAAGCAGTAGCAACCATTACTTCTTTGTCAAGCCAGACAGAATCACATCCTGTTTGCTGTTCCCTGACCTTCTGGTCATTCCCAGAGTGCAAAGTGGTACTCAGGAAACCACTAAAACTATCTCAGCATCTAATATCATGTGCCTTGAACTGCAAGGAGATCAAATCAGTCAATCCTAAAGGAAATCAACCTTGAACATTCACTGGAAGAACTGATGCTGAAGCTGAAGCGCCAATACTTTGGGCACCTGAGGTGAAGAGCAGACTAATTGGAAAAGACCCTGATGCTGGGAAAGATTGAAGGCAGAAGACCAGCGTGGCAGAAGATGAGATGGTTGGATAGCATCATTGACTCAGTGGACAAACTCCAGGAGATCTTAAGGGACAGGGAGACCTGGCGTGCTGCAGTCCACAGGGTTGCAAAGAGTGGGACAAAACTTAGTGACTGAACAACAACTACAACCTCATAAGAGCTCTTCCCTTAAAGACTTACTTTAGAGGAACATTGAAGAGTTTACAGTGTTATAATCTCCTGTGACTGTGCAAACATTTCAGGAACATTTTATAAGTCTTCTTCCATTTTTCATAAAGTGCCTCAGTTACTGCTGGTGATTGATGGGGGTTGTTCTTCAAGTGCTAAACTGTAAAACTATTTTATATAGCAGAAAGATATGGTAATTTTTTCCCACTGGTTTGGAAAAAAAAAGTAGTTTAAAAAAATAAACTCTGAACTTGCAGAGTTATTTCTGTGGAAATGAAGAAAACAACTTAGGATATTAAGTATTCAAAAATTCACACCCCGAATCTTGAAGCAATTGTAAAAATGTATTCATATTCTTAGGTGGTGCATTTTTCTTTCTTTCTCCTTTTTTTTTTTTTTTTCCTATAATGAGAGGCACCAGGTTTATTTGGATTAAGTAAAGCTCTCCACTGTCAAATGTATGCTGGAAGTATGTTCATCTTCTATGTTAATGTTAAAAAAGCAAGCAAAAGCAATTATGTGTTTTGAGTGAGCTCTCAGCACCGCTGTGACTGGTTTAAAGAAGAAGAGGGAGATGAAGGCTATGATTTGACTAGGGGTTGCCCTAACTTGTTGGAGAAGCAGTAGCAACCATTACTTCTTTGTCAAGCCAGACAGAATCACATCCTGTTTGCTGTTCCCTGACCTTCTGGTCATTCCCAGAGTGCAAAGTGGTACTCAGGAAACCACTAAAACTATCTCAGCATCTAATATCATGTGCCTTGAACTGCAAGGAGATCAAATCAGTCAATCCTAAAGGAAATCAACCTTGAACATTCACTGGAAGAACTGATGCTGAAGCTGAAGCGCCAATACTTTGGGCACCTGAGGTGAAGAGCAGACTAATTGGAAAAGACCCTGATGCTGGGAAAGATTGAAGGCAGAAGACCAGCGTGGCAGAAGATGAGATGGTTGGATAGCATCATTGACTCAGTGGACAAACTCCAGGAGATCTTAAGGGACAGGGAGACCTGGCGTGCTGCAGTCCACAGGGTTGCAAAGAGTGGGACAAAACTTAGTGACTGAACAACAACTACAACTTCATAAGAGCTCTTCCCTTAAAGACTTACTTTAGAGGAACATTGAAGAGTTTACAGTGTTATAATCTCCTGTGACTGTGCAAACATTTCAGGAACATTTTATAAGTCTTCTTCCTTTTTTTCTTTTTTTTGATCCTAAGCTCTAGATAGGGTCAAAGCAGCAAGGAACATTTTCTCTCACTTCCCATTAGCATCACTGAGTTCCTGTGATGAACCAGGTGTGCTGTGATGTGCTAGGAACTGCGATTATTAAGACTTGGTCTCTAATCTTCCAAGGAAGGGAATGATCTATGATATGGGTAAAGCAGGAATAAGACCCTAGGAATAAGACCCTAGAGTTGAGGCTAAAGCGAGTGAAGGGTGCTTGACAAACCCTTCAAATCCATTTGTTCAGCAATATTGTGTTGACCAAACCAACCAGTCAGGGACATGATTTTTGACCCTGGTGGCAAACTTTGACAGAGGGGTATGGGCTGAATAGTCAAGTAGCCAACTCCAATACAATGTGATATGTATTATAGTAAACCCAAGCATAAGATGAACTCCTCAGAAAGCAGGGAAGACACAATGGTTAGTTCTTCCTGGAGATATTGCACATGATCTCATAAGAAAATGACATATGAACTTTGTTTCTGTTTTGGTACTAATATTTATTCATTGTGGGTTGATGGTGTTGACATTAGGCACATATTATCACACATGATCAAAAGGAGGTTATTAAAGAGGTGGGAACAAAGCCCGAGTAAAAGGTGCAAGATTTCAAGATGTGGAGAACAGCATTCTTGGAGACATGTTGTAAAAGTCTTTAATGTTATTTGAAGCAGCTTGGTCACTCAGCAACCTCGGGAGCTTACTTAGGAGAGAGTATGCAGGAAGAAGGCAGTGAGAAGACAGGACTTTGGGAAGTGGCCAGAAGGCTGAAGAAAGAAACCCATTGATGATGATTGAGAAAGAACAATTAGCAAGGATAGTAGGGAAACCAGGGAGACCTGGCGTGCTGCAGTCCACAGGGTTGCAAAGAGTGGGACAAAACTTAGTGACTGAACAACAACTACAACTCATAAGAGCTCTTCCCTTAAAGACTTACTTTAGAGGAACATTGAAGAGTTTACAGTGTTATAATCTCCTGTGACTGTGCAAACATTTCAGGAACATTTTATAAGTCTTCTTCCTTTTTTTCTTTTTTTTGATCCTAAGCTCTAGATAGGGTCAAAGCAGCAAGGAACATTTTCTCTCACTTCCCATTAGCATCACTGAGTTCCTGTGATGAACCAGGTGTGCTGTGATGTGCTAGGAACTGCGATTATTAAGACTTGGTCTCTAATCTTCCAAGGAAGGGAATGATCTATGATATGGGTAAAGCAGGAATAAGACCCTAGGAATAAGACCCTAGAGTTGAGGCTAAAGCGAGTGAAGGGTGCTTGACAAACCCTTCAAATCCATTTGTTCAGCAGTATTGTGTTGACCAAACCAACCAGTCAGGGACATGATTTTTGACCCTGGTGGCAAACTTTGACAGAGGGGTATGGGCTGAATAGTCAAGTAGCCAACTCCAATACAATGTGATATGTATTATAGTAAACCCAAGCATAAGATGAACTCCTCAGAAAGCAGGGAAGACACAATGGTTAGTTCTTCCTGGAGATATTGCACATGATCTCATAAGAAAATGACATATGAACTTTGTTTCTGTTTTGGTACTAATATTTATTCATTGTGGGTTGATGGTGTTGACATTAGGCACATATTATCACACATGATCAAAAGGAGGTTATTAAAGAGGTGGGAACAAAGCCCGAGTAAAAGGTGCAAGATTTCAAGATGTGGAGAACAGCATTCTTGGAGACATGTTGTAAAAGTCTTTAATGTTATTTGAAGCAGCGCTTGGTCACTCAGCAACCTCGGGAGCTTACTTAGGGAGAGAGTATGCAGGAAGAAGGCAGTGAGAAGACAGGACTTTGGGAAGTGGCCAGAAGGCTGAAGAAAGAAACCCATTGATGATGATTGAGAAAGAACAATTAGCAAGGATAGTAGGGAAACCAGGAGAGAGTTTGTCTAAGCTATAAGGTATCTTCTATGGAAAGAAAGGCTGCCTAGCGAGAGTGATACCCTTAAGTCCCCGAGCCTTCTCAACCCTCTGAGGCTAGGTACTGATTATGAGAGTAAAAATGCTGTCTTATATTTTCCAGGGTTGGTATGGTGGTGCTGATCCATGAATTCATCGAGAACCCAACATGCTTGCCTTAATGCTCTACTGTGCTTAGGTGTTGCCCTCATGTTTATTGTCCAAGGAGTGATACAATATTCCTGGCAGGAGGATGAGGGAGGAAGGAAAAAGAAACGAAGGGCATAGGTCAGCTGATTCTTAAGGTTGGTTGCTGCAAAGTTATAATTGATTCCTATACCAAAATTATATGTATATATCTTACTGACCAGAATTCAGTCACAGGGTCCTACACAGGAAGGAAGACTGAGAAATGTAATATTTATTCAGAGAAACCATGTATCCAGTAAAAAGTTAAATTACTATTAAAGATAAGCAGTGGTCTCTCCCACATAACAAACAACAATATTTGGGAAATCTGGATTTCACTGTTTAAGCATTTGTAGAAAGGAGTAAGGGCATAAGGGAATTTTAGCATTTTATAAATAAAAGACAAAAAAACACAGTTATGGGGCTTCCCTGGTAATCCAGTGAGTAAAAAGCCTGCCTTGCAGTGCAGGGGCACCGATTTGGACCTGGGAAGATCCCACATGTCACGGAGCAGCTGGGCCGGTGTGTCCAATTACAAGCCAGTGCTCTGGAGTACATGCACCCAGAGCCAGTGCTCTGCAACAAGAGAGGCCACTGCAATGGGAGGCCCCCACAGGTCAAAGAATAAAGATAGATGAAAATAAGTAAATAAATAAAAAGCAATGAAAGAGGCTGAAAATTTTTAAAAAGCACACATTTATATTATTATCCCAAATTATGAGAATTTGGGTTCCATAGCCACTTAACTATAAAGTTTCCTAATAGTCTCAAAATTTCCCTCCCTAAATATCTCTGAGGGTCTCAGGAGTATAAAAATGTTCATAACCGTTTCTTACTATCTCACATGCTTTTCCTACTAGGGAAGCAGTAACTGATGCTCTCCTTGAGGAGGAGCACCTTGGTGACCACTCTTTCTGGTCCTCCATTGCCACCACCAGTGGATCCAGACATCTACCTTTGGGGGCTCTGTGTTCCTTCCTTCCTTGGATGCCAGTTGATTTATTCCAGAAGCAATAGCTTCACAGGTGGTAAGATCTCTTTCTGTTTAGAGCCCCTCACTCTGCCAAGGCCCATAAAATACACTCACATTACCAAAATTAATTATTCCCGTAGTAACTGAATTTTCAGTGGTATGTGTGGGGAGAGCTGCTCCTCTCACCTCACTCATGGCTTTCATAGACAGACATACTCATACTTGCAACCTCGTTTTGTCTTCTGTGGTAAGATCCCTGCTACACTTCCTGTTGCTCCTAGTTAGAATCTGCCTTTGGCTTCCCAGGCAGTGCAGTCATGAAAAATCTGCCTGCCAATGCAGGAGATACAAGTTTGATCCCTGGTCTGGGAAGATCCTGGAGTAGGAAATGGCAACCCACTTGAGTATATCCCATGAAAAGAGAAGCCTGGAGGCTACAGTCCATGGGATTGCAGAGTCAGACACAACTGAGCACAGACACACGCAGAATCTGCCTTGGGCCAGACCCTTATCAGCTCAGTGGCTTATTTGAACATCTTTGAACATCAGTGGAATGGAGTCATGGACTCATGGATTCAGCTACCTTTTTCTCATAACCCTTACTTATTCTTTATTCATTATTTTCACAAAACTTACAAATAAGAAGGCAAGGTGCTAACCTGGCAGCATTTAACTATAAAATGAATGCATGTGAGTGTTTTGGGAAAGGCATGTTAAAGCTTCATGGGTGAGCAGAGTCTAAGCCTGAGCTGCAGTCTGTGCAACAATCTTGACATTAAGAGTAGAAGTATCCCTTAAAGCACGCATTTATATTATTATCCCAAATTATGAGAATTTGGGTTCCATAGCCACTTAACTATAAAGTTTCCTAATAGTCTCAAAATTTCCCTCCCTAAATATCTCTGAGGGTCTCAGGAGTATAAAAATGTTCATAACCGTTTCTTACTATCTCACATGCTTTTCCTACTAGGGAAGCAGTAACTGATGCTCTCCTTGAGGAGGAGCACCTTGGTGACCACTCTTTCTGGTCCTCCATTGCCACCACCAGTGGATCCAGACATCTACCTTTGGGGGCTCTGTGTTCCTTCCTTCCTTGGATGCCAGTTGATTTATTCCAGAAGCAATAGCTTCACAGGTGGTAAGATCTCTTTCTGTTTAGAGCCCCTCACTCTGCCAAGGCCCATAAAATACACTCACATTACCAAAATTAATTATTCCCGTAGTAACTGAATTTTCAGTGGTATGTGTGGGGAGAGCTGCTCCTCTCACCTCACTCATGGCTTTCATAGACAGACATACTCATACTTGCAACCTCGTTTTGTCTTCTGTGGTAAGATCCCTGCTACACTTCCTGTTGCTCCTAGTTAGAATCTGCCTTTGGCTTCCCAGGCAGTGCAGTCATGAAAAATCTGCCTGCCAATGCAGGAGATACAAGTTTGATCCCTGGTTGGGAAGATCCCCTGGAGTAGGAAATGGCAACCCACTTGAGTATATCCCATGAAAAGAGAAGCCTGGAGGCTACAGTCCATGGGATTGCAGAGTCAGACACAACTGAGCACAGACACACGCAGAATCTGCCTTGGGCCAGACCCTTATCAGCTCAGTGGCTTATTTGAACATCTTTGAACATCAGTGGAATGGAGTCATGGACTCATGGATTCAGCTACCTTTTTCTCATAACCCTTACTTATTCTTTATTCATTATTTTCACAAAACTTACAAATAAGAAGGCAAGGTGCTAACCTGGCAGCATTTAACTATAAAATGAATGCATGTGAGTGTTTTGGGAAAGGCATGTTAAAGCTTCATGGGTGAGCAGAGTCTAAGCCTGAGCTGCAGTCTGTGCCCTATGACATTAGAGGTAGAAAGAGAGCCGGGCACTGCAAAAGAGCAGTCAGCTGGAACAGGTGTGGGAAGAAAAGGTCTGTGACCAGGGTGATGAGATGTGATGGATACAGACAGCAGGCTGGAGAAGTATCCCTGTAGGGTGGTTATTGTCCATCACAAGAGGAACGGTCAGCATTCATGAATGTGAGAAGGGTCACTGGAAATGAGCAGCTAAGACTGAGGGGAAAACGGGGAAGGCTCGTGAGTGATTTCCTTTCTGTTTTTTTCCAAGGTCAGTAATACATATGAGCATTTTGAAACTATTTCCACAAGTATGTTAATGATTATAACATAATTAACTACATTTTAAAATAAGTTCTAAAAAAATGGCAGTTTCCCTGTGGTACTCAAAACACTATGCTATTAATCAACTATGTTTGAATATATTAGCTGTATTCTGAAAAGATGTTAGGAATTCTCCCCACTCCCAAGTATTTTCCTCTGTAAGTGTACATTGTGGTTGTCTTGAATCTTTAGAATTTTAACTTTTTGTAGGGGTTAATTAGCAAAGAAATTAATTACACTACATTCTGGAATGAAGGGATTGAATATGATTTCATTACTACATCCACACTTGGTAAAATGGTGGCCATCAGAACCACTTAAATTGTGAACAGAGAAGAAGGAAGAGGAGTAGAGTACTAGCAGCAGAACAAGGTGCCCCAAAACATAATTACCAACAACTGACAAGTACCACTCTTGAGAGGCTTCTCATCAGGTCTGCAGAGCCCAGCAGCAGGGAGTCCAGTATTTATTTACATGATGTGTCTTGGTTCAGGCAGGTGAAGAAGGGAAGATCTGGCTCCAAGAAGGGGAGTTAAGGATGCAGGTGTCAGAACTACAGGCCCTGAGGAGGGCTGCTAAGAGCAAGGTGTGAACCAGTCCTTGAGGGATACCAAAGGAGAGATTCAGTGTACAACATAAAGTGTAAAGGACCTTAATAATTACAGCTGAATGATAAGGTCAGGGCTTGAAAGAACCATGAATTCAACTCATCTGTAAAGTTCTCTATCAATTTTAGGACTCACCATCAAGTACAGGGAACTGGAGTGCATTTCAGATCCTAAACTTTGGGGGATTCCTCTTTGCAGGACTGCAGTCACTCCATTTTCACTGCTGTGTGACTAGGCACCCTCAGACTGAAGACAGAGAATGCACTTTCTTGTGTCTCTTCTCTCACTACATGGTTGTGCAGCTATGATGGAAAAATAAAGATGAATTAGTATAATAATAAGGAATATTTAAATGCAAGACTATGCTAAATGTTTTTAATATGCATTATATCATTCAATTCGTAAATTCTAAAACCATTTGGGAGCTTCACAGGTGGTGCTAGTGGTAAAGTATCTGTCTGCATTGCAGAGCGTGTATTCAATCCCTGGGACAGGAAGATACCCTGGAGAAGGAAATGGCAATCCACTCCTGTATTCTTGCCTGGAAAATACCTTGGACAGGAGAACCTGGCATGCTACAGTCCACAGGGTCCCAAAGAGTTGGATACAACTGAGTGTGAAAGCAAAACCATTAGGAAACTGAAGTAGAAGAGCTGGGATTTGGGTCTTTCTTGAAGGCTCTTAGCACTTGAGGTTTCTAAATATAAACATAAACTGTGCACCTCTTGAAAAATGGGGCAACCAGTTTCTCATCTTCTCTCACAATCATGCAATTAAAAAATTGCCTGGTGATTGACATTTTTGAGTTTCCTTCATGCTGATTTTGACTCAGTGATAATTTTTTAAAAGGAATTTCCTGATATGGCTTTGATTTTGGACATACCCAGTGGGGAATGTTTGTGGAAGAGGTTGTACAGCATCATAAATGATTGTATAGCCATCTGCTTCCAATAGATCTTGGTTTAAATCTAGTTTTCTATTATATCAGGTCTGTGTCTCCAGGAAAGGCTCATCTTCTCTAAGTCATATTTTCTTCATTTGTACAATGGGAATAATAAATAGGGATTTTTTTTTTAAAGATTTATTTATTGGATACCAAAGGAGAGATTCAGTGTACAACATAAAGTGTAAAGGACCTTAATAATTACAGCTGAATGATAAGGTCAGGGCTTGAAAGAACCATGAATTCAACTCATCTGTAAAGTTCTCTATCAATTTTAGGACTCACCATCAAGTACAGGGAACTGGAGTGCATTTCAGATCCTAAACTTTGGGGGATTCCTCTTTGCAGGACTGCAGTCACTCCATTTTCACTGCTGTGTGACTAGGCACCCTCAGACTGAAGACAGAGAATGCACTTTCTTGTGTCTCTTCTCTCACTACATGGTTGTGCAGCTATGATGGAAAAATAAAGATGAATTAGTATAATAATAAGGAATATTTAAATGCAAGACTATGCTAAATGTTTTTAATATGCATTATATCATTCAATTCGTAAATTCTAAAACCATTTGGGAGCTTCACAGGTGGTGCTAGTGGTAAAGTATCTGTCTGCATTGCAGAGCGTGTATTCAATCCCTGGGACAGGAAGATACCCTGGAGAAGGAAATGGCAATCCACTCCTGTATTCTTGCCTGGAAAATACCTTGGACAGGAGAACCTGGCATGCTACAGTCCACAGGGTCCCAAAGAGTTGGATACAACTGAGTGTGAAAGCAAAACCATTAGGAAACTGAAGTAGAAGAGCTGGGATTTGGGTCTTTCTTGAAGGCTCTTAGCACTTGAGGTTTCTAAATATAAACATAAACTGTGCACCTCTTGAAAAATGGGGCAACCAGTTTCTCATCTTCTCTCACAATCATGCAATTAAAAAATTGCCTGGTGATTGACATTTTTGAGTTTCCTTCATGCTGATTTTGACTCAGTGATAATTTTTAAGAGGAATTTCCCTGATATGGCTTTGATTTTGGACATACCCAGTGGGGAATGTTTGTGGAAGAGGTTGTACAGCATCATAAATGATTGTATAGCCATCTGCTTCCAATAGATCTTGGTTTAAATCTAGTTTTCTATTATATCAGGTCTGTGTCTCCAGGAAAGGCTCATCTTCTCTAAGTCATATTTTCTTCATTTGTACAATGGGAATAATAAATAGGGATTTTTTTTTTAAAGATTTATTTATTTATTTATTTATTTAGGTGGGGGTGGGGTGGGGATGGAGGGGAGCAGGTGGGCCACTTCTATTGGTCTTTCATTTGTCCATTTTCATCCATCTTTGTTCTTTGGCCCGTGTGGGCCTCCCATTGCGGTGGCCTCTGTCGTTACAGAGCACCGGCTCTGGGCGCATGCGCACCAGAGCTCTGGCTCGGTAATTGGACACATCAGTCCAGCCTCTCCGCGGCACGTGGCATCTTCCAAGGCCAGGGCTCGAACAGGCGCCCCTTGCACTGCAGGGCAGTGTCCTTACCCACTGGACCACCAGGGAAGCCCAAATAGGGATATTTTGAGTATTAAATGAGATAATGTGTATAAGGAGACATAGTTCCTGCTCTGTGCAGCTCTAGGTCAAGTGAAGGTGTATAAACAACACACGAACAAAACTGAAGCAGAAATGGAAGCCACACATATATCAGCAAATTATAATGTTTTGTGAGAAAAATAATGATTTTATTTGATATGGAAAGGTGATAAGGGATATGATTCTAATTGATTTCATATTTTATCTCAAATATGGCAAGTATTTGAAGGCTTTTAAGAAAGAGTATCAAGTAATTTTCACCTTAAATTGACCATTTTGACTGTTGTGTGAAGGGTGGATGGAAGGAGGAGGACAAAATAGGGCAAAAGCGTGGAGGCCAGGTAAGTAGTTAGAATGAAAAGAGACATGCAGGTGAATTCAAGTAATGTTTTGAGGGTTGGATTGATCGGATTTTATAATGGACTAGATATAGGAGTTAAGGACAAGTATTAAGGATGGTTCTCACTTTCCTGGCTTTAGCAATTGAGATGGAAAAGTCTAGTGATGGAACAGATTTGGTGTGGGAGAAGGTTGACCAAGAGTTCAGTTTGGGAGCTACTGAATTTTAGAAATCTTTGAGATATTTAAGCATATGTATAGAAGAGGCAGCAGGCTATCATGTCTGAGGTCTGTTCTAGACTCACACACTCAGGAAACATTAGAATGTATATATGGCTTCATAACCATGAGAAAGGACAAGAGAGGAGCATGTAGAGAAGTAGGTGAAAAAATAAGCCTAAAGATATCTGATATTAGAACATAGAGAAACTTTTTTTTTTTTAAGTGTGAGTGACAAAAATAGAAAATGAAGATTATTGTCTGAATGGCACAATTTTATACTTCAATAGGAAGTTTGATTTTCTACTCTTTTCTGCCTAATTGTATCTTATTTGTCTAATAAGGTGAACATTTCTGGGTAGAAATCATGATTCTTCTTCCTCTGGTGCTTTATATTGTAAGAGTCCAATAAATGTTTTTGATTGGTTTGAGAAAAGAGATGATAAAATAAGAATTCTAACGGACATCAGAATACTGAAAGTTGTCTTACCTTCCGTATCAAGTCCCTATAGTCTTTTAATAGACCGTTACGAGGATTTTAGCCCATCTCTTTGCTAAGAGGGAAGGAAATTTTTCATAGCAAAACCATTTTCTTCCTTGTCTGCTTAAATCAGATATCTTATTTGTCAGTAGATTAAGGCCATTCAATTGCAATAAAGACTCTAAATCATAGGTTGACAAAATAGGCAAGGATCTGATTATGTTTCTGGACCTATTGAATGGCTAATCAGAACTATAATCTTTACTTGATTACATTTAAAAGTGGTAACACTTCAGGTTTGTATCAGTTAATCATGAAACCAAAAAATCTATTAAAATACTTCATAGCCTTTATACCACCTGCCCACTAGTAGAGTAATTACTGAAAGGCAGAAAGATGAGTAAGGAGGAAGATTATTTCTAAGAGGATTTTAGTTTTAATACTTAGTTAAATTATGACCACATGATTGTTGAGCCAGAGATCTGCAGGAAAAATGAAAGAGATTTAGTAGAAGATAACAACTGAGGTTTAAAAGTAAGAACTAGAGGTGATTGTGTTTATCACTTGAGTGTAGTAATGCTCCCCCCTCTAGTTTTTCATGTATTTTATTTGGGGAACTAGACATTCATGAAATGAGCCTTTTAACCCAAAACAGAACAAACAAGAAAATAAATCCCATTCTTTGATAACATATATTGTATTGCTCTAGGTTGGCTCATGTAACCTTCAAGGTGTATGTGTGACTTCTTACATTATAGAAAAAGTAGTCAATAGATGATGTTATGTTTCTTAATGTTTTTTTAGTATTTTAATGTAAGAATACAAAGCACATGTGTGTGCTGTATGTCCTGAGTCACTTTAGTTGTGTCTGATTCTTTGCAACCCTATGGATCATAGCCCACTGGGCTCCTCTGTCTGTGGGATTCTCCAGGCAAGAATACTGGAGTGGATTGCCATGCCCTCCTCCAGGGGATCTTCCTGACCCAGGGATCAAATCCATGTCTCCTGCAGCTCCTACTTTCCAGGTGGATTCTTTTACTGCTCAGCCTCTGGGGAAGCCCACATATGTGTGTACATCTGCATATGCATATATGGAATATATTACCTCTATGAGATATAAAGAGATGTGTGTGTGTATGCATTCCAAAAACTACTACAAGTAATTTTCAATTACTGAGGTTATCTATGCACCAAAGATTTTTCTATGTAGACAAGCTTATGCGTGTTTTCTCTATTTCAACTATTTTTCTTACCTTCTTTCCTCTTTTCTTTCCATCCTTCCTTCCTTTGTTTCCATATTTGCAAATGGTACAAGATGTAATAGACGTTATTTTCTAATTTCCTAATTATGCTTCTACTTTTTCACTTTAAGTGTGATTTTTAAAATTTGTTATAATATTAATGGTATTATAGTGGTTTTAGAGCCAAGATACCTGAGTTCAAGCTTCAGTTTAATAATTTACTAGCTGACAAGTTCTTTCTGAGTCTTTATGACATAGTTTCCTTGTCTATAGAATGAAGGTAAGAATAGTGCTAATCCCAGAGGACTGTTGTGAGGATTAAGTGAGCACATGGAAAAGGACAAGAACAGAGACAAAGTGCTCAGCATGTCAGTGCATGTTAGCTATTGGTATTGTCCTTATAGTTTCACTTGCTAAAGGTCTTTTATGTTGTTTGAAATAATGCAATATGGGTATGAATTTACTAATTGCTGTAATGAATCTCTGCTTCCTTTTTATCTGCTCTAAGTTTTTGCATTTGGAAGAGTTCTACCTTAAAACAAAGCCAGTTCTCCTACTTACAAATTCTTCTGATCAGTACTTTGCCTAACCTAAAACCCCCTTAATAGTTTTACCTTTATGTTCTCATTGAGGTAACATTGTTTTATAACATTATGTAAGTTTCATGAGAACATTATATTTCTATTGCTGTACACACGACAGCATGCTCACCACCAGAAATTTGGTTTCCATTTGTCACCACGTGGTTGGTCCCCTTTCACATCACCCTCTCCCTGGCCCTCTCCTCTGATAACCACCAGTCTGTTCTCTTTGTCTATGGGTTTCTTTTTGTTTGGTTTGTTCATCTATTTTGTTTGTGTTTTTTATATTCTACATATGAGTGAAATCATACTGTATTTGTCTTTCTCTGCCTGAAATCTTATTTCACTTAGCATAACACCCTCAAAGTCCATTGATGTTGAAAATAGCAGAATTTTATCTTTTCTGTGACTGAGTGGTATTCCTGTATTTGTGTGTTTTGGCATCAGCTTTTTTTTTTTTTTTTTTTTTTTTTAACTTTATTTTACTTTTAACTTTTACAGAGTTTTGTTGTTCACAGACATGCATGTTCTCAGATTAGTCACATGTATATCCCCCCCTTCCCTCCCCTCCCGACCATCACACAGCACCCCTGAAGGATCCCCTTTTCTCACAGAGCAATGACTAGAGCTATTTTCTTCACTTATGATAGTACAGGCCTTCATACTACTTCCTTTACGCCTCTCACCCTCTGTTCCTTCCCCACAATGTCCATATGTCCACTGTCCATGTCTGTCTTTCTGTCGCTTCACTGCATGTGCCATCATCACCATCCTACTAGATTCCATATATATGTGTTAATATACTGTATTTGTCCTTCTCTTTCTGACTGACTTCACTTTTGATGATACGTTCTAGATCCAGCCACCTCATCAGGGTTGATTCTTCTGCATTTCTCTTTACAGCTGTGTAGTATTCCATTGTATATATGTACCAGAGCTTTTGGATCCATTCGTTCGTCGATGGGCATCTAGGTTCCTTCCATGTTCTAGCTATTGTATAGAGAGCTGCAATGAACATTGGGGTACAGGTGCTTCTTTCAGTTTTGATTTCGTCAGGGTATAAGCCTAAGAGTGGAATTGCTGGGTCATATGGTGCTTCTATTTTTAGTTTTTTAAGAAATCTCCAAACTGTCTTCCATAGAGGCTGTATCAATTTACACTCCCACCAGCAATGCAGAAGTGTTCCCTTTTCTCCGCAGCCTCTCCAGCATTTATTGTCTGTCGATTTGTGGATGATGGCCATTCTGACGGGTGTGAGGTGATATCTCATTGTAGTTTTGATTTGCATTTCTCTAATTATTAGTGAAGTTGAGCATCGTTTCATGTGTTTTTGGGCCATCTGTATGTCATCGTTGGAGAGGTGTCTGTTTAGGTCCTTTTCCCATTTTTTGATTGGGTTGTTCGTTTTTGCAGTGCTGAGTTGTCTGAGTTGCTTGTAGATTTTGGAGATTAATTCTTTGTCTGTTGTTTCATTTGCTATGATTTTCTCCCACTCTGTGGGGTGTCTGTTCAGCTTTTTTGTAATTTCTTTAGCTGTGCAAAAGCTTTTAAGTTTCATGAGGTCCCACATGTTCATTTGTCTTTTTAGTTCCACTATTCTAGTAGGTGGGTCAGAGAAGATCTTGCTTTGATTAATGTCCTTGAGTGTATTGCCTATATTCTCCTCTAAGAGTTTGATGGTTTCTGGCTTTACATTTAAGTCTTTAATCCATTTTGAGTTGATCTTTGTGTATGGTGTCAGGGTATGTTCCAACTTCATTTTCTTGCATGTAGCTGTCCAATTTTCCCAGCACCATTTGTTGAAGAGGCTGTCTTTGTCCCATTTTATATGTTCGCCTCCTTTGTCAAAAATAAGGTACCCATAGGTGCGTGGGTTTATCTCTGGGTTCTCGATCTTGTTCCATTCGTCGATATTTCTGTTTTTGTGCCAGTACCATACTGTTTTGATGACTGTTGCTTTGTAGTAGAGTCTGAAGTTGGGGAGGCTGATCCCCCCAGCTCCATTCTTCTTCCTGAGGATTGCTTTGGCTATTCGAGGTCTTTTGTGTTTCCATATGAACTGTGTTATTCGTTGGTCTAGTTCTGTGAAGAATGTTATTGGAAGTTTGATAGGGATCGCATTGAATCTATAGATGACATTTGGTAGTGGTCTTCCTTTTAGTCAGGGTATAAGCCTAAGAGTGGAATTGCTGGGTCATATGGTGCTTCTATTTTTAGTTTTTTAAGAAATCTCCAAACTGTCTTCCATAGAGGCTGTATCAATTTACACTCCCACCAGCAATGCAGAAGTGTTCCCTTTTCTCCGCAGCCTCTCCAGCATTTATTGTCTGTCGATTTGTGGATGATGGCCATTCTGACGGGTGTGAGGTGATATCTCATTGTAGTTTTGATTTGCATTTCTCTAATTATTAGTGAAGTTGAGCATCGTTTCATGTGTTTTTGGGCCATCTGTATGTCATCGTTGGAGAGGTGTCTGTTTAGGTCCTTTTCCCATTTTTTGATTGGGTTGTTCGTTTTGCCAGTGCTGAGTTGTCTGAGTTGCTTGTAGATTTTGGAGATTAATTCTTTGTCTGTTGTTTCATTTGCTATGATTTTCTCCCACTCTGTGGGGTGTCTGTTCAGCTTTTTTGTAATTTCTTTAGCTGTGCAAAAGCTTTTAAGTTTCATGAGGTCCCACATGTTCATTTGTCTTTTTAGTTCCACTATTCTAGTAGGTGGGTCAGAGAAGATCTTGCTTTGATTAATGTCCTTGAGTGTATTGCCTATATTCTCCTCTAAGAGTTTGATGGTTTCTGGCTTTACATTTAAGTCTTTAATCCATTTTGAGTTGATCTTTGTGTATGGTGTCAGGGTATGTTCCAACTTCATTTTCTTGCATGTAGCTGTCCAATTTTCCCAGCACCATTTGTTGAAGAGGCTGTCTTTGTCCCATTTTATATGTTCGCCTCCTTTGTCAAAAATAAGGTACCCATAGGTGCGTGGGTTTATCTCTGGGTTCTCGATCTTGTTCCATTCGTCGATATTTCTGTTTTTGTGCCAGTACCATACTGTTTTGATGACTGTTGCTTTGTAGTAGAGTCTGAAGTTGGGGAGGCTGATCCCCCCAGCTCCATTCTTCTTCCTGAGGATTGCTTTGGCTATTCGAGGTCTTTTGTGTTTCCATATGAACTGTGTTATTCGTTGGTCTAGTTCTGTGAAGAATGTTATTGGAAGTTTGATAGGGATCGCATTGAATCTATAGATGACATTTGGTAGTATGGTCATTTTCACAATATTGATTCTCCCCACCCAGGAACACGGAATATTTCTCCATCTGTTTAACTCTTCTTTAATGTCTCTCATGAGTGTCTTGTAATTTTCTGTGTACAGTTCTTTTGTTTCTTTGGGTAGGTTTATTCCTAGATATTTGATTCTTTTGGTTGCGATGGTGAAGGGAATTGCCTCTTTGATTTCATTTTCTGATTTTTCATTGTTTGTGTATAGGAATGCCAGTGATTTCTGTATATTGATTTTGTATCCTGCGACTTTGCTGAATTCGCTGATTAACTCTAGTAGTTTTGTAACCGTGTCTTTGGGATTTTCTATGTATAATATCATGTCATCTGCAAATAGAGAGAGTTTGACTTCTTCTTTTCCAATCTGGATTCCTTTGATTTCTTTCTCTTCTCTTATTGCTATTGCTAGAACTTCCAGGACTATGTTGAATAAGAGTGGTGAAAGTGGACACCCTTGTCTTGTTCCTGATCTTAGAGGAAATGCTTTGAGTTTTTCACCATTGAGGATAATGTTCGCTGTGGGCTTCTCATATATGGCTTTCACTATGTTAAGATAAGTTCCTTCTATGCCCATTTTTTGAAGAGTTTTTATCATAAATGGATGCTGTACTTTGTCAAAGGCTTTTTCTGCATCTATTGAGATGATCACGTGATTTTTGTCTTTCAATTTGTTGATATGATGTATCACATTGATTGATTTGCGGATGTTGAAGAATCCGTGCATGCCTGGGATGAACCCAACTTGATCGTGATGAATGAGCTTTTTGATGTGTTGCTGAATTCTGTTTGCTAGGATTTTGTTGAGGATTTTGGCATCTAGATTCATCAGTGAAATTGGCCTATAATTTTCTTTTTTTGTGATGTCTTTGCCTGGCTTTGGTATCAGGGTGATGGTGGCCTCGTAGAATGTGTTTGGAAGTGTTCCTTCCTGGGCAATTTTTTGGAAGAGTTTTAGAAGGACAGGCATTAGCTCTTCTTTAAATGTTTGGTAGAATTCACTTGTGAAACCATCTGGCCCTGGGCTTTTATTTTTGGGCATATTTTTGATCACAAGGTCGATTTCTGAGCTTGTAAATGGCTTGTTCATAGTTTCTATTTCTTCCTGGTTGAGTCTTGGGAGATTAATCTTTTCCAAGAAACTGTCCATTTCTTCCAGGTTGTCCAGTTTGTTGCCATAGAGTTGTTCATAATAGTCTCTTATAATCCTTTGGATTTCTGCATTCTCTGTTGTAATCTCTCCTTTTTCATTTTTGATTTTGGTGATCTGGTTCTTCTCTCTCTTTTTCTTGATGAGTCTGGCCAGTGGTGTGTCGATTTTATTGACTTTTTCGAAGAACCTGCTTTTTGTTTTATTTATCTTTACTATTGTTTCTTTTGTTTCTTTTTCATTTATTTCTGCTCTGATCTTTATGATTTCCCTTCTTCTGCTGGCTTTGGGGTGTTTTTGTTCTTCTTTCTCCAGTTTTTTTAAGCGTAAGGTAAGGTCGTCTGTTTGAGATTTTCCTAGTTTCTTGAGGTGGGATTGTATTGCTATAAACTTCCCTCTTAGAACTGCTTTTGCAGTATCCCATAGGTTTTGCACTGTTGTGTGTTCATTGTCATTTTCTTCTAGGAATTTTTTTATTTCTTCTTTGATTTCCTCAATGATCAGTTGGTTTTTTAGGTATGTGTTGTTTAATCTCCATGTGTTTGTGTTTTTAGCGGTTTTTTTCCTGTAGTTGATCTCTAGTCTCACTGCATTGTGGTCCGAGAAGATGGTTGATAGAATTTCAGTTTTCTTGAATTGACTGAGCATTGATTTGTGGCCCAAGATGTGGTCTATCCTGGAGAATGTTCCGTGAGCACTTGAGAAGAAAGTGTATTCTTCTGCTTTTGGATGGAAAGTCCTAAAGATATCAATGAGGTCCATTTCTTCTAGTGTGGCATTTAAGGCTTGTGTTTCTTTATTTTCTGTTTGGATGATCTGTCCATTGGTGTGAGAGGAGTGTTAAAGTCTCCTACTATGATTGTGTTGCTGTCAATGTCTTCTTTTATGTCTGAAAGTGTTTGTCTTATGTATTGGGGTGCTCCTGCGTTGGGAGCATAGATATTTGTGATTGTTATGTCTTCTTCTTGGATGGATCCCTTAATCATGATGTAGTGACCTGCCTTGTCTCTTAGAATCTTCTTTACTTTAAAATCTATTTTATCTGATACGAGGATTGCTACTCCAGCTTTCTTTTGATTTCCATTTGCATGGAATATCTTTTTCCAGCCTCTCACTTTCAGTCTATGAGTGTCTCTAGGTCTGAAATGAGTTTCCTGGAGGCAGCATATGTATGGGTCATGTTTTTGGATCCATTCAGCCACTCTGTGTCTTTTGGTTGGGGCGTTTAGTCCATTGACATTCAAAGTAATTATTGATACAAATGATCCTATTGTCATCTTCTTAGATGTTATGATGGATTTGTTTCGTGGATCTTCTCCTTTTATACTTGTTTTCTATATAAGTCCCTTTAACACTTGTTGTAAGGCTGGTTTGGTGTGACTAAATTCTTTTAATTTTTGCTTGTCTGTAAAGCTTTTGATTTCTCCATCAATTTTGAAGGAGATCCTTGTAGGGTAGAGGATTCTTGGTTGCAGATTATTCTCTTTCAACCGTTTAAATGTGTCCTGCCATTCCCTTCTGGCCTGCAGAGTTTCTGTTGAGAGATCAGCTGTTAAACGGATGGGCTTTCCCTTGTATGTCACTAAGCTTGTACTTTCAGTTTCTATTGACTGAGGGGCTCCATGTGTTTGTGTTTTTAGCGGTTTTTTTCCTGTAGTTGATCTCTAGTCTCACTGCATTGTGGTCCGAGAAGATGGTTGATAGAATTTCAGTTTTCTTGAATTGACTGAGCATTGATTTGTGGCCCAAGATGTGGTCTATCCTGGAGAATGTTCCGTGAGCACTTGAGAAGAAAGTGTATTCTTCTGCTTTTGGATGGAAAGTCCTAAAGATATCAATGAGGTCCATTTCTTCTAGTGTGGCATTTAAGGCTTGTGTTTCTTTATTTTCTGTTTGGATGATCTGTCCATTGGTGTGAGAGGAGTGTTAAAGTCTCCTACTATGATTGTGTTGCTGTCAATGTCTTCTTTTATGTCTGAAAGTGTTTGTCTTATGTATTGGGGTGCTCCTGCGTTGGGAGCATAGATATTTGTGATTGTTATGTCTTCTTCTTGGATGGATCCCTTAATCATGATGTAGTGACCTGCCTTGTCTCTTAGAATCTTCTTTACTTTAAAATCTATTTTATCTGATACGAGGATTGCTACTCCAGCTTTCTTTTGATTTCCATTTGCATGGAATATCTTTTTCCAGCCTCTCACTTTCAGTCTATGAGTGTCTCTAGGTCTGAAATGAGTTTCCTGGAGGCAGCATATGTATGGGTCATGTTTTTGGATCCATTCAGCCACTCTGTGTCTTTTGGTTGGGGCGTTTAGTCCATTGACATTCAAAGTAATTATTGATACAAATGATCCTATTGTCATCTTCTTAGATGTTATGATGGATTTGTTTCGTGGATCTTCTCCTTTTATACTTGTTTTCTATATAAGTCCCTTTAACACTTGTTGTAAGGCTGGTTTGGTGTGACTAAATTCTTTTAATTTTTGCTTGTCTGTAAAGCTTTTGATTTCTCCATCAATTTTGAAGGAGATCCTTGTAGGGTAGAGGATTCTTGGTTGCAGATTATTCTCTTTCAACCGTTTAAATGTGTCCTGCCATTCCCTTCTGGCCTGCAGAGTTTCTGTTGAGAGATCAGCTGTTAAACGGATGGGCTTTCCCTTGTATGTCACTAGTTGCTTTTCCCTTGCTGCTTTGAGAATTCTATCTTTGTGTTTAATTTGTGTTAACTTCATTAATATGTGTCTTGGTGTGTTTCTTCTCGGATTGATTCTGTTAGGTACTCTTTGTGCTTCTTGGACTTGATTGACTATTTCCTTTCCCATGTTGGGGAAATTTTCAACTATAATCTCTTCAAAAATTTTCTCATAGCCTTTCTTTCTTTCTTCTTCTTCTGGAACCCCTATAATTCGAATATTGGTGCGTTTGATATTATCCCAGAGGTCTCTGAGGCTGTCCTCTGCTCTTTTCATTCTTTGAGCTAGAGTCTGTTTTTCAGCAGTTACTTCCACCATTTTATCTTCCCGCTCACTTATCCGGTCTTCTGTCTCAGATACTCTGCTCTTGATTCCTTCTACTGTGTTTTTCAGTTCAGCAATTGAGTTGTTTGTCTCTGTTACTTTTTTGGTAAGTTCTTGTATTTCTTTATTCAGTGTGTTAGTTGTATCTTGCAATTTCTCTGAAATTCTGTTTTCAGTGTCTTTGATCATCTTTACTATCATTCTTCTGAAATCACTTTCAGAAATTTTGTCCAAATTCTCTTCATTAATTTGATCTTGTGTGTTTGTGAATTGTTCCTTCGCTTGTGTGGTATTTCTCTGCCGTTTCATTGTTATTATTAATTTTTTAAAACTGATTCTGTTTGGGATTTCCTTTTCCCAGACTTTGAGTTACGTCTGTTGGTGTTTGTTGTTTGGATGGGGCTTCTATTCTGGGTGATGCTGGTGATTGGGTGATGTCAGGACTTGTATACAAGTGATTACCTTTGCTGGCGTTCTCACTTGTATACTGCTCTTTAGTGTTATGCGTTCTCTAGTATTGTAGAGTTTTGGAGTCAGTGCACCCTCCTTAAAACCCCGGGGCTTGTTGCCTGAGCAGGGAATGAAGATTTCACGGCTGGTTTGTTATGGCATTAAATGATATTAAAACATATATATGCAAATGAGAAACAGAAGGTATACCTTTGACAAATGGCACTTTAAAAATTATGCAAGTACTATCTAGCGTATTGAATTATACACATAAACATATACAGCTATAACATAACCCAAGCATTCCAATTAAAAATACAGTACAATACGTTAGTACGGCAAATAGAGAAATCCAAGAATGATATCCACAAGTTAATAAGCAAACTAAGTAGAGAACCAATTGGAGAATAATGCTAGAGCAGGATCCCCGTTGGGGATAAGGCAATGAGGACAGAACAGACTAAGAAATATAGTGGGGAAAGGGAAAAAGAGAAAGGGAGGATAGAAGAGAAATATAGAATAATATTGCAAAGTTAAATATAGGGAGATAAAGATTTGTATGTATTAGAATTTAGTGCTATAGGGAAGGATCTTAAGAGAAAGCAAAGAATTATAGAGAAGGTAGTAGTACAAATGAAAAAATTATTAAAAATTAAAAGATCTAAATTTTATAGAAAAATATAGAAAAACAAAGCAAAAATAATAAAAACAAACAAAACCCCCACAGAACCTTAAAAGGCCAATGGGGAACCAGAAGTTTATACCAAAATAAAATGTGTGGTTTAAAAGGAAAAAAAAAAAAAAATTTATGTAAACTTGAATATATTCAGTCTTACTGATAAGATTAGTAGCTTCAATAGAATTCAGTGAAGGAAATGAACACACCCACTCTCTCTCTCACATACACCCCCAAGAAAAGAAAAAAAGAAAAAAAAAAAAAAAAAACGGTGGGTGCGCTGAGTGGGTGTGGAAAAAAGAGAGAGAGGAAAAAAAATTGAAACAAAGTAATACAATACAAAAAATGAAATTTTAAAGTCCAGCAGTAACTCCAGCTTCAGACAAAACATGAAAATAGTGTTTATGTTCTTCTGTCTCTTGCTGACTATTCAGGAGTTATCAGTCTTTTTCTTGCCTCTGGCAGTGGTTGGATCTGAAGACCTCTTTGACTGCTTGTTTGTTTCAGCCTATTCCAGAATTAAAAGGCCCGCCCAGGCTGGCCCTGGGAGTTTCTTAATTCAAATCCCTTTTCTTGCTGGGTGGAGCTAAGTTCCTTCCCTGTAGCTTGACCAGCAGCCCTGCAGTTTGACCAGCAGCCAAACTACAGTAGGGAAAATGGCGTCTGTCTCACAAAGGATTTATTCCCACACGCTCTATGGGAAGTACTTCCACAGTGCCCCCGACCCTGCTGCAGGCCCCCGTCGACCCCCGCCACCGCGGGAGACGTCAGGTTACTCAGAGGTGAGTCTGGCTCAGTCCCATGCAGGATCGCTACTCCTCTCCCGGATCACAGCAGAGACTTTCCAGGCCTCCGTACCTCCCGGCTCAGGAGTCAAGTATGATAGATATAGTGCTATAGGAAGGGAAAAGAGAAAGGGAGGATAGAAGAGAAATATAGAATAATATTGCAAAGTTAAATATAGGGAGATAAAGATTTGTATGTATTAGAATTTAGTGCTATAGGGAAGGAGCTTAAGAGAAAGCAAAGAATTATAGAGAAGGTAGTAGTACAAATGAAAAAATTATTAAAAATTAAAAGATCTAAATTTTATAGAAAAATATAGAAAAACAAAGCAAAAATAAATAAAAACAAACAAAACTCCCACAGAACCTTAAAAGGCCAATGGGGAACCAGAAGTTTATACCAAAATAAAATGTGTGGTTTAAAAGGAAAAAGAAAAAAAAAATTTATGTAAACTTGAATATATTCAGTCTTACTGATAAGATTAGTAGCTTCAATAGAATTCAGTGAAGGAAATGAACACACCCACTCTCTCTCTCACACACACCCCCAAGAAAAGAAAAAAAAAAAAAAAAAAAACGGTGGGTGCGCTGAGTGGGTTTGGAAAAAAGAGAGAGAGAAAAAAAATTGAAACAAAGTAATACAATACAAAAAATGAAATTTTAAAGTCCAGCAGTAACTCCAGCTTCAGACAAAACATGAAAATAGTGTTTATGTTCTTCTGTCTCTTGCTGACTATTCAGGAGTTATCAGTCTTTTTCTTGCCTCTGGCAGTGGTTGGATCTGAAGACCTCTTTGACTGCTTGTTTGTTTCAGCCTATTCCAGAATTAAAAGGCCCGCCCAGGCTGGCCCTGGGAGTTTCTTAATTCAAATCCCTTTTCTTGCTGGGTGGAGCTAAGTTCCTTCCCTGTAGCTTGACCAGCAGCCCTGCAGTTTGACCAGCAGCCAAACTACAGTAGGGAAAATGGCGTCTGTCTCACAAAGGATTTATTCCCACACGCTCTATGGGAAGTACTTCCACAGTGCCCCCGACCCTGCTGCAGGCCCCCGTCGACCCCCGCCACCGCGGGAGACGTCAGGTTACTCAGAGGTGAGTCTGGCTCAGTCACATGCAGGATCGCTATTCCTCTCTCCCGGATCACAGCGCGCAGAGACTTTCCAGTCCTCCTCGGCGGCTCTGTGATCGGGTTAATGGTAACCTTCTCCAAAGGGAACTGAGCGCCGCCCTTCCGAGGCCTGCTCAAGGGCACTTCTAGCTCAAGGGGGCACCCGGACCCTCCAAAGCAGGTCTGGCTCAGTCCCTTTTGGGTGTTAGTGCTCCTCTCCCGGGTTTTGATCTGCAACAGGCTTTGCGGCTTTGGCCCGCCCAGCCTCTTCGGCGGGTATGAGATTTGACTTTTAAAAGTGCGATTGCGCCCATCCTACCGTCTTGATGCGGCTTCTCCTTTGTTCTTCGATGTGGGGTGTCCTTTCTGTGATCAGATCCAGCCTCCTTTCGTCGATGGTTTCCCAGGAACTCGTCGCAATTCAGGCGATTTTGCAGGAGAGATGAGTGCACGTCCTTCTACGCCGCCATCTTAGCTCCACCTGGCATCAGCTTTCCTTTCCAGCCCCATTTCATGTCTTATCCTTATTTAGATTTCTATTTTCTTATACATTTAATTTACATTATTTTAATAAAACATACATGCCCCCCTTATAAAACAAATTTAATCAGTTTTGAACAGGGCAGGGTTAATTAATTACAGGTCAAAAATAAAAACAAATGAAGCAATTTAAAAGTTAGGGATGGTGTGAATTAAGATAAGCTTTTAGGTTATAAGTGACTTTGCAATTGGCAAGAGGATTTTATCAATATTAAAAGGCATCAAACACCCCATGAAAGATAATGTCCTATTGGGAGAGAACTTTGTTAAGCTGGAACAAAACTCTTCATTTTGTTCATTTGTGGTTCAGACCTGCTCTGATATAAAGGTGGGAAGGAAGGAAAGACAATGCCAAAGGAATAGATGAATAAATAGATAAGAATCTTCAAAGTAGTTTTTGCTGCCTACCAGTGGGTCCTTGGTGCATTATGAAATCACTTGCATATCCCTGAGGACTAGCTGACATCAGAATTGGGTATACTAGGGAACTATTTCCAGATCAGTAGGAAAGGTGTTGTTGAAAATGTTTGTCAGAACCACATAAAAGTTGAATCCTTCCTTGTCTGTGATTATGTTTCATCACACTGCACTTCTGGTCTCTGAATTCTCACAGAGGTGACTCTCTCCTGCTTATGTAAAGAACCCCATTATTCACTTTTTATTTACCTACCCGAATACCACCTCCTGGAGCAGGGCCTTGATCCGACAACTGAAGCCTGGGCATGTGCATGGGTAGGTAGTGTGTTAGCCTCTTAGCCCATACAGGACAGGTGAGGCTGGATACAAGGATTTAGAGCAGGCCTCAGGGTGATCTGTCTGCCTGAGCCAGCAGATAGGTCAGTCCTTCAGGCCCTGAGGGAGGCCTTAGCCAGGCAGGTTGTAAATGGCCATGTAGGTGTCTGCAGGACTGTATTTTTTTGGGACTGGGAGGCAGATGACCTTTAGATTCCTGAGAAAGTTCCTAATAAGTAGTATATTATAACTTTATTGCGCCAAATTCCCCTTTTCCTCTGAAGCATTCAACCAGACACTCCTCATTTACTGAACTCATAAAATGTTCACTAATGGATGGAACTAATTGTCCCCTAGTTTCAGACCTGGGTTCTGATGCCTCTCCTTTTTCTTATTACAGGTAGGATTGCGGCCAAATCATTATAGATGGTGCCAAGGTGTCCAGTTATGTACTTGAGAGGTCAGGGAGTGTCTTTTCTCTTCTGAAACATACAAATCAATTTATATCTTAAAATCACACTTAAAACTGGGTTTGTTTTGAAGTGCTACATAAAGTGATGAAGTTTTCCTTAAATTTTGTTGCCTCTCAGTGTTATAAACTCTGGTATGACACTTTGGTATAGTTAAGTAATAATATTCGTTCTTAATAATATATTAAGTAGTAATATTGGATCCCTAATGCAGAAAACTATTTCCTTGGATTAGTTCTTTGTTGGGGTTTTTGTTTTGTATTGTTTTTTCCCTCCCAATTTTAAAGTAGAAAAGAAAAGAATCAAGGATATCAGCATTTAAGCACACCATTGCTTAAATTTTGAATTTTGACATGAGGCAGAATAGTGCCTCCCCATAAGTGGGTGGGTGGTAAGAGGAGGAAGGGCAACATAAACATAATCTTAATTACTTGGAATACTTTGAAAAATATAATATCCATTTTCTCTATTCCTTATGGCTTGGGAAAGAGAAATGAGGAAAAGAATGGTATTGGTGAGCAAATACTTCTGGCTAGAAAGCATGCAACACTTTTTGAGATAAGACATTTGCTGATTTGCAAATACTCTTTGTGCTGGGCCTCGTCTGTGTTCAGAGGCATTCCTACTTCATTATCACCAGATGCAGAGTCTGGGAGAGGAGCAGTCCCTGCAGGCTGGTCTTCCTCAGGCTTGGTGTCCGCTGATTTCCACTTGGGTTTGGGGAATGAGAGGCACTGACACGTCAGAGGGAGGATGAAGGGGAAAGGCCAGGGTGTTTCTCCCCCTCTCTCCAGTTCGGGCAACAGCTCTCTCAGTGTCTGAGTCTCTTCCCTGGCCCTCCTTCTCAATGGATAGATCCGCAGTGGTGTCACTTTCCTGCAGGTAATGCTGCCTCTTGGGCTTCAGTAACCCGCCTCCTCCAGGCCCCCTGCTGCTAATCATCAAGTTGTGTCATCATACCCTCCTTGTTTGTCTCTCAGCTCTTTCATCACCTGGGGAACCAACCCCCTGTATTAAGTTTCCTCTGGTTTTAATAGTTAGCATCATTTTAAATTTTCCTGCTTCAAGCTAAATGCTGTGTCATTACAGCACTTAACCTTCTGCACAAAATAAAACTGAAAAGTGTTAAGTAGACCTTTTGTAGGATAATTAATGTTCATTCATTCAATCACAAGATGGAGAAAACCAACAAAGCTTCCTTAAGCAAAAGCATGTATTTAATGACTCTTTTAAGTAAAAGACCAAGGACAGTGGTCTCGTGGCATGACCAGACTTCATCTCGCTGGGATGAATTCTTGTTTGTTTTGTTCCCTTTGAATTGACATCATTCTCAGTCTTAGTCTCACCTGATCATAACACAAGTTCCAGAAGAAGAACTTACTTTCCCACCAGCCTCCTGGAGGTGGCCAGTCTTGGTTACTGGGTCAGCTTCCCTGGTTCTGCCCACTTCAGTGAAGCAGTCTCCTGTCAGGCACAGGTTACTCCACTTCCTGTCCAGCCCATAGAGCCAGGCTCCATCCTGTCTTGGTCCAGTTTTTCTGCTTACTGACGTCAACAGAGTGGTGTTGGTGCTTCTCTTTGAAGGTGTTGACAGAGCTTGTCCTGTGATTTGTGAAGTTTAAACCAAGTCTTAGGGAATGAAAAGAACTGCAATTCTTAATGATCACTAATGTTTGTAATGAACACATAACCTATCAGGCAGTGAAGCGAAGTGCATTTTTTTTTGTCACTTCACTATTTGTTTTGGAATATAAATAGAGGCTTTGGTAATTATCCATCCCTAGTAGAAATGTAAGCTCCCTTTAAACCACGGTGTAATATAAATTCACCAAAGGAAAGTCCACAAATGTAGAAGCAGAAAAACTAGGCAATAAGACTGGTAACATTTTAGGATGGTGTTAAATAGCACTCTTCTCTTCCTTTCTTGAGTTTAAAATCAGTTCAATTCAGTTGCTCAGTTGTATCCGACTCTTTATGACCTCATGGACTGCAGCACACCAGGCTTCCCTGTCCTTCACCATCTCCCAGAGCTTGCTCAAACTCATGTCCATTGACTCAGTGATGCCACCCAACCATCTCATTCTCTATCATCCCCTTCTCCTTTTGCTTTCTATTTTTCCCAGCATCAGGGTATTGTAGATAGGCAAAACAGTCAGAAAAATAATGAAATATCACTTTTATTGCTGGAAAGGTCTTTCCAAAGCAGACACACTCACTGAAAAGTGTTAAGTAGACCTTTGTAGGATAATTAATGTTCATTCATTCAATCACAAGATGGAGAAACCAACAAAGCTTCCTTAAGCAAAAGCATGTATTTAATGACTCTTTTAAGTAAAAGACCAAGGACAGTGGTCTCGTGGCATGACCAGACTTCATCTCGCTGGGATGAATTCTTGTTTGTTTTGTTCCCTTTGAATTGACATCATTCTCAGTCTTAGTCTCACCTGATCATAACACAAGTTCCAGAAGAAGAACTTACTTTCCCACCAGCCTCCTGGAGGTGGCCAGTCTTGGTTACTGGGTCAGCTTCCCTGGTTCTGCCCACTTCAGTGAAGCAGTCTCCTGTCAGGCACAGGTTACTCCACTTCCTGTCCAGCCCATAGAGCCAGGCTCCATCCTGTCTTGGTCCAGTTTTTCTGCTTACTGACGTCAACAGAGTGGTGTTGGTGCTTCTCTTTGAAGGTGTTGACAGAGCTTGTCCTGTGATTTGTGAAGTTTAAACCAAGTCTTAGGGAATGAAAAGAACTGCAATTCTTAATGATCACTAATGTTTGTAATGAACACATAACCTATCAGGCAGTGAAGCGAAGTGCATTTTTTTTTGTCACTTCACTATTTGTTTTGGAATATAAATAGAGGCTTTGGTAATTATCCATCCCTAGTAGAAATGTAAGCTCCCTTTAAACCACGGTGTAATATAAATTCACCAAAGGAAAGTCCACAAATGTAGAAGCAGAAAAACTAGGCAATAAGACTGGTAACATTTTAGGATGGTGTTAAATAGCACTCTTCTCTTCCTTTCTTGAGTTTAAAATCAGTTCAATTCAGTTGCTCAGTTGTATCCGACTCTTTATGACCTCATGGACTGCAGCACACCAGGCTTCCCTGTCCTTCACCATCTCCCAGAGCTTGCTCAAACTCATGTCCATTGACTCAGTGATGCCACCCAACCATCTCATTCTCTATCATCCCCTTCTCCTTTTGCTTTCTATTTTTCCCAGCATCAGGGTATTGTAGATAGGCAAAACAGTCAGAAAAATAATGAAATATCACTTTTATTGCTGGAAAGGTCTTTCCAAAGCAGACACACTCACTGAAGACTATTGCTTTACACTATTGAATCCCCAAAGAAGAAATGAGACAGGCCTTCAGAACTGCTTCAATTTACAAAATTTGAATAAAATTCATAGCTCAGGTAACAATATTGTATCGAGGTTAATTTTCCTGTTTTGATCATTTCTCTATGGTTATGTAAGACAGTGTTATATTGTTAGACTTTTTGTCTGACTCTTCTGGATGTTAGACAAAGTGCAGGTACAGAGAGCAAAGAAATCGGTAGACTTTCCTGTATCTGGATTGCTTGTTCCTGTGTATAAATGTAAATTTTGACCCTCAAAGGAAGTCTCCCTAGACTTTCTTTCAGAGATGCTTTCCTAACACCTCTTCTAAGTCACAGTTAATGTTGAATAGCAGAACCAAGACCCTCCAGTTTCCTTAAGGACCTTCCACCAATTTCTGGTCTCCCTGATGCATGGTCCTGCGAGTACTTCCCAGCAAATGCTCCATCCTCAATGTGAGGATTCTGCCATTATTCTTTTCTAATCTTGTTTGGTTCCCTGGTGGTATCAGCCCTTCAATCAGCAACATCTTACTGCCATTGTTGGCCATTGTATTTAGTTGCTTCCCATTGAAGACCTTGAGAGATTTCACTGGGCTGTGTAATCTCACAGACTTTAGATGAAACCTGATGTTGTGATGTCCTCCAATTCTCTCTCCAACATATGTTAATTTTCTGCAGTCTTTTGTCTGCCCACTCAGTCCTTCATCTCCTCCAAGGCACTGCCATCCCATTAGAGCTCTGAATCAGCCCTTTGGGCCCAAGGCTTCTGGTTCACTCTGAAGCTGTCAGCATCTAAAGGTATCCTCCCAGAATGAGGCTGGTCTCTTTTATCTTCTCAGGCTTATGCTGCTGATCACTGGGTACTGGTGTATGCATCTGCACATTATAGAAAATACATAACAGCTCATGTGTATACATGCTGATACACTCACACATATACCATGTGAATAGATTAAACTTAGCCTCTCATACTTCCAGCAGCAGAACCTATCTTATTCTTCATGTGAGGCAGGAACTTGATTCAAGATCAGACAGCTGGTCTAATCTTTCTTGCAGATAGGCACCCCCAACCTCATGATATCTATCTATACGTCTATATCTGTGTCTATCTAGCTATATCTCTATCTGTCTATCTATATAATTAAGCTATTATTTGATGGTAAGCTAGAGTGAATCAGCTACTAGCAGATCAGGCAGAAGATTAGCTTGTGAGTCACAGAATCTGTGACTCGATGCTTCTTTGCTGAATAAATTGACAGAACAAGTAACACTTAATTTAAATATGCTAGAGCTTGTACCAAGAAATTAGTTACAGTATCACAAACTAAATACCTGCCTGCAATTTTGGTAAAATTCTTCTGAATGACTTTTGTTAGGTTAGCAAAAGTCCAAGAGATAAACAGACAGTTAAGCAGTCACAGCTCATGAGAACACAAATTACAGAATTTTTATTAAAGTCATATAATTATAATTATTAAAAAACTAGTACATGTTGACCACAAAATACCTACATTCACATGTTTAGAAAGGGATTTTTGAGTACTACAGCTGGGCCCAGATAAACACTGATTTTTCCATATACTTATTTTAAATTGCTACTTAAATGCCACTCAGTCTGGTTTTCTTCCTATAAGGTGGAGGTCTCACCTGTCATTCTTTTTCTCCCCCACAGTTACACTTACTGTATTTCTTAATTTTTTAACTAAATAATTTTACAGCGTTTTTATTTTATCCGATGAACCTAAATGGTTCACTGGGCTGTGTAATCTCACAGACTTTAGATGAAACCTGGTGTTGTGATGTCCTCCAATTCTCTCTCCAACATATGTTAATTTTCTGCAGTCTTTTGTCTGCCCACTCAGTCCTTCATCTCCTCCAAGGCACTGCCATCCCATTAGAGCTCTGAATCAGCCCTTTGGGCCCAAGGCTTCTGGTTCACTCTGAAGCTGTCAGCATCTAAAGGTATCCTCCCAGAATGAGGCTGGTCTCTTTTATCTTCTCAGGCTTATGCTGCTGATCACTGGGTACTGGTGTATGCATCTGCACATTATAGAAAATACATAACAGCTCATGTGTATACATGCTGATACACTCACACATATACCATGTGAATAGATTAAACTTAGCCTCTCATACTTCCAGCAGCAGAACCTATCTTATTCTTCATGTGAGGCAGGAACTTGATTCAAGATCAGACAGCTGGTCTAATCTTTCTTGCAGATAGGCACCCCCAACCTCATGATATCTATCTATACGTCTATATCTGTGTCTATCTAGCTATATCTCTATCTGTCTATCTATATAATTAAGCTATTATTTGATGGTAAGCTAGAGTGAATCAGCTACTAGCAGATCAGGCAGAAGATTAGCTTGTGAGTCACAGAATCTGTGACTCGATGCTTCTTTGCTGAATAAATTGACAGAACAAGTAACACTTAATTTAAATATGCTAGAGCTTGTACCAAGAAATTAGTTACAGTATCACAAACTAAATACCTGCCTGCAATTTTGGTAAAATTCTTCTGAATGACTTTTGTTAGGTTAGCAAAAGTCCAAGAGATAAACAGACAGTTAAGCAGTCACAGCTCATGAGAACACAAATTACAGAATTTTTATTAAAGTCATATAATTATAATTATTAAAAAACTAGTACATGTTGACCACAAAATACCTACATTCACATGTTTAGAAAGGGATTTTTGAGTACTACAGCTGGGCCCAGATAAACACTGATTTTTCCATATACTTATTTTAAATTGCTACTTAAATGCCACTCAGTCTGGTTTTCTTCCTATAAGGTGGAGGTCTCACCTGTCATTCTTTTTCTCCCCCACAGTTACACTTACTGTATTTCTTAATTTTTTAACTAAATAATTTTCAGGTGTACAGCGTTATAGTTTGGCATCTGTATGCACTACGAAGCGATCACAATCTCTACCCATCACCATACAATGAACTTCTTCACCCATTTCATCCACCCCAACCTCCATCCCCTCTGGTAACCACTAATCCGTTTATTTTCCTGTATCTATGAGTTTGTTATTGTTTCATTTTGTTTTTTCCTTTGTTTTGTTTCTTTCTTTTTAGATTCCACCTGTGAGTGAAATAATACAATATTTGTCTTTCTCCATTTGACTTATTTCACTTAGCATACTGCCTTTCAGGTCCATCTGTGTTGTCACAAATGGAAGACTTTCATTCTTTTTGATGGCTGAGTAGTATTCCTTAGGGGTGTGTGTGTGTGTGTGTGTGTGTGTGTGTGTGTGTGTGCGCGCGCCCATGCACGCACACCACATCTTCCTTGTCCTTTCATAAATCCAAACATGCACTTAGGTTGTGTCTGTATCTTGGTTATTGTCAGTGAAACTGAGATGAACATAGGAATGCATGTATCTTTACAAATTAGTGTTTTGTTATTTTTCAGATTTGTTTTTCAGATACTCAGAAACGGAATAGCTGGGTCATATGATTTCCCTGTCATTTTTATAGTAGGCAACAATGCTCTGGAGCTTTCCACATGAATGATTGTGCTGTCTATTGGTTGGTGTTTTTGTTTAGTCACAAAGTCATGTCCAACTCTTTGTGACCTCGTGGACTGTAGCTCACCAGCCGTCTCTTTCCATGGGATTTCCCAGATAAGAATACTGGAGTGGATTGTCATTTCCTTCTTTTTTTTGTTTTAGTTTGTTTTGGGGGGGCAAGGGTGGGCGTGCCACTTCTATTGGTCTTTCATTTATCTATTTTCATCCTTCTTTGTTCTTTGCCCATGTGGGCCTCCCGTCACGGTGGCCTCTGTTGTCACAGAGCACCGGCTCTGGGTGCATGCGCTCCAGAGCTCTGGCTCGGTAATTGGACACATCGGTCCACAGTCTGCGGCACATGGGATATTCCCAGGCCAGGAATGGAACCAGCGCCCCTTGCACTGCAAGGCGGTGTCCTTACCCACTGGACCACCAGGGAAACCCCTGTTATTTCCTTCTCCAGAGGCTCTTCCTGACCCAGGAGTTGAACCATATCTCCTGCATTGGCCAGAAGGTTCTTTACCGCTGATCCAGTTACTACACTGTAATTTAGGACCACCTAACCTATCTCCTGAGAAACCTATACAGATCAAGAAGCAACAATTAGAATCAAGCATGGAACAATGGACTGGTTCAAAATTGGGAAAAGAGTGTGTCAGGGGTGTATGTTTTCACTCCGTTTATTTGACTTCTATGCAGAGTACCTCATGCAAAATGTGGGCTGCATGAATCACAAGCTGGAATCAAGATTACTGGGAGAAATACCAACAGCCTCAGATATGCAGATGGTACTACCCGAATGACAGAAAGTGAAGAGGAATTAAAGAGCCTTTTGATGGAGGTGAAAGAGGACAGTGAAAAAGATGGTTTAAAACTCAACATTCAGGGTCTTCCCTGGTGGTCCAGTGGGTAAAGAGTCTGCCTTGCAGTGGAGGGGGCACCAGTTCGGTCCCGGGCCTGGGAGAATCCTGCATGCTGCACAGCAGTTGGACCGGTGTGTCTAGTTGCACGCTGGTGCTCTGCAACCAGAGAGGCCTCTGCGATGGGAGGCCTACACAGGTCAAAGAATAAAGATGGATGGAAATAAATCAATAAAAAACCAATAAAAGAGGCCAAAAAAGCCAAAAACTTAACATTCAAAAAACTAAGATTATGGCAACTGGTCCTACCATTTCATGACAAATAGATGGGGTTAAATGGAAACAGTGGCAGATTTTCTTTTCTTTCTTTTTTTTTTAACATTTTTTATTTTTTAAATTTATTTATCTTTTTTGGGGGTTGGGGTGGGGAGGGAGGGGAGCGTGTGGGCCATTTCTATTGCTCTTTCATTTATTCAGTTCCATCCATCTTTGTTCTTTTGCCAGTGTGGGCCTACCATCGCCGTGGTCTCTGTTGTCACAGAACACCGGCTCTGGCACATGCGTTCCAGAGCTCTGGCTCGGTACTTGGACACATCAGTCCAGCCGCTCCACGGCACGTGGGATCTTCCCAGGCCAGGGATCGAACCGGCGCCCCTTGCACTGCAAGGCAGTGTCCTTACACACTGGACCACCAGGGGGAGCCCAGATTTTATATTCTTGTACTCCAAAAATCACTGTGGATGGTGACTGCAGCCATGAAATTAAGACACTTGCTCCTTGGAAGGTAAGCTGTGACAAACCTGGACAGCATATTAAAAAGCAGAGACATCACTTTACTGACAGAGGTGCATATAGTCAAAGCTCTGGTTTTTCCAGTAGCCATGTATGGATGTGAGAGTTGGGCTGTAATGGAGGCTAAGTGCTGAAGAACTGATGTTTTGGAATTGGCCTGGTGCTGGACCTGGGAAAAGAGTGTGTCAGGGTGTATGTTTTCACTCCGTTTATTTGACTTCTATGCAGAGTACCTCATGCAAAATGTGGGCTGCATGAATCACAAGCTGGAATCAAGATTACTGGGAGAAATACCAACAGCCTCAGATATGCAGATGGTACTACCCGAATGACAGAAAGTGAAGAGGAATTAAAGAGCCTTTTGATGGAGGTGAAAGAGGACAGTGAAAAAGATGGTTTAAAACTCAACATTCAGGGTCTTCCCTGGTGGTCCAGTGGGTAAAGAGTCTGCCTTGCAGTGGAGGGGGCACCAGTTCGGTCCCGGGCCTGGGAGAATCCTGCATGCTGCACAGCAGTTGGACCGGTGTGTCTAGTTGCACGCTGGTGCTCTGCAACCAGAGAGGCCTCTGCGATGGGAGGCCTACACAGGTCAAAGAATAAAGATGGATGGAAATAAATCAATAAAAAACCAATAAAAGAGGCCAAAAAAGCCAAAAACTTAACATTCAAAAAACTAAGATTATGGCAACTGGTCCTACCATTTCATGACAAATAGATGGGGTTAAATGGAAACAGTGGCAGATTTTCTTTTCTTTCTTTTTTTTTTAACATTTTTTATTTTTTAAATTTATTTATCTTTTTTGGGGGTTGGGGTGGGAGGGAGGGGAGCGTGTGGGCCATTTCTATTGCTCTTTCATTTATTCAGTTCCATCCATCTTTGTTCTTTTGCCAGTGTGGGCCTACCATCGCCGTGGTCTCTGTTGTCACAGAACACCGGCTCTGGCACATGCGTTCCAGAGCTCTGGCTCGGTACTTGGACACATCAGTCCAGCCGCTCCACGGCACGTGGGATCTTCCCAGGCCAGGGATCGAACCGGCGCCCCTTGCACTGCAAGGCAGTGTCCTTACACACTGGACCACCAGGGGGAGCCCAGATTTTATATTCTTGTACTCCAAAAATCACTGTGGATGGTGACTGCAGCCATGAAATTAAGACACTTGCTCCTTGGAAGGTAAGCTGTGACAAACCTGGACAGCATATTAAAAAGCAGAGACATCACTTTACTGACAGAGGTGCATATAGTCAAAGCTCTGGTTTTTCCAGTAGCCATGTATGGATGTGAGAGTTGGGCTGTAATGGAGGCTAAGTGCTGAAGAACTGATGTTTTGGAATGTGGTGCTGGAGAAGACTCTTGAGAGTCCCTTGGTCTGCATGGAGATTAAACCTGTCAATTCAAAAGGAAATCAACCCTGAATATTCATTGGAAGAACTGAGGCCAAAGCTGAAGCTCCAGTACTCTGGCCACCTGATCTGAGGAGCTGACTTTTTGGAAAAGACTCTGATGATGAGAAATATTGAAGGCAAAAGGAGAAGGGAGTAGCAGAGGATGAGATAGTTAGATAGCATCACCAACTCAATGGGCATGAATTTGAGCAAACTCTGGGAGATAGTGGAGGACAGAGGAGCCTGATATGCGGCAGTCCATGGAGTCACAAAGAGTCAGACATGACCTAGCAACTGAAGAACAACAAAAAAATTTAGAACTAATATGGTGGTTTTCTGTTTACTGTATCCTTTTAGATATGTGAGGCAGATTGTATGCAACATCTCATTAATCCTTACAGCAGCACTATATTCTTCATTGTTTAAATGAGGAAAATAAGGCTGTGTTTACAAAGCTTGCCTCACATCACACAATGACCAAATCAGAATTTAAACTCAAGTCTGTCTGACCCCAGTCCATATTTTTAATGACTATGCTGTATAACCTTATTTAGTAGTGTGTATCAAGCACCTCAAATGCCATGCTGAGGTATGATAAAAATTTTGCTAAGGTTGGTCTATTCTTTCATAATACTTATAACTTAATTTAAGATATAGGGAGATACAAATGAAGTACTATAAAACACAAAGAAAGAGAAAAGATTAAGATTACAGTGGTTGCAGAAGAATGAGCCCTAATGAGGTGGCTGGATCTAGAACGTATCATAAACAGTGAAATCAGTCAGAAAGAGAAGGACAAATACAGTATATTAACACATATATATGGAATCTAGTAGGATGGTGATGATGGCACACGCAGTGAAGCGACGGAAAGACAGACATGGACAGTGGAAATATGGACACTGTGGTGAAGGAACAGAGGGTGGGAGGCATAAAGGAAGTAGCATGAAGGCCTGTACTATCATAAGTGAAGAAAATGGCTATAGTCATTGCTCTGTGAGAAAAGGGGATCCTTCAGGGGTGCTGTGTGATGGTCGGGAGGGGTGGGAAGGGGGGGATATATGTATGACTAATCTGGGAACATGCATATCTATAAACAACAAAGCTCTGTAAAAGTTAAAAGTAAATAAAGGTTTTAAAAAAAAAGCTAGCTATATTACCAGCAGAATAAATTTATTTGAGAATAATAAAAAAAAAGATTACAGTGGTTAAAGAAGACATCATGAAGATTGTGATGCATGGTTTGTATGGAGGACAGGCTACAGAGATGGGAATATGGAAAGCCTTTGCCAAATGCCACAGAATGAGCAGTGATGAAAGTCAATGAGCCAAATGTGCGTTTACCTGAAGCTTCATGAGGGAAGGGTTTGTATTTGATTTCTAAATCCCAAGTGCCCAGTGTAATAGAGAGCTTGGGATGTACGTTTATACACTGCTGTATTTAAAATGGATAACCAACAAAGACCTATTGTATAGCCTAGGGAACTCTGCTCAATATTATGAGGTAGCCTGGATGGGAAGGGAGTTTACGGGAGAATGGATACATGTATACATATGGCTGAGTCCCTTTGCAGTCCACCTGAAACTTTTTGGTTTTGATGTGTCAGGTCTTTTGTTGCGGTGCACAGACTCACTAATTGTGGCACACAGGCTTAGGTGCTCTGCAGCATGTGGGATTCTACTTCCCTGACCAGGGATTGAACCCATATCGCCTGCATTGCAAGGCAGATTCTTAACCTCTGGATAACCAGGGAATTCCATGCCTGAAACTTTTATAATGTTGTTAATCAGCTGTATCCCAATACAAAATGATTTAAAAACAAAACAAAGTACCCGGTAATAAATAATAATCAGGTGGCCAGTGAGTGTTTGTGGGTTGAGACATTGAGGAATTGTGCCTTAAAGGAGATGGGGTTTGGGTTAAAGGGTGAAAAGAGAAAAGGTTGTAAGGGTAATTGGAATTAGACTCTGAACAGCTGTGAAGTTCAGTCCTAGCACTGAAAAGTGTGATTCTCTGAATTGTCAGTTTATAGCACAAAAACTGATGGGTTATGAAATACAGAACCCTTGACTATTTTGGAGGAGGACATAATGAAACAAGCATTGGAAAAAATAGACTTGAGATGGGAGAGAAGAGGATGACAGGCAAACTAATTAGTAAGACTATTGCAAAAATCTAGTCATGAGGCAAAAAGAGTATCTCCCAGCTTAACAACAAGAAAAAGTCACATTGAGTAGAAGATCTTAACTTTTGCTGTTGCCATCAAAGTGCTGAGTTCACAGAGTGGCTAATTAGTCTAAAATCTGGGAAAACACAGGTGCCTCCATGAAACTTAAAAGTGAGTATTGGCTTACCTGAATGGCAAAGTGTGGGCAGAATTAGGGCTGCCACACAAGTAAGAAGCATTCAACTAAAATTTTAAGAAACTGTTTGTTAAATAGACCCCTTGGTCTATTTGTTTGTTAAATAGACACAGGCTGCTGGCCCCCACTTGTAGACAGTTATTCACTACTCTCCATAGGGTGCTCTGGAGAAAGATTGGAAGAAAGACAGAGATTTGGGCAAGAGTCCCAGGAAAGGAGCTGAATCCTGACAGATCTTGTCTCTCTCAGAACAAAAGCCTGAGGCCACTAGGGAAAAGTCAGAAAACCAGGTTGTCCTGGGGCTTGAGGGAAAACCCACTGCCTCCTAGCAGAAGGTTAAAGAAAAGCCTGTCCCTAGGAGAGGGACAGGAAGCTCTGCTGAGCCAAGGTCATTAGAGATCCCCTTCTGCTGGAAGAGCGCAGGAGATAACTGTCCTTCTGAAGGATCACCTAAGACACAGGGCAGAGTTTCGCCACTGTCAGTAAGAAATAGTATCACTAAGCCCCACCTCTAAAACCCAGGGACACAGATCCTACTTAAGAGGTTGGACTAGGACAACAGTGAACCTCCTAGGGCCCTGTCTTCAGGGGAAAGAAACAACCTGTGTTCACCACACACGAGTGTGGAGAGAGACACTCTCTGAGTTACAGACAGGGATGGCTGAAAGCTGAACATAGAATAGAAAAAGAAAACTTCTCCAGCAAGCCATTGTTTTGTGTACTGTGTGGATTGGAAAAAAGGCTGTGAAGTTCAGTCCTAGCACTGAAAAGTGTGATTCTCTGAATTGTCAGTTTATAGCACAAAAACTGATGGGTTATGAAATACAGAACCCTTGACTATTTTGGAGGAGGACATAATGAAACAAGCATTGGAAAAAATAGACTTGAGATGGGAGAGAAGAGGATGACAGGCAAACTAATTAGTAAGACTATTGCAAAAATCTAGTCATGAGGCAAAAAGAGTATCTCCCAGCTTAACAACAAGAAAAAGTCACATTGAGTAGAAGATCTTAACTTTTGCTGTTGCCATCAAAGTGCTGAGTTCACAGAGTGGCTAATTAGTCTAAAATCTGGGAAAACACAGGTGCCTCCATGAAACTTAAAAGTGAGTATTGGCTTACCTGAATGGCAAAGTGTGGGCAGAATTAGGGCTGCCACACAAGTAAGAAGCATTCAACTAAAATTTTAAGAAACTGTTTGTTAAATAGACCCCTTGGTCTATTTGTTTGTTAAATAGACACAGGCTGCTGGCCCCCACTTGTAGACAGTTATTCACTACTCTCCATAGGGTGCTCTGGAGAAAGATTGGAAGAAAGACGAGAGATTTGGGCAAGAGTCCCAGGAAAGGGCTGAATCCTGACAGATCTTGTCTCTCTCAGAACAAAAGCCTGAGGCCACTAGGGAAAAGTCAGAAAACCAGGTTGTCCTGGGGCTTGAGGGAAAACCCACTGCCTCCTAGCAGAAGGTTAAAGAAAAGCCTGTCCCTAGGAGAGGGACAGGAAGCTCTGCTGAGCCAAGGTCATTAGAGATCCCCTTCTGCTGGAAGAGCGCAGGAGATAACTGTCCTTCTGAAGGATCACCTAAGACACAGGGCAGAGTTTCGCCACTGTCAGTAAGAAATAGTATCACTAAGCCCCACCTCTAAAACCCAGGGACACAGATCCTACTTAAGAGGTTGGACTAGGACAACAGTGAACCTCCTAGGGCCCTGTCTTCAGGGGAAAGAAACAACCTGTGTTCACCACACACGAGTGTGGAGAGAGACACTCTCTGAGTTACAGACAGGGATGGCTGAAAGCTGAACATAGAATAGAAAAAGAAAACTTCTCCAGCAAGCCATTGTTTTGTGTACTGTGTGGATGACGAACTGTAGGGGGGTGAGAATCCTGATAGAGAACATCTATTTCAGTAACCCAGGTGAGAAAGGAGGCTGGCTGAGGCTTCTGGACTGAGCTGCTGGAAAGTAGCATTGTACTAAGTTTGGACTAAGGTGGGGAGAAGGTTTGGGGGTAAATCAAGTGTTCTGATTACTTACTGGCGACAGCTATTCATAATCGTTTAGAAGTTTCATAATTATCTCCACATTGCCCTTCATATCTAATGTATATGGGAAGTCAGTTCTTTGTTTGAGGGACAGAAAAAAATTCAGGCAGATTCCTTCCTTTTTTTTTTTAATTTTTTTTTGGGGGGTGGGTATCGGGTTGGGGAGGGAAGGGAGCAGGCAGGCCACTTCTATTGGTCTTTCATTTCTCTATGTTCATCCGTCTTTGTTCTTTGGCTCCTGTGGGCCTCCCACCGCGGTGGCGTCTGTCGTTGCAGAGTGCCGGCTCTGGGCGCATGCGCTTCAGAGCTCGGGCTCAGTAATTGGACACATCGGTCCAGCCGCTCCGCTGCACGTGGGATCTTCCCAGGCCAGGGATCGAACCGGCGCCCCTTGCACTGCAAGGCGGTGTCCTTACCCACTGGACCACCAGGGGAAGCCCAGGCAGATTCCTTCTTAGCAAGGTGATTCTTCCATGGAGAATGAAACTTTTCTCTGGTCCTTTTATATCAGCTGCCCTTGCTTCCTTGATTTGCAAGGTGAGGAGCTTTTCTCTTCAGCCAGTCTTGATTGCCCCTTTCATGGAGTAGAAAATGTAACCTGAGACTTTATATTTCAAACCTTGTACCTGGATTTGTAAATTTCAAGGTTCCTAATCTTTTTATGCCATCCTCCCTCCTCCTCCTCCATCTGATAGAGTCTGAGGTGCTTGCTGGTTCATATGCTAACATGTCTTTTCAAGTAGCAATTACAAATTTAATGGAAGAAAGTGGAGAAATTGAGGATTCTGTGAAGTGGTTTCACTGTTTGGTCCCTCAGAACCATTTCAGATGCACACAAGGACAGTTGTGTTCCAAAATATAACAGATCTGCCAATATTGGTTTAAAATAGAAGGGACAAACTGCCTGTTGTCGAGCTAACTTTTCATGGTGTTCTGACTAAGCATAGAAACTGAAATAGTGCTTAATTTCTGGGGGTGGAGGAGTGGTAGAGAGACTTTCTTCAAATAGGAAATGTTCACAAGAAAAAGCATGGAAACTTCTATACAGCAATCTTCTACCCACTGGGATTGCAGTCCAGAAGGCTGAGAATCTCAAAGTGAGGGTTTGCTGACAATGCCCATTGAAAACACACCAGAAATGCGTGTTAAATGTTCTGCTTCTTAGACCTCATCCTGCCTCCTGCTTCAGAGTCTGATGTTGACAAGAAGACCTGGTATTTTTAAAAAGTCCAAGTGATGACCCCAAGTTTAGGTATCTACAGTGTGTCCTGCAACTAGTGAATTTCTCTTTTACATCTCCTCCAAATAGTCATATTTGCCAGGCATTAAATGTTAACTATATATCAAGCACCTTTCAAACACTGTATTGGAAATTTCACCCTGAAAAGAGTGTAGAGTGTATATTCATGTTTTTCAGATAGGAATCAGACTCAGAGAGGTTAAGTAGCTTGTTCAAGTTAACACAACTGATGTGATAAAGTCACAGTGTGTACGTGTGTGTGTGTGTGTGTGTGTGTGTGTATGCTCAGTCATGTCTGACTCTGCGGCCCTATGAACTGTAGCCCACTAGGCTCCTCTGTTCATAGAGGTTTCCAGGCAAGAATACTGGATTGGATTGCCATTTCATACTCCAGGGGATCTTCCCAACCCAGGATTTAAACCCACATCTCTTACGTATCCTGCATTGGAAGGCAGATTCTTTACCACTAGTGCCACTTGGGAAGCCCCAAAGTTACATGTAAAATACCAATATCCCCAGATTACAATACATTTAGAGCTACATAAAATAATGCTGAATTAGTTTAATCTTTCTTTGGTGATGTCAGAGGTTTAGTATCTTGTAGTACCTTAAGGTTATTATTATAAACCTCAATTATCATTAAATGGTATTGAGCAAAGGAATTCTATTCATTTTAATGTTCTTGTTCTTTGGATAATTAACGACAGTACCTATAGTTGCATATGAGTATTATGTTCTTTTGTAGATTTAGAGAACATTCAATCTTCCATCAAATTTAGGGAATTCCCTGGCATCCCAATGGTTAGAACTCCACACTTTTGCTAATGATGTCTTAGGTTCAGTGCCCAGTGAGGGAACGGAGATCCTGCAAGCCCCGCGGCACAGCACCCTCTCCCCCCAAAAAGGAGAAAAAATTCTTGCATCGAATCTAGTTATTCTGTAAGCAAGGGCACCGGATTTTTCAGAGGCTATATGCTAGCTGATGTTAGTGGCTTCCAAATCTGGCTTTAAAGCAGAGTCACTCAAATAGATTCTAGGTTTTAAAAGGCTGAAAATTGAGCCTAGAAATTGAGAGTTCTGGGTTTACTGTTAAGGATTTTGATTTGGTGAGCCAGAGAATCACTGTTTAAAAGCTCCAGAGTGATACTTATGGAAGCCACGTGTGGAGTAGCTGCTTCATGAAGCAATTTGAAGATGATACTAGGAGTATATAGTCATTCAAAATGCCATCTGTCTGTAAATTCTAGAACTCTAAATTTTCTTTGGAACAGCTACTCACTTGGATTCTTTCATTTTAGAACAGCTTTTGCAAGGACTTTACCCTTGTGAATACCCTTGTGAATACGTGACACTTGGGCATACGTATTGGTGGCTTCTGGTGCTTTCCGTACAACGGGAGTAAAAATGCATAAAAGAGCTTGTGAGAGATTAAGGAAGCAGAAGACAGCAGGCACATGGAAGGGTTCCAGAAATCAAATGAGAGTTACTAGAAACCAAACTGTTCCATTTCATACAAGTACTTCAGGTTAGTATCGTCTCCACAGTATTTGCTCCTTGCAAGTTAATTCACATATTTCCAGGATCCTTTGAGGTTAACTCTATTCTTAGTGTTCTTGGGAATAAGGGGGAATATGCTTTCCTGCTATTACTTTAAACTGTCCACTGACTAGGAATTATGAGAGTTGGTACCCTGTTTTGTGGTGTCCATAACTTCTACTGGATACCTTTCAACTTTGAGGGTAATGTGATTCAGAGACTTTCAGAAAATGGCAGGAGGGGAGAGGGAAATTATGTTCATTAGTGAATGTCTTCCTGGGATGATCTGAAATGAAGAGGCACACCAGACCTCTGATGAGGATACCATTTTTAGAGGGAAGAGAGTTTTAAATGCCATAACATTCCAAATGAATAGCATTTAAGATTGGGGGCAGAAGGAGAAGGGGGTGACAGAGGATGAGATGATTGGATGGCATCACTGACTCAATGGACATGAGTTTGAGCAAACACTGACATGCTGCAGTCCATGGGGTCACAAAGTCAGACAGGACTTAGCGACTGTACAACAATGTGTTGTATGGTACTCCAAATATTTTTGTCATGAATCCAATAGATATAGTCTTTCTGAATTCTTAATCAATGGCTCTGTGATTCTTATTTTAGTTTTTGTAATATCCCAAGAATAAAAATGTGTACATATATAATATTAGTCAACAAACAAACCATTTCCCCCAATTTGATGGATGTACTTTATCCTCATGAAAATTCATTTAATCAGTTTTTTTTTAACCAAAGGATGGAGGGAAATACTGGTGACCTGCAACGTGGGAACTGTAGGTAGTTTCTGTGTATCAATATGACATAGCAGAAGGTGCTGTCTACTTCTCAGATATCACATGAGGATGAGCCAGCAGAACCCAGGTCCACCAGTGGCCCCTAAGCATCTGAATTCAGAAGGGCTGATTTTAGAAAGAAAGAAGCATTAGGGGCAACAGCAGGAAAGTTCTGAAAGATACAATTGGTTCAGAGCTGGTTTTTGAATATTTTGGTATAGAATACTGGTAAAGAATCTTCCTTTCCCCTCAGTATTTAGACTCTCAAGTAACAGGTGGTCATACATTCTATGCATCCCAGACTCCATTACAATCATGTGACTAACCTCTGGCCAATGAGGTATATGCAGAGTTACTTGTAAAGCTTCTGAGAAGAGTCCCTGAAAGAAAAGAGTTCAACTGCCTCCTTTTTTTTTTTTTCTTTTCGTCCTTTGGCTTGACTGGAATGGCTAATGCTCAAGCAGCCATTTTAGAATATGATTAGAAGTTGCATATAGAAGAGAGCAGAGCAACACAATAAAGGAAGTTTGGCCTTGGTAATTTCCACTCGGCTGGGCCTATATACCTGGAATTATACATAGAACAGACTACACTTATTTACTTGAGGGAAATTTAGCAACTGGTAAAGAATAAAGGCTCAGAGACCAGATTGGATTTGATTGAGTCTTGAGTCTATTTCTCAATACCTATGTGACTTTGAGCAAATTAATGAATTGTGCTTCCATATCCTCATTTATAAAATAGGCTAGTGATAAACTTAACCCATGAGGTTTCTATAAGGATTCAATGAGATAGTGTGTATAAATGCTTAGAAGAGTGTCTGGCACATGGAAAGTGCTATAAATAATAACTTTTTATTATTTGAGCCATAATTATTTTCATAGTTTTGAGATTATAGAATAAATTAATACCAGTGAATTCAACTACTCAGTATGTATAAATAATGCCTGATACAAAGTAGGTGCTTAATTAATATTTTCAATGAATGAGTGAGCTATTTCTGTTTATAGTTCACATACTATAACCTGCGAATTGACTTGAAGAACATTGCCACTTTCATTAGCCCTTGAATTATGATCAAAGCAATTACAGATTAAGGAGGATTATTTGCATTCTGGTGACATCTAGGTATGATAGTGCCCTGTTGGCATAGAGCCCCAGGACTCAAGAGCCATTCACCACTCACTATTCAGCAACTTCTCACATGTCACTGCTCTCAGTCCTCAGTCCTGTGCATCTGTCACAGCATCAAGCTATTAATCCTTTACAGGCTCCTCTGCTACTGACATGCACGGCAGGCTATCCCTGTGCCACAAGCCTTTGGCATATGCTCAGAAAAGATTTAATTACTTAATATCACTCAAACATGGACCATGGTTGGGAAGAAAATCCACCACCAAGAAGTTGCTGTAATGTTCTGAGTTAAAATGAGTACTTAATGGATTAGTCAATAATTAAGGGAAAGGTGCTTAACTATCCTGTATATTTCCAAGCACCAATAATTTTGGGTCAGCCGAACTTTTATAAGAAGTTCTTTTTTGCCTATGTATAGTCCATATGTATGACACACTTTTACAAATAGCGTTGAAGAGGACATATGATCTCCATTCTATTATTTCTCCAAATGAAGAACATCCTTGGTAATTTCCACTCGGCTGGGCCTATATACCTGGAATTATACATAGAACAGACTACACTTATTTACTTGAGGGAAATTTAGCAACTGGTAAAGAATAAAGGCTCAGAGACCAGATTGGATTTGATTGAGTCTTGAGTCTATTTCTCAATACCTATGTGACTTTGAGCAAATTAATGAATTGTGCTTCCATATCCTCATTTATAAAATAGGCTAGTGATAAACTTAACCCATGAGGTTTCTATAAGGATTCAATGAGATAGTGTGTATAAATGCTTAGAAGAGTGTCTGGCACATGGAAAGTGCTATAAATAATAACTTTTTATTATTTGAGCCATAATTATTTTCATAGTTTTGAGATTATAGAATAAATTAATACCAGTGAATTCAACTACTCAGTATGTATAAATAATGCCTGATACAAAGTAGGTGCTTAATTAATATTTTCAATGAATGAGTGAGCTATTTCTGTTTATAGTTCACATACTATAACCTGCGAATTGACTTGAAGAACATTGCCACTTTCATTAGCCCTTGAATTATGATCAAAGCAATTACAGATTAAGGAGGATTATTTGCATTCTGGTGACATCTAGGTATGATAGTGCCCTGTTGGCATAGAGCCCCAGGACTCAAGAGCCATTCACCACTCACTATTCAGCAACTTCTCACATGTCACTGCTCTCAGTCCTCAGTCCTGTGCATCTGTCACAGCATCAAGCTATTAATCCTTTACAGGCTCCTCTGCTACTGACATGCACGGCAGGCTATCCCTGTGCCACAAGCCTTTGGCATATGCTCAGAAAAGATTTAATTACTTAATATCACTCAAACATGGACCATGGTTGGGAAGAAAATCCACCACCAAGAAGTTGCTGTAATGTTCTGAGTTAAAATGAGTACTTAATGGATTAGTCAATAATTAAGGGAAAGGTGCTTAACTATCCTGTATATTTCCAAGCACCAATAATTTTGGGTCAGCCGAACTTTTATAAGAAGTTCTTTTTTGCCTATGTATAGTCCATATGTATGACACACTTTTACAAATAGCGTTGAAGAGGACATATGATCTCCATTCTATTATTTCTCCAAATGAAGAACATGCCAAACTTCAAGGAAGGCATGTGATGTCTGCAATATTTATAGATTCTTATGAAAAGCCTTGTTACAATATAGAGCGATATATCCATGGAATTCTTCAGGCAAGAATACAGGAGCAGGTAGCCTTTCTCACCCAGGGATCAAACCCAGGTCTCCTGCATTGCAGGCGGATTCTTCACTGTCTGAGCCACCAGGGAATCCTAAGAATACAGAAGTGGTTAGCCTATCCCTTCTCCAGGGGATCTTCCCAATGCAGGAATTGAACCAAGATCTCCTACACTTCAAGTGGTTTTTTTTACCATCTGAGCTACCAGGGAAGCCCATACAGCATACTGCTAAGCTCCGAAGTTAAGTTGCCCATTGAAAGTTGCTCAGTCATGTTTGACTCTTTGCAACCAATGGACAAGCCATGGAATTCTCCAGGCAAGAATAGTGGAGTGGGTAGCCTTTCCCCTCTCCAGCAGATCTACCCAACCCAGGGACTGAACCCAGGTCTCCCACAATGCAGGCATATTCTCTACCTTCTAAGCCACCAGGGAAGCCCATAAAGCATACAGTTAGTTTCAAGTTGCTCTTTTCTAACCAGTCCAACATTTTCTTTAAAGTCAATACAAGTTTAGACATTATTCAGCTTATAGTTTGCATTATGAATAAGACATCTTTATACCTTTACTTTATAGTAAAGGTATAAAATTGATAAATATATATGTATGTATATAAAACACAACAATAGTATACCTGGAATCTTCTTTTCCTATACACACAGTTTAAAAAATTTCATTACTCATTGGGCTAATTTTGCATTTAAATATGAATTCATTAAATTTTATCTAAACATGGACCATGGTTGGGAAGAAAATCCACCACCAAGAAGTTGCTGTAATGTTCTGAGTTAAAATGAGTACTTAATGGATTAGTCAATAATTAAGGGAAAGGTGCTTAACTATCCTGTATATTTCCAAGCACCAATAATTTTGGGTCAGCCGCACTTTTATAAGAAGTTCTTTTGCCTATGTATAGTCCATATGTATGACACACTTTTACAAATAGCGTTGAAGAGGACATATGATCTCCATTCTATTATTTCTCCAAATGAAGAACATGCCAAACTTCAAGGAAGGCATGTGATGTCTGCAATATTTATAGATTCTTATGAAAAGCCTTGTTACAATATAGAGCGATATATCCATGGAATTCTTCAGGCAAGAATACAGGAGCAGGTAGCCTTTCTCACCCAGGGATCAAACCCAGGTCTCCTGCATTGCAGGCGGATTCTTCACTGTCTGAGCCACCAGGGAATCCTAAGAATACAGAAGTGGTTAGCCTATCCCTTCTCCAGGGGATCTTCCCAATGCAGGAATTGAACCAAGATCTCCTACACTTCAAGTGGTTTTTTTTACCATCTGAGCTACCAGGGAAGCCCATACAGCATACTGCTAAGCTCCGAAGTTAAGTTGCCCATTGAAAGTTGCTCAGTCATGTTTGACTCTTTGCAACCAATGGACAAGCCATGGAATTCTCCAGGCAAGAATAGTGGAGTGGGTAGCCTTTCCCCTCTCCAGCAGATCTACCCAACCCAGGGACTGAACCCAGGTCTCCCACAATGCAGGCATATTCTCTACCTTCTAAGCCACCAGGGAAGCCCATAAAGCATACAGTTAGTTTCAAGTTGCTCTTTTCTAACCAGTCCAACATTTTCTTTAAAGTCAATACAAGTTTAGACATTATTCAGCTTATAGTTTGCATTATGAATAAGACATCTTTATACCTTTACTTTATAGTAAAGGTATAAAATTGATAAATATATATGTATGTATATAAAACACAACAATAGTATACCTGGAATCTTCTTTTCCTATACACACAGTTTAAAAAATTTCATTACTCATTGGGCTAATTTTGCATTTAAATATGAATTCATTAAATTTTACTTTGCAATCAGGTAAATTAGTGAGAAGGAATCTAAACAATATGCTTTAATTGCATTTATAAATTATTCTCTGTGTCCTTCATGAGCATTCTTTCTTTTTTAGATATTGAAATGTAGTGTCTAAATATAAAGTGCAGTAACATCTGGTTCTAATTGCTGGTTTGAATAATATAGACAGACCCTCAACATTTCGTGCTTTTGAAAGGATGCGTTTAGTAGGAGGTACTGAGTCAAAGGTTGTAAAAATTTTATACCACTAAAAGTAGTTGAAATCTCAGATGCATTTAAAATGGAAATTATCACTTTCTGAGCACATAGTTCCCCTCTGTGTAAGGTGTATATATGCCAGAAACAGTTCATTAAACAATCTCTTAGCTTTTTTATTTATATCCCATATACCAGCATTCTTATAACTACAGTACTTTTATTTTTCACAGATTCCAAATCTTATTCAAATCCTCAAGTAAACATTCAGTAGTCACTGAACCCACATGTTGTGCAAGGTTTTATATTTATGGTTGCCTTTTAGACATTTTCTATCATAATAAGCCGAAGTGGAAGAGTTCAATGTTCCTCACAGGTGGCAGGCAAATGGGTTATTGTCCTGCTGAAGAGTGTGTGTGTGTGTGTGTGTGTGTGTGTGTGTGTGTGTGATAGATCACTATATCTCATCAAAAATTCTGAGGAGTATATGTGTATGTTTTTTTTTTTTTTTTAATAAATTTTATTTATCTTTTGGTGGGTGGGGTGGGGAGGGAGGGGAATGGGCGGGCCACTTTTATTGGTCTTTCATTTCTCTATTTTCATCCGTCTTTGTTCTTTGGCTCCTGTGGGCCTCCCATCACAGTGGCCTCTGTTGTCACAGAGCGCCAGCTCTGGGCGCATGCGCTCCAGAGCTCCGAATTGGCTGAATAAGACATCTTTATACCTTTACTTTATAGTAAAGGTATAAAATTGATAAATATATATGTATGTATATAAAACACAACAATAGTATACCTGGAATCTTCTTTTCCTATACACACAGTTTAAAAAATTTCATTACTCATTGGGCTAATTTTGCATTTAAATATGAATTCATTAAATTTTACTTTGCAATCAGGTAAATTAGTGAGAAGGAATCTAAACAATATGCTTTAATTGCATTTATAAATTATTCTCTGTGTCCTTCATGAGCATTCTTTCTTTTTTAGATATTGAAATGTAGTGTCTAAATATAAAGTGCAGTAACATCTGGTTCTAATTGCTGGTTTGAATAATATAGACAGACCCTCAACATTTCGTGCTTTTGAAAGGATGCGTTAAGTAGGAGGTACTGAGTCAAAGGTTGTAAAAATTTTATACCACTAAAAGTAGTTGAAATCTCAGATGCATTTAAAATGGAAATTATCACTTTCTGAGCACATAGTTCCCTCTGTGTAAGGTGTATATATGCCAGAAACAGTTCATTAAACAATCTCTTAGCTTTTTTATTTATATCCCATATACCAGCATTCTTATAACTACAGTACTTTTATTTTTCACAGATTCCAAATCTTATTCAAATCCTCAAGTAAACATTCAGTAGTCACTGAACCCACATGTTGTGCAAGGTTTTATATTTATGGTTGCCTTTTAGACATTTTCTATCATAATAAGCCGAAGTGGAAGAGTTCAATGTTCCTCACAGGTGGCAGGCAAATGGGTTATTGTCCTGCTGAAGAGTGTGTGTGTGTGTGTGTGTGTGTGTGTGTGTGTGTGTGTGATAGATCACTATATCTCATCAAAAATTCTGAGGAGTATATGTGTATGTTTTTTTTTTTTTTTTAATAAATTTTATTTATCTTTTGGTGGGTGGGGTGGGGAGGGAGGGGAATGGGCGGGCCACTTTTATTGGTCTTTCATTTCTCTATTTTCATCCGTCTTTGTTCTTTGGCTCCTGTGGGCCTCCCATCACAGTGGCCTCTGTTGTCACAGAGCGCCAGCTCTGGGCGCATGCGCTCCAGAGCTCCGGCTCGGTAATTGGACACATGGGTCCAGCCGCTCCGCGGCATGTGGGATCTTCCCAGGCCAGGGCTCGAACCGGCGCCCCTTGCACTGTAAGGTGGTGTCTTTACTCAGTGGACCACCAGGGGAAGCCCCTATGTGTATGTTTAAGCCTTTCTTCCTTTCCCTGACCATAGAAATCCTTCCCCCAATACTTGTCCAACACAAATGGCTTTATTGTTATAACACCCTTGACAGAAAAATGTAAAAACAGATTCTTTGAGACTCCCTGGACTGTAGCCCACCAGGCTTCTCTGTCTATGGATTCTCCAGGCAAGAATATTGGAATCAGATGCCAGTCCCTTCTCTAGGGGACCTTTCTGACCCAGGGGTCAAACTCATGTCTCTTGTGCCTCCTGCATTGCAGTCAGATTCATCCAGTGGTACTTAGTAAGTAATTGTTGTTCTTAATGCTTAACTCAATAGAATAATTGGGTGTATTCAAACAGTATGCAATTGCTCTATTTAGAATAAAACCTAAGGTATATTTGGATTCAAGATCTCCTGACAGAGATCAGCATTGCTCTCTTTCTTGACAACTGGTGCCCCTGAGAAGGTCAGTGCTCTGAGTTCTCAGAAAAGATCTCTCCATAATTTGCTGACCACCTGAGACCATCTGGACCATGGATATTCTGTGAAGTTGAAAGTGACCACTTCTGAAATAGTATTTTACAATTCATCTTTGCAGATTCCTGTTTTTAAATTATCAGTTGAACTGAAATTTTAAACTGAGAGACACCATTTGGCATAGATCAACCACTCTTTCCATGGCAGAACAGCAATCGTGGGTGGAGAACCCATGTTTAAGCATACAGGTTCTGGACCCAGAGATCCTGGGATCACACCTAGGCTTTACTGTTTATTAGATGTGTATCCTCACGCAATTTAACCAGCTTATTTGGACTTCAGTTTTCTCATCTGTAAAATGAGAATAAGAGTACCCATTTCATAGGTTGTGGTAATACCTAAATTAAATTACATAAACTGCTTATTTACTACTGAGATCTTTTGGGACTCTTTTTTTGTTTGTTTTTGAGTCTTTTTAAATGACTTACTGAGAAGCTAGGATCAGAAGAATCACCCTATAGGCACAGTCTATATGATTGAGGGCAGGAGCAGAAGGAGGTGACAAAGGATGAAATGATTTTATAGCCTCACTGGACATAAGTTTGGGCAAACTCCGGGGGACAGTGAAGGACAGGGAAGCCTGGTGTGCTCCAGTCTGTGGGGTTGCAAAGAGTTGGATATGACTTAGCACCTGAGCAACAGCAATAACAAGGCATAGTCTAAGAAGAAAGCTTGGTCAGGAAAGCAGACATGAAGGTGCAGAATTCAGGGCAAATTTTTGAGTCAGCTCCAAACTAATGAATCTTAGTTGGTCTTTTTTGGAAATAGGCCAAAGGAAACTAATCATAGCCCAGACATTTGAGCCTCTGAAACCGAAAGAGTGCGGTTTTGCTCCAGTGTCTAGAGGGAGAAAGTTTTCTCCCACCAAGACCTCTTAGAAACCATGTTTTCCAGACACCTCTCCAACGATGACATACAGATGGCCCAAAAACACATGAAACGATGCTCAACTTCACTAATAATTAGAGAAATGCAAATAAAAACTACAATGAGATATCACCTCACACCCGTCAGAATGGCCATCATCCACAAATCGACAGACAATAAATGCTGGAGAGGCTACGGAGAAAAGGGAACACTCCTGCATTGCTGGTGGGAGTGTAAATTGATACAGCCTCTATGGCAGAACTGAAATTTTAAACTGAGAGACACCATTTGGCATAGATCAACCACTCTTTCCATGGCAGAACAGCAATCGTGGGTGGAGAACCCATGTTTAAGCATACAGGTTCTGGACCCAGAGATCCTGGGATCACACCTAGGCTTTACTGTTTATTAGATGTGTATCCTCACGCAATTTAACCAGCTTATTTGGACTTCAGTTTTCTCATCTGTAAAATGAGAATAAGAGTACCCATTTCATAGGTTGTGGTAATACCTAAATTAAATTACATAAACTGCTTATTTACTACTGAGATCTTTTGGGACTCTTTTTTTGTTTGTTTTTGAGTCTTTTTAAATGACTTACTGAGAAGCTAGGATCAGAAGAATCACCCTATAGGCACAGTCTATATGATTGAGGGCAGGAGCAGAAGGAGGTGACAAAGGATGAAATGATTTTATAGCCTCACTGGACATAAGTTTGGGCAAACTCCGGGGGACAGTGAAGGACAGGGAAGCCTGGTGTGCTCCAGTCTGTGGGGTTGCAAAGAGTTGGATATGACTTAGCACCTGAGCAACAGCAATAACAAGGCATAGTCTAAGAAGAAAGCTTGGTCAGGAAAGCAGACATGAAGGTGCAGAATTCAGGGCAAATTTTTGAGTCAGCTCCAAACTAATGAATCTTAGTTGGTCTTTTTTGGAAATAGGCCAAAGGAAACTAATCATAGCCCAGACATTTGAGCCTCTGAAACCGAAAGAGTGCGGTTTTGCTCCAGTGTCTAGAGGGAGAAAGTTTTCTCCCACCAAGACCTCTTAGAAACCATGTTTTCCAGACACCTCTCCAACGATGACATACAGATGGCCCAAAAACACATGAAACGATGCTCAACTTCACTAATAATTAGAGAAATGCAAATAAAAACTACAATGAGATATCACCTCACACCCGTCAGAATGGCCATCATCCACAAATCGACAGACAATAAATGCTGGAGAGGCTACGGAGAAAAGGGAACACTCCTGCATTGCTGGTGGGAGTGTAAATTGATACAGCCTCTATGGAAGACAGTCTAGAGATTTCTTAAAAAACTAAAAATAGAAGCACCATATGACCCAGCAATCCCACTCTTAGGCTTATACCCTGACGAAATCAAAACTAAAAGAAGCACCTGTACCCCAATGTTCATTGCAGCTCTCTATACAATAGCTAGAACATGGAAGGAACCTAGATGTCCATCGACGAACGAATGGATCCAGAAGCTCTGGTACATATATACAATGGAATACTACACAGCTGTAAAGAGAAATGCAGAAGAATCAACCCTAATGAGGTGGCTGGATCTAGAACGTATCCTAAAAAGTGAAGTCAGTCAGAAAGAGAAGGACAAATACAATATATTAACACATATATATGGAATCTAGTAGGATGGTGATGATGGCACACGCAGTGAAGCGACAGAAAGACAGACATGGACAGTGGACATATGGACATTGTGGGGAAGGAACAGTGGGTGAGAGGCGTAAAGGAAGTAACTTGAAGGCCTGTACTATCATAAGTGAAGAAAATAACTCTAGTCATTGCTCTGTGAGAAAAGGGGATCCTTCAGGGGTGCTGTGTGATGGTCGGGAGGGGAGGGAAGGGGGGGATATACATATGACTCATCTGAGAACATACATATCTGTAAACAACAAAACTCTGTAAAAGTTAAAAGTAAAATAAAGGTTTTAAAAAAAAAAAAAAGAGAAACCATGTTTTCTAATAAGAGATGAGCCCAGATTTTGTTCCCCTTAAGATTTCAGTGGACTCTGGATGCTGGATTAGAGAAATATTCAGATTCTTCCTGCCATATTTATCTTTCTTCTTAACTCAGTTTCTTCCTGAACTAGATACAATGATCTTGATTGGAAGAACTTCACAGTAGTCAGTGTTTATATAGCACTTGAATTAGTACCTTATGTACTGTGAAAATGCCCCCAAAATATGACTGTTAAAAATACTACTACTGATAATCTCAGCTATGGTTAGCTTAAGTAAAATTGGTTGAACATATAAGTGATATGGACTGATTTATCACATTTTGTTAATTTTGATCAATGGCAATTTTGAGGAATTAGCATTTTGCCCAGTTACTCTTATTATCATCCTTCTGTAAAAGTTCATTTAATTTAGAAGGAAGGCTTAGTCTTGGTAATGACTTGCAGTTCATGCCCCTGCTTTGCTCAGATCCTAATTATTTCTTAACTAAATTTGGAATAAACAGCTTCTGTCTTGGGAGCTCTTCATCCAAACTACCAATCAAATCCTTTATCACTGCCAAAGCTACAATTTTTAAAATAAAGCTCAAATCTGTTCCTATGACTCATTCACTTAAAACTTTTCAATAATTCTTCTAAAATCTCAGAAGGAAACCCAAATCTTTTTAAATTTAATTTTTTTCTTTTTGGTATCAGGGTATAGCCAATTAACAATGTTATGATAGTTTCAGGTGAACAGTGAAGGGATTCGCCATACACAGACATGTATTCTTTCTCCCCCCAACCCCCTCCCATCCAGGCTGACATATAACATTGAGCGGAGTTCCATGTGCTACACAACAGGTCTTTGTTGATTACCCATTTTAAATATAGTAGTGTGTATATGACCTTCCCAAAGTTCCTAACTACCCTTCCCTCCCGGCAAGCATAAGTTCATTTTTCTAAGTCTGCGTCGGTTTTGTAAGTTAATTTGTATCATTTCCTTTTAGATTCCACATATAAGAGATGTCATACAATATTTTTCCTGCTCTGTCTGACTTATTTGACTCAGTCTGACACTCTCTAGATCTACCTGTGTTGCTACAAATGGCCTTATTTCATTCTTTTTAATGGAACATCCAAATCTTTATCTTCTGCATTTAGTCCTTTATAATCTGGCCCTCCTTCTCCCCATAGTCTCATCTCTTACTACATACACCTTGGCAAAAAAGCTAGATTCAGCTAGCATTCAGCTGTTTTCTATATCCTAAGCTCTTTCTCATTTCTGTCTGGTTGACCTTCTGTCTTTTTTTGTGGAGTACCTCCCCTTAGGTTGTTTATTTGATGATCATCTACCTATCCATCTTGCCATCTCCATGACACTTTCATTAAGCATGTGTAATCTAGGCAAGGTGATTCTTATTTTTGGTTCCTAAAACAGCCTTTCCATACTTCAACTGTAGCTCTTATCACCTTGTGCTAGGCTGTCCATTTATTCTTTGCTCCCCTTCTTTTACTCACAAATAAACTAAGATCCAGTCTCCTGAGAACTGAAGGCAAGCCTGTTTGTGTCTTGTTCCAAGGCAAAGCATAGTAACTTACAAGTAATTGGTACTAAATAAATAAGTTTGGATAAAATCATTTTATTTAGTCTTGGTAATAAAGCCCTGCTTTGCTCAGATCCTAATTATTTCTTAACTAAATTTGGAATAAACAGCTTCTGTCTTGGGAGCTCTTCATCCAAACTACCAATCAAATCCTTTATCACTGCCAAAGCTACAATTTTTAAAATAAAGCTCAAATCTGTTCCTATGACTCATTCACTTAAAACTTTTCAATAATTCTTCTAAAATCTCAGAAGGAAACCCAAATCTTTTTAAATTTAATTTTTTTCTTTTTGGTATCAGGGTATAGCCAATTAACAATGTTATGATAGTTTCAGGTGAACAGTGAAGGGATTCGCCATACACAGACATGTATTCTTTCTCCCCCCAACCCCCTCCCATCCAGGCTGACATATAACATTGAGTGGAGTTCCATGTGCTACACAACAGGTCTTTGTTGATTACCCATTTTAAATATAGTAGTGTGTATATGACCTTCCCAAAGTTCCTAACTACCCTTCCCTCCCGGCAAGCATAAGTTCATTTTTCTAAGTCTGCGTCGGTTTTGTAAGTTAATTTGTATCATTTCCTTTTAGATTCCACATATAAGAGATGTCATACAATATTTTTCCTGCTCTGTCTGACTTATTTGACTCAGTCTGACACTCTCTAGATCTACCTGTGTTGCTACAAATGGCCTTATTTCATTCTTTTTAATGGAACATCCAAATCTTTATCTTCTGCATTTAGTCCTTTATAATCTGGCCCTCCTTCTCCCCATAGTCTCATCTCTTACTACATACACCTTGGCAAAAAAGCTAGATTCAGCTAGCATTCAGCTGTTTTCTATATCCTAAGCTCTTTCTCATTTCTGTCTGGTTGACCTTCTGTCTTTTTATGTGGAGTACCTCCCCTTAGGTTGTTTATTTGATGATCATCTACCTATCCATCTTGCCATCTCCATGACACTTTCATTAAGCATGTGTAATCTAGGCAAGGTGATTCTTATTTTTGGTTCCTAAAACAGCCTTTCCATACTTCAACTGTAGCTCTTATCACCTTGTGCTAGGCTGTCCATTTATTCTTTGCTCCCCTTCTTTTACTCACAAATAAACTAAGATCCAGTCTCCTGAGAACTGAAGGCAAGCCTGTTTGTGTCTTGTTCCAAGGCAAAGCATAGTAACTTACAAGTAATTGGTACTAAATAAATAAGTTTGGATAAAATCATTTTATTTAAATCATGTTTTCTGATCCTCAACCATCAAACCATCAAACAAATATGATGCTGTGTGATAACTTTTATCTTGTCAATGGAAGAAGACTATTTTAGATTCAGCATAATTCTAAAGAAAGAATTGTAAAGGGTATAAACAGAGGCCCAACCATGGAAGTTCTGAACATCTCAGAAGAAATGATGCTCCCTATCCTTAGCACAAGGGTTTGCCATAAAAGACTGGTGATGTGCTCACTGCCACTGTGTCTTAGCTCAAGAAAAGGACATGACCACATGAGTAGCACTAGCTATTGCTTAACCTCAGTGAAAGATTAGATAAGCCAAAGGACTGTCTGTCCACTTGACAGATGCCGGTGGAATGCCATGTGACATTTGTTTCTGCCGGTTTTCCTAAGTGTGTTCTGCTGGATCCTAGTCCTGAAATAGACTTTAAGAAAGGATTCTATGGTCATGTAAACTCGACAAATGCCAGAAACTGTTTCCCTCTTACAGACTCCACATAAACATCTTAAAAAATCTGAAAAGTCTTACAATACAGAAATTATGAGTTAATTTTGCTTAGCTCAGAATTTCTAGACTCACATGACCGGAAGATTCTTGTATTTCATAGCACTCTTTAACATTTTGTGGAAGGACTGCCTATGGAACGCACATTAGGGAACACTATCCAGTCCCAGAGATACTGAAGCATAGAGGCCGTGGGCTTAGCATTTATGATCATTCTAATTTCTCCAACTCTTAGTCTATGCCACTTTCTTCCGTATTTTCATCAGCTCTTCTAAATGTAGCTACATAGAACTGAAGAGAGAAGAGGTATCATCTTGTTTACCTTTGTGTTAGAAATGAGAAAGTGGAGTTCCATATACTTTAATTGGCTTGCTTAATGCTAATAAACCTGATACATGACGAAGCCTGGTTGACAGACTACCAGTCTCACCACGTTCCACAGTATCAGGAGATGCAGGTCCTCCCTTTCCATGCCCAATGAACTGCCTCAGCAGTATGTCAACTTATGTCCTCAAAGTGCCTCACTGTATGTCAACTTATGTCCTAAAGTTTTACATTGTTAACTTGGGTATGAAGAGTCTTTGCTTTGTTTGCATGCTTGTTTCTTAAACTCTACAGTGGTATTTTCATTCCTGAATCAGGTATTAGTTTCTCAAAGGAAGTAAGCTCAATTCTTTATCTGAAGCATTTTAATGAAAAACAGCTAAAAATTTTCTAAAAAGTGACTGCTATCAATTTACATGAGAAAATAGAGTAAATCATTAGTAAATAGAAAAAGATATAAAAATAGTAACAGTGAAAACTATTTAATCCCACTAATAATCAAAGGAAGGCAAACTATAACCAAATGAGATTGTATCTTTTCATAAAATTTGTCAAAAGAATTTTTTTTATTATTATCTAAGATTTGAGGTTGAGGTGAAACAGACTTTTCATATTTGTCCTAGGGATTTTGCAGCTTGGAAAATATTTTTATATGCAAATTTGGATCCTGTCTGAAACCTTAGAACCCTACCTGATATATATATTTTTTTAATTTTAATTATTTATTTTGGCTATTCTGGGTTTTCACCACTGCCACAGGCTCTTCTCTAGTTGCAGGGAGAGGGGGCTACTCTCTGGTTGAGGTGAGCAGGCCTCTTGTTGCGGTGACTTCTCTTGTTGTGGAACTCGGGCTCTGGGGCACACGGGCCTCAGCAGTTGCAGCACATGGGCTCCATAGTTGCGGCTCTGAGGCTCTAGAGCACGGGCTCCATCACTGTGGCTCAGAGACTTAGCTGCTCCACAGCATGTGGGATCTTCCCGGATCAGGGATCGAGCTCATGTCTCCTACATTGGCTGGTGAACTCTTTACCCCAAGCTACCAGGGAAGCCCTACCTGATGTATTTTTGACCTATTTAGTTTATGCCTAAAGCTTATATTTGATTATTTATACAGTGCAATGGTGGACAAATAGTATCACAGAAATAGTTATCAGGGGGCCTTTTTGTTGTTGTTTTTTAAAATTATTATTATTACGTAGGGATTTTTATTTTGCTTTTACAGAGTTTTATTGTTTACAGATATTTATAATCCCAGATCAGTTGTAGGTATATCCTTGAGGCCTCCCTGATATGCGCCCTTCTCACTTCCCCCATCCCACCCCTCTAGGCCATCGCATAGTCCCCATGTAAGGTGCCTTTGTTCCACAGTGCATTGACAGTAGTTACCTCTTTTCATATGATAGTATAGGATTCCTCATTCCTCCTCCCATACCTCTCACCCACCCTTCCCTCCTCACAATGTCCGTAGGTCTGTTCTCTATGTCTGTTTTTCCATCACTGCTGTGTGTGTATATTTATCAGTGCCGTCTTACTAGATTCCATATATTTGTATTCGTATACTGTGTTTGACTTAATTCACTTTGTATAATACGGTCTGGATTCATCCACCTCATTAGGACTGATTCTTCTGCATTTCTTTTTACAGCTGAGAAATATTCCATTGTACGTATGTACCATAGCTTTTTTATCCATTCATTCTTCAATGGGCATCTAGATTGCTTCCATGTTCTAGCTATTGTATAGAGTGCTGCAATGGACATTGGGGTACAGGTGTCTCTTTCAATTTTGATTCCATCAGGGTATAAGCTTAATAGTGGGATTGCTGGGTCATAGGGTGCTTCTATTTTTAGTTTTTTAAGGAATCTCCATACTGTCTTCCATACAGGCTGTATCAATTTAAACTCCCACCAACAATGCAAGACTGTTCCCTTTTCTCCCCACCATCTTCAGCATTTATTATCTGTAGATTTTTTGATGGTGGCCATTCTGACGGGTGTAAAGTAATATCTCATTGTAGTTTTGATTTGCATTTCTCTAATAATAAGCGAGGTTGAACATTGTTTCATGTGTTTTTTGGCCATCTGTATGTCGTCTTTGGAGAGGTGTCTGTTTAGGTCTTTTTCCCATTTTTTGTTTCATTTGCTATGATTTTCTCCCATTCTGTGGGTTGTATGTTCAGCCTGTTTGTAGTTTCTTTTGCTGTGCAAAAACTCTGAAGTTTCGTTAGGTCCCACTTGTTCATTTTTGTTTTTAGTTCCACTATTCTAGTAGGTGGGTCATAAGTAGATCCAGTTTTTTTTTTTAAAAACGGGGGTAGCAATTTTATTGTTTACAGATATTTATAATCCCAGATCAGTTGTAGGTATATCCTTGAGGCCTCCCTGATATGCCCCTTCTCACTTCCCCATCCCACCCTCTAGGCCATCGATAGTCCCCATGTAAGGTGCCTTTGTTCCACAGTGCATTGACAGTAGTTACCTCTTTTCATATGATAGTATAGGATTCCTCATTCCTCCTCCCATACCTCTCACCCACCCTTCCCTCCTCACAATGTCCGTAGGTCTGTTCTCTATGTCTGTTTTTCCATCACTGCTGTGTGTGTATATTTATCAGTGCCGTCTTACTAGATTCCATATATTTGTATTCGTATACTGTGTTTGACTTAATTCACTTTGTATAATACGGTCTGGATTCATCCACCTCATTAGGACTGATTCTTCTGCATTTCTTTTTACAGCTGAGAAATATTCCATTGTACGTATGTACCATAGCTTTTTTATCCATTCATTCTTCAATGGGCATCTAGATTGCTTCCATGTTCTAGCTATTGTATAGAGTGCTGCAATGGACATTGGGGTACAGGTGTCTCTTTCAATTTTGATTCCATCAGGGTATAAGCTTAATAGTGGGATTGCTGGGTCATAGGGTGCTTCTATTTTTAGTTTTTTAAGGAATCTCCATACTGTCTTCCATACAGGCTGTATCAATTTAAACTCCCACCAACAATGCAAGACTGTTCCCTTTTCTCCCCACCATCTTCAGCATTTATTATCTGTAGATTTTTTGATGGTGGCCATTCTGACGGGTGTAAAGTAATATCTCATTGTAGTTTTGATTTGCATTTCTCTAATAATAAGCGAGGTTGAACATTGTTTCATGTGTTTTTTGGCCATCTGTATGTCGTCTTTGGAGAGGTGTCTGTTTAGGTCTTTTTCCCATTTTTTGTTTCATTTGCTATGATTTTCTCCCATTCTGTGGGTTGTATGTTCAGCCTGTTTGTAGTTTCTTTTGCTGTGCAAAAACTCTGAAGTTTCGTTAGGTCCCACTTGTTCATTTTTGTTTTTAGTTCCACTATTCTAGTAGGTGGGTCATACAAGATCTTGCTTTGATTGATGTCCTTGAGTGTTTTACCTATATTCTCCTCTAAGAGTTTTAGGGTTTCTGGTCTTAAATTTAATCTTTAATCCATTTTGAGTTGATCTTTGTGTATGGTGTCAGAGAATGTTCCAACTTCTTTTTTTTTTGCATGTAGCTGTCCAATTTCCCCAGCACCATTTGCTGAAGAGGCTGTCTTTGCTCCATTTTATATGTTCGCCTCCATTGTCAAAAATAAAGTGCCCATAGGTTCGTGGGTTTATCTTTGGGTTCTCTATCTTGTTCCATTGGTCTATATTTCTGTTTTTGTGCCAGTACCATACTGTCTTGATGACTGTTGCTTTGTAGTATAGTCTGAAGTTGGGGAGACTGATCCTTCCAGCTCCATTCTTCTTTCTCAGGATTGCTTTGGCTTTCTGGGGTCTTATGTGTTTCCATATGAACGGTGCTGTTTTTTGGTCTAGTTCTATGAAGAATGTCATTGATAATTTGATAGGGATCGCATTGAATCTGTAGATAATATTTGGTACTATGATCATTTTTACAATATTGATTCTTTCTACCCAGGAACATGGAATATCTCTCCATCTGTTTATGTCATCTTTGATTTCTTTCATTAGTGTCTTATAATTTCCTGTGTACAATTCTTTTATCTCTTCAGGTAGGTTTATTCCTAGATATTTTATTCTTTTGTTTGCAGTGGTGCATGGGATTACATCCTTGATTTCTCTTTCTGATTTTTCATCGTATCTAGGAATGCTAGTGATTTCTGTGTATTGATTTTGTATCCTGTGACTTTGCTGACTTTGTTGATTGTCCCTAGCCGTTTTCTAATAGTGTCTTTGTGGTTTTCTATGTATAGTATCTTGTCATCTGCAAATAGAATTTTACTTCTTCTTTTCCAATCTGGATTCCTTTTATTTCTTTTACTTCTTTTATTACTGTTGCTAGAACTTCCAGGACTATGTTGAATAATAGTGATAAAAGTGGACACCCGTGTCTTGTTTCATCAGGGTGTTTTAAGTGGAGTAAACTGGAAAACATCTAAAAAGCAAAAAGACACAGTCTCAAGTAAAATAAACTATTTGCATAACCAATGCAATAACTCATAGCCATTAAAATTACATCCATAAGATTATTTGTTCACATGGAAATATGTCAATTACTCATTGTTGACTGACGAAGGTATATTAAAAGATATGTACCCTGTGGGTTCAGTTTTTGTTAAAAATATATATCGCTTATTGATATAAATTTCATCTGTATTCCCAACCTAGACATATACTTAGCTTACAGACAACATTTAAATAACATTGAATGAATAAATTGAATCTAATCTGGAAGTACATGTCAGAGAATGACAGCACTGATTGGTGGTATAGCAGTTCATGGTTTTCTCTTTTTTGTTTATATTTCTTTTATACAATAAACCCACATAAACTTTGTAATAAGAAATTTCTTTTAAATAGTAAAAACACAGCTGCTTAGTTAATGTCCTTTCCCAGTAAAGCAATAATCATTATTTAACCCATTTTGCCTGAGATGCTTCTAATGTTCAAATGAAAATGTTCAGATCTCATTGCTTGTTTCCTCAGGGTACTGTGGAATTCTAGCCATACCAGGCACTCTCTGGCAGCCAGGCTTGTATTACTGACTATCATTTTTAAGTGACTCAGAGTCTATGCTCAGAATTTCCTGAACACTTGAAGAATAACTGCCCACCCACAAACTCCATCGAGTTCGCTTGGCAGGGCTCCCTTGTCACGTACTGTATTTTCCAGGAACGTGTTCTTTAGAGAAAAATGGCCCCCAAGGAGCAACTGAAGCATGTGTGTAGGCACTTAGAATTGACATACTGTGGAATGATCAGAAATTTATTTGGATAAATAGCCTGTAATGTAGTCACTGGGACCTTTTTTTCTTTTACTTCTTTTATTACTGTTGCTAGAACTTCCAGGACTATGTTGAATAATAGTGATAAAAGTGGACACCCGTGTCTTGTTTCATCAGGGTGTTTTAAGTGGAGTAAACTGGAAAACATCTAAAAAGCAAAAAGACACAGTCTCAAGTAAAATAAACTATTTGCATAACCAATGCAATAACTCATAGCCATTAAAATTACATCCATAAGATTATTTGTTCACATGGAAATATGTCAATTACTCATTGTTGACTGACGAAGGTATATTAAAAGATATGTACCCTGTGGGTTCAGTTTTTGTTAAAAATATATATCGCTTATTGATATAAATTTCATCTGTATTCCCAACCTAGACATATACTTAGCTTACAGACAACATTTAAATAACATTGAATGAATAAATTGAATCTAATCTGGAAGTACATGTCAGAGAATGACAGCACTGACTGGTGGTATAGCAGTTCATGGTTTTCTCTTTTTTGTTTATATTTCTTTTATACAATAAACCCACATAAACTTTGTAATAAGAAATTTCTTTTAAATAGTAAAAACACAGCTGCTTAGTTAATGTCCTTTCCCAGTAAAGCAATAATCATTATTTAACCCATTTTGCCTGAGATGCTTCTAATGTTCAAATGAAAATGTTCAGATCTCATTGCTTGTTTCCTCAGGGTACTGTGGAATTCTAGCCATACCAGGCACTCTCTGGCAGCCAGGCTTGTATTACTGACTATCATTTTTAAGTGACTCAGAGTCTATGCTCAGAATTTCCTGAACACTTGAAGAATAACTGCCCACCCACAAACTCCATCGAGTTCGCTTGGCAGGGCTCCCTTGTCACGTACTGTATTTTCCAGGAACGTGTTCTTTAGAGAAAAATGGCCCCCAAGGAGCAACTGAAGCATGTGTGTAGGCACTTAGAATTGACATACTGTGGAATGATCAGAAATTTATTTGGATAAATAGCCTGTAATGTAGTCAGGGACTTCCCATAATTCTGAAGTCAATGAGGCCCTTGGTAGTTTTATTTCCCTCACTTCTGAGACAGTGGGATTCATGGAAACTTAAGGATTTATTCATTAAATGCTGAGCATAAGAACTTGTCCTCACCATCTTCTTTTGGGACAACCGAGCATGGTTCCTCTTGGTAAATAATATGAACACAAAATAAATATTGCAACATAGCTGTATTCCGGGCTTCCCTATGAGCAACTGTAAGTTCAGCTGTTGTTGTATTCAAGCAAGATTTTGCTCAGAAAGTAGTAAAATGCTTGGGCTGCAGTATTTCGCTGTGAATTGCTGTAATGTCAGAAGCCCTTACCAACACTGCCGGGCCAGCCGGCAGTCGAACAGATCCTGAAGAGAGTGGCAGATAGGCTAAGAAAAGAAAGAAGGACAGAAAAGATGGGGTTGAGAGGGACAGCAAGAAGGCAGATAACTCTACAGGTTGCTGACAAGTTGCTGACAAGTTTATTGAATTCGCTCATACATTTTATACATCTCAAAATCAGATAACACACAACAAACAATTGTGTATACGTGCTTTAGGCCAGGTTTTTCGGACCTAGCATTTTGTTAGTGTCTAGCAGTCAGATCATAAACTAGGTGTTACCTCCTGGTATGTCAGTAACATATTCAAAGTTATTTAGATTACAATGGTTCTGGGGCATAATGCCCCTCAAGCCCTTTTCATCTGTACCGAGGCTCCAGGTGTCCTTTACAATAGCTCAGGAATGTCTTCACTATACCTGGGGTGGCGGGACAGAGAGCTATGCTGTTATCAGCCCCTGTTTCCAGGGCAGCTCCCAGAGCTATGTTTCCTTAAAAGAAACCCCTTGAAACAGGGCAGCTCCCTGCACAACACATTCGAAAATTCCTCTACTGTGTGCTCCAGAAAAAGAGACACACAATTCCTTCCAGTGTATGAACTCTGGACCTAGAGATTTTTTTTTTGAGCTTTTTATTTTATATTGGTGTATAGCCAGTTAACAATGTTGTGATAGTTTCAGGTGGACAACAGAGTGACTCAGCCATACGTATACATTTTTCCATTCTCCCTCAAACTCTCCTCCCATCCAGGCTGCCACAGACATTCAGCAGAGTTCCCTGTGCTATACAGGGAGTCCTTGTTGTTTAACTGTTTTGAATATAGCAATGTGTACATGGCCATCCCAAACTCCCTAACTATCCCTTTTCCCCATCCTCTAAGTCTGTGAGTCTGTTTCTGTTTCCTAAGGAAATTTGTTTATGTCGTTTCTTTAGATTCTGCATATAATTGATGTCACATATTTCTCTTTCTCTGTTTGACTTACTTCATTCAGTATGACAATAGCTATGGACCTAGAGAGTTTTGGTTTTGGTAATTGATAACAGTTTTTTATCTTGTTTGAGTACCTTAACTTCTCTCAGCTTCATTTTCCCATCTATAAAAAGTGAAACTATCAATAGTCATCTCATAAGGTTATGGTAAGAAATAAACAACCATGTTTGAAATAGGCTTAAAGGAAAAAGAAGCTTGAAGAGAAAGTGACTAGCATAGCTGGAATTCCTCTTACTGTCACAACCACCATCACCATGAGGATGATCACTTCTGAGAAGGGCATCTTAGCTGTGTTTCAGTTGACATTTCAAGCCTGAGCTAAATGCCAGAGGAAAGAAGAGAAAAACTTAAAAAGAGACAAATCGAGGGGAGAGGTGTGGTGAGAAAAGGACAGAGAGAGACGTCGAGGCCATTCAAGTTGTCTCAGGTCCTTGAGTAGCCAACACATTCCAGCATTCCAGAATTCCAACATACTCCAAAATTAAGTAAGGCAAAGGGCAGAATTTGGATGGAGGATTTTAAACAGCTGAGCTTTAATCAGCCATCCAGAGCAAGTTATCCTAAGGTAAGTGGGACCCATTCTTACTGTAGTGCATACTTCTTCACCTGTGCAAAATAATGTTTAATCACGTAGCCACGAAATCTAAATAGCTCTGCTTTCTCCTCATTCATCATCTTCACTGGCATTGGGTCATGGTGACATTGTAGATGATGGTGGTCATGGTGGTAGTGGCAGTCAGTTACTGAGATTCTATGATGTGCCACACACCACATTTTACAGGTGAAGATGTTAAACACCAGATGACAGAATCAGAAATCAATCTCAAGACGTACTACACAGTGGATATACACTTGTGCCTACCTGTTTTCAGCTCTGGGGTCTTTCTGCCATACCTCTCTGTCTCTCTTTCTTCCAGTTTTAAAGAAAAAGTTGGTTTTATGGTCCTCAGGATTTAGCAGACTGTTCTGTCAAGTGCATGAGAGTAGGGGAATGGGGTGATGCGGATCAGATTACACTGATCGTAAAAGGCATGCAGAGTTCTTGCCAGGTAACCTTTTCACTTTTGCAGGACTCAAATATCATGTTTACCTGCTACTTCAGTTTCCTCCAAATTAAGAATGCAGTGGAAATCCTTACAGTGAAGAAGCTTCCTATTGCCTCTACCAGTTCACTTTTCTAGAGAGTCATTTAATCAAAGTGAATTTGCCTAAAACAAATATAATTTAAAATGAGCCTGGGCTTCCCTGGTGATCCACTGGGTAAGGACACCACCTTGCAGTGCAAGGGGCGCTGGTTCGATCCCTAGCCTGGGAGGATCTCATGTGCCATGGAGCGGCTAGACTGATGTGTCCAACTACCAGGTTGGAGCTCTGGAGCGCATGCGCACAGAGCTGGTACACTGGGAGAAGAGAGGCCACTGTGATGGGAGGCCCACACAGGCCAAAGAACAAAGATGGATGAAAATAAATAAATGAATGACCAACAGAAGTGGCCAAAAACCGTAAAACCAAAAACATAAAAAGAATAGGCCTATGAGCAATTTGGTTATAGTAATTTTTAGTAAATAATATTAATCACTTTCAGGACATTTCCTATCATATGAAATGTGGAACTTCTTTAACATGTTCTTGCCTTTTTCAGGTACTTTTCTGTTTTTCTTATTTATCAAGTGTCCCAAGCTTCAGCCCAACTTATACCCGTTCCTGGGATTCAGATGCCTGGACATGCTTTACAAATAGGTTGAGAAGTACAAATCATGTTATTTGCTTAAATCTCGAAGACGCTCCCAGGAGGAAACATCCTGGGGAAAAAAATGGAAAAGTAGCATGCTTCAGGAACAAAAGCACTAGACACTGAAAGAAAGGACTGGTAGTTTTTCACTTCAAAACCTGAATGACAAATCATGCCTTATTTAGTTATTGCTATGTAAAATTGTTTCTAACGGTCAATCAGTCAAACAAGTATTTATTAATTATGTGCCCAGCTTGTAATTAGTATAATATATTTTGATTTGATTAAAGTGAGTTTTGAAATATCCAAGATTTCTCAAGTAGAAGGAGTGAGTAAAATTGAATCTCAAAAGGTAGCAGACTGTTCTGTCAAGTGCATGAGAGTAGGAATGGGGTGATGCGGATCAGATTACACTGATCGTAAAAGGCATGCAGAGTTCTTGCCAACCTTTTCACTTGCAGGACTCAAATATCATGTTTACCTGCTACTTCAGTTTCCTCCAAATTAAGAATGCAGTGGAAATCCTTACAGTGAAGAAGCTTCCTATTGCCTCTACCAGTTCACTTTTCTAGAGAGTCATTTAATCAAAGTGAATTTGCCTAAAACAAATATAATTTAAAATGAGCCTGGGCTTCCCTGGTGATCCACTGGGTAAGGACACCACCTTGCAGTGCAAGGGGGTGCTGGTTCGATCCCTAGCCTGGGAGGATCTCATGTGCCATGGAGCGGCTAGACTGATGTGTCCAACTACCAGGTTGGAGCTCTGGAGCGCATGCGCACAGAGCTGGTACACTGGGAGAAGAGAGGCCACTGTGATGGGAGGCCCACACAGGCCAAAGAACAAAGATGGATGAAAATAAATAAATGAATGACCAACAGAAGTGGCCAAAAACCGTAAAACCAAAAACATAAAAAGAATAGGCCTATGAGCAATTTGGTTATAGTAATTTTTAGTAAATAATATTAATCACTTTCAGGACATTTCCTATCATATGAAATGTGGAACTTCTTTAACATGTTCTTGCCTTTTTCAGGTACTTTTCTGTTTTTCTTATTTATCAAGTGTCCCAAGCTTCAGCCCAACTTATACACGTTCCTGGGATTCAGATGCCTGGACATGCTTTACAAATAGGTTGAGAAGTACAAATCATGTTATTTGCTTAAATCTCGAAGACGCTCCCAGGAGGAAACATCCTGGGGAAAAAAATGGAAAAGTAGCATGCTTCAGGAACAAAAGCACTAGACACTGAAAGAAAGGACTGGTAGTTTTTCACTTCAAAACCTGAATGACAAATCATGCCTTATTTAGTTATTGCTATGTAAAATTGTTTCTAACGGTCAATCAGTCAAACAAGTATTTATTAATTATGTGCCCAGCTTGTAATTAGTATAATATATTTTGATTTGATTAAAGTGAGTTTTGAAATATCCAAGATTTCTCAAGTAGAAGGAGTCAGTAAAAATTGGAATGACAAGGGAAGTCTTCAGTGAAGAGGTAGTATTTGATTTGGGTATGGCGTGTGTGCTCAGTCGTCTGATGCTTTTGTAGCCCTATGGACTATAGCCTGCTAGGCTCCTCTGTCCATGGGATTCTCCAGTTAAGAATACTCCAGTGAATTGCTGTTCCCTTATCCAGGGGGTCTTCCCTACCTAGAGAGTGAACCCAAGTCTCCTTTGTGTCCTTCATTGCAAGCAGATTCTTTACCACTGAGCCACTGGGGAAGCCCTTCCTTCTGTGTCGCAGATGCTTATACAAATACTACAATGTCAAGAGGTTGCTTAACCACCATTTTTATGGATAATGAAAGTAAGACAAGGGAAGAAACCGTTATCTGCAGTTGAGTTAGAGAAATAAGGATTGGAACCAGGACAGTCACACTCTAAGCCTTTGCTCTTCTCTGTGTGCCCCATTAAGGGACCTGGTGATAGTTTGTTATATAAGCATATTCTAGAAATTTGGTTTTGTATTTGCATTGCTTTTGCAAATTAGCTCTCTTAGCTAGGGAAAGTTTCTCACCAAGATGAAGTTTTGTCAAGCTTTTCATCTGTGGCAGACAGTGTTAAATTGCTTCTTAAATACATGGTCTCCTTTTCTGTTATACTAAAGGAAGTAAATATGCCAAGTTAATAATATATGATTCCGTAAGCTCACTTGTAGCTAGGGGTAGCCACGTGGCATATTTTCCCCAATGTGCTGTGAGTGGACATATACTAGTTGGGTTGTCTGGGAAAGCAATTACTTTCTACAGGGATGAATTTACCTTGCACATGCTTTGTATGTTTTGCACTTCACGCCTGTTACTACTTGTAATTCAGATATTGCCTAGAAGTAGAACATACATGCTTCAGGAACAAAAGCACTAGACACTGAAAGAAAGGACTGGTAGTTTTTCACTTCAAAACCTGAATGACAAATCATGCCTTATTTAGTTATTGCTACGTAAAATTGTTTCTAACGGTCAATCAGTCAAACAAGTATTTATTAATTATGTGCCCAGCTTGTAATTAGTATAATATATTTTGATTTGATTAAAGTGAGTTTTGAAATATCCAAGATTTCTCAAGTAGAAGGAGTCAGTAAAAATTGGAATGACAAGGGAAGTCTTCAGTGAAGAGGTAGTATTTGATTTGGGTATGGCGTGTGTGCTCAGTCGTCTGATGCTTTTGTAGCCCTATGGACTATAGCCTGCTAGGCTCCTCTGTCCATGGGATTCTCCAGTTAAGAATACTCCAGTGAATTGCTGTTCCCTTATCCAGGGGGTCTTCCCTACCTAGAGAGTGAACCCAAGTCTCCTTTGTGTCCTTCATTGCAAGCAGATTCTTTACCACTGAGCCACTGGGGAAGCCCTTCCTTCTGTGTCGCAGATGCTTATACAAATACTACAATGTCAAGAGGTCGCTTAACCACCATTTTTATGGATAATGAAAGTAAGACAAGGGAAGAAACCGTTATCTGCAGTTGAGTTAGAGAAATAAGGATTGAAACCAGGACAGTCACACTCTAAGCCTTTACTCTTCTCTGTGTGCCCCATTAAGGGACCTGGTGATAGTTTGTTATATAAGCATATTCTAGAAATTTGGTTTTGTATTTGCATTGCTTTTGCAAATTAGCTCTCTTAGCTAGGGAAAGTTTCTCACCAAGATGAAGTTTTGTCAAGCTTTTCATCTGTGGCAGACAGTGTTAAATTGCTTCTTAAATACATGGTCTCCTTTTCTGTTATACTAAAGGAAGTAAATATGCCAAGTTAATAATATATGATTCCGTAAGCTCACTTGTAGCTAGGGGTAGCCACGTGGCATATTTTCCCCAATGTGCTGTGAGTGGACATATACTAGTTGGGTTGTCTGGGAAAGCAATTACTTTCTACAGGGATGAATTTACCTTGCACATGCTTTGTATGTTTTGCACTTCACGCCTGTTACTACTTGTAATTCAGATATTGCCTAGAAGTAGAACATACATTCTTTAGACAAGGTAATAAAAGCCACATGCTAAGAATTACAGTGCAGAATGATAGAGAGAAGAGTTAGGTTATCTCCATTTCTACCAATTGCAATACTTCATGTTACATGAGAAAATTAAGTAAGGTTTCAGTAGCTCATTGCCTACTGACATACAAGGGTGGAAGATAGTTTATTCAGTCATTACAAGTTTCTGGTAATGTCCTCCAAATCCAACTCCAGAGATACTAGAAAAGTTGAAGAATTTTAGATTTTAACAACACAAAAGTGGTTGGAGCCCTGTATGAGTTTCCTAGGGCTGCCATAACAAATTTCCATCAACTTGGTGGCTTAAAATGAATAGAAATTGCTCTCAAGATTCTGGAAGCTGGTATTGGTAGGACCATGCTCCCACTGAAGTCTCTAGGAAAACCTTTTTTCTTACAGTACCTTTGTCCTTAGCACTTTCTGCTATGGTTACACCAGTCCAATCTCTGCTTCTGCCTTCACATGGACTTCTTTCCTGTGTCTCCTTTGCACACCGTATGACTCTGTCCTTTCCTCTTTTATAAGGAGACCAGTCATCAGATTAGGACTCATCCCATCCAATATAATTTCACATTAACTTACTAATTAAATTAGGATTCTTTGCAAAGACTCTTATTTCCCAATAAGTTCACTTTCTAATGTCCTAGGTGGACGTTAATTTTCGAAGGATACTATCCAACTATTATAGTCTTAATGTGGAAGAAATGCTTAATTTAGGATGGGAGAAAGCAGACACCATAGATAAGAGATAGCCTGGGAGTGACAGAGCTTTCTGGTTAGTAGTAGTAGTAGTGTTAGTTGCTCAGATCTGACCGACTCTTGGCAGCTCCATGAACTATAGCCCACCAGGCTTCTCTGTTCATGGAATTCTTCAGGCAAGAATACTGGAGTGGAGATCTTCCTGACCCAGGGATCGAGCCTAGGTCTCCTGCATTGCAGGCAGATTCTTTACTGTCTAAGCCACCAGGGAAGCCATGGTTATAGGATCTCTCATCTGCTCCATTGTTATTCTTGGTATGACATTTTTTGCCCCACCACTCTGAAGGGCATGAAAAGGTCAGTGCCCACAGCACTCAGAGGTGTCAGTGACAGGAGGACACTTCTGAAGCCCAGGTGAAGCAGAGAGCCCATCATAACAAATAGAGGTGGGATGGATGGGCCTTGGGGCTGCCTCTTGTCCTTCCCTTCAGTTCTTTGGGCCAGTGCATATGACACAGGTACAAACTCTTAGAAATGTGGGGCTCTGGGGAAGAGGTATGGGGAGGTGCCTTAAAAGTCAAAGTCATCTGACATCGTGTTCAAATAAGGCATCACACAAGATTGTAATATAAGAGGCTCACTGACAGGCGCAGCACCACATCTGATGTGGTAAATTCACCTGGAAGAGCATTAAGCATGGTCTAGACTTTGCCCTTCTTCGTCATGGAAAGAAAAACTTGCTTGTAATCCCTTTGTCTATTAACTCTTAATAACAGTAGTAAAGAGAGTACGAATATGAGAAGGAGACTTCCCTGGTGTCTAGAGGTTAAGACTCCATTCTCCCAATGCAGGGGTCCTGGGTTCAGTCCCTGGTCAGGAAACTAGATCCTGCATGCTGCAACTAAGACCCAGTACAGTCAACTAAATATGAACAAAAATGAATATATTTAAAAACACAAGAAGAAAGCAGAAAATTAATCTATGCATGAGAGAACAGAACTCATAAGCCAGAGCAAACAAAGACTATTCTCAGAGAGATAACTGTGCATTATGGTAAAGAGAAAGAGTATGAAGCATTTGTGAAGAAGAACTATTAGGAGAAAATGGGTATGAAGCCTATAACTATTAAAATAAAGAAGTCAGTGCATGGATTTAATCCTAGATCATATACAGCTGAAAGATGATATAGCTAATTGGAATATCAAGTTTGGTGCCTCTCCTGGAAAATACAGGCAAGAAAGATTTAGGGGGACAATGAGAGAAGAGGAGAAGTAGAGTAATGAATATGTCATCATCTCTTTCTAAAAAAAAGTCCCAGAATGAAGAAAAAAGTAGATAAAAGGAGAGAATGCCTGAAGTTTTTCTTAAATCATCAAGAGATATAAGAGCTTATTGAAGGGGCTCATTGAGACATCAAACAAGTGTAATATGTAGGCACATTATAGTGAGATATTTGGAGGAAGTACTTGTAGCGTGTGCTTTGACTGGCTAAATTTATCCCTTTCCTCCCTCATTCTCAGGCAAATTTTACATATTATAGAATTTGGCAAGGTGAAATGTTCACCCTACCAACCTCTCTTGCAGCTAGGAGTGGCCATATAAGGGAATTCTGTGTCATACACCAAATGGCTGCTCTAGCACCAACCATCCTGGACAGCATAGGAATATAGTCAATAATACTGTAATAAGTATATGAAGACAGATGGCAAATGAACTTATTGTGGTGCTGTATAAAAATATTGAATCTATATTTTATCCTGAGACTTAGTTTTGTATGTCACTTATAATTTTTAAAAACTTCAGTTCTAAAAGATAAAAAGTGATAAATTGGACTTCATAAAAATGTAAAAAGTCTGTTTTTCCAAAGGCACAATTAAGTATTTGAAAAGTCACTGATTGGAAACCACTGATTGGAAATGCAAATGCTGTCCATGCACCTATCTCATAAAGATTTGTAACCAGATTATAAAGAACTCTTAAAACTCAACAATAAGGCCAACAAATCAGTTACAAACATGGTCAAAAGATCTGAACAGAAACTTTACATAAGGGCTTCCCCTAGTGGTCCAGTGGATAAAGAGTCTGCCTTGCAGTGCAAGAGGCACTGGTTTGATCCCTGACCCAGGAAGAACCCATATGTCGTGCAGCGGCTAGACCCATGTGTCCAATTATGAGTCAACACTCTGGAGCACATGGAACCAGAGCCAGTGCTCTGCAGCGGGAGAGGCCACTTCAGAGGGAGGCCCACACAGGCCGAAGAGTAAGGATGGATGAAAAATAAATTTTAAAAAATCAATAAAAAGAGGCCAAAATTAAAAAATATACTTTAAAAACTTTACAGAACACACACAAGATAACCAATACGGATGGAAAAACATGCACTACATGATTTGTACTTAGGAATATGCAAGTAAACACTATGGTGAAGTGGCTGGCAAGTGAATCTCAAGTGTTAGCAAGAATGCAGCAGCTGAATGGAAGCCTCATTGGTTGGAACATAAAGTGGTGGTACACTCTGCAAAACTGGCAGATTCCTAACAGGTAAAATATACCCTTGCCATGTAATGCAGAAGGTCTACTTTGACGTATTTTACCAAGGGAAATGAAAACCAAAGGCTCGTATACAAATGCTACAAGCAGCTTTAGTTATTACCGTCTCCAGAGTGGAAGAAATCTGAATGCTTGTCAACAGGTGAGTTGATAATTGCTCTGGAATATTCATTCAGTGCTGCACTGTGTGCTGTATGCTAAGTTGCTTTCATCGTATCTGATTCTTTGAGATCCCATGGACTGTAGCCCACCAGGCTCCTCTCCATGGAATTTTCTGGGCGAGAACCCTGGAGTGGATTGCCATTTCCTTCTCCAGGTGAATCTTCCCAAACCAGGGATCAAACCCAAGTCTCCTGCCTCTCCTGCATTGGCAGGCATATTCTTTTCCACTGAGCCACCTGGGCTTTAAAATGAAAAATAGTCTAATTCAGCAAGTGCCAACTCTTGGTCCATTTACTAGTGTGCTGTGAAATGAGGGAAAAAATCAGACAGGTGGGAAGTTTTAAATTCATTCATTTGTAAGTGACTATTCATTATTGTGAAAATACCTCTTTGTAATTTGGTGCTAAAATCTATTTATTTGTACAGTGGCGACAATCAGTGATGAAGTTAACTTTTTAATTATCATTGTTTGATAAAACAGATATTTAACAAATTTGGATATTAAAAGAAGATGGAGGAGGTGTAGGAGAATGTCTTGCTTTATCTTGATTTAGGGAAGGGTATCTAGTTTAAGACTTCCCTGGTGGCTCATCCTTAAAGAACCTGACTGCCAATGCAGGAGATATGGGTTCAGTTCCTGGGTTGGGAAGATCCTCTGTAGAAAGAAATAGCAGCTCACTCCAGCTTTCTTGCCTGTGAAATCCTACAGACAGAGGAGCCTGGTGGGCCACAGTCCATGGGGTTCCAGAGTCTGACATGACTTAGCAACTAAACAACAACAAATATAAAAGCACAAACATTAAAAAAGGGGACAGAGACACATGGTAAGGAATATAAACTTTCCATGTACAAATGCAGCTGGTTTTTACTTTGGTACACTCTGCAAAACTGGCAGATTCTAACAGGTAAAATATACCCTTGCCATGTAATGCAGAAGGTCCACTTTGACGTATTTTACCAAGGGCAATGAAAACCAAAGGCTCGTATACAAATGCTACAAGCAGCTTTAGTTATTACCGTCTCCAGAGTGGAAGAAATCTGAATGCTTGTCAACAGGTGAGTTGATAATTGCTCTGGAATATTCATTCAGTGCTGCACTGTGTGCTGTATGCTAAGTTGCTTTCATCGTATCTGATTCTTTGAGATCCCATGGACTGTAGCCCACCAGGCTCCTCTCCATGGAATTTTCTGGGCGAGAACCCTGGAGTGGATTGCCATTTCCTTCTCCAGGTGAATCTTCCCAAACCAGGGATCAAACCCAAGTCTCCTGCCTCTCCTGCATTGGCAGGCATATTCTTTTCCACTGAGCCACCTGGGCTTTAAAATGAAAAATAGTCTAATTCAGCAAGTGCCAACTCTTGGTCCATTTACTAGTGTGCTGTGAAATGAGGGAAAAAATCAGACAGGTGGGAAGTTTTAAATTCATTCATTTGTAAGTGACTATTCATTATTGTGAAAATACCTCTTTGTAATTTGGTGCTAAAATCTATTTATTTGTACAGTGGCGACAATCAGTGATGAAGTTAACTTTTTAATTATCATTGTTTGATAAAACAGATATTTAACAAATTTGGATATTAAAAGAAGATGGAGGAGGTGTAGGAGAATGTCTTGCTTTATCTTGATTTAGGGAAGGGTATCTAGTTTAAGACTTCCCTGGTGGCTCATCCTTAAAGAACCTGACTGCCAATGCAGGAGATATGGGTTCAGTTCCTGGGTTGGGAAGATCCTCTGTAGAAAGAAATAGCAACTCACTCCAGCTTTCTTGCCTGTGAAATCCTACAGACAGAGGAGCCTGGTGGGCCACAGTCCATGGGGTTCCAGAGTCTGACATGACTTAGCAACTAAACAACAACAAATATAAAAGCACAAACATTAAAAAAAAGCAGGAGCCACAGCAACAGAGAGACACAATAACAAAAGCAAAAACTAGAATTTTAAAAACTATGATCAAAATTAAAGTTTTATGCTCAATTAGCCATATTATAGGAAAGTTTAACAACAGGAATTGACAACAGTGAGAACTGTTAAATATTTAAGACACTTCTAAAAATGCAAGTTATTCAGCAAAAAAGTGACATCTATAAAGATGAATATAGTATTTGAAAGGACAGTTCACATAAGTGTATAATAAACACTTAAATGGATTCTCAAACCCACTGCTAATTACAGAAATGAAAATTAAAACAACAATGAAATAGCACTTCATAGCCACCAAATTAGCATAAGTTTTCAGGCAAGTAAGGATGGGGTTAAGTGGAGATAGGAGGTAGAGGCATCTTTCTACATGGACAGCTAGGGGAAGGTGAAATGTTCCAGTACTGAAGAGAAGCTGATAGTGCCTAGTAAGATAAGTGTGCCTGGACCCTACGGCACAGCTCATAAAAACCACAGGGTCTGATGGAGGAGTTTCACAGTGTCACTGCTCTCTAGCAGGGAATGGTGGCAGCCTGAGAAGACAGCCAAGGACAAGGAGGCTTATGTGTATGTGGGAACACAGTCAGCAACCATGAGCTAGACTTATACTGGACAATATGGAGTGATCTCACAAAGAGACGAAAATGGAAAGAAATTGATATGTAACAGTAATGTTTATGCGAATTAAGAGCACATGTAAAACACACTCTTCAGTTTCCAAGGATGCAATATATCTAAATAACCACATGGATGGAAGGTTGAAAGGATGAGTAAGGGGAAGGAGTCATAAAGGGAAAATAAGAATGAAACTAGAACAAGAGATGACTTTAGCATCTTGATGGTAAAAGTGTAATGAATTGAAAAGTATCATTAATCCTACATATCTTTTGAAAATCAAAGAACTACAGTAAATCAGCACATTAGGGTTCATGTGGAAAAGAGGGTGAACTATGACCCAGAGTGACCCTCATCAATCCAATACTGCTGTATAGCCTACACAGTACTGTGTGTATTTGTACACGACTTACCGTTGAAGTGTGCACTGGATTCCCTGAATTCTTCTTCAGCTAGTAAACTCTCACAAGGAAGATTCTCTGGTTCAACTTTCTTCATGATGCCTGACCCATAATGTTGCAAATATTAGACACTCAGTAATATTTCATTTTTTTGATTAATAGAACCAAGAAGTTGGCTTTCTACAGCATGCTGCTTCCTTGGATCCATCCTAAAGTAATTACACCAGATGATTGAAACCGCTGTATCTGCTATCATCCTTATAAAAATCACCATTCTCACCCCTTTAAATGTTGCTGCCAGTTGGTTTTGCATGTTTCTGGTGAGAGGATGTTTTCTATGTGAGGCATTTTGTAGCACTTCAGTGGTTTTGTTGTCTGGTGATACCTTTAGGTCCTCATAGATTATCTCTTGAGAGTAGTTTAGATTCTTTGGGGAACATAAGGGAAAAAAAATGTGGGCTCTTATCCCTCTCCTCCTACCACATTCTGCCTTCCATGTTCCCACTGTGTCCTGGATGTTTTACCTCTTTGCTTCCTCTGTGTGCTCAGCAGTGGCCACTTTAGCCGTTGGTGCCATGTAATGATGTGGACAAGAAGCCACGCTTGCACGGTCAAGTCCTGCATTCACTAGTTATTAGCCGTGTGATCTTGGGAAAGTTACTGAGCTTCTCTAGCTCAGCTTTCTCATTGCTAATGTAAAGAAAATAATACTTTGTATATGGTTTTTGTGAGAATTTAATAATATTAATATAAAGTTTACATCATGTGGTTTATCTTTTTGATATACCTATACATTTTAACACTATGAAAAGTTGATAGTCTCACATATTTAGTATCCTGTCCCAAACAAATCCTTAGTTTTTAAATTTTAAAAACAATGAATAAGCAGAGAGATTCACTCCATTCTCCACGTTACTCAATTATAAAGTCATATCATACCTTGGGACCTGCCCCATTCTTAATATCTCAACCTGTAATTTTTATTCAGATTTCTGAGATAAGTTTAAAAACAGGATGAAGCTTTTGGAGGAAATGATGATATAGTTGGGCACTTTAATAGTAACACAAAGCTAAAAACAGAATTTATCTTCTGGAAGTACTATAATATCTCCTGAGCTAAATAAAATAATATTAGTGAGACCCCTCCATACAATTTCTGTTCAATGTGGCAGTGAGAGAATGAGAAACTCACTCATAAAATGCTGAAAATAAAGGGAGAGAGTGACAAACCATAATAAAGGTTTGACCAGCTTTTGGAAGACAGCAGGTATATACAGCCATATAGGCAGATGAGTCACAGGGGAGAGAGCTGCCACTGAGAATAGACCTAGGAGAAAATGCCCAGTTGAGGAGGGAGTTATTCTTCATAATGGAAGACCCTTGATTTAGCTTATGCAGAGTTCATATGAGAAAAGGAAGTGAAATTCAGGTTGTGGGTTAAAGATCTGTTTGTAGAATGTCTGTATTGAGAGACCTTAGCTCTGCCCCACGTTGCAGTGGTTCTTGCCTGGCGCTCCTTGTGTTGTCAGGGTTTGCTTTGGGCCAGATGCTAGAGATGTGCTCTGTGCAGGATGTTGAGCCTTCCTTCTGGCAGGGAATGACTTCCTGAAGCCCCGTGGTAAAATGAACTGTGTGTGTTGGTTTCTGCTATTTAGAAGTAAAGCCAGTATGATTAAAACTAACATCACCGCTCCCACCACTTTGCCTGTAATTCAGTCCTAAAAGAGACATGAAAACAAGAATGAAAAATTGCTCCCTCGGCAGGAAATATTCATCCCTTTCTCCTCCCTAACCACTGGCAACCGCTGACCTTCTTACTGTCTTCATTGTTTTGTCTTTTCTGGAACACCATATATGTGGAAACACAGAGTATGTAGACTTTTTAGAATGGCCTCTTTCACTTGGCAGTACGCAGTTAGGATTCCTCCGTGGGTTGTCATGGCTTGCTATCTCATTTCTTCTTAGAGATGAATAATATTCCATTGTCTGAATGGAGCAGCTTATCTCTTCGCTTACTGGAGGACATCTTGCTTGCTTTTAGGTTCTGGGGACTACAAATTAACCAACTACAATTATTCTTGTGCAAGTTTTTGTGTGGAGATAAGCTTTCTATTCACTTTGGTAAATACTAAAGAGTATAACTGCTGAATTACTGGTTGAGCATGCTTGGTTTTGTAAGAAACTGCCAGCCTGCCTTCTAAAGTGACCACCAGCAATGAATGAGAGTTTCTGTTTCTCTACATCCTCACTAGCATTTGGTGCTGCCAGTATTTGGGATTTTGACTGTCCTGAGAGGTGTATAGTAGTATCTCATTGTTGCTTTCGTTTGCAATTCTCTGATGACATATGCTGATGAACAACTTTTCTTGTGCTTATTTGCCATCTGTATATCTTCTATGATGAGATTTTTATTCAAGTTCTTTCAGCCTTTTTTTTTTAAACAAAAATAATTATTTTTTTGTGAAATTTACATTTTTTACTTAAATTTACATTTTTATGAAAATATATTTAAATTTTATAGACTGAATACAATTACATTTCACTTTTCAATTACTGTTAGCAGAACACAGGGTTCGTGAAAAATCTTGATTAAAATAATGACTGTACTCAACTATAGGCAAGAAAAATTAATTTTATGAAGAAACTATGTGACAGTTTATAACTGATGTGAATTTATATTTTATTATTAATTCAACTGTCACTGGTATATGAATAGGATGTGCACAAATATTATACAGTTGTCTTTGATATCTTGCAAATTTTCAGTCACTTAAAATGATAACCCATAGTTTTTATTGTAGACATAAATTTTGAAAGTAGGAGAATAAAATATTTGTTGAATAGCTTGATAGCTTCAGTTTAAAAGTTTGCATATTTTCAGATATGGTATGGGGGGTTTCCGTTTTTACTCCTTCCTGGGCTCCCTGAGGGTTATGGATGGGACTAAACCCTATTTTTTGTCCCTGGAAGACATTGTGTACCACCTTCTCCCTCCCCAGAGGCTTCGAAAAGAAAATCCCTTAAGACTGTTTCCTCCTTCCCCAATTACACTGTTTCTGCTTGCTCCCTCCCAATCCCCCATTACATAGCTCTGCTGAGGCTGTGGCACAGAGCATAACATCTGCTTGAAAAGAGAGAAAAGGAACAAGAGGATTCAGAAACACAAAGTTGTTTTTAAAAGTTTACTATTGGAGGCTTCCCTAGTGGTCCAGTGGGTAAGGACACTGCCTTGCAGTGCAAGGGGCGCCAGTTCGATCCCTGGCCTGGGAAGATCCCATGTGCCGCGGAGCGGCTAGATCGATGTGTCCAAGTACCGAGCCAGAGCTCTGGAACGCATGCGCCCAGAGCCGGTGCTCTGAGACAACAGAGACCACGGCGATGGGAGGCACACACGGGCAAAAGAACAAAGATGGATGGAACTGAATAAATGAAAGAGCAATAGAAATGGCCCACCCGCCCCCCTCCCTCCTCATCCCGCTCCCCCCCACACACAAAAGTTTACTATTGGATTTCCTAGTGGTCCAGTGGGTAAGGACACTGCCTTGCAGTGCAAGGGGCGCCAGTTCGATCCCTGGCCTGGGAAGATCCCATGTGCCGCGGAGCGGCTAGATCGATGTGTCCAAGTACCGAGCCAGAGCTCTGGAACGCATGCGCCCAGAGCCGGTGCTCTGAGACAACAGAGACCACGGCGATGGGAGGCACACACGGGCAAAAGAACAAAGATGGATGGAACTGAATAAATGAAAGAGCAATAGAAATGGCCCACCCGCCCCCCTCCCTCCTCATCCCGCTCCCCCCCCACACACACAAAAAGTTTACTATTGGATTTCCCTGGCGGTCCAGTGGGTAAGGACACTGCCTTGCAGTGCAAGGGGTGCCGGTTCGATCCCTGGCCTGGGAAGATCCCACGGGCCGCGGAGCGGCTGGACCAATGTGTTCAACTACCCAGCGGGAGCTCTGGAGCGCATGCGCCCAGGGCTGGTGCACTGGGACGAGAGAGGCCACTGCAATGGAAGGCCCACACAGGCCAAAGAACAAAGATGGATGAAAATAAATAAATGAAAGACCAATAGAAGTAGCCAAAAAAAAAAACCAAAAAACCTTTACTATTTACAAGCGCTGCCTACCTTACTGAAGGTGTGAACAGTATTCCATAGGAGCACAGAGGAGCAGTAGTGCTGAGCACTCCCTACACAGTCAATTTAAGGACAGCCTCCCTGTGTGACTTGGGAGTAAGCTTCTGCGACAAGCCACCTAGCTCTTGTGCACACTACTGTTGAAAAACCATCATATGTGGAATTTAAGGAAGATTGTCCTGATGCACCATGGAGAAAGAGTCAAGAAACTAAAATAAGCATCACGCACTCTGGTTTATTAAATTGTTTTTCACAATAGAAAATGTTGAAGTATAGTAGATTTACAAAGTTGTGTTACTTTGAGGTGTACAGCAAATTGATTTAGTCATGCGCATATGTAGGTTCTTTTTCAGATTCTTTTCCCTTATAGGATATTACAAGATATTGAATAGAGGTCCCTGTGCTATAATCATTACTGAGTATATAATTAGGTCCTTGTTGGTTATCTGTTTTATACATAGTAGTATGTATGTTAATCCCGAACTTCCAGTTTATCCCTCTTCATACTGTAGTTTATTAATTCAAAACTTAGATGATGAAAGCCAGCTCTAAGGGGAGTGGCAGAAGGAACAAGGAAGAAAGTGGTCTTGAATGTAAGGTAAACTTTTTTGTCTAAATATAGGGGGTTTAGGAACAGAATAAATCTTAGTATCAACATTTTAAAGAATTAATTCTCCCAAAAAGATGATCTAGTTGGCCATTCCCCTCCCACTGTCCCAGTGATTTAATAAGTGATTTGCCCAAGATCACAAATCTACATAGTGACAGACTGACAGAGGCAGTAAGGCGGGTCGTCTTGCCACCAAGCCTTGAGTTCCGTGTTTCTTGGTGCTGAGAAACAATCTGCTGTTCAGTCATCTATCTGTTAAGCAATGGGCACTGTGCTCAGCACTGGGATTACAGTGGTAAACAAGTATGCTATTTTTCCCACTTAACTCTCTGTCCGGTTGACAAAACAGTGATACTTATGCCAGAGAAGATTCAGAATGGGAGGTTGGTATGGTGATGGGGCTGTGATCAGTTATTCTAAGGTCTGTTAGTATGGGCATGCTGGGTTTGATGTCTGTGTTTCATGCATATACAAATTGCCTCATTCTCCCTGCAAGCTACAGGGATGTATTTATTTATGTATGTGTGTAGGTTAAACAAGTCTTTTCTAGGTGTCTTTTCCGATAAGAGAAATACAGAGACAAGTGTAACAGTGAGGAGAAGGTATATCACATCTATTAAAAATACCCTCCCTGAGTTTGTAGCAATATGACCTCTGGCTTGTGGAGAAGAATATAAGGTTGTTTAACCAGGTAGAACAAAGTTTCAGGTTTTTGACATGATTTTTTTTTTAATCATTACTGAGTATATCTTTCTTTTGTAAAGTGTGTCTTGTCTCCAGCATGGATTATTTTTTTAGTTTCTTCAATCCTTTAGAAAGAGACAAAGCACAAAGGCAGTATTAGCTATTTGCAACCTACATTCTGTAAATTGGCTATTAGCCCGGTGTCCTCCTAGAGATGGGCCAGTGTGCCTCTCTCCTACCTTGTGTCGAAAGTAGGAAAATGAATTAACTTGGACATGCTTTGGATGAGTTTCAGCATGAAAACTGATATCCATAGGTTTAAAATGAATTTACTCTCTAAATATTTGCACTGAGAAAAGTTTAAATGAAAATACTGTGTGACTGTTCAAAGACAGAATGTTGAGAAGTAATAAAATTAGAATCATTTCAGAGACTCTAAAGAAACGCATTGAACAAAATATCTGTGGATGAACGTAGATATGCCTCTGAATGTATTTAAATAACCCGTGATTTGCCCACTGTCCCAGTGATTTAATAAGTGATTTGCCCAAGATCACAAATCTACATAGTGACAGACTGACAGAGGCAGTAAGGCGGGTCGTCTTGCCACCAAGCCTTGAGTTCCGTGTTTCTTGGTGCTGAGAAACAATCTGCTGTTCAGTCATCTATCTGTTAAGCAATGGGCACTGTGCTCAGCACTGGGATTACAGTGGTAAACAAGTATGCTATTTTTCCCACTTAACTCTCTGTCTGGTTGACAAAACAGTGATACTTATGCTAGAGAAGATTCAGAATGGGAGGTTGGTATGGTGATGGGGCTGTGATCAGTTATTCTAAGGTCTGTTAGTATGGGCATGCTGGGTTTGATGTCTGTGTTTCATGCATATACAAATTGCCTCATTCTCCCTGCAAGCTACAGGGATGTATTTATTTATGTATGTGTGTAGGTTAAACAAGTCTTTTCTAGGTGTCTTTTCCGATAAGAGAAATACAGAGACAAGTGTAACAGTGAGGAGAAGGTATATCACATCTATTAAAAATACCCTCCCTGAGTTTGTAGCAATATGACCTCTGGCTTGTGGAGAAGAATATAAGGTTGTTTAACCAGGTAGAACAAAGTTTCAGGTTTTTGACATGATTTTTTTTTTAATCATTACTGAGTATATCTTTCTTTTGTAAAGTGTGTCTTGTCTCCAGCATGGATTATTTTTTTAGTTTCTTCAATCCTTTAGAAAGAGACAAAGCACAAAGGCAGTATTAGCTATTTGCAACCTACATTCTGTAAATTGGCTATTAGCCCGGTGTCCTCCTAGAGATGGGCCAGTGTGCCTCTCTCCTACCTTGTGTCGAAAGTAGGAAAATGAATTAACTTGGACATGCTTTGGATGAGTTTCAGCATGAAAACTGATATCCATAGGTTTAAAATGAATTTACTCTCTAAATATTTGCACTGAGAAAAGTTTAAATGAAAATACTGTGTGACTGTTCAAAGACAGAATGTTGAGAAGTAATAAAATTAGAATCATTTCAGAGACTCTAAAGAAACGCATTGAACAAAATATCTGTGGATGAACGTAGATATGCCTCTGAATGTAACTGCTTGAATATAGTTCCGAGAGAATTTTCTAGCTTTTAAAGAAAATTTTTATGTTGAGGAAGAGGTTTGAGGTTTTTTTTATGCTCTCACATGATATAATCTACTTCTTCTTCTTCCCTCGAATAAGGAAGAATAAACATCAAGGAACATTTCCAAAACTGTAGTATCTAATAATTTACAAATAGAAAAATATCTGAATACCTTTTATTCATTCTGAGTACTGAATAATGAAAAATAGAATAGAGCCAGGAAATCAAGTTCTATATGATTATAGAGGAGTAGAAATATTTTTGCTTCTTTTGGTTTATAACTTGAATTTCAAACTAAAAGAAAGAACAGAAGGAAAAGGAAGAGAAGGAAAGGGCAATGTTTTGATAGGTTTTTTAAAAAGTTCTTTTGAAGATTTTCTTTTTAATTTAGAGAAACAGGCACAATGTATATAATGTTCTTCTGTGATTCTGATTCTGCCTACACAGAGATAGACCATACCATTTATTGTTAATTTGATCTAAAGGCTTTCTTTTCCATATCTGGTCATTATGTTGATATACCTGATAACCTGCATAAGAGAAATAAATTAAGTGACTTAAATGCTTATGCTGTCATAAATGGAACAGTTAGAAACACACTGCTGGGCTTCCCTGGTGGTCCAGTGGGTAAGGACACTGCCTTGCAGTGCAAGGGGCACTGGTTCAATCCCTGGCCTGGGAAGATCCCACGTGCCATGGAGCGGCTGGATCAATGTGTCCAATTACCGAGCCAGAACTCTGGAGCGCATGCGCCCAGAGCCGGTGCTCTGCGACAACAGAGGCCACTGCGATGGGAGGCCCACACGGGCCAAAGAACAAAGATGGATGAAAATCCATAAATGAAAGACCAATGGAAGTGGCCCACCACCCCACCCCCCTGCCTCCCCCACCTCCCCATCCCATCCCCACAAAATAAATAAATTTTTAAAAAAAGAAAAAAAGAAACACACTGCTTACATTTCTTAATTATTGATATTTATTTATAAGAGTAATTTTTTGTTTACCAGTTGTCATTCATCCTTATAGCTTTATGGTTTATGTGCTCCCTTTTGCATGAGTTGATGACTTTGTTTAATAAATTGTATTATTCATAGTTTTCTTGGTTTGCCTTAGAAACTTGGCACTGTACAAAGTCTTAAACTGAAAGAAAAGATTTTCCTGAGAAAACTTCATTGGCCTAACAGAACCATGACCAAACTGTGTATGACCAAAGCCCCCAGTACTGCTTAAGCATAAGAAGTTCTCAACAGACTTAGTGAGGACTCTGTGGTCTGGGAGCTTGCAGTTGAAAGGGGAAATGAATATCTTTTCATTTCACTGTCCCCAGAGCCCCAGTCACTGGTAGAAAGCAGTATGCGCTGAGAATTTACCAATATTTTACAATACTTCTCAGAACAAGTTCATATGTTGAACAAAGAATACCCTTGAGTGCTGTTTAAACATACTTAGAGTTCTCTCATGAAGTCACTTGGCATAGACTTGTTACAATAGCTTCTGGATCTGATAGAGAGTTTGGGCGCATTACACAGAGATAGACCATACCATTTATTGTTAATTTGATCTAAAGGCTTTCTTTTCCATATCTGGTCATTATGTTGATATACCTGATAACCTGCATAAGAGAAATAAATTAAGTGACTTAAATGCTTATGCTGTCATAAATGGAACAGTTAGAAACACACTGCTGGGCTTCCTGGTGGTCCAGTGGGTAAGGACACTGCCTTGCAGTGAAAGGGGGCACTGGTTCAATCCCTGGCCTGGGAAGATCCCACGTGCCATGGAGCGGCTGGATCAATGTGTCCAATTACGAGCCAGAACTCGGGAGCACATGTGCTCAGAGCCGGTGCTCTGCGGCAACAGAGGCCACTGCGATGGGAGGCCCACACGGGCCAAAGAACAAAGATGGATGAAAATCCATAAATGAAAGACCAATGGAAGTGGCCCATCACCCCACCCCCCTGCCTCCCCCCCACCTCCCCATCCCATCCCCCACAAAATAAATAAATTTTTAAAAAAAGAAAAAAAGAAACACACTGCTTACATTTCTTAATTATTGATATTTATTTATAAGAGTAATTTTTTGTTTACCAGTTGTCATTCATCCTTATAGCTTTATGGTTTATGTGCTCCCTTTTGCATGAGTTGATGACTTTGTTTAATAAATTGTATTATTCATAGTTTTCTTGGTTTGCCTTAGAAACTTGGCACTGTACAAAGTCTTAAACTGAAAGAAAAGATTTTCCTGAGAAAACTTCATTGGCCTAACAGAACCATGACCAAACTGTGTATGACCAAAGCCCCCAGTACTGCTTAAGCATAAGAAGTTCTCAACAGACTTAGTGAGGACTCTGTGGTCTGGGAGCTTGCAGTTGAAAGGGGAAATGAATATCTTTTCATTTCACTGTCCCCAGAGCCCCAGTCACTGGTAGAAAGCAGTATGCGCTGAGAATTTACCAATATTTTACAATACTTCTCAGAACAAGTTCATATGTTGAACAAAGAATACCCTTGAGTGCTGTTTAAACATACTTAGAGTTCTCTCATGAAGTCACTTGGCATAGACTTGTTATGCTCTGATTAGCTTATTAGTTCATTCTGGATCTGATAGAGAGTTTGGGCGCATTATCTGTCAACTTGCAAAAAAATTAGGACAGCAAATGCCTTTGAATTGTCTTTGCTCATTTAACCATGTCTCTGCAGATGTTCACTATTTTAATATGTCTTTTATTTGGAAAGTGCACTATTTGTGTAATCAATTAGAGAGGTACGATTCTGAATAGAGAAGTTTATAAGCAGATTAAAATGCTAAAGAGACATACTTCCCCCTCAAATGAGTGTCAGCATTGCATATCAACATATGGTTAGTTCTTAATGTCAAAAGATCATTTTCAGGCTCCATAAGTTCATGCAATGATAATAAACAATATTGCATAGTATATAGTTTATGAAGGCAACCCATGATGATACTTTAGCTTGTACTTAGATTATTTACAAATGATCATAAATTACTTTTTGTATAAGAAAGGAACTATGAGAGAGCTGCTGCTTTAAGGATCAATTTATTTTATTTTATTTATTTATTTTTTTAAACCTTTATTTTACTTTTAACTTTTACAGAGTTTTGTTGTTTACAGATATGTATGTTCTCAGATGGATCAATTTATTTTAAACAATTTTGTAGAAGCATTCATGGTGTTTTCAAGAAGCGCAATGCTAAATTCAACTCTCACTACTTTTTATTTTCCCAACTCCTGGTTAGTCTTGTTTTTTTAATATGAATGAGTTACTGAGATGGAAATGTAGTGCAATAAAAGAAATTAGACTTCAGTTAGATATACGGCAGCACTGATGGCTCCAAGGGTTGCCATTCTAGAGGCTCTGTGAAGGGCATTCCTGGAGCTGTGCAGTATACATCATGGCTCTCCATAAGCCTTGTGGTAGATTAACGTTGGAGACTCAATGAAATAGTACTGGGCAAAGTTCTTGCCTCTCTTTGAACTTTTATTTCCTTGTTCATAAAATGGAGGTTATTTTACTTACCACATACCATTCTTTGTCAGTTACAAAGGAATTTACCTACCAGATATGGTTCTTTTGTGAAGGTGGGGTTTTACAAGGGTTTATTCCCTTAACAGCACTTAGCATAGTACCCACACATGTGCATGTGTGCTAAGTTGCTTCAGCTGTGTCTGATTCTGTGCCACCCTATGAGCTTTGGCCCACCAGGCTCCTCTGTCCATGGAATTCTGCAGGCAAGAGTACTGGAGCAGGTTGCCATGTCTGCCTCTAGGGGATCTTCCTGACCCAGGGATTGAACCCACCTCTCTTATGTCTCCTGCTTTTATTTTTTTTTTGAAAGTGCACTATTTGTGTAATCAATTAGAGAGGTACGATTCTGAATAGAGAAGTTTATAAGCAGATTAAAATGCTAAAGAGACATACTTCCCCCTCAAATGAGTGTCAGCATTGCATATCAACATATGGTTAGTTCTTAATGTCAAAAGATCATTTTCAGGCTCCATAAGTTCATGCAATGATAATAAACAATATTGCATAGTATATAGTTTATGAAGGCAACCCATGATGATACTTTAGCTTGTACTTAGATTATTTACAAATGATCATAAATTACTTTTTGTATAAGAAAGGAACTATGAGAGAGCTGCTGCTTTAAGGATCAATTTATTTTATTTTATTTATTTATTTTTTTAAACCTTTATTTTACTTTTAACTTTTACAGAGTTTTGTTGTTTACAGATATGTATGTTCTCAGATGGATCAATTTATTTTAAACAATTTTGTAGAAGCATTCATGGTGTTTTCAAGAAGCGCAATGCTAAATTCAACTCTCACTACTTTTTATTTTCCCAACTCCTGGTTAGTCTTGTTTTTTTAATATGAATGAGTTACTGAGATGGAAATGTAGTGCAATAAAAGAAATTAGACTTCAGTTAGATATACGGCAGCACTGATGGCTCCAAGGGTTGCCATTCTAGAGGCTCTGTGAAGGGCATTCCTGGAGCTGTGCAGTATACATCATGGCTCTCCATAAGCCTTGTGGTAGATTAACGTTGGAGACTCAATGAAATAGTGCTGGGCAAAGTTCTTGCCTCTCTTTGAACTTTTATTTCCTTGTTCATAAAATGGAGGTTATTTTACTTACCACATACCATTCTTTGTCAGTTACAAAGGAATTTACCTACCAGATATGGTTCTTTTGTGAAGGTGGGGTTTTACAAGGGTTTATTCCCTTAACAGCACTTAGCATAGTACCCACACATGTGCATGTGTGCTAAGTTGCTTCAGCTGTGTCTGATTCTGTGCCACCCTATGAGCTTTGGCCCACCAGGCTCCTCTGTCCATGGAATTCTGCAGGCAAGAGTACTGGAGCAGGTTGCCATGTCTGCCTCTAGGGGATCTTCCTGACCCAGGGATTGAACCCACCTCTCTTATGTCTCCTGCATTGGAAAGTGGGTTCTTTACCACTACCACCAACTGGGAAGCCTAGTACCAGCACATCGTAGATGCTTAGTAACTTAGCTCTGAAAGTAGGTAAATAAGTAAATAAGATGAAATCCAACAATTGATTAAAGGAGAGGAAAAGGTGATACTCACTTAGAGTGTAAAACTTGAAAAATGAAATCAGTCTAAGATAGTCTAAGCATTTATGTGGCACCTGAGGTTTACTTCTTGTACTGAATGCAGGCCTGAAGAGGGCAAGTAACACAGAATGAATATATGCATATTTCCAGAAGTTTGAAACCTTGAAGTATTTAAACTTGTCTTACTTATATTTTATGACGAACAACAAAACTGAATCAAAGAGTCAGCGGTGCTTTCCATTTCAGTTTTAAAATTCTTTTAAAGTAATTCGTTTTACTATTTCTGTTCCAACTCATTGTTTTCTAAGTGTTTTAGAAAAAAAATTTAATAATTATGAGTGCTACATACATGTGTGTACATACACAAATATGTGCACACATACAACCTACAGATTTTGGATACTTAATTTTAAAATATTAATTTATATCATGTAAATTTTAGACTTTTATAACAAAATATAAAGCAGACATTGGAAATTGTTTCTCAGAAGAAGATATTACAGCAAAGAAAAATTGGTAGAAGAAAGTTTGTGCAATTCAATAGAATAAAAATAAAAGTGTAATGACAATTACTATAGCTATCAATCTTCAATAATTTGTGAAGAATCCAGCTCAAATGCAATGAAGCTTTATAAGATTTGTGATTACAGAGTGTAAAATATAACAGATGCTACAATATTCAGATGCCTGCTGGCATTTACCTTTTTTTCTCCACAGTTCATTTCAACTATATGAAAATTTCATGTGCTATATAAAGGTAGAGAAAAAGAAATTTATTTGTAAAATAACCACAGGAGAATTGATAGTGTTTCAGCAATGTGGTATTTGATTCTCTTTGACCAGATGAACTATGTGAGAAAGTGGAGAATTTGATGATACAGTATTACTTTCAGTTTTCATATAGTGGAAGATGCACAGGTCAAAAAATAACACTAGTGCACTGGTGTCGAATTCAATTACTTTCTCTGTGGTGTTCAGAGCTGACTTTTAGGATGGGAGCCCTACTGTTCACTGGAGAAATGGTTTTGCTTTGAGGATTACAATGGAAAGGTGCTGGCATTGGTGATTTTGGAGAAATGACCAATGTTATATTTCAGAGGCAAGATACTTGGGGTGCAACATCTCATTTTTTAAAACCATATTTTATAGGGCATTAAATAGTAGTCTTCTTCTTTAAAAATCCTTTAGCTATCTTATCTATGTTTACATTGTAAACGTGATTTTAATTTCAAAGTACCCTAAAGTAAACCCCCAATTGCCTACTTTTGAAGATTTGTTTCTTCTTTTAAAAGGTTTGTTTTAAAATTTCCCATTATATCATTTTTTTTCAGAAAAAAAAACATTTTTATTGAGAAAATAATGAAAAAATTCTACATCTGCAAGCTAGAAACCTAGAAGTTATTCTTGGACACTTTTATCTCCATCTTCTTCACATTCCCTAATCATTAACTTCTATCAGTTTTTATCTTTTAATATCCAGTAAATCTGTCTGCTTATTTTCATTACCACTTGTACTACTCTGCCTCTTTTTCTCCCTGTGTCTGTGTTTCTCGAGCACGATTTTTTATTTAATCTCCTTGTTTTACCATATTTTCTCAGAAGAAGATATTACAGCAAAGAAAAATTGGTAGAAGAAAGTTTGTGCAATTCAATAGAATAAAAATAAAAGTGTAATGACAATTACTATAGCTATCAATCTTCAATAATTTGTGAAGAATCCAGCTCAAATGCAATGAAGCTTTATAAGATTTGTGATTACAGAGTGTAAAATATAACAGATGCTACAATATTCAGATGCCTGCTGGCATTTACCTTTTTTTCTCCACAGTTCATTTCAACTATATGAAAATTTCATGTGCTATATAAAGGTAGAGAAAAAGAAATTTATTTGTAAAATAACCACAGGAGAATTGATAGTGTTTCAGCAATGTGGTATTTGATTCTCTTTGACCAGATGAACTATGTGAGAAAGTGGAGAATTTGATGATACAGTATTACTTTCAGTTTTCATATAGTGGAAGATGCACAGGTCAAAAAATAACACTAGTGCACTGGTGTCGAATTCAATTACTTTCTCTGTGGTGTTCAGAGCTGACTTTTTAGGATGGGAGCCCTACTGTTCACTGGAGAAATGGTTTTGCTTTGAGGATTACAATGGAAAGGTGCTGGCATTGGTGATTTTGGAGAAATGACCAATGTTATATTTCAGAGGCAAGATACTTGGGGTGCAACATCTCATTTTTTAAAACCATATTTTATAGGGCATTAAATAGTAGTCTTCTTCTTTAAAAATCCTTTAGCTATCTTATCTATGTTTACATTGTAAACGTGATTTTAATTTCAAAGTACCCTAAAGTAAACCCCCAATTGCCTACTTTTGAAGATTTGTTTCTTCTTTTAAAAGGTTTGTTTTAAAATTTCCCATTATATCATTTTTTTTCAGAAAAAAAAACATTTTTATTGAGAAAATAATGAAAAAATTCTACATCTGCAAGCTAGAAACCTAGAAGTTATTCTTGGACACTTTTATCTCCATCTTCTTCACATTCCCTAATCATTAACTTCTATCAGTTTTTATCTTTTAATATCCAGTAAATCTGTCTGCTTATTTTCATTACCACTTGTACTACTCTGCCTCTTTTTCTCCCTGTGTCTGTGTTTCTCGAGCACGTTTATTTTTCCTTAATGTTTCAAAACGTAAATCTGACCTTGTTTTACCTATATTTACTTCAAGATTCCCACTGATCTCAGAACAAAGACCAATATTCTTAATAGGGCCCATGAGCACTGAGTTGGCTTTGAAACTGCCAACTTTCAGCTGCATCTCCCCTGGCTCTTTGCAGTCTTGAGTCTTCTTCTACCCTTGTAGGACCTCAAAGCCTTTATTACTGTTTTTTGAAAATTAGGAAATTGCCCCCATGCCAGCAGTATTTCGGATTGAAAATACACGTAACCTTAGATGTTCATGAAGGACATGGAACATGGACTGGTTCCAAATTAGGAAAGGAGTGCTTCAAGACCGTATATTGTCACCTTACTTATTTAATGTATATGTATCACGGGCAGGGTATAGTTACTTATTTCTGACTAATAGAAATGAGGAAACACTTAATTGCCTCTGTACTATTTTCAGAAAACCTCAACCTATACATTGTAGCTCCCTCTAATTTGAGAATAGGACTTCAACAGTAGAAAGGCATGGAGTTCAAATCAAGATCAGATTTATTAACACAAAGAACATTAACTGAGTAGTTATCATTTCAGTGATTATCATCAGTACATTGCATCAGATTTAAAGTTCAGAACTTAAACAGCAGCAATTCAAGGCTTTAAAGCTTCAAAGATATTTCAGAACTCAATCAACAAAATAACAGAAAAATTTTACCCCAGAGCTGGAGAGCTTCTCACCTCAGATGCAATTGAGTTGTATGAGTAAGCTCCCTCACAATCTATTCCCTCCCCTTTTATAATAGAAAGTGTGGTAATTCCTCCGACCCTAACGATGGTAATTCCTCCAGTTATAGGGACTGCCAGTGTGGTATTTTCTCCCACCATATACATTTCTCCCACTCTTTGGAATTTCCATCATTACCTGATTATCCAGGCATTGCAAAAACTTGAACACACAAGAGAAAGAAACAATCAATCTTGAGAATGTGTGCCATTGTCCTCAGGCAAACAAAAATTGGAGATTTCTCTCTCAGGAAACCAGAAGGTTTTTTTATTTACTTTTTAGATCTCTGACTCTTACGAGGAGAATGCTGCCTGTGAGTCACAAACTCCTTATCACTGGAGGAAGAATCTTGGTTCGCTTGTTCATAACTTCTTTTAGACACAATTCTTCTGCCTTTTGGGTTAATATACACCCCACCTTTAGGTATCATCATATTCACCTAGTCCTCTTCTTCACCTGAGCTAATTTCACTCTCTAGGGGGTGAATCCTAGGCCTCAGGAGCTTATCTGGGGTTGGAGGATCACAGGCTGCTTTCTTTATATCCCAGAGTCCAGTATATTCCTAAGAATTCTCCAGTGTTAGTCCATGATATATGCAGAGTACATCATGCGAAATGCCAGGCTGAATGAAGCACAAGCTAGAATCAAGATTGCCAGGAGAAATATCAATAACCTCAAGTATGCAGATGACACCACCCTTATGGCAGAAATTGAAAAGAGGAACTAAAGAGCCCCTTGATGAATGTGAAAGAGGAGAGTGAAAAAGCTGGTCTAAAACTCAACATTCAAAAAACAAAGATCATAGCATCCAGTTGCATCAATTCATGGCAAATAGATGGTCAAACAATGGAAGCAGTGACAGACTTTATTTTCTTGGGATCCAAAATCACAGCAGATGGTGCAGCTATGTAATTAAAAGATGCTTGCTCCTTAGAAGAAAAGTTATGATAAACCTAGATAGGGTATTCAAGAGCAGAGACTTTGCTGACAAAAGTCTGTATAATCAAAGTTGTGGGTTTCTCAGTGTCATGTATGGATGTAAGAACTGGACCATAAAGAAGATTGAGAGCCGAAAATTGATGCCTTTGAACTGTGGTGTTGAAGAAGGCTCTTGAGAGTCCCTTGGACTGCAAGGAGATCAAACCAGTCAATTCTAAAGGAAATCAACCCTGAATATTCATTGAAATGACTGATACTGAAGCTGAAGCTCCAATATTTGGCCACCTGATGCGAAGAGTCAACTCATTGTAAAATACCCTGGTGCTGGGAAAGATTGAGGACAGGAGGAGAAGGGGGTGGAAGTGGATGAGATGGTTAGATAGCATCACTGAGTAAATGGACATGAGTTTGAGCAAACTCTGGGAGATGGTGAAGAACAGGGAAGCGTGGTGTGCTGCAGTGAATGGGGTCACAAATAGTCAGACATGACTGAGTGCCTGAACTTACTGACTGATTTCTTTCATCCCAAACTGTCATCAAGAGGCATTGATCCTGAGGGAGGGCATGTCTTACTTAGAAGAGCAACGCAAAATGAGGGTTGGTAGAAACATCAGACATCAGAATTTATTTCATCCAGGTGGCAAACTAGGGGAACCTCCGACTTTAATGAATCTGTTTGTCTTAATTCCTTTCTGTCTATATTGTTTATCTACCTATTGTAATATTCAAGTTTTGTAAAAAGCAGTCTGGGAACATTTAGTTTGTTCTGAAGTGCTTTTTTTTTTCTTTTTTTACCAGTTTCATTAATAAGGAGGACCCTGAGGATGACTCTCATTTACTGTTTCCATGGTCTGGCTCTCTGTTACATAAGCATCTCTTCAAGATCCAGTTTCCTATTCTTTTGAATAAATACCCAAATGTGGAATTGTTAGACAACATGGTAGTTCTATTTTTCATTTCTTAGGGAAGCTCCATGTTGTTTTTTCGTAGTGGCATTCCTACAGTAATGCACAAAGACTCCAATTTCTCCACATCATTGCCAATGCTTATATTTTCTGATTATTTTCCTGATTCTTTTGATAATGGCCATCCTAAGATATCTCACTGTAGTTTTGATTTGCACTTTACACAATTGGGCTTCCCTTGTAGCTGAGATGGAAAAGTCTGCCTACAATGCGAGAAACCTGGGATTGATACTTAGGTTGGGAAGATTCCTAAAGAAGGGGATGGCAACCCACTCCAGATATTCTTGCCTGAGGAATTCCATGGACAGAAAAACCTGGGGAGCTACAGTCCATGGGATTGCAAAGAGTCAGACACAATTGAGCAACTAAGACACACACACACAGACATACACACAATGATTAGTATATTGGACATCCTTTCAAATGCTTATTGGTCACTAGTTTGCCTCTTTTGGAAAAATGGCTATTAAAGTTTTTTGACCATTTTTTTAAGTGGTTTTTTTTTTTTTTTTTTTTTACTGTTGAGTTGTAGAAGTTCCTTGTAGATAAAACCAATAACCCATTATTAGATGTATGGTTTGCAAAATTTTGTGCTACTTCATAGGGTGTCTTTACTCTTTGCTAAATTGTTTCCTTTGCTACACAGCAAAGTTTGATATAGTACCACTTACATATTTTTACTTGCCTTGCCTATGCTTGTGATGTTGTATCCATCTCTGAGAATACTGACAGCAGTATGTATTTGTTTACACTTTCAGCTCTTTGCATGGTCCATTGCTTCCAACTTGTTTTTGTTCTTCAGTCTTTTAGTTCTTTTAGTCTTTCTTTTTCCTGTTAAAGTCTTCCTCCACTGTTTTGTAACTGTTGGTTGCCAGCTATATATAGAGTTGGGGGGAAATATGTAGGAAGTTTTAAATGTGTGGGTGAGACTGATGGATTGTGGAACTCCCTGAAGGAAAAGGTGGTTTGGCTTCGTGTGTGTGTGTGTGTGTGTGTGTGTGTGTTTGTGTGACATGCAGGATCAAGGACAAAACCCCCATGTCCTCTGTGGTGGGACTCTGAGTCCTAACCACCAGACTACCAGGGAAGTCCCTGCAGTTGGGTTGCTTTACTGAAGAGCCTCTAACATTCATCACTTTAGGAATTTTTTCTTGTGCTGGTCACATTTCCCAGGGAAGATCCATCCAGTCTCCTGCCTGTAGAATAAAATCTTACCTGCCAACATTCCAGGAGCTGATGAAAAAAGAAGAGAGCCAGGACGATGTCAGTCTTCAGTAAATTCATCCCTAGTCTCCATTTTCAGTACTCTTCCCTAGCATACAAGGTGACTCAGGGCCCTCTTTTCAAGGCAGAAGCGAGCTGGGATGGGGATGAGGTCAAGTGGAAGAAGGGATCTGCTTCTCCGCCCTACGGGACTTTGGAATGGAACCGTTCTCCTTATCTGAGCTCCCTTTCATTCATCTCCACATTCAGAAGTACCTGGTGCCACTAATTCCTGAGACTTTGGAAATTGTGTCATTTAACACACTGCCTTGATTTTTAGTTTTTAAGGTAAGCAACCAGTTTTTTGTGGTTTTTATTTGTTTGTTTTTAGAATTTTTATTTTTGTTTTCTGCTTCAATTCTCACACTCGTTGTCCTATTTTCTAGACTGAAGAAACTGTATTTTCAGTTCCCTTTCTCTCTCATCCTCCTCATCCTTATGCAATTGTGCTACTTCATAGGGTGTCTTTACTCTTTGCTAAATTGTTTCCTTTGCTACACAGCAAAGTTTGATATAGTACCACTTACATATTTTTACTTGCCTTGCCTATGCTTGTGATGTTGTATCCATCTCTGAGAATACTGACAGCAGTATGTATTTGTTTACACTTTCAGCTCTTTGCATGGTCCATTGCTTCCAACTTGTTTTTGTTCTTCAGTCTTTTAGTTCTTTTAGTCTTTCTTTTTCCTGTTAAAGTCTTCCTCCACTGTTTTGTAACTGTTGGTTGCCAGCTATATATAGAGTTGGGGGGAAATATGTAGGAAGTTTTAAATGTGTGGGTGAGACTGATGGATTGTGGAACTCCCTGAAGGAAAAGGTGGTTTGGCTTCGTGTGTGTGTGTGTGTGTGTGTGTGTTTGTGTGACATGCAGGATCAAGGACAAAACCCCCATGTCCTCTGTGGTGGGACTCTGAGTCCTAACCACCAGACTACCAGGGAAGTCCCTGCAGTTGGGTTGCTTTACTGAAGAGCCTCTAACATTCATCACTTTAGGAATTTTTTCTTGTGCTGGTCACATTTCCCAGGGAAGATCCATCCAGTCTCCTGCCTGTAGAATAAAATCTTACCTGCCAACATTCCAGGAGCTGATGAAAAAAGAAGAGAGCCAGGACGATGTCAGTCTTCAGTAAATTCATCCCTAGTCTCCATTTTCAGTACTCTTCCCTAGCATACAAGGTGACTCAGGGCCCTCTTTTCAAGGCAGAAGCGAGCTGGGATGGGGATGAGGTCAAGTGGAAGAAGGGATCTGCTTCTCCGCCCTACGGGACTTTGGAATGGAACCGTTCTCCTTATCTGAGCTCCCTTTCATTCATCTCCACATTCAGAAGTACCTGGTGCCACTAATTCCTGAGACTTTGGAAATTGTGTCATTTAACACACTGCCTTGATTTTTAGTTTTTAAGGTAAGCAACCAGTTTTTTGTGGTTTTTATTTGTTTGTTTTTAGAATTTTTATTTTTGTTTTCTGCTTCAATTCTCACACTCGTTGTCCTATTTTCTAGACTGAAGAAACTGTATTTTCAGTTCCCTTTCTCTCTCATCCTCCTCATCCTTATGCAATTAAGTATGTTAAAATATGTCTTTGTGATACTCTGTGAGGTTTCGGGAGATAGTGCTTTTATATATGTATGTGTTCAGTCTCCTGACTATTTGGAACCTTGCTTGTCTTTAAAATATTTTTTTGTTTGTTTTCTTTTAGGGAATAAAACCATGTGTGTGCCATCCAGTTGTGTCCACTTTTTTTAGTATTTTTCTGATTTATTTTGAGAAGCCATTCCTTTTATCGAGGTTAAAACAATTCTATTCCTTTTTTTCCCTTAAGCTTTTCCTCCTTTTGGAACTTATTTTCATCTATGAAATGGGGTAGACATCCAATTTTATTATTTTCAAAATGCTCAACTCTGTTATGTAACTGATAATTTTTCAGTTTATTAAGTATGACACTTTTACCTTTAGAAAAATTTTAGTATTGTATATAGATCCAGATTTTTCCTTTGTTGTTTCATTTTCTATTCTTATGCCCAAATTGGAATTTTTTTTGGGGGGTAGGCTATTACTTGTGGGATCTTAGTTCCTTTACCAGGGATCGAAACCAGACCCTGCAGTCAAAGTACTCAGTTCTAACCAGTGGACAGTTAGGGAATTCACTGAAATATTTTTAAGTATTTTGATATTATGACATATTTTGATACCTGAAAGATTATTCCCCACATTTTCCTTTTGCAAAAATATTTTTTCTCGTCTTGTATATTTCCATTAACTGTATAGTTATGTATTTCCATTATTTAAAAAGTCATCCTATATTGACTTCGAGATGAAAGATAATTTGGTCAAAGAAATTAATAATCCAAAAGTATTATAAGCTTTTTCCTGTTTATTTCAGTCCCCATCCATGTCTTGTTTGGCCATGTAAGCCTCTCTACATATTTTTTTTTCTTTTATATTTTGTTTGCTATTGTGAACATGCTAACAAATGGCCTAGGAGGAAGTACAACTTTGCTTTGACTTTTCTTCAAAGCCTGGGCTGTAACATACTTTATAGCCTTGTCTATACCAGGAGTTTTCAAAGCTGACTCTTCATGAAAATTGTAAGCCATGCTTTTTAAATAATTGTATTTCTAGTCCCACTGCCTGAAAGTTCTGATTTGCTTAGCCTAGTCTGGGTCTGGAGTGTTAGTATATTTTTAAAACTTCGAAGCACTGTCTGCTGTTTGAACAAGCCTGGGAATCACTCATCTATACCAGTAACTCTCAAACTTTTTATACACTAGAATCATCTGGGAAGTTTACCAAAAAAATAAGTGAACAACAACGTCAGTAAAAATCAGAGGCACACATTGCACACCACAGAAATTATAGAATTTTGGGGATGAGTCCAATACAGCAAGATTTTTAAAAATCTCCTGTTGATCCCAATAGGCAGGCAGGTGTGAGAGCTACTGCCCCAGCTCCTGCCACTCAAATGGTGGTCCCAGGACCAATAAAGTCAGCATCACCTCTGAGCCTGTTAGATTTATAGCATCTCAGTCCCAACCCTAGACCTATGGAATCAAAATCTGAGAATGAGCAAGATACCCCTGGGTGACTTTGTATGCACCTTCAAGTCTGAAGCACACTGCCACATACAATACTAACAAATGTATTCCCAAACTTGCCTGAAAATTCAAGTCAATTCAGGAGTTTTAAAAAATACTGTTGCTTAGGTAGGCCTTAGACTAGAATAATTGAATCATTATCTTCAAAAGATAGGCTGTAGGTATAATGGGCTTTTAAAAAATCTCCAGGTGATTATACTGTAAAACCAAGTTGTACCCATGGACCTATATGTTAAGGCTACTATGGTTGATGTCATTTATCATTTAATAAAAGTAACATATATGTGAATCTTTTTCTGGGCAATCATCTACTTTAAAAAGTGTTTCTGAAGATTTCAGCCAAGAGAGTTCACTTCCTGTCATGAGTCACAACTATCTGCAGAACCAACATTGATGAGAAAGACTGGAACCAACCAGAAGAGATCTTCCACAGCTAAAAACATAAAGATGGAATCACAGGAAGAGAGGTTGGAAGCATAGATTTGTAACAGAATCAAACACATATCCCCTGAGTGTGTAACCCACAAACAGGAGAAAAATTATTCTGCAGAGTTTCTCCCACAGAAGTGAGAGTTCTGAGCACCATGTCAAGCTCTCCAGCCGAGGGGTCCAGGACCAGGAAGATGAGACCACAGAACATTTGACTTTGAAGGCCATCAGGGTTTAATGGTAGGAGCCCTACAGGACTGGGGAAAATAGAGACCTCACTCTTAAAGGGTGCACACAAAAAATCTCACATGCACTGAGACCCAGAGCAAAAGGAGTGATTTGATAGGAGTCTGGGCTGGGCCTACCTGCGCTGGGCCTACCTGCTGGTCTTGAAGAGTCCCCTGGGGAGATGGGGATGGAGTTGGGGCTGCAGGTCAACCAGGGGACATAGACACTTGTGTTGGACATATTGGGGAACATTCAGCCACGTAAAATTGCTGCTGTGGCTGCTGACATCTTGGATCCTTAACTCCAAGATCTGGCCCCACCCAACAGCCTGCAGAGAACAGTGCTGGGACACCTTAGGCCAAACAACTAACTGGGCAGGGACAGCGCCTCACCCATCAGCAGGCTGGCTGCCTAAAGACTAAAGACCCAAGAGCCCCCTTGGGCTCAACCCTAGGCACAGCCCAGCCCACCAGAGGGCAAAGACCCAGCTCCACCCCAGTAGACAGGCGCAGGCCCCCCACAAGGAAGTCAGATCAAGGCCCCAATTAAAAAAAAACCTGTTGCTTATCTTCAGAATAATTGAATCATTATCTTCAAAAGATAGGCTGTAGGTATAATGGGCTTTTAAAAAATCTCCAGGTGATTATACTGTAAAACCAAGTTGTACCCATGGACCTATATGTTAAGGCTACTATGGTTGATGTCATTTATCATTTAATAAAAGTAACATATATGTGAATCTTTTTCTGGGCAATCATCTACTTTAAAAAGTGTTTCTGAAGATTTCAGCCAAGAGAGTTCACTTCCTGTCATGAGTCACAACTATCTGCAGAACCAACATTGATGAGAAAGACTGGAACCAACCAGAAGAGATCTTCCACAGCTAAAAACATAAAGATGGAATCACAGGAAGAGAGGTTGGAAGCATAGATTTGTAACAGAATCAAACACATATCGCCTGCGTGTGTACCCCACAAACAGGAGAAAAATTATTCTGCAGAGTTTCTCCCACAGAAGTGAGAGTTCTGAGCACCATGTCAAGCTCTCCAGCCGAGGGGTCCAGGACCAGGAAGATGAGACCACAGAACATTTGACTTTGAAGGCCATCAGGGTTTAATGGTAGGAGCCCTACAGGACTGGGGAAAATAGAGACCTCACTCTTAAAGGGTGCACACAAAAAATCTCACATGCACTGAGACCCAGAGCAAAGGGAGTGATTTGATAGGAGTCTGGGCTGGGCCTACCTGCGCTGGGCCTACCTGCTGGTCTTGAAGAGTCCCCTGGGGAGATGGGGATGGAGTTGGGGCTGCAGGTCAACCAGGGGACATAGACACTTGTGTTGGACATATTGGGGAACATTCAGCCACGTAAAATTGCTGCTGTGGCTGCTGACATCTTGGATCCTTAACTCCAAGATCTGGCCCCACCCAACAGCCTGCAGAGAACAGTGCTGGGACACCTTAGGCCAAACAACTAACTGGGCAGGGACAGCGCCTCACCCATCAGCAGGCTGGCTGCCTAAAGACTAAAGACCCAAGAGCCCCCTTGGGCTCAACCCTAGGCACAGCCCAGCCCACCAGAGGGCAAAGACCCAGCTCCACCCCCAGTAGACAGGCGCAGGTCCCTCCCACAAGGAAGTCAGATCAAGCCTCTAGACCAGCCTCATCCATCAGGGGTGGAGGGGGCAGAAAACCACAATCCCACAGCACAGGCCAGACTCTATCTTAGGACCACCTAGGCCCTGACCTGGCCAACTAGCAGGCCAAGGCAACCTGTGGGACACCCCAGACCCCATACCCAACTGAGTCAGGAACCCATCCCCTCTGCCCGCTGCAATGATCTGAAATGAGTTCTGGGGTCCCTCCAGGATTCAGCTGTCTGGCACTAACCCCAGGATCTGACTGCAACAGTTAGTGAGTAGACAACAGCCCGAGTCTCCTGAACCTGATTCTCTACTCCCCAGTGAGCCAGCACTAGCCCTCTAGGATTCTGCAACCAGCCACCTTCTGGCCAGGCGATCCTAAACATCACCCAGAAGTGCTGGCACAAGGCAGGGCTTGGTAACTAACCAGACTAGGGGCCTACTAGACGGCCCACTCAGTCAGCCTGCCACAACAGAAGGACCCATGCAGCCCTCTTAGAGGAGCCCCTAGAGCAAATAACTTGGGTGACAAGAGGGGAGTGCACTGCTGGGATGCATCGGATGCCTTCCACCTCTAGTGGGCCAGTTCTCCCAAGGCTGAGAAATGTAACTAACCTACCACATACACAAACGTACAAATAGAAAGTTAGACAAAATGAGGCAGCAGAGGAATATGTTTCAGCCGAAGGAAAAAAATAAAACCCCGGAAGGACAGCCAAGTGAAGTGGAGACAGAAGTGCTCATAGCAATAATCATAAAGATAATCAGGGAACTTGGGACAAGAATGAATACACAGAGTGTGAAGTTAGAAGTTTTAATAGAGAGTAGCTATAGAGAACAACCAAGCCTTCCCTGGTGGCTCATGGTAAAGAATTCACCTGCCAATGCAGGAGATATGAGTTCAGTCCCTGGTCTGGGAAGATCTCACATGCTGTGGAGTAACAGCCTGAGCGCCACAACTTTTGAGCCTGTGCTCTAGAGCCCGGAAGCTGTAACCACTGAGCCCTGTGCTCTCAAGAGCCTGTGCTCCATAACAAAAGAAGCCACCACAGTGAGAAGCCCGCATACCACAACTAGAGAGTAGCCCCCACTTGCCACAACTAGAGGAAACCTGCACAGCAACAAAGATCCAGAAGAGTCAATAAACCAATAATTAAAAAAAGAAAAAAAGAAAAAACAAACAGAACAATACCTGAAATAAAAATACTGTGGATGGAGTCAATAGTAGACTAAATGATTCAGAAGAATGGATCAGTGAGCAGAAAGATAGAGTAGTGGAAATCACTCCTGTACTGTACAATGGAAAAAAAAGAATGAAAAGAAATGAGGACAGTCTAAGAGACCTCTGAGATAACATCAAGTGCACTAATATTCACATTACAGAGGTTCCAGAGAGATAAGAAGGGCCCAAAAAGATATTTGAAGAGACAATAGCTGAAAGTCTCCCTAACCTGGTAAAGGAAATAGTCACTCAAATCCAGGAAGCATGGAGAGTTCCAAAGAGGAACATACCAAGACACAGTGTAATCAAAATGATAAAAATTAAAGAGAGAATACTGAAAGCAGCAAGAGACAAGCAACAAATAACAATGCAAATTCCATAAAACTATCATTGATTTTTAAGCAGAAACTCTGCAGGCCAGGAGGGAATGGTACAATATGGTGATGAAAGGGAAAAAGTTACAGACAAAAATACCTTACCCAGCAAGGCTCTCATTCAGATTTACTGGAGAAATCAAAAGTTTTACAGATATGCACCAGCTAAAAGAATGTAGGACCATCAAACCAGCTTTGTAACAAATGTTAAAGAAACTTCTCTAGGTGGAAAAAACAAACAAAAAAACAGACCCACAACTAGAATTAAGAAAATTACAGAATGAAAAAACTTGCTAGTAATGGCAAACACAGTTAAAGTAGGAAATCATCCACAAATAAAGCTAGTAGGGAGGTTAAAAGACAAAGGAGTGAAAAAATCACCTATATCCACAATAACCACTTAAGGGATGCATAAAACAATTAGATATAAAATATGATATCAAAGACAGTAACCATGAGGGGTGGGTTGTAACCACGCAGGGTGACCTGCAATAACCATGCAGGGTATTCAAAATACATTTGAAATTTAAAAATCAGCACCTTAATCACATATGCATATAGACTGCTATGCAAAAACCTCAAGGTAACTCCAAATCAGAAATCTATAATAAATATTGAAAGGTGTTTCTGTACCATTAACATGGTTTCAAATTATTTTTGAACAGCATGTATTTTTTTCAAATCTGAAAAGAGTAGCTTTATCCAGCACACATAGCATAAATAGGCTTGCTTTACTACTAAAAGACATAGGCAAATTGTAGCTCTCAAGAGTTCATTTGACACACATGGAAATAACTAATGAAAATAGCATTTGAAGCTCCACTAATACATAGTAAAATGACTGGCATTTTAAAAGAGACTCCAGGTCACGTTATGGACCCACATGACCTACCAGACGTCTCATTTGGAGGCCCCCTGTGCTAGATTATAGAGGCTTCACAAGCAGAAATGCTTATTTGATTGCTGTGTTTTAATTCATAGAATGGCATTGTTGATTGAGTGCCCGAAGCCAAATAAATGAGTCACTTATGTTAGGCACTTGTTCACATTCATAAAAACAACAAATAATATCATCTTCATCAAGCCCTTCTGAAGAAATAGTGATTAAATGATATCTGGTGTTTTCTTTGTGTGCAATTTCTTTCCAAGAGGTGGAGGAAACTGATTTGCTTTTGATGAACCTGTGTTGCCTCCAAATTGATGTCCACAGATTTCCTACTTTATTAATTGTCCCAGCAATTTAGCCAGCAATGATTTATATGAAATATTTCCTCTTGTTGCAGGCTCTACAGTCAGCTAATTGATTACTGTATGAATTATGCATCCTAAGCCAAATGCGAAGGTGCATGAAAGATGCCGCCAAGGTCATTTCCACCAAAGAGAACTACGGTGACTAAATGCCTTTTTAAGACAGGCTTCATTACTTTAATTCTGCTGCTTTCTTCATGTATACATCAAGTCCAGAGTAATGAGCAAACTCTAAAATTGTACCTTTAATTTATAAAGAGATGCAGGCCCCCACAGTTCAGTGTTCTGCTGCCTGACAAGGGCTATAATTGAATTAATTTGGTAGTGCTAGGGAAAGAACCAGAAATGGCATACAGGTGCTTTTTATCTGATTCCAAAATATGCCAAATCCCATCAAATTTGTCTATAGTTTATTAACACTCAAAAGCGACTGCTCCAAAAATAAGCACTTTGATTAGATGAAGGCCACATTGGGACTAAATGAAGACTATCTGGCATTTCAGCAGATGATGAAGGACAGTTTTGAAAAGTTGCAGTCAATTATCATTTATTCATACTAAGAGAAGTGAATGATTTATACCTTCTAGAGGCTGTATAAAGGAGAAGAGTGACGCTTTACTAAAGTTTTCAGGATTCAAGCAATCAAGTGGGAATAATGAAAGGATCTTGGTTTTTGCTGTCTTTGGGGCTTGGTATAAATCATCACTTAGCTATTTAAGAGTTGAGTGAATTTAGACAATTTACCTTTTGGACTTCAGCTGGCTTCTGCAAAAATAGTCACACTGCTACTTTACTTGCACAGTTAACTGTAAAGAGGAGCATGACTGTTAAATTCATTGAAATCAATAACTTAGCCCTAGATGGTGCCCTCTTGCTTATACAACAGAGCATACTACCAGATAGAGTGTTTCCTGGATTATAAGTTGCCTGTGAGGTTTGTAGAGAAACTTTCCAATTTGCTCTTAAAATCACCCCAGGGACCTCCCTGGTGGTCCACTGGTTAAGACTCTGTGCTTCCGATGTAGGGGGTGCAGGTTCAGTCCCTGGTGGAGAAACTAAGATCCCGTATGCCCTATGGTGTGGCCAAAAGAGCAAGCAAACAAAGTCACCCTCCAAATAGCCATGAGACCCTATCACTATATATCCCCTAAACCAAACAAGCATCTTCTGATGTGGCAGTTTCCATGTGCTCAGAGAACTTGTCTCAGGCATTAATCCACAAAAAGTGCATGTTTCAGGACAAACTACAGATATGTGAGACATACCTAGTCACACTCAGGCTGTGCTGGAGAACACATGTGCAGTGAATTTACACAAGGGGAACAGATATCTCACCAGAGAGGAATCAATCACGAACCCTTCAGATCAGCACTGCAGGCTTTAGCACTCATAGCAGTCAGCTAGGGGTCTTGTAAAAATGCTGACTCTGGTTCAGCAGGTTTGGGCTGGGACCTGGGATTCTGCAATTCTTGATGAAATGATACATCTGGTCCACGAATTAAGTTTTGTGTTTCAAGGTCGAGGACTTTTCAAACCCAGCTGCACATGAGATTCGCCTGAAGATCTCTTTAAGAATAATGGTGCCTGGGTTCTTCCTTAAGTTCACTGTATCTTGGGGGTTCAATCCCTGGCTCAGGTCCTTTTTAAAAGGTCCCCAATAAACTTTACTTGTACAGCCATGATTGAGAACCAGAGTTTTAGATGTGAAGGAAGTGCCTCTATCACCAATCAAACAATCTTCCTAAAATCACCTGTTAGTAAAGCCCAGGCTGTACAACATACAGAATCCAGGACCCATGCTTCAGAATGTGACAGTAAGGGCAGCTGGACTTCCACTCTTGTGGGCCCGGTGGGGGTCTCCACACACGCTTCATGTCCCTGATCTGGACGAGAGCTGTCAGGGTAGCTTCTCACCAGGCCCTGGGACAGGCTCAAGACTTCATTTTTGTCAGAAGTGTCACCCCATCTGTGATCCCAGAGCTGTGATTTGAATCTGTAGTGGAAAGCAATGCCATATAGCATTGAAGAACCGTACGATTCACAGATTTTACTTACAGAGTAGAAAGTGTACACCATGATGAGGAAGTTTTGCCGCTATGGAGGATATTGCTTCTACTCACAACTACCAGCAAATGACCTTGTGCCTTTAAAACAAGCACCTATGATATGCTATCTGCAAGTTTACTTTTCCTAAGTTCCCACAGGAGGTTTTCCTTCTCTTTTGTTGTATTCCCAACATTGTAATTTTTAATTCAGTATCTGGTTTCTTTGTTTCAGTTGCACCTGCATCAGATCAACTGGAGTCTTTTTAAGACCACACTGATGTGTCCATCTACCATAGTTCCTGGTTCAGTAGGTCAGGGGTCAGGACGGATAAATGGCCTTTCTAACAAATTCCTAGGAGCTGCCCTCAGATATTGGTCTGGTAATGACCTCTGCCCCATCCTTTGAGAACTGCCATTTTCTTATTTCATGAACTTCACCGGAAGAATTCTTGTGCCCTTATATTCTCCATCTACCACGAGTGCCTGGTATGTCAATGGCATCAACAAATGCTATTTGAATAAAAACTGACAGCCAAGCCCCATCTCATTCATAATGAAAAAACATATGGAACACTGGGCATTTCATCCAGCCCATTAAGGATAATGTTTTCCAAAGAGACTTCAAAGATAATACTGACCTAGGGATCTCTGCTACTGTGGAATGCAGAGCATCTGGGAGCACTTCTCTCTGAAAAAAAATTTTTCTCCAAAGCCACTAAGGTATAGTAATGAAGTCAGCATGATGTACAGGTTATCTGACTGTTCAGACTTCTATTCAGGGTGTCTTGAAATGCAGAAGCAACAGAAGCCTCTCCTCTAGAGCCATCTGCTTTCAATTTTTCAGCAGAAGACTCACCAGGCACTCATTTTGTATATCATTCCATTGAACTTCTACCATTTTTCTTTAGATTTTACTTTCCAAAGAAAAGGGAAAGATCCACTGAAGCAGAGAAGCTCCCTGACATAAAGATCAGGAATGATCCCTGGCTGAACAAAGGCCAGTTCCACAAACATAGTTGACAAATTGGCTGAGTTTTAGTCAATTCGTTTTTAAAGTCACCTCCGCAACGTGTAGGCTTTTACAGTCCCTAGATCAGCCACGCAGTCAATCCCATTCAGTCTCAGAAGTAGGAAATAGATTGAGTGTTTTTAAACCTATGTTTTTTCCATTTCCTAATCTGGGCAGGTGATACTTTGAACAATTTCAAACCCCAAAAACAAGCTTATGAAAATCTGCTGCATGATTTCTTTTTCACATCCAAATACTTAGAAACCACTTGCCCTTGTTACCAGAAAATCTAATGTTGGACAATTGATTAGAATCTTTTTTAATCCTCATGCTTCCTGAATTCATATTACCAGAAAGGATAGAGACCAACAACCTCATCTGCAGTCATTCCAAATGAAGCCTGAGCTTCATCCTCACATTTGAGTACTAAGTTTAAGAGCAAAACTCATGACAGCAGAGAAAAGGGACACATTTTAGCGGTTAAGCTTTACGCAGGCTTGATCCAAACTAAATGCTTTGTAATCTCTCTTTAAACAAAAGCTTTAGCTTCTGTAATCCTCCTCTTTATCTATCCCTGTGAAGCCTCCTGAGGTTGAAGCTGCTGTTCATGTCAGTTTTATAAACAGCCTAGATCTCTGCTCACAAATTGCTTTCCAGGGAGGATGGCAGCAGTGTCAACTTAGCTCGGGTGTCATGAGTCATGGTCACCTCCCTTTGGAGACACCTGCCTGAGCATCCTTTCCTTGTATTCTCACTGCACCGATGCCCCACTACTGAGCATCCAGCCAGCCAAGGGCTCTGGCTCATTAAAGCACGGCCGAGAGACTATTGTGTCTGTCTGCACCTTCTGTTCTTGAATCCCCGAGGAAAACTTCCATGTGTTGTGGCAATATGAACCATGTCACATTGTACTCTGGCTCCACCCAAAGTCTAGTGGTTTTGAGGGGGTCCTTAAGTGCCTGTGAGTTTTCACTGCATTTCCTGGAGGGAAACAGCGAGGATGCTCAGGCTCCATGACAGACTAATACTCTACCGGAACACAGTCCAGCCAAGACTGAATGGCTTATGCTGGTCATTGTGTGGTCACTGTGACTTTCTAACAGGCATCTTTAATCCTGCAGATGAAAGCCTGTGTGTAGAGACAACCAAAAGTTGCATTTCAAGTAAATGCCAAAAAATAAAAGTATATCACTATGCAGAAATATCAGAGAGAGCATACAACTTCGATGTATCTATTATAGTGGGACAGTGCGTTCACGTGAGAGTACAGACGTATACACACAGAGACACCCAAATACACGTAGACTCCTCCACAAGGGGGAAGCTGTCCTATCTTCTCACAAGCCCAAGCTCTAGCTATTTGTGTAAGAGAATCAAAATCTAGAAAAATTCTTATTAGGTAAAGGCCAATTGTGACTTTCCCTTTGACTTAGAAATCTAGGCTCAGACTCATTGATAAGAAAGTTGTGTAGTTGGGAATTTTTTTTAAATTCTGGAATCTCAAGAAGTGACCCAGTTTAATGGCAGGGCTATGGGGCTTTAGAATTAAACAGACCTGCTTTAGATCTCACCTATTCTATCCATTAATTGTGAAGCTATGAGGAAGAACCTTAAACTCTGAACCTCGGTTTCCTCATATGCATAAAGCTTCTTGGAAGCATTAAACTTCACACATGTACAGTGGGCCAGGAGAGAGTGAAAGCTTGGGGAACAGCAGGAAGCTTCTACTACTGAACAGTTCATTCTTACTGGACAAAATGTGTAACATGTTCAGGCTCTGACTTCTTCCTCAAATAATCAGTTCTAGTGCTCCAAGTTTCCAAAAACTTAGTGCTTATACTTTACTTAGGGAAGGAGGACTGATGTGAAGAATCAGGATTTTCTCAGCACGTTTCTAAAAAAGATAGTGGATGGGCAGAAGTTCTGTCTCCACACTTGTACAGGTGTTAATAAAACAGGGCAGGATAATGCTAAATTCTTAGGGAAGAAAGTGTTAAGCCTCAACTTTCATCTTTTCACCTTGGTTTTTTTTTTCTCTCTCTTCTCTATTTCTCTATTTCTCTTTCTCTCCCTCTCTCCAAATGAAAAATAAAGAATAGAATATCTCAGTCTTACATTTCAAAAGTCCTTAAGGTGGACACACTTATGAAACTGGCTTTCAAAAAAAAAGAAAAACTGGCTTTCCAGGTGCCACAAATAGTAAAGAATCTACCTGACAATACAGGAGATGCAAGAGATGTGGGTGTTTGTTTTTTTTTTTTTTTTATTTTTGGCCTCTTTTATTGTTTATTTATTTTCATCCATCTTTATTCTTTGGCCTGTGTGGACCTCCCATTGCAGTGGCCCCTCTGGTTGTAGAGCACCAGCTGGGATGTGGGTTTGATCCCTGGCTTGGGAAGATCCCCTGGAGAAGGAAATGACAACCCACTCCAGTATTTTTGCCTGCAAAATTCCACGGACAGAGAGCCTGGTGGGCTACAGTCTATGGGGTTGCAAAGAGCTGGACGTGACTGTAAGAATGAGCACACACACACTTATAAAACTATATTTGAGCATCTGTTATTACTGCTAGATATGCGGTCTTCACTGTGGGTATGTAACTCTGAATCACAACATCTCCAGTTTTCCTTGGCTATAAATTATGTTCAACTCTGGACTGTTTTAAAAAGTAGTAATTGAAGAAAAGTTGCTGTTCCTGAACTGCTGAACATAGAGAATACTAGGTAAAGGTACTATGCCTTCTTGCATTTGGTAAGTTTTCTTGGAGTTCTCTTTCCCAAGCCCCATATTTGATTTGTATTAAACACTATGATGTCATCCAGTACTACCACTTATTTCCTACAAAAGAAACTCATGTAGATGAACTCAGTGTCATCGTTTGAAAGACATACGTATACACAAGGACTCGCTTGATCTTTTATTTAAAAGTAGGTAACAATTTAGATGGGATTAATCAGTGTACATAGATGATACTATTTTGAGTTGACTGACATTTTTCACTTCTTTTTTTAAGGTAATCAATCTATTTTAAAATTGCCTTTAAAAAACATGAACTAGACTGGCTCAAGCAAATTTTCATTTTTATTCCCTCTCCTACTGATGATAGTAACTATAATAACAAGTCCACCTCTGGAGGGTAAAATGACTCACATGCTGGTGAGCAATTGGTGAATTCCACTTACCCATTTTTCTTTAATGAAGTAAATTAGGTTTCATCATTAAAGGTGTCCTCATATTGTCTGAATTCCACTTGTTTTTCAGTTTGCAGGGGTCTTATGAGTTAGTGATAACTCCCACAGACCAAACATTTTATGCATGAATTGTTGAAAAGTCAGAAACCCCAACCACAGAGCAAATGCTACAGGTAAGATGAAGTGTTGAAACTTACACCTGGTCCCAGGTCTACTCCTCTTTAGCATTGTTCTGATTTGTACTTCTGGGTAAATGTAATAGTTTTCTGTTGCTGTCCAATGAATGATCACAAATCTAAGAGCTTAAAACAATACGTGTTTACTATCTCATGGTTTTGGTTTGGACATCTTTCATACTTGGTCCTTTGCTTAGGGTCTCACAAGACATCACTCAAAATGTCAGCTAGGCTGAGTTCTCATCAGAAGTCTTTACTATGAAATCTTGACTTTCAAACTCACTCTTTCAAATGCCAGAACTCATTTCTTTGTGTTGTAGGGCTGAGAGCCCCGACTTCTTACTGGCTTGAGGTTGGAGGCTGCCCTCAGCTCCTACAGGCTGCCTGCAGTTCCTCATGACATGGACTTTCCAAACAGGGCTGCTAACTTCATGTTTGCAAGGCAAGTCTCTAGAGGAGGTCTGCTCCCAAGTCATCATCTTAAAAAACAATGCAATTATGGGAGTGATGTTCTTTACTTTTGACATCTTTTGTTGGTTAGAATCACGTCACAGGTCCAACCTACACACAACGGAGGAATTATACAAGAGAGTTAATACCAGGAGGCAGGAAGCATCATGGCGTAGACCACCTTAGAATATGTCCAACACAATAGACAAAGAAGAAGAAGAAGGCAAAATGTTGGGAAGGGGTCAAAAGAGCATTCAGGAGCAACCAGTACTCTTCCAGAAGGTAGAATTCAAGGCAGAAATGGAAATCATAATGTAGCCAGCCCAGGAGGACTCACATTTGACACATTTTTAAACTCATACTTTAAAAAGAGTTTAGTCTATGTTTATAGAGAGGGGAAAAAACTCTAAGAGTAGGAAAGGGGAAAAAGAATGGTGAAGACAATGATTTAGTTTGGAAACTCATTCGTTAAAGTAAATCCTAGCATTAACTGCCGGCAGCTTCTTTAGGATGTGGTCTGTGTGTGTGTGTGTGTTTGTGTGCATACATGCTCAGTCATGCCCAACTCTTTGAGACCCTATGGACTGTAGCCCCCAGGCCTCTCTGTACATGGGATTTTCCAGGCAATAACACTGGAGTGGGTTGCCATTTCCTCCTCCAGGGCATCTTTCTGACCCAGGAATCAAACCAACATCTCCTGCATTGGCAGGTGGATTATTTACCACTATGCCACCTGGGAAGTCCAGAATGTGGTCTAGTGACCATCTGTCATTATTCAGTCATTCCAAAATAGCCCATAACAATATTTCTTTAACCATAGGTAATATTCATCTTAAAACAAACTTTGATAATTTCAATTTCTTATAACTCTCTTCAATTTCCCAGTGATATATACATATTTTTAAATTTTGGCCTTTTTTATTGGTCTTTTATTTATGTATTTTCATCCATCTTTGTTCTTTGGCCTGTGTGGGCCCCATTGTAGTGGCCTCTCTTGTTGTGGAGCACTGGCTCTGGGCGCATGCACTCCAGAGCACTGGCTCATAATTGGACACACTGGTACAGCCTCTCCGCATCATGTGGGATCTTCCCAGGCCAGGGATCGAACTGGCGCCCCTTGCACTGCAAGACGGACTCTTTACCCAGTGAACCACCAGGGAAGCCCTTCCCAGTGATATCATGGCAGAGTCTAAGAGATCAGCTCCCAAGTAAAGCACTATGCTCCAAATTGAGCTATGCCTTTATACTTATATAACAAAGTCTTTAAACTTGGAAATGCAAGGAACTAGGGTGGATAGTAGCCTTGACTACTCTTAGGTTTTGTGCAAACACTACCTGGAATGGCTTATAACAATACAGCTGTCTCTTTCCAACTTCTTGATTTAGGATGATGGAAAGCCTCATTTTAGTAGAGTTCAGGGTTGGGGAATCTACCATCCTTTAGGGAAACTAGACCTAGACAGCAAATTAAAAAATAGAGACATCACTTTGCTGACAAATGTCTACATAGTCAAAGCTATACTTTTTCCAGCAGTCCTGTGTGAATGTCAGAGTTGAACCATACAGTAGACTGAATGCTGAAGAATCGATGTTTTCAAATTATGGTGCTGGAGAGGACTTTGAGAGTTCCTTGAAAAACAAGGAGACCAAACCATTCAATCCTAAAAGGAAATCAACGCTGCATATTTATTGAAAGGACTGATGCTGAAGTTTCAATACTTTGGCCACCTAACACAAAGAGCTGACTCATTTGAAAAAGACTCTGATGCTGGGAAAGGGCAGAGGAGAAAGAGGTGACAGAGGATGAGATGGTTGGATAGCATCACCAACTCAATGGGTTTGAGTTTGAGCAAACTCTGGGACATGGTAAAGAACAGGGAAGCTGGCATGCTGCAGTCCATGGGGTCGCAAAGAGCTGAACAAAAACAAAGGGAAATTAAGGTGGTGTATTAATATTAGCATTCTAAGTTAAACTATAGAAAGACATAAATATTTGCATATTCTTTGAAACAAAACAATACAAATGAAACAACAGAGTACCTATGATGATACATTATAATATACCTGTTACAATATACATTATGATCTAGCTACTTAGTGAACAAAAACAGTAAAGAAAAAGAAACATACAATTATCTTATTATTTACATATTTGGCTGCACCTGGTGCTAGTTGTAGCACATGGGATCTTTAGTTTTGGCATGTGGGATCTAGTTCCTCAACCAGGGATCTAACCCGAGCCCCAGTATTGGGAGCATGGAGTCTTAGCCACTGGACCACTATGGTGGTCCCAAGAAACGTAATTAATTTTCACTTACTATCACTTTCTCACAGGATTCTTTTTGGAAATCACCACTTTGGCCAACAGAACCTCTGAGAAGGGCCCTATATAAGGGGAGCCTCCTGAGCCTTCCCATGCCCAGTAGTTTTGTCACCACCTGTGTGACCTACCTGGCCTCTGGATGTGCTTAATGGTCACCTCGGGTTTTGTACCTCATTTAATTATATCAGTGCATCTCCTCTTTTAGGAGAGACTCATGAGGAAAGCAAATGAATGGGAAACACCTCTTGGCCAAATCTTTGTCTTTTAACTTCTGAATCCCCGTTTCCCTTACTTCTAGAGATCACCAGGAGAACTACTTCAAAACTTACTGACATTAAAATGTTCACTGTTTCCAAAAAGCTGTTTAAGGAAACCTCCATGAGCTAAAGCAGAACTTAAAGTAAGGTTATTTGTGGTGGAGGAATTCCTACACTCCCAAACCAACCCCATTCTCTACTTTTTCAACAAAGAGGCGCTAGCTTAGGTCAGGCCTTCTCTTCACAACCCAGTCTGGGCCCTTCTCAAATCCGACTCTCTTTTCTCACCCTAGTCTCATGCCAGACTGCCATTTTTACTCTGCCATGTATCAAAATCTGGGCAAGGTTTCAGGGTTCATCTTCAGTCCCTGGTATGTTTTTCCTCTCCTCCAGTGGTTCTCACCCTGGCTGTACAATAGCATCTCTTGGGAGATTTAAGTGGGAAAACAAACTCCAATATCCAGATCCTAAGCATGCTTGTTTAATTGGTCTGGGTTGGAGCATGGGCATTGGATTGTTCAAAGAGAACCCCAGGTGATTCTAATGTACAGCAAGATGATACTGAATTCCACTGAACTTGAATCACCAATTCTACTTGTTAATTTAATTACATTTCCCATGTTATTATGTTTAAATGTCTAACCTTTTAGAATGAAAAAGATTTATTGCTCCTCTAGTTGTGGATCTTTCTTTGCTCATCTAATCAAGAAGTCCTTTTCATCTTTAAGACAGAAAACAGACTCTGGTTGTCTTCAGCTTATAAGAAAGGAGGAAAAGTGTCACTGTGGGGGACGGGACGAGAGCATCCCTGTTTAACAGTCACTATGTGCAAAGAATATCAAAACCTTGGTTTCTGACAGAATAGGAGTCAACCATGTGCTGCGATTTGAGGGCTTCTTGGCAGAATTTTTTTTTTAGTTTTTTTTTTAATAAATATTTTTATTCTTGAGTAACTAATAATTATCAAAGATAATAATTGTACAATATTGAAAAGTATAGAACAAAATACAATTATTAGAGGACAGTTGCTCCACAGTGTTGTACTGACCTCTGCCACACATCAGGCAGAGCTTTTGATGTAAATATTTGATTTACCCTTGGTGCCATGTTTTGTTTTGTTTTTTTAAAGATTTATTTATTTATTTATTTTGGGCGGGGGTCGGGTTGGGGAGGGAGGGGAGCGGGCAGGCCACTTCTATTGGTCTTTCATTTATCTATTTTCATCCATATTTGTTCTCTGTGGCCTGTGTGGGCCTCCCATCACGGTGGCCTCTGTTGTCGCAGAGCACCGGCTCTGGGCGCGTGTGCTCCAGAGCTCTGGCTCGGTAATTGGACACATCGGTCCAGCCGCTCCACGGCACATGGGATCTTCCCAGGCCAGGGATCAAACCGGTGCCCCTTGCACTGCAAGGAGGTGTCCTTACCCACTGGACCACCAGGGGAAGGCCCGGGGAAGCCCCCTTGGTGCCATGTTAACCAGACTTCTGCCATCAGAGATTCCCTTATGTGGACTGAACTTTCACCTCTTTAGGGGTCTTTCATTAGTTATAAATAATCCTAGAAGGATTCATTAAGACCTTGGTGTGTAGCTCATTGGGTCACTGTTGCTTGTGACAAGAGGAGACACTTAATTACCTTTTGTTATAGCTTTTAGTCTGCTTCCTTCTCTAGGGGAAGACTTTCCATACTCTCCATAAGGGCAGGACAGTGCGTTTATTAACAGTTGTTTCCAGCATCTCTCTCAGTATTTGGAACAAAGTAGATTCGTGATAAATATTGTTTTGAATGAATGAACCATTGAGGAATAAAAGAATGAACGAATAAACACAGTTGAGCAAAGCAGTGGCCTTAATCTGTCGCGAATCCTGAAAGAAGGAAAAAAAAAACAAAAAGAGAAAAACTGAACTCTTTGAGGGAAAACATTAATATGTTGTAATTTTCCTGGAGGTCTGGGGCTTTGTACACATCACAGACAAAGTGCATTAGAGACAACTCATTCCATTTGGAGGCTGTTGACTTCTTTGCTGGAATTCCCCCTCATCTTTCTTTTTAAATAACTTTAATAATAAAAACAGAGCTACCATTTATTAAGCTTTTACTGAGAACTGGACATTGTACTAATTGTTTAGGTGTTTTTACTGATATTCCCAATAACTCTTTGAGGCAGGTGTCTTCATTACCAGTTTCCAGATGAGGACACCTAAGCTTGCAGAGGATGTGTAAATTGTGACAGGCAAAGGCATGGGATCTGAGCCACAGTGTCTCTGATGCCATTGGCGCCTGGTGATCCTCCTTCCATCTGTTTCCCTCTCTCCAGTGCACACTCTCTCTCCTGTTCTCTTTCACATGACTGCACAAACACTGGCAATGAGTCTGTGGTTAACCTGCTCTGAATATATGGTGGCATGGAGAGGCCTGAGTTAAGAGGATGAAGGCAGTATTCCAACAGTAAGGATCAATGTAGCTTCTGAAATTAGACCTAAAACCCAGGTTTCCCTGGTGGACAAGTGGGTAAAGAGCCAGCCTTGCAGTGCAGGGGTCACCGGTTCAATCCCTAGCCCGGGAAGATCCTGCGCACCGCAAAGCAGCTGGACCGATGTGTCCAATTATGCACCAGTGCTCTGGAGTGCATGTGCCCAGAGCTGGTGCTCTACAGCGACGAAGGCCGCTGTAATGGGAGGCCTACACAGGCCAAGAATAAGGATGGATAAAAATCAATATAAAAAACCAGTAAAAGAGGTCAAAATTAAAAAAAAAAAAAAACATCCAACCCACAAAGTTTTTCAGCCACCAATACACAGAGGAAAATATTGTGAGGTCTTAATAAATTGTGTTCCTTGGAGGAGACAAAGTTTTTCCCATAAAACTTGAGATGAGATTTTCTGCTTTGTAAAGAGGATATGTACAACATAAAAGTAAAAATTCTCAGCCCCTATGTTACATCAAATACAGAAGAATCATATGAGAGTCTTTTGGCAGACCATTGATAATAAAGTGCAACTTAGTAACTCTAAATCAGATGGTAGGGTTTACATCAGGTCGTCTCATATCATATTATAGCCCTTGCTGAGGAGAGACAAAAGCCTAGTAGACCTCTGTGAACAAAAGTTGCTTGAAAATCCATGGAGAAAATGAGGGTCCCCATACTTGGAACATAGAGTATACACTTTTAATATGATCAAGTCTAAATATCACTTTGTACAATCAGATTTCTTAAAGAAGAACTGTCTCTCAGATAAAGATTTTATTTTCTATTCAGTGACTGGACGGATAGTATCCTGGAGCTCAGATTCTGGACATTTTCTGAAGTTTTGCAAACCATCTAAGTAATTGCGGAAGTAATATTCTGTTGCAGCCTAAACATTTGGCGGGGGTGGGGGCGGGTTGAGAAGGGAGGGGGATGGGCGAGCCACTTCTGTTGGTCTTCCATTTATCTATTTTCATCCATATTTGTTCTCTGTGGCCTGTGTGGGCCTCCCATCACGGTGGCCTCTGTTGTCGCAGAGCACCGGCTCTGGGCGCGTGTGCTCCAGAGCTCTGGCTCGGTAATTGGACACATCGGTCCAGCCGCTCCGCAGCACGTGGGATATTCCCAGGCCAGGGATCGAACCGGCGCCCTTTGTACTGCAAGGCGGTGTCCTTACCCACTGGACCACCAGGGAAGCCCCAGCCTAAACATTTTTAACCAACATTTTTACACAGATGGGAAGACCAGACCCCTCCCTCCTCAGAATGAGGCTCTGCCTGGAGGAAGGACCAGCAAAATAGAGCAGTTATCTCATCTTCGAGAGTACTTAGGAGAGAGACCCCATTTTGCTTTACTGAGGGGCTGGGGCAAAATTAGTCTGGAAAGTTTTCAGAAGTAGTCATTTATCTTCTCTCTGTCGACCATCCTCATCCTCACTCCAGGAGTCACCACTGGTTGGATCACACCCGTCCCTGGGGCAGTGGGAACCACACCTTCTGCAGGGACTCAAAACAGTGATCACATGCGCCAGCTCAATGCAAGGTGTCGTTTTTGTTTATAGCTTACCGGTTTCCCTGGTGGCTCTGAGGGAGCCCGCAATGCAGAAGACCTGGAGTCGATCCCCGGGTTGGAATATCTCCTGGAGAAGGAAATGGCTACCCACACCAGTATTCTTGCCTGGAAAATCCCATCGACAGAGGAGCCTGGCAGGTTACAGTCCATCAGGTCACACAGAGTCAGACACAACTGAGCGACTTCCACTTTTTCCCTTTGACTGACCAGAACAAGCCACCGGATTCCACACACCTGTACAATCAGATTTCTTAAAGAAGAACTGTCTCTCAGATAAAGATTTTATTTTCTATTCAGTGACTGGACGGATAGTATCCTGGAGCTCAGATTCTGGACATTTTCTGAAGTTTTGCAAACCATCTAAGTAATTGCGGAAGTAATATTCTGTTGCAGCCTAAACATTTGGCGGGGGGTGGGGGGGCGGGTTGAGAAGGGAGGGGGATGGGCGAGCCACTTCTGTTGGTCTTCCATTTATCTATTTTCATCCATATTTGTTCTCTGTGGCCTGTGTGGGCCTCCCATCACGGTGGCCTCTGTTGTCGCAGAGCACCGGCTCTGGGCGCGTGTGCTCCAGAGCTCTGGCTCGGTACTTGGACACATCGGTCCAGCCGCTCCGCGGCACGTGGGATATTCCCAGGCCAGGGATCGAACCGGCGCCCTTTGTACTGCAAGGCGGTGTCCTTACCCACTGGACCACCAGGGAAGCCCCAGCCTAAACATTTTTAACCAACATTTTTACACAGATGGGAAGACCAGACCCCTCCCTCCTCAGAATGAGGCTCTGCCTGGAGGAAGGACCAGCAAAATAGAGCAGTTATCTCATCTTCCAGAGTACTTAGGAGAGAGACCCCATTTTGCTTTACTGAGGGGCTGGGGCAAAATTAGTCTGGAAAGTTTTCAGAAGTAGTCATTTATCTTCTCTCTGTCGACCATCCTCATCCTCACTCCAGGAGTCACCACTGGTTGGATCACACCCGTCCCTGGGGCAGTGGGAACCACACCTTCTGCAGGGACTCAAAACAGTGATCACATGCGCCAGCTCAATGCAAGGTGTCGTTTTTGTTTATAGCTTACCGGTTTCCCTGGTGGCTCTGAGGGAGCCCGCAATGCAGAAGACCTGGAGTCGATCCCCGGGTTGGGAATATCTCCTGGAGAAGGAAATGGCTACCCACACCAGTGTTCTTGCCTGGAAAATCCCATCGACAGAGGAGCCTGGCAGGCTACAGTCCATCAGGTCACACAGAGTCAGACACAACTGAGCGACTTCCACTTTTTCCCTTTGACTGACCAGAACAAGCCACCGGATTCCACACACCTGTAAGAAGGCAGACAATCACAATCCTGCCATGTAATCCAGAGGGACAGGGGGGCAGTGTGGTCGGTGGGTAGCACTACAGACTACCACAGGAGTGCCCAGATATGGTTTATGTTTTTGAATAGATATATAATTATTTTTATTTTACAGTTTTGTTATTTACAGCTATACATAAATCCAAATCAGTCATAGGTATACCCTTGACCCCTCCCACATGAATCCCCCTCCCAGACCCTCCCCATCCCATCCCTCCAGGTTATTGCCTAGCCCGCATATAAGTTCCCTTAGTCTTACAGCTTATTCACAATGGTTGTCTCTTTTACATTTGATAGTGTAGGCTTACATTTATAAAGTATCATCTTAGCTATTATGTGGAGAATACACTATGGTGCCAAGGTCAGAAGCAGGAATATCAGCTAAGGGACTGTTTCAGTTATACATGATACGATGCCAGTGGCATGGGGGTGGTTAGTAGAGGCTGGAACCTCAGGTGGGGATGAGGCAGGGGACGCCTGAGAGCTGGCTTGCCCTCCAAGTTGAGCCTGAGGGCTCTGGGTGTAAGGGCTCATGTCCTGTCAACCCTGTGCCCACCCTGTTACTTGCTCAAGTTCTTGTTGGCCGGCGACAGTCATAGGCAAGGGGACATGCTGGAGAGCCTGCAGAATGGCACCTGGGTCCCTGTAAGCCAACAGCAAGTGGATCCACTACAAGACCACAGAGAGCCAGCTGGTCAAGCCGGCGGTCTGGAACTGCCGAGCCCCCGCAGATTCTGCACCATCTTCAACTCCAACTCCAACTCCAGGGGGCGCTCCGGACATCCTCCCATTGACCGAATTCACCAACACCTGTGGATGGAGGAGACCCGGCAGCACGACCTGATTGGGAATCCGCCACACCTGGCCCTCTCCGTAAGCTTCCCCAGAGCAGGTTGCGCGGCTGCGCGGAGAAGCTCGCTTGCTCTTCCAGGTCCGCCTGGGGCGTTCCCAGAGACGCAAGCTCCACCTGGCGTTCTTCACCCAGGTGTGCCGCATCGCGCTCACGCACCACGTGGAGAAGCGCGAGCAGCCCCACCTAGTGTTCAGCTTGCCGGACCTCTGCAGCCGGCCATGGCCTCCCGCCTCTCTGTGCACTCTGTCGAGCAGCTCCTGCGGTTGTCCCTGTCAAAAGCAGCTCCAACTCCTTCTCCGTGGCCAGCCGAGTTCATGATGCACAGGCGCTTCTACTGACTGGTAGGCCGGGCCAAGGACGGCGGTAGCAAGGGCAGTAGCCTCCAAAAGTGCGAGTCCCTCCATCCTGTCCTAGCCCTGTCCAGGCCCTTCCCCACCCCCACCCCCCCAGTCCACATTCACTTCCAGAGGGCTTATGCTTGGGGACTGCTCAAGGCCACACAGCCCCTCCTGGGAGGTGTGGGGATGCACCTTCGTGGTCCCCTTCTGTACACTTATATAAGGCTGGCAGGGATATCTCCATAGAGCCAGGTGGTGAACCTACATTAGCTGTGGGGACGAGCCTAAGCAGTTTGGAGAGAGAGGGAGGGAGTTGGAGGCAAAAATGGGAGAGAATTCTCCTTTAGAGCTTGAATTTTTCTTTGAATTCACATGTGCTTCACATGGGGGTGTGGGGCAGTGAAGGGACAGGGAGTAAGTGAACCCTTCGGAGGTGTGGGAGTAGTCCCCAACCTCCTGGCTACCTGTCCCGGACTTTCTGAGCAGGGTATTTGGTTTGTTTTAATTGTTTCTTATTTTAAGCTTGAGCAAACACAACTTCAGTGATAGATTGGGAAAGAAGTTTCAAGGGTGACTGCTGAGTTTGGGCCTGCACACATGGGTGAATCAAGCCATTGATTGCTAGTTAGGCTATTAGTGCTAACAGTTGGGTTAGAGATGGTGGTGAGAATCCAGAGGTTTCCTTTTTGTGACATGTTAATGTCATTGCCTACGTTTACCAGCCTGAAGCCCATGGGAAAGATTTAGCAAATAATATGTATCTCCTCAAAATCACCCTAAGACCTTCTAAGACGTGAGTTTTATGAGAAGACACCAAAGGACTGAACCCTTGGGTAATGTGAGTAAATGGTGTTTTTTTTAAGTATTGTTATCTTCTGATGTTGGAGACTAACTAGCAAGGCATTGGTATTTGATGGGAAGTTGGTGATGCAGGGAAGATGTGGAGTAACTGCAGGAGCAAATTCTCTGACAAGGAAAGAGGAATTAGGACACAGTGAATGCAGACTCACTTTGCAAAGCGTAATGTGCTAATTTCAGGGAAGGTCTGCTAGGAAGAGTGAACTGTGTGCCCTAGAAAGACTCAGTTTTGACTTTAAATTGTCAGTGATTAACTCCGAGGGAAAGGAAAAAGCAAGTGCATTAAAAAAGCAGAGAGATTAATTCAAACAATTGTAGACTATCTACAGCTAGGGAGATATAGCATCAATATAATTTAGATTAGGAGGGCCAGCCGATTTAGTGATCCTGAAATCACACTGAAAGTGTGCAAACTTCATTGATAATGTTCTTATGAGATTCTCCTGCCTGGTTCAAATTTAAAAGTCTCCCAAGACTTCCTTCTATGGCAAAACAAACAAAAAAAACCACACTCTCACCAATGTGTATAATTATACATAATTATTCTGTACTGTATTATGGTATGAAGATGACCAGCTAGTTTGTCTCTTGGAAGTTTGTGATAACCACATTTTAACCGTGCTCTCCTGGGGTTTCAGCATAGTTGCTCTGGTTCCTAGGCTATCTGTCTCCTCCACACAGCTATAATTCTAGACAAACGGGCTTATACTCACCACCCATTTACCAATTCTCTCTCGACTCTAGTGCTCTATGGTATCAGCCTTTACTACTTCTGAAGATAAATTTCCCACAGTTTTGGAGGCTGGAAGATCAATGTGTTAACAGGGTTGGTTTCTCCTGAAGCCTTACTCCTTGGCTTGAGGATGGCTGTCGTTTTTCTGGTCCTTACATGGCTTTTCCTTTGGAAGGGTGCAACCTTGGTGTCTCTTTCTTTTTATTGGGACACCAGTGCTATTGCATTAACTGTCTCCCTCCTTACCATGAACTTATTTGACCTCAGTTACCTCTGTAAAGGCCTTCTCTCCAAATACAGTCATGTTAGGGATTGGGGCTTCAGAGTATGAATTTTAGGGGCACACCATTTCAAAATGACTGTCTTTCTGATAAATTTGATGGCTATTCTGGATTTACTTGAATAATGTTGTTTTCTTCATTTTTTTTGACAGTTCCCTTCTAAAGAAGGTTTTTTCTTAATCTCCCCCAATTTCTTGTTGGCGCCTATATCCTTTATTTTATCGGCCACTCCTGCTTGGTTTCCATCCACATTTTTCTTCCCACATCTTCCCATGACTTTGTCTTAGCCCTCTTCTTACTTCACTTAAAATGATTTCACTAAGGGGTATTAATCATGCCAACATGACATGCTCATGTTGACACATACTTTTACATACAAATACTTTTACAGCTCTACTCCAGATCCTCTCTTGCACCTTGGAATCATGTGTATTCACTTTCTATTGAATATCCCTGGAATTTATTGAACATCTCTGACTAGGATAGACACATGAACTCAGAAAGCAATAGATACTCAATACATATTTGTCAAGTTCATTCAGAACACCTATTCATTCATTCAAAAATATTTCTTGATTACCTAATAGATAGCAGACACTGTTGTAGGAATATATCAGTAAACAGAAGAGACCAAAGTCATTGTCCTCAAGCAGATTCCATCATAGCAGATTACAGGCAATGATTAATAACATGCTAAATAAGTAAACTATGCAGTATGATGGATGATGTTAAGTTCTCAGATTAAAGAAAAAGACTAGGGTGAGAGGGATCAGGATGAGTCAGTGGGTCAGTTGAAGGATTAAATTGAATGGTCAGGTGAGTTTCGCTGAGAAAGGGAGATTTAAACAAAGGTTTAAAGAAGGTGAGTGAATATGTAGAGTTGTATGACAGGAATTTCAAATATATTATGTCTCAGACTCCCTTGACTGCTTCCTGGATGGCACTAGTGGTAAAGAATCCACCTGCCAGTACCGGAGCCACAAGAGATGCGAGTTCGATCCCTGGGTTAGGAAGATCCACTGGAGTAGCAAATGGCAACCCACTCCAGTATTCTTGCTTGGAAAATTCCATAGACAGAGAAATCTGGTGGACTACAGTCCATGGGCCTTTGTTGAAAATGACTGAGCAGCAGAGGACACACACACACACACACACACACACACTTCTCTTGAACAAGTCTTTTCCATAGAATTCTCAATGTGGTTGCCATTCATCCTTCTACTAGAGTGATCATATGAATTTATCTGCCAAACTAGGACATAATGGAGAGTAAAGGGTGGTACTACAGCACATCCCCAGGCAAACTTGGATATATAGATGTGTGGGTGCCTGGCTGTCACTCCAGCCAAAACATGGTCATTCGTCTCTTCTCTCACTCCCTCATCCCTCCTCACCCGCTTATCTTCTCCCAACAGATGATCACGTTCTTTTGCTATTACTCAAAATATATCTTCTCCATTTCTGATTCTGCTGTCATAATTCTAGATACCTCAGGATCTCTGACTAGGACAGAGACATGAACTCAAAAATGTTCTTGTTCTGAGTTCATTCCTTCACGAATCCCTTCCCTAGATCTCTTCCTAAACACTCAGATCTAATCCTGACACTCTCATTTAAAAAAGGAGTGAGGGAATTCCCTGGCTGCCCAGTGGTTAGGACTTCACACTTTCAGAGCCAAAGGCATGGGCTCAATCCTGGTTTGGAAACTTAAGATTCCTGCAGACTGTACAGTGCAGCCACCACCCCCACCCCCACCCCCCAAAAAAGTGAAAAGTTTGGGTAGAAAGCACATCCAGAGGCTCACAAGAAGGCCCCTGCTGGCCCAGGTGCCCTCCCTTGTGCCCATCACCTGCCGTGACTTCCCGGCCAGTCCAGTCTGCATGCCTGTTACAATCTAGCCCTGCAGATGCCTTCCCTGAAAGGTAAGAACTCAGAATCAGCCAACTTATCTTCCAAATCCACAGTTTCTATAATTTCCAGTCCAAAACTTGGTGTCTCATGAGGATTAAGTGCCCACTATTGTCCTTAAGATGTGGGAAATTAAAAATATATCCGATCTCTCTACCTTTCCTATTTCAGCCCAAATGAATCCAATTAGGTTTCACTGCAAACTATAAAAATACTCTAGGCCTATTTCCTCTTTAAATTGATTATAAATGTTGATGCGCTTAAGTATAAGTGCAAATTAATCTAGGGAATTCCATGAAATTTTATTTCTTAATTAAGCAATTTAAACTAAATTACTTAACTGAAATGACTGCTCTGGCTCCTAGGATTATTCAAGGTCAGACAAATGTAATCAAATGTAACACAGTGATTTTTCATTGGCACAAACCTTGCGGTCAAACGCATTTCACTGGTTTGGACATGATAGAGACGTTGCAGTCTTGAGTCAGGTGATCTCTAGAGCCTGGGAGCAGGATTATATAAGGCAGCAGTAAGGGATGACACTTAGGCCAATTGAGGGAGTTTCTAGAAAATAGAAACGTGGTTTCCATTAAGCTAAGAAAGGGACTGGGGCCTTAGACTGTCCAGGAAGTAAACTTTCTACTGATATACATCTGGCAATGCTCCAGGGAGCACAACCCATTTGGCCAGCCGGATGGACCAGTCCTGGCAGCTTTTCAGTCTCCTGCACAAATCACTTCAGCCTGGGGAACAGAACAATCCCTAAGCAAAAATATACCTCCAGCACTGTTGCTTGAACAATGAAGACTCTTACAAATGAGGTTTCCACAACATTGTCTGTGCATTTCAGACGAATTTTTTTCTTGATTTTTAATAGCTTATTTATCACGGATGAAGGATGAGATTACTTATCTAAGGCTCCATGCCTCTGGCAGAAAACCTTTATAATGCTCACTTACTCTCTCCTGGAGGAAAGAAGGCAATTTCTAGCCTCTTTCTAAGAAAATGTACTAAATAGTATCAACAAAGAACAGTGATAATAATCTAAACTGAAAAAGATTATTTGAAAATGCAAACTTCTGTACATTGAACTATCAAAGGCTAAAAATATGGACTAACCAAGGAGATTCTTTTTTTCTCATTTAGGAAGACTTAGCCTTTTCTCACTTTCTAATACCGTGAGTCTAATTCAAGTTCCCCATTACTTGAATGAGAATTATCTTCTGTCAGTCAAACTTTGCATTTGAGCTGAAGTTCATTGATCATCCTTCAGCTGGACTGCCATGGCTACTCAATAACTGGTCCATTTCCTAACCCTGAAGTCAAATGCTTAGATGAGGGCACGTCATCCACTTAGGGGTCTAAGTATGTTTCTTCCTCCCTCTCTCAGAGTTTGCTGAGGGAGGAACAGAGAGAGCAAGCCATTTTCTAAGCAGCCTCCCTAGCTTATGCCTTTTGTAGTATGGACTTCTGAAAATATTCTGAATAAATATTTTAACTCACTAATCAACAGATTGCTTAGAGGGAGTTAGTATAAAGTGAGTGAAAAATGTCAACTAAATGCTTAACTTAGTAAACTTTTTATCAAATACATTCAGCTGAAACATACAACTCCCTTCCCTTCCTCTTTTCCCCTCTTCTTTCTAGCAAAGATTTACTTAGCTCTCTCTGTGCCAGGCATCACACTGAGGAATTTGTGTGAGTTTTCAAAAAAATTTTGGGTGAATTTTAGGTTTATACACAAGCTGCCTGCAATACCATTTGGGCTCCAGGAAGTAAACTTTCTACTGATATACATCTGGCAATGCTCCAGGGAGCACAACCCATTTGGCCAGCCAGATGGACCAGTCCTGGCAGCTTTTCAGTCTCCTGCACAAATCACTTCAGCCTGGGGAACAGAACAATCCCTAAGCAAAAATATACCTCCAGCACTGTTGCTTGAACAATGAAGACTCTTACAAATGAGGTTTCCACAACATTGTCTGTGCATTTCAGACGAATTTTTTTCTTGATTTTTAATAGCTTATTTATCACGGATGAAGGATGAGATTACTTATCTAAGGCTCCATGCCTCTGGCAGAAAACCTTTATAATGCTCACTTACTCTCTCCTGGAGGAAAGAAGGCAATTTCTAGCCTCTTTCTAAGAAAATGTACTAAATAGTATCAACAAAGAACAGTGATAATAATCTAAACTGAAAAAGATTATTTGAAAATGCAAACTTCTGTACATTGAACTATCAAAGGCTAAAAATATGGACTAACCAAGGAGATTCTTTTTTTCTCATTTAGGAAGACTTAGCCTTTTCTCACTTTCTAATACCGTGAGTCTAATTCAAGTTCCCCATTACTTGAATGAGAATTATCTTCTGTCAGTCAAACTTTGCATTTGAGCTGAAGTTCATTGATCATCCTTCAGCTGGACTGCCATGGCTACTCAATAACTGGTCCATTTCCTAACCCTGAAGTCAAATGCTTAGATGAGGGCACGTCATCCACTTAGGGGTCTAAGTATGTTTCTTCCTCCCTCTCTCAGAGTTTGCTGAGGGAGGAACAGAGAGAGAAAGCCATTTTCTAAGCAGCCTCCCTAGCTTATGCCTTTTGTATTATGGACTTCTGAAAATATTCTGAATAAATATTTTAACTCACTAATCAACAGATTGCTTAGAGGGAGTTAGTATAAAGTGAGTGAAAAATGTCAACTAAATGCTTAACTTAGTAAACTTTTTATCAAATACATTCAGCTGAAACATACAACTCCCTTCCCTTCCTCTTTTCCCCTCTTCTTTCTAGCAAAGATTTACTTAGCTCTCTCTGTGCCAGGCATCACACTGAGGAATTTGTGTGAGTTTTCAAGAAAATAGAGCATTTTGGGTGAATTTTAGGTTTATACACAAGCTGCCTGCAATACCATTAGCGAATCTTCAAGTTTCCTCTATTTGCATCTTGACGAGATGTCAAATTTCAGATAAAATGTCACAAATAAAAGTTCCCATGTAGAATATTTTCCAATTTTATATTTCGGTTTTAGTTTTTTTTTGGTGGTGTTGGCAGGGCGTCTATGTGTGTACGTGGTATTCTCACTTATATAGAGGACTAGATTCATTTACCCAATCTCAGCTCTTCAGAAATACTGGGAATTTTCTTTCTTTATTTCAAATGAAGAGGAATTTAATTTTCTGTCCATTTATATACCAGCTACTTTTCAGTCAATCCATCCCTTCATGTTTCTCTGTCACTTGTGCATCCATTTCTTTGTTACCACTGCCTTAGGTTCCTGATCAAATTCTCAGAATCAAGGCATGCTAAAGTCTTTTTGCAAGATTACTTCAAATATGTTTCCACCATGGTGTTAACTTTTAGTGTTTTTTATGCTGCTTTCTTGTAGTGTCCTAGAGAAACAAATTCAGAAAGCTATACCGGGATTCTTCAGGCATGTCTTGTCAATTCTCCCTTAGCAGATATTTTCAGAGAAACAGGCAATCTTGTCGCCATCCAGCCTTCAGCACGTTTGCAAAGTGGGACTTGTTTGACCTTATCCCTTCACCCATTGCTTCTCTTTCTCAAAGACCTTGTGCTGATATTCATTCTTTAGCTGGCCAAAGCAACAGCCAATGTAAAAAATCAATCAGATGTTCTAAAACCCTTTGACAATTTTTAAATACAGATCATTGTGTAGCCTCCTAGCTTATGCCTTTTGTATTATGGACTTCTGAAAATATTCTGAATAAATATTTTAACTCACTAATCAACAGATTGCTTAGAGGGAGTTAGTATAAAGTGAGTGAAAAATGTCAACTAAATGCTTAACTTAGTAAACTTTTTATCAAATACATTCAGCTGAAACATACAACTCCCTTCCCTTCCTCTTTTCCCCTCTTCTTTCTAGCAAAGATTTACTTAGCTCTCTCTGTGCCAGGCATCACACTGAGGAATTTGTGTGAGTTTTCAAGAAAATAGAGCATTTTGGGTGAATTTTAGGTTTATACACAAGCTGCCTGCAATACCATTAGCGAATCTTCAAGTTTCCTCTATTTGCATCTTGACGAGATGTCAAATTTCAGATAAAATGTCACAAATAAAAGTTCCCATGTAGAATATTTTCCAATTTTATATTTCGGTTTTAGTTTTTTTTTGGTGGTGTTGGCAGGGCGTCTATGTGTGTATATAGAGGACTAGATTCATTTACCCAATCTCAGCTCTTCAGAAATACTGGGAATTTTCTTTCTTTATTTCAAATGAAGAGGAATTTAATTTTCTGTCCATTTATATACCAGCTACTTTTCAGTCAATCCATCCCTTCATGTTTCTCTGTCACTTGTGCATCCATTTCTTTGTTACCACTGCCTTAGGTTCCTGATCAAATTCTCAGAATCAAGGCATGCTAAAGTCTTTTTGCAAGATTACTTCAAATATGTTTCCACCATGGTGTTAACTTTTAGTGTTTTTTATGCTGCTTTCTTGTAGTGTCCTAGAGAAACAAATTCAGAAAGCTATACCGGGATTCTTCAGGCATGTCTTGTCAATTCTCCCTTAGCAGATATTTTCAGAGAAACAGGCAATCTTGTCGCCATCCAGCCTTCAGCACGTTTGCAAAGTGGGACTTGTTTGACCTTATCCCTTCACCCATTGCTTCTCTTTCTCAAAGACCTTGTGCTGATATTCATTCTTTAGCTGGCCAAAGCAACAGCCAATGTAAAAAATCAATCAGATGTTCTAAAACCCTTTGACATGTTACGTTTTTGTGTACAGCCACCACTGCAGTCAAGATGTAGAACATTTTCTTCATTCCCCAAAATTCGCATTGTCCCTTAGGGTCAGTTACCCACCTACTCCACATCCTGTCCCTAGGCAACCACTGATATTCTCTCTGTCTCTATTATAGATTAGTTTGGCTATAAAACTCCAGTTTAGAATATTAGTCAAATTGAATCACACACTATGTGGTTTTTTGTGTATCAGGTTTCTTTCACTTATCATATTGTTTTTAAGATTCATCCATATTCTTGCATGTATTGTAGCTCATTTTAACACTACTAATTTCCACTGTATGGATATACCACAGTGATTTTACACATTCTGTTGTTAATGGATATATGGGTTGTTCCTTTTTTTTTTTTTTTTTTTGGTTTTGTTTTGCTCTTAAAGTAAAGCTTCTATAAACTTACCTGTAAAAACTTGGTATGGATAGATCAGGATATATCCCATTTTATAAATATATTCAAGGAGAAACATTAAAGGTATATTCAAGGGCAAAGTTCAGATGCCAAACAAGGGAGGCAGGTAATACAAATGAAAGAAGAAAGAAAGAAGAAAATATTAAGAGGAAAGTGGGTGATGAGGACCATATCAATTTACCACAGATGCAATGCTTAACTCTTACCTTATTAAATGATGTGAGTAAAACTGCAGTGACAGTGTACCATAACATCAAAAGAGAAGCACTTGTTTCTTGGGTAAGGTAACACATAGCCCTTTGCATATTTTTCCTTCCCACAGGCAAAAGCATCGTTAAGGATGCATTGTTAAGAAAACAAATTTATTTTAGACAGTGCTGGGTTTCAATTCATAATCTGTATGTGCTAACTGGGTGGCCTGAAGTAAATTTGTGAACCACATACCTAAACCTTGTTTTATTAGTATTATAGCAAAATGGGGATAATAGCAGTATCCATTTTATAGGAGAAAAATACCATATATAAAAAATTAAAGTGTATCTGGAATTAGCCTTCTCTCACTTCTCTCACTTCTCTCACAAATTGTAGCATAAGCTACAATTTGCTTGAGTGTCCTCCACATGCCAGGCCCTGTGTGAGGCACAGTACTCTCATCATCTCATTTTATGAAACTCTCATTTCATTAGCTAGACAAGAAACTGAGGCTGAGAGAGTTCAAAGCCATATGATGGAAGCAGAAAACAAGAACCACTAGCTATAACTAGAATTTTTCAGGCTTCTTCAAAGCATGAGGCAGCAGCCAATAGGTTTTTTTGAACCTTTAAGCTTTTGATTTTGTATTGAGATATAGTCAATTAACAATGTTGTGGTAATTTCAGGGAATAGCGAAGGAACTCAGCTATATTTATGTATCTATATACATATCTATTTATAAATATAAATTATATATATATGTGTGTGTGTGTGTGTGTGTATCCATTTTCTTTCAAACTCTTCTTCCATCCATGCTGCCACTTAACACTGAACAGAGTTCCATGTGCTATAGAGTAAGTCCTTGTTGGTCATCCATTTTAAATATAGCAGTGTGTACCTGTCTACCCCAAACTCCCTAACTATCCCTTCCCCTCTTTTTACACCCCACCTCCCAGCAACCATAAGTTTGTTCTCTATGTCTGTGGATTTCTTTTTGTTTTGTAAGTAGGCTCATTTGTATCATTTCTTTTTAGATTGTACATATAAGGGATGTCATAGGATATTTCTTCTTATCTGTCATTTATTTCACTCAGTATGACAATCTATGTTGCTACACATGGCATTATTTCATTCTTTTTAATGTCTTAGTAATAGTCCTTCGAATATATGTGCCATATCTTCTTTATCTATTCTGCTATCAATGAACATTTACATTGTTTCCATGTCTTAGCTCTTGTAAACAGTGAGCAGCGAATAATTTTCATTGACTAGGATCTGTCTACATTTGCAAAAGGCTGGGACACATTTGAAAGGGAACTCATTTATTTGGATCATGTCACTTCTTTTTTTTCTTTTTTTGGACCATATCACTTCTGCCACTGTCCATAACCTGCAGGTCTGACATCCTCATAATAAGCTAGATGCCAAGCTTTTCTGGGACCTTGTCTTTGACCAGCTCTAGTCATATTGTTAAAAATGTGTCTCCTCTACCTGACTAGGATCTCTATTCTCAGGTCTTGGCAGACTGCCTCACATGTATGAGGAAGAGACCATTTTATGAAATCCAACTTGAACATAGTTCTTCTCACATTGAATTCAGGAACCAGACTCTTTAGATAAAGCACAAGTATTTACCTCTTAACTCTATCATGTACACTACTGTCATCTTTATATAATCTTTAATAGCTGAAAAAACCACTTGAGTGGTCTCAGTTAGTTATGACCAATTATTTTTCTTTCTTGGTATCATACTGAGTCAACTTACTTTTAAAATGATGTCCCTCTGCCTCACTGGGTCCCTATTCCTTTCTATAAAATTAAAGTATTGATGCTTTATAAGATCCTTCCTAGCTGTGAAGTCTCTATGATACAGATAATACTTTCTGTTGCCTGTCTCAGTTCCAAAAACTTTGGGGGGTAACTTGGCCTTTTTCTGGGATCACGCAGTGGCTCTTCAGACAAGCAGCATCAGCAAAAGCCGGTCTGTTGAGTTTGACAGCTCTGCCTGTTGAAAGGAAGAACAGCAGCCTCCCCCTCTAGTCTGAATCTTTCCTCAAAAATTGAACACTGGCCTCCAGAGCAGTTGGCAGCTACTACCTCCCCACCTTCTGCAGAGAGGAGAGTGCCTGAGGAGTGGTCATGGAGGAACTGTGACTGCCTGTTGACCCCCAACCTGAACCTGGGCAGTCAGCGGCTCCTCATCCCCTTCCTGCCCTTGGAAGGTCTGTTCTGTCCACGGTTCCCACAATGGGAGCTGTTTCAAGGAAGTAGCCTTGGGAGAGCAATGTGCTGTTGAGACCATGTGTGGCACATGTGACTAAACCCACTAAGGCCTCTATATCAGCCTTTATAATTCTGGCAGGCAGGTATGAAGATGTGCTAGTCTCACAGCTGCCCAAGACAGGTGTCTTAGGTAAATTCCCTGGAGTATCAATCCTGCCACCTACCATTCTGGAGTGGTCTGCCTCTTTCTTCTGTCTCTCCTGTATGAGATGGAGTTTTCACCTGGGGAAACCCTGAGGTTGAAGACCAGCAGGCTTCTTCAAATTCCACTCCCCTTGCCCCTGTGACCCAGCATAGCATCGCTGTTGGCTTCATTAACAAATTATGAGGATAATCTCACTTCCCTAGAAACACAGGCATCTTTGCAAAACCAAGTTTCAGGATAAGCAAAGACTTCTGCTGAGCTAAGGGAAGAAAGGAAAGTGTTAGCTGTATGTGTCTGAGTGTGGTTAGTAGTGGGACTAGGCACTAGGAGTCAAGAGCTGCTGCCTGAGCATGATATTATTTATGAAGGAGCTTGCCTTTAGATTTTTGTTATAATTTCTAAATTGGATTATGTGTAAACTCACAGAGACACTCTTGAAAAATGGTCATCATTTTAGTTAGGGTCCATATCTAGATTATGCTTTCTGTAATGTATTGTGAATTATTTTATAAATAAATGTTTGTACTTATAAGCAGAATAATTATTTTGCATTGGGTCTTCATAAAAGTAATTCATCAATATATTAAATTCTTAGGCCTTATTTTGTGATTATTCATGATAATGGTCTAAGAGCTTCAGAATATCAACTTGCCCTGGCCTCTCTCCCTTATGAGAAACTCTGAGAAGATACCCAGTATCTAGATGGGCAGGTATGAAGGTTTATCCAACACTAGGCCCCAAATGGATACAATGTGACCTATGCTAATAACTTCCCCTTAACATCTGAACTCCTTGAAGCACTCACAGTACTTGCTAATTTCTTGTCTTACCTGATATATATGTCAAACATCAACATTTATCAACTGCTTGCTATGTGCCAGACACTGTGCTAAGGAAACAACGATGAAAAGGACAGCCTGAAATCTCCAAGTGCTCACAGCCTACCAAGAGAGAAGACTTGAATCATGGGTACAATTCATCATAATAAACACTGTAAGTATGTAGATGATACAGAAATCCATTTTAACTGGGGAGAAGAGGAAAAGTGTTCTGGGGAAGACACCCCTAGTGATGGTTATGCATCTGCTGTATGCTTCCCAGCACAGCAAAAACTGGCCGGAGGCTAGAGGGTCTGAAATAAGAGCGGAATCAGAGAGAGCTGAAGCAGCCCATTGAATTTGCTGTAGGCTAACTGCAGTTGGAGCTGAGTACAGGCAGATGCGCCCCATTTCCTTGTCCTCAGGCATTCCTTAAATCTCTAAATCACTTGGTTTAGGTTTGTTGAGAACTTTTTGCCTAAGAAAATACAGGATCCTGAAGAGAGGGACTGAAGCTGCTCCCTTCAGATCTGTCAGGGCACCCAGAAGCTGGCAAAACCACTAAACAGCCAGGCAGCTGCAGACCGCCAGCAGGTTCCAAGTTCTCCTCGCGGGAAAGTGGAGAAGACTAAAAGGATTTGAAGGAAAAAAAAAAAATGTCCTACATGAGTGCAAACAGATCTGTATATCAGCAGAGAGTTATCAAGGTTAATGAGAAAAATTATCTCATCAGAACAACCCCCGGATGGAGGCGCGAGGACTCGCGGCAGCCTCTCTAATCTGCAAGCGTGGGGCCTCCTGAGCAATGTGATCCATCAAAGTCACTTCCTCCATCTTCCCGCCTTCCCAGAGGAGGAAGCCCGCCCCTCCTCCCAACGCTGAGGAGGAAATCAGGAAATCGATGGAAGGAGAGTCCCTGAAGATGGGGAAAGGGGAGCTGCAACTATATGAGACAGACCTCACACCTCCCTATAGCTTTTAGGGAGCCAAGAATTGAGGATATCTGAGCTGGTGCCAAAGTGAGGAAAGAAAGCATGCACTCCCCTCACCACACACCCCACACTCTGTTCTTGCATACACACATATGTACACACAGTATGGACATGTGCCGTACGTGCATGTGCACAGTCATACATACCACACATATGCACAGGACACACACCCAGGCAAGCTGTGTGTCCTGCTGTCATTCGTTTTCAATCTTTCATCCTTTACGGGAGATCACAACTGTTTAGGCAGATGCATTTTCATAAGCGTTTGTCCTTATGGTTCCTCTGGTAGGAACATGGAATTTCCACCTGATGCCAGTCCTGGAGGCAGAGAATTTTTTGTTTTGTTTATTGCTGTTATTGTGGTGGTGGTGGTGGTGGTTTTGTTTTGCATTGTTCCAGAGAAGGCATGGGCATCCCAGGTGGTGCCTACTGGTAAAGAATCCACCTGCAGTTTCGATCCCTGGATCAGGAAGATTCCCTGGAGGAGGAAATGGCAACCCACGCCAGTATTCTTGCCTAGGAAATTCCATGGACAGAGAAGCCTGGCGGGCTGCAGTCTATCTCATGACTGAGCACAGCACAGAGAAGGCAGGAAGCCACACAGAAGTAGCTAGGAAGCCACAACTTTTACAAGTAGACTGTTCAATATGCAATGCAGTTTGCCAGATTGCAACTCATTTACTATCCTTGGGCTGCAATAACCACCGACTTCAAGGACCCAGTCCCCATTATGGCGGCCATATTCCGTTTATGCGAAGGGCTAACCTGCCACCAGCAGGGGGCGTGACTCTTTGATTAGGCCTCCCTCTCTTGGTCAGGGCTTCCCTGTTTCTCACACTTCAAATCTTTCCTCAAGCCCCATCCCCTTTGGGAATTTCTTAGCCTTCACAGGTCCGCCTGCTCCTTGGGCATTCCGTCCTAAAGATATGGTAACTTTAGCAGTACTGCTCTGTAAAGGATAGTTTATAATTTCTATCAACTTGTTTTCTCACGAGATTTCAAGAATGTCAGTTTCAGCTTCTCCAGCCAGCTCATCACCAGCTGTGGGGCATAATCAGTGTTTTAACGCATTCTGGCATGCTCCCTCAACCCCGGGCAAAGGCAGGAAGCAGGGTTGCGATTCTTACTTTAACACGTGGCCAATAGATTTTATATTCATTATTATATTTCTCTCTTTGACAGAGGCTTCTTTTGAGAAGCGGTCTATTTTTCTGGATTTTCTGTTTCCAGACATTGCTAAGAACTTCTGAAGGCTTACAAATTGTTCTGCAAGCACAGACGCTTCTTTGACATAACTGTCAGTATTCTTCAATGGTGAAGTCTTTGTGAATGGAGAGGTGGGTGGGGGGGAATGATGTCTCAGAAACTATGACCCCCAAGTACCTAGAGCTGATCCCATTTGATGACAAAGGTGGTCTCCTCACATTAGGAAGGCAGAGAGACATTTTCTAGGCATCTCACTGATGTTTACTCACTGAAGGTCCTGTACACATTGGTTGGCTAGTATGGTCAAAATATAGTGTATTTTATCCATTCATCAGATATTTGTTGATTACTTACTAGCTGTGTTCTAGACTCTGGGTTAAACACTGAAACTATGCCTCTGAACAAGCCAATTATAAGACTTGTGCTCTAGAATTACAAATGGTGGTCAATACCATGAAGGAACAGAAGAATTGTGATGACAGAGGAAGAGCTGGACGGGGAGAAAGGGGGCAGGTAGAGCAAGAGCTCATGGAGATGGAGTAGTGCATAAGGTGAGGACGTTTAAACTAAGACCCAAAGGGAGAGAAAGAGCAGTCCTGAGAGCACAGGAGAGAGGTCCTTCGTTAAGTGGAACAGTTGGTTTTGTTAAAATGTAACCACTCCTTATGTAAGGCACCTACCTTAACTGTGGGAGTCCCAGGCTGCAAAGATAATAGCTACAATATTTTTCAGCTACAAAATGCCATATTTACAGTCTTGCTCCTTACAGTGTTACAGTAAGCTTATTGTAAAAGAGGAAATTGAGACTCAAGTAAGGAGAAGGGATGGACATCTAACCTGGTCTAGCAGACTTCAAGGTGTGTGTCCTGCCTCCCCCATGGTAATTGTATGTAAGAGAGTGAGTATGGCCCAGAGTCACCTAACTCCAGGATCTGAAAAACTGTGCAGAGAGTATGTTCTATTGACGGCCTGTCTGTGGACAACTCTAAAATAAATCACAACTGTTTAGCTTGTAATTTTTTTCTTGTAAAATCACAAAATATATCTAGGAGTAGGGAAGAGTCAAAAATTTAGCAACCAATCCAAAAAGGATTAGAATGGCTGCTTGATGTTTCTTATATGTTAGCATTCACTGGTCCCTACCTGTATAAATGGTAGACAACAATTATCGTGTTTCCTTCTTTCATTCCACAGACACTTTTTGAGCACCTGTTGTATGCCACCCACTATGTCAAGATAAATATTACACTCTGTCCTAGACTTGTACATAATACTTTGGGGAAAAAAGAGAAGAAGCAATTATAATATAGTATGTAGTGTATGGAAAGTACTATGATTGAGGTACACAGGGGCATAGAACACAGCCTGGAAGGAGGCAGTGTTAGGATTTCAGCAAATGCTCCTTGAAGGAGGTGGCTTCTGAGATAAGTTCCTAAAACATCAGTGAGAGTTAAATCAGCTGAAGGCTATAATCCAGAAGTGGTAGAAGGGCACATTATGGGAACATCCACGTAGCTTTTGGGCTGACCCTAATGTGTGTGTACCATTAAAGTTAATGGTACCGTTAAAGTAAACACAGTAGGTGAGGTTGTAATCTAACCAGCAACCAGACTCTTGAAGAGCTTCTACACTGTGATCAAAAGCTAGGACCTAACTCTGAGTTCTGTGGGAAGCTACAGTGTGTGAAAATATAGGTAGAGGGATGACATTGTTTTTAGAGTAATCTGAGTGCAGAGTGGAGAATGATTGAGAGGAGGGGAGACTAGAGGAATGGCCAAGTGGAGAGGGATCCCTACTGGATGCAAGGCTCTGTCCTGGTTGTTGGGGCTCTGACCAAGAATGAGATAAACACAGAGCCAGTAGGCTAGCTAGAAAGACTCCAAGCTAGGTCTCATTTTATTTTCTCAATGAGTAACCTCCTCTGGCTGCTTTGTGATTCCCAACAATCATTCTTTAAATCCATTCATTCCTCCAGGTCCCTAGATACTATTTCATCACTTCTCTTCCCTCACACTGCTACTTCCTGCCAGGAACTCACACTTCATTGTTGACCTTGCTTCCCACCTCATTGAGAAAACGCAGACAGTCAGAAGAGAACATCCGATGGACTCGCAACACCACACCTACCCACCTTCTGTGTCTGAGCATTTGAACACCCCCTGCCTGGCACCGTACAAATTCCCTGGACTCCCATCTAAAACCAGCCCCTCCCCTTCTTAGATCCTGTTCCCTCTGGCCTACTTGAAGCTGTTCTCTTTTTTCCACCCATGGGCCATTCCATTAGCATATAATATACTGTTATTTTTCCCATCTTAATATCCTTTTTCTGATTCACTCTGTGTCCTGCTTGCAAAGTTGCTTCAATTATGTCCAACTCTGTATGATCCAATGCCTCTGTATACCTCCAAGAGCCTCTGTCCATGGGATTCTCCAGGCAAGAATAGTGAATGGGTGGGTTGTCATGCTCTCCTCTGGGGGATCTTCCCAACCAAGGAATTGGTTGAAACTCATGTCTCTTATGTCTCTTGGCATTGGCAGGTGGGTTATTTACCTCCAACTGTTTTCATGTTTCTCTGCTCCCATTCATAGCAAATCTCAGAAGTGTTGTCTATACTCACTGACTCAAATCCTTTCCTTTCAGGTTTTCTTTCTGTAAACCTACTATGTGGGCTTTAAGCAGTCACTGGATCAGAGCAGTCATCTCCTATTTCAAAAATCTCCTAATGAGTCTGTCTTTTTTTATTCTTGCACTCTAGAAAATCTACACTCAAACTTATTACTGTACTCAAAGCCCTAAGTAACAGCTAAGGTACCTAAAAAGTGCTACCCAACCTGTCCTCTCCGTCACCTCTCTGAGCTCACATAGTTTCTCTTCTTCACTTACTCTGTTTCAGCCATACTGACCTCCTTCCAGATCAGTCTTTGAATTCTTCAGAATTTTTCAAAATTATTGAGGAATTTTGTATCAGTTGTTTCTCTGAGAATGTTTTTCCTCTAATGGGTTGCTCTAGACACACCTTCACCTTGTTTAAATCTTTGCCCCAAAGGAACCTTTTTATAAGGTCCACCCTGAGCACCTTATTTTAAATAGCTACCCTGTAGCCTCCCCCATTCTTGATCTGCTTTAGCCCATTTTATTCTGTAGTATTCACTACCTTTTAGTTTACCATATAATAATAGGCTTATGTATCATTTATGTTTGTAACAATATCACATTGCAGGCAGAAGTTAGGATTCTTCAAGAGAAGGTCTTCATGCATTTTGTTCCATTACACATCCATTATGTATGACTTATATATAGAACAGAGTCTGTCCTAACTAGACTTTTGATGAGCACTTGCTGAGTGAATGAAGGGCAGCTGTTAAGAAAGAACTGAAAAATATGGGCCCAGAATGAGACAATGTATATGGAGTGAAGAAGTACAAGAAGGTAAAAGTAAGAAACCTTTTAGATTGAATTCAAGGGTAGAAGAAAAGAGTAAAAGATGGTTCCCAGATTTTAGGTTCAGGTGTCTCTGTAGAGGGTGGTACCATTTTGTGAGATGAGAAATGGGAATTCAGTTTGGTACCTGGATATCAGACACCAAGGCAGAAAGTTCTGTTTGTCAAATTTTAATTTATTAAGATACAATGCCAATGTAATAAAAATTGGCTCTTTTGGGAGGGAGTTTTGGGAACATAGTTGATTTACAATTTTGTATTAGTTTCAGATGAATAGTAAAGTGAATCAGTTATACATAGATCCAATATTTTTAAGATTCTTTCCCCATGTAGGTCATTACAGAGTACTGAGTAGAGTTACCTGTGCTATATAGTTCAGTCACTCAGTCGTGTATGACCCTGAGACAACATGGACTGCAGCACACCAGGCTTCCCTGTCCTTCACCATCTCCTGGAGCTTGCTCAAACTCATGTCCATTGAGTTGGTGATGCTATCCAACTATCTTGTCTTCTGTATTCCCCTTCTCCTTCTGCCTGCTATTCGTCCCAGTATCAGCATCTTTTGCAATGAGTCAGCTCTTTGTATCAAGTGGCCAAAGTATTGGAGCTTCAATTTCAGCATCGTTCCTTCCAATGAATATTCAGGGTTGATTTCCTTTAGGATTGACTGGTTTGATATCCTTACAGTCCAAGGGATTCTCAAGAGTCTTCTCCAGCACCACAATTCAAAGACATTTATTCTTCAGCACTTCGCCTTCTTCTTTTTTTTTTTTTTTTTTTTTTTTGATGGATTTTTAGAGAATCTTTGGTAAAGAAAGAAGCTGTACTGTCCCTGGGATGTGACTCCTACTTTAAGACAGAAATGATTCCTGGGATGGCTGGAGTTGGAAGAGGGAGGTCCCATTGCGCAATTACATCTCAGTGGGAAACGGCCAAAACAGGTTGGGTTCTTTTATTGGTTTATTTATTTATTTATTTATTTATTTTTATCCGTCTTTATTCTTTGGCCTGTGTGGGCCTCCCATTGCAGTGGCCTCTCTCATTGCAGAGCACTAGCTCTGGGTGCATGCACTCCAGAGCTCTGGCTTATAACTGGACACACCAGTCCAGCTGCTCCATGGCACATGGGATCTTCCTGGATCAGGGATTGAACCAGCAGCCCCCTCACCGCAAGACGGACTCTTTACCCACTGGACCACCACGGAAGCCCAGTACTTAGCCTTCTTTATGGTCCAGCACTCACATCTGTACATGACTACTGGGAAAACCATAGTTTTGACTATATGGACCTTTGTTGGAAAAGTGATGTCTGCTTTCAAATACACTGTCTAGATTTGTCATAGCTTTTCTTCCAAGGAGCAAGTGTCTTTTAATTTCCTGACTGCAGTCACTGTCCACAGTGATTTTGGAGCTTGAGAAAATAAAGTCTGTCACTATTTTCACTGTCTGCCCATCTATCTACTATAACGTGATGGGACCAGATGCCATGATCTTTGTTTTTTGAATGTTGAGTTTTAAGCCGGTCTTTTCACTCCTCTTTCACCTTCATCAAGAAGCTCCTTAGTTCCTCTTCACTTTCTGCCATAAGGGTGGTGTCATCTTCATATCTGAACTTATTGATATTTCTTCAGGTAATCTTGATTCCAGCTTGTGCTTCATCCAGGCTGGCATTTTGCATGATGTACCCTGCATATAAGTTAAATAAGCAGGGTGACAATATACAGCCATGATGTACTCCTTTCCCAATTTGGAATCACTCCATTGTTCCATGTCTGGTTCTAGCTATTGCTTCTTGTCCTGCATACAGGTTTTGTGCGAGGCAGGTAAGGTGGTCTGATATTCCTATCTCTTTCAGAATTTTTCAGTTTGTTGTGATCCACATAGCCAAAGGCTTTAGCATGCTCAATGAAGCAGAAGTAAATGTTTTTCTGGAATTCTCTTGCTTTTTCTATGATCCAATGGATGTTGAAAATTTGATCTTTGGTTCCTCTGCTTTTTCTAAACCCAGCTTATACATCTGAAAGTTCTCAGTTCATGTACTGTTGAAGCCTACCTTGGCTGAGTTTGAGCACGAACTTGCTAGCCTATGATATGAGTGCAATTGTGTGGTAGTTTGAACATGCTTTGGCATCGCCCTTCTTTGGGACTGGAATGAACACTGACCTTTTCCAGTCCTGTGGACACTGCTGAGTTTTCCAAATCTGTTGGCAAACTGATTGTCTTTTTTTAGGATTTGAAATAGCTCAGCTGGAATTCCATCACTTCCCCTAGCTTTGTTCATAGTGATGCCTTCTAAGGCTCACTTGACTTTGCACTTCAGGATGTCTGGCTCTAGGTGAGTGATCACACCATCATGGTTATCCAGGTCATTAAATTTTTTTTATTATTATTTTTTTGAAATTAACGTTTAGTTTTATTGTGCCAAGGATATCACAGGCGGAGGACCTTGTTGACACCCGCAAGGCATGTGCCCCATGTGCTAAGACTGCTCCCACCCCCACACTCAAATCCTGGATCATGGCCATGATCCTCAAAGGTGACCCCATCTTGAGTTTCCGAAAAGACTGATGGTGGTATGTGAAGTTGCTTCAGTCATGTTTGACTCTTTGTGACCCTATAGACTGTAATCTCTACCCAAGGGATTTTCCAGGCAAGAATACTGGAGTGGGTTGCCATAACCGCCTCCACAGTATCTTCCCCACCCAGAGATTGAACCCATTTTTCTTATGTCTCCTGAATTGGCAGGTGGGTTCTTTATCACTAGTGCCACCTGAGAAGCCCCATGGAAGCAGAAGGAATGAAGCGAGGTCAGAGTCCCATTGTCCAAAGCCCACCTGACACCTGCCACCTCCTGCCCTCCCACCCAACCCTGGCTCACACTCTAGAATCTGCCTATCTTCACGAAGCTGGAAGCCAGGGATATCAACCACATCTTGTGCCCCTTGGCCTACCTGCCTCAAAACCAAAGAGAGTTCACCCGCATAGAGCCAATGCTGTTGTCTACATAACTTCTTGTTTTATAAGATAAAAATGTATTTTTAATAAAGAAACTCAACATTGAAGGCTCAGACATTTTGGGCGTTCTGGGAAACATATTTTCCCCACTTCTTCCTCCCACCTCCCTGGTATCATTTGTGTAGGTAGGGTGATACGTTTCTGATCTTGGAAGGACTAGGAGGCAGGGAGACTTTGCTGTCTGAATGTGTCTCCTCAGGGGTTGCCCTGGTTGTCAGTTGGTTTGTCTCTGTACGCCTCTCGCCTACCTTCGGCACCCTTGCCCAAGTTCCCTGAGGAATGCAGAGATGGTGCTGTGCAAGGGGCAACATGGCACGCCAGCTGGTGAAGAGACAGGTGGTGATGGTGGTGGCAGCAATGACAGGATGCTCAGGGATGGGCCAGCCAGGGGGAAGTCGGGCGGGGGACTGCATATGAAAGAAAGGGAGAGAAGAAGGCAAGAGGAGAGGGAGCCAAAGAAGTTTGGGTTGCACTGCAGGGCAGGAGTGATGGGAGCTGGGGAACAGCCTCCAGTCTCTGGGTCTCCATCAATTTTTGTTCGGGAGTGGGTCTCTGTGCACTTTGTTTTTCTTCATACTGTCCAGATATTCCTGTTGGGACAGTGCCAGCACTGATGCTAGGATCTCATCATCATCCCAGTCTTTCAAAGCAGGTGCACAGGGTGAAGGAGGCTTGGCAAGAGCTAAGACGGTGCCTGGGGAAGGGGGCGTGGTGGCCAGCTCAGCATGCAGCTCAGGGTGCTCCGGTGACAAGGCTGAACTCCGCTGCCTTGGAGATCGGCTGGACCACTCCTCCAGACCACTGGAGGCTGCTGCTGTGGCAGAGCTGCACGCGGCACTGGCTTTCTGGGGCTGGCTGGGGCCACACGGTTGGTGAGCCTGTTTCTCTTGATCCCGCAGCCACTGCAGGTAGGATTCCCGAGCCACCTGCTCCTCAATGGCCTCATTTGTAGCCTCCCAATCTGTGGCGCGCTTCTTGTCTTCCAGCATCTGTTGTTCAATCCATGACTCCTCTGATGTTTTTATGGCATTCTTCATCAGGGACTGCTCTGCAAACCCAGGTTTGAATGACGGCAGGCCCAGTCCCACGCCAATGGTGGCCTTGTTAGGATTCACCACTGAATTGTAGTGGATATTCCGATGGTAGCTGACACGAATGGGTTCATCCTCGTTTTGATGGATCCCATGGAATTTTTGTTGATGGGTTCTGCTGCAATTTCTTTGGGAAACATATTTTCCCCCCCTTGGTATCATTTGTGTAGGTAGGGTGATACGTTTCTGATCTTGGAAGGACTAGGAGGCAGGGAGACTTTGCTGTCTGAATGTGTCTCCTCAGGGGTTGCCCTGGTTGTCAGTTGGTTTGTCTCTGTACGCCTCTCGCCTACCTTCGGCACCCTTGCCCAAGTTCCCTGAGGAATGCAGAGATGGTGCTGTGCAAGGGGCAACATGGCACGCCAGCTGGTGAAGAGACAGGTGGTGATGGTGGTGGCAGCAATGACAGGATGCTCAGGGATGGGCCAGCCAGGGGGAAGTCGGGCGGGGGACTGCATATGAAAGAAAGGGAGAGAAGAAGGCAAGAGGAGAGGGAGCCAAAGAAGTTTGGGTTGCACTGCAGGGCAGGAGTGATGGGAGCTGGGGAACAGCCTCCAGTCTCTGGGTCTCCATCAATTTTTGTTCGGGAGTGGGTCTCTGTGCACTTTTTTTTTCTTCATACTGTCCAGATATTCCTGTTGGGACAGTGCCAGCACTGATGCTAGGATCTCATCATCATCCCAGTCTTTCAAAGCAGGTGCACAGGGTGAAGGAGGCTTGGCAAGAGCTAAGACGGTGCCTGGGGAAGGGGGCGTGGTGGCCAGCTCAGCATGCAGCTCAGGGTGCTCCGGTGACAAGGCTGAACTCCGCTGCCTTGGAGATCGGCTGGACCACTCCTCCAGACCACTGGAGGCTGCTGCTGTGGCAGAGCTGCACGCGGCACTGGCTTTCTGGGGCTGGCTGGGGCCACACGGTTGGTGAGCCTGTTTCTCTTGATCCCGCAGCCACTGCAGGTAGGATTCCCGAGCCACCTGCTCCTCAATGGCCTCATTTGTAGCCTCCCAATCTGTGGCGCGCTTCTTGTCTTCCAGCATCTGTTGTTCAATCCATGACTCCTCTGATGTTTTTATGGCATTCTTCATCAGGGACTGCTCTGCAAACCCAGGTTTGAATGACGGCAGGCCCAGTCCCACGCCAATGGTGGCCTTGTTAGGATTCACCACTGAATTGTAGTGGATATTCCGATGGTAGCTGACACGAATGGGTTCATCCTCGTTTTGATGGATCCCATGGAATGTGTTGATGGGTTCTGTGCTGTTCTGGTACACCTCCACGGGCCGGTTGTACATCTCTGCCATGGCCTGCATCTCAATGTGGTTGCCATGACAGTTGTTTTTCCGTTTCCGGTTGACGTAGGTGGCAAAGTCCTCTGTGACATAGTTGGAGAAGTAGTCAGCATTCTTCATCAGATAGTCCATGCAGTGCTTTCGAACAACCTCATGCATCTCCTGGTCTCCATATACCTGGTCAGCTACAGCCCGGAAAAGGCAGGCACCATCCTCCTTCATCTGTTTGATGATGAAGCCCTTCTTGTCTTGCAAAGCCTTTTCAAACCAGTGCTCCCGCTCGACGGTGGCTGGGTCCATGGCTTCCATGCGCTCTGCAGCCGCTTCATGTTCATCCTCACTGTTGTAACCAGCGCCGAGCTCCTCATGCTCAGGGCTGCCCCCACCAACCGCTCCAACCCGTGGGGCTTGACGCCGCCTCTTACTGTGACCGGGCCCGGAGCAACAGTCACCCACACCCACGGCAACGCCCACACACATCGCCGCTGTGCCCAGCGCATCACCAGGGCCGCCACTGGGACTTCCAGGGGCCCCGCAAGGAGGAAGAGAAGCCTGCTGTGGCTGAGAGCCAGCTATGGCACCGGGGGGTATGGCCAGCGCCCAGCGGTGAAGTGCACCTGATGGCCCGGGGAGCGGGCCTTGAGGTGGTGGTGAAGCCCGAGGATGGGGACCCACGGCACCTGGGTCACGGTCGCGGCTGCCCACACCTACACCCCCACCACGGCGAGGCGCTGTGGGCAGTGACCCGGGCGGTGGCGGCTCGTTGGTGGGGTCGCCGTTGGGAGGTGGTGGCTTCTTTTTGGGGAGAATAGTCATGGCGGCACTGCTGAGTAGCCACCAGCAAACCCAGTGCAGGGCATGCTGGGAGAGGATCCCGACAGCGGGGTGGAGGGCGGGGGGCGTTGCGACAGTGGTGCGCGAAGCACGACGGGATTGTGGGGACGCGGATAAAGAGATCGAGGCACCTGTTCTCAAACTGTCTGGAGGCGTGGGTCACATGGCAGAATGTGGATGTTAAGGCCAAGATGAAGGAACTGAGGTGAGCTTGTCATAGCCTTCTCTCCAAGTTGAGTGACGCTCCTTCAGGGCCTTGGCTTCCAGAACCCAAACAAGCTCCTCTTTGCCCCGCCTTCCTTGCAGGTTCTTTAACTACCAAGTGGGGCTGGGTGTTGAGAAGGCGCACCAGGGCACAGCCCCTCCTCTGGCTGGGAAGGTGGAAAAATTGCGGGACACAACATTGCGGGCAGCAACCAATCAAAGCAGCTGCGTGGGTGCTTGGTGATGCCCATAGGCCAATCAGAAGCAAACTGCTGCCCTCCTCTCCCCTCTGTCTCCGACTGTAGTCAAAGTTGACACCTTATCTTGCCTTTCGTTGTTTCCCTCTGGCTCTTAACTTCCTTCCCCAAGGCTCTGACTCGCAGACTGGAGGACACTGCGCTAAAACAGTGTCAGCTGCCCCACCCACAAGTTTAAAATCGCCTCCCTTCCAGGCTTCTAAGTTGACTACAGTCAGCCTGGAAAAAATAAGCACTCTCAGAGCTTAGCTAGCCTCTGAAGCAAGATCTTTTTTTGTATAGTTCTGTGTGTTCTTGCCACCTCTTCTTAATATGCTTCTGTAAGGCCCATGCCTTTTCTGTCCATTTTTGTGCCCATCTTTGAGTGAAATGTTGCCTTGGTATCTCTAATGTTCCTGAGGAGATCCGTCGTCTTTCCTGTTCTGTTGCTTTCCTCTGTTTCTTTGCATTGTTCTCTTAGGAAAGCTTTCTTTTGCCACATAGTAGGCTCTTATTATTTTATATATGGTAGCATATATATGTCAATTCCAATCTCCCCCAAATTGATCCTTTACATTTCAGTAGTTTTTAGTACATTGACTAAGTTGTGTGATCATTGCCACTGCCTAATTCCAGAACATTTTCATTGTTCTACAGAGAAATCTCCTATACCTTAGCAGTCACTGCTCATTCTTCTCTATCTAGAGCCCCTGGAAAACTTTATACACTGTCTCTATGAATTTGGTTACTGTAAATATTTAATATAAATAGAATCATATATTACATAGTCTTTGTGTCTGGCTTCTTTCACTTGGCATAATGTTTTCAAAGTTCATCCATACTGCAGCCTATATCAATACTTGATTAGTTTATTTGGCTGATAGATATCCCATTGTCTGAATATATCGCATTTTGATGTTTTTTCAGACTTTACTTCTTTCATTTTTAAAGATTTTTTTATGTTGGAGTATAGTTGATTTACTGTGTTGTGTTAGCTTCAGGTGTACAGCAAAGTGATTCGTTTATTCATATACATATATCCATTCTTGCAGAAAAATGAACTTCTGAGCTTGTCCAGCACTGTATTTCTACAAGGTAGTCAAGACAGATGTTAAGAGGAAAAGGAGGTAGAAAGAGCTGGAATGATCAAATATGGGATGTAGTATGTGGGTTGTATAGGAAATAATTGATCTTAAACAGCCCACCATCACCAGTCAGTTTAACTTTAGCATATTAAGAAAGAACAAGAGAAAGCAAAACTCAAGAGAGGCACAACAGAGAGCCTGGCTTCTTTCTTCTGCAGGTTATTCCACTTTCCTTACTTCAAAATACATAAATAAAGGTATTTTCAGATGTTTTCTTTACACTGAGCTGTGAGTAGTTATAAAATGTCATAAATAGCCATTTATGTTTCAGTCTGCTCACAGGGAAGAGAAGAGTTCAGTTGCAATAAAATTAAATCGACCAAGCATTGAAATCTCATGGAATTTTTTGTTCGTTTATGTTGCACTGCTGAGGTTTCAGGTTTGCATTTACTCTTGCACAAGAAATACTTTTTCTTAAGTTTATGATCAGTTGCATTCATCAGTAGCCTCACATCACTGAAAAGATTTGACAGTGTCACTCATTTGCCTTTTATGGTTGAACTTTTTATTATTAATTTTAATAACCTATGCAGAATATGAACAGTTTCTTATACTTTTTACTTAGATGATGTGTGTCAATTATCTGGAACGGTTGCTGAGTTCTTATTATCATAAAGCATAGGTAGTATAATAAAGCAAAAACAGGGATTCTAAAAATGAGCTTAACGTCAGTTATACCAAAATGTCCCAAGATGTGCGGTTAGCACGCTGGAAACAGGGGAGAGTCAGATGGATCAGCACACTGATTTCTCATTAAGCTCTTTTGTGACTCAGGGCCCTCTATCTTTGTTGGGAATTAGCTTTTCCCTGATCTTCCCATGGCTGTCTCATTCTCATCATTTGAGTCTCTGCTAAAGTTGTTTCCTCCTCCTGGAAGTTTTCCATGACCACTCAAATAAAACCTCTGTTCCCATTACTCCTCAAACCCTGACTCTCCAAAAAGACACTCTGTTTTCTTCTTATCACTTAGTGAGGCCTGAAATGATATGTATTTGTGTATTTGTTGTGGGTTTACCTACTCCTTTCTTGGTGTTACATTACAAGAGAAGCAAACCTCTTATTCTTGTTCACCAGTGTGTCTGTGCTTGAAGAAAAGCCTGGTTTGTACTAGCTACTGAAAAAGTATACTTCCTCTTATTTAATGGTGTGAGAAACAAATAAGAGAGGGGGCAACAACCATCACCAGTCAGTTTAACTTTAGCATATTAAGAAAGAACAAGAGAAAGCAAAACTAGAGCCCCTCTCTTTCTTCTGCAGGTTATTCCACTTTCCTTACTTCAAAATACATAAATAAAGGTATTTTCAGATGTTTTCTTTACACTGAGTTGTGAGTAGTTATAAAATGTCATAAATAGCCATTTATGTTTCAGTCTGCTCACAGGGAAGAGAAGAGTTCAGTTGCAATAAAATTAAATTGACCAAGCATTGAAATCTCATGGAATTTTTTGTTCATTTATGTTGCACTGCTGAGGTTTCAGGTTTGCATTTACTCTTGCACAAGAAATACTTTTTCTTAAGTTTATGATCGGTTGCATTCATCAGTAGCCTCACATCACTGAAAAGATTTGACAGTGTCACTCATTTGCCTTTTATGGTTGAACTTTTTATTATTAATTTTAATAACCTATGCAGAATATGAACAGTTTCTTATACTTTTTACTTAGATGATGTGTGTCAATTATCTGGAACGGTTGCTGAGTTCTTATTATCATAAAGCATAGGTAGTATAATAAAGCAAAAACAGGGATTCTAAAAATGAGCTTAACGTCAGTTATACCAAAATGTCCCAAGATGTGCGGTTAGCACGCTGGAAACAGGGGAGAGTCAGATGGATCAGCACACTGATTTCTCATTAAGCTCTTTTGTGACTCAGGGCCCTCTATCTTTGTTGGGAATTAGCTTTTCCCTGATCTTCCCATGGCTGTCTCATTCTCATCATTTGAGTCTCTGCTAAAGTTGTTTCCTCCTCCTGGAAGTTTTCCATGACCACTCAAATAAAACCTCTGTTCCCATTACTCCTCAAACCCTGACTCTCCAAAAAGACACTCTGTTTTCTTCTTATCACTTAGTGAGGCCTGAAATGATATGTATTTGTGTATTTGTTGTGGGTTTACCTACTCCTTTCTTGGTGTTACATTACAAGAGAAGCAAACCTCTTATTCTTGTTCACCAGTGTGTCTGTGCTTGAAGAAAAGCCTGATTTGTACTAGCTACTGAAAAAGTATACTTCCTCTTATTTAATGGTGTGAGAAACTTAAGAGTTTCAGAAAATTGACATACCCTGTAAATCTTTTAAGTAGCTTTGTGTCTACATCACCAGTGACAGGAGAAATAAGAACAAAGACTATGATGATAAAACTTCAGCTTTGCATCTATACCAAGTAAGAATCACATGGGATACATACATGAAAATGCCCTAAACATACAAACCATGGTCTCTACTATTATATAGTAACTATGTTTTAATAGTTTAATAGCACAATAGCATAATAGTTTAATATATGAAACTATTCTATAACTGGTATTATACCTTGTTATCCCAGTTTGTATTGTGTTTGATTTCCTTTTAACATTTTTTAAAATCATTTCTGCATATCATCAAATATTCTTTGCAAATGTGATTTAGTGACTCTATATAATGCTTTGTATAAATGTATAATAATCACAAATCTGTTCCTGATTGCTGGACATTTAGAGTTCTTTTATTTGCATTAAACTTACATTGTAAAATGCCACAATAGATCAAATATATATCTGATTGTAGTGTCAGGATGTGTCTTCAGACATAGAATTAATACAGGAAAAGAAAGAATTTTTATGGCACTCTGATCATAATGGCAGATTGTTTTCCATTAGGGATTGTGCCATCTTGTATGCTTAACATCTTCTAAGTATTTAATGAGACCTTTTTTTTTTTTAACCTCTACCATTCTTGTGGGTGAGAGACATTATCTGCTGTTGAATGCATATATTTATGGTATTATTGGTGAAGCTGAGCATTTTTGTATGTATATTGGACATTTTTTGTCAGAATTGCTTGCTGTTATTTTGACCATGTTTCTATTGGATTTAAGAATTTATTTCATTTAATCAATTTGTTCGAGCACATTATAGATTGATGGCTTCTGCCATTTATCATAAATCTTTCAAATATTTTTCCCAGTGTGTCTTTTGTCTTAAATTTATATATAACACAGAACGTTTTATTTTCAGGTAGTCAGATTTATTGATAATTTTGGCTATGATTTCTTTCATCATTCTTATGCTTAAAAGGAACATGTCGCTTGAAGAAAAGCCTGATTTGTACTAGCTACTGAAAAAGTATACTTCCTCTTATTTAATGGTGTGAGAAACTTAAGAGTTTCAGAAAATTGACATACCCTGTAAATCTTTTAAGTAGCTTTGTGTCTACATCACCAGTGACAGGAGAAATAAGAACAAAGACTATGATGATAAAACTTCAGCTTTGCATCTATACCAAGTAAGAATCACATGGGATACATACATGAAAATGCCCTAAACATACAAACCATGGTCTCTACTATTATATAGTAACTATGTTTTAATAGTTTAATAGCACAATAGCATAATAGTTTAATATATGAAACTATTCTATAACTGGTATTATACCTTGTTATCCCAGTTTGTATTGTGTTTGATTTCCTTTTAACTTTTTTTAAAATCATTTCTGCATATCATCAAATATTCTTTGCAAATGTGATTTAGTGACTCTATATAATGCTTTGTATAAATGTATAATAATCACAAATCTGTTCCTGATTGCTGGACATTTAGAGTTCTTTTATTTGCATTAAACTTACATTGTAAAATGCCACAATAGATCAAATATATATCTGATTGTAGTGTCAGGATGTGTCTTCAGACATAGAATTAATACAGGAAAAGAAAGAATTTTTATGGCACTCTGATCATAATGGCAGATTGTTTTCCATTAGGGATTGTGCCATCTTGTATGCTTAACATCTTCTAAGTATTTAATGAGACCTTTTTTTTTTTTTAACCTCTACCATTCTTGTGGGTGAGAGACATTATCTGCTGTTGAATGCATATATTTATGGTATTATTGGTGAAGCTGAGCATTTTTGTATGTATATTGGACATTTTTTGTCAGAATTGCTTGCTATTATTTTGACCATGTTTCTATTGGATTTAAGAATTTATTTCATTTAATCAATTTGTTCGAGCACATTATAGATTGATGGCTTCTGCCATTTATCATAAATCTTTCAAATATTTTTCCCAGTGTGTCTTTTGTCTTAAATTTATATATAACACAGAACGTTTTATTTTCAGGTAGTCAGATTTATTGATAATTTTGGCTATGATTTCTTTCATCATTCTTATGCTTAGAAAGTTCTTCCCCGTTTTTTAGATCGGATAATTATTGATATTGTTTCTTTCCTCCTTTTGATAGCATTTTATTACTTAACTCCTAATGCACCTGGAATTTAGGGTACAAGAATGGAGATTTTACTTGTTTCCCATCCCTGTATCTGGCCACACATTGCTCATTCAGTTTCCATATACCAAATGCTCCATAGAGTAATATACATTGCTTGGGTATTGCCTTTCTTCTGTTCTGATCTGTTGGTTGAATTTTGCACTGACACCATGCTATGTAAAGTTATTAAGGCATTACCACATGGTGTGATTGGGCAAAGTGAATCTCTCATTATTTCTCTCTCTTTTTTTTTTTTTCAAAAAAAACCAGTGTTGACTGTTTTTACTTGTTTACTCATTCAGATAAATTGTTGAAAACTCATTTACATTTTTTTGTTAAAATTTCCCAAAGCCTGCAAATTAATTTGGTAGAATTTTATGTTTTTACAACTTCAAGGTTATGTTGGAGTATTAAGACTTAATCCTTTTCCATTTACTTCAAGAATTGTTTTAGGCACTACAGTGAAAATTTCTAGTTTTTCTTGTAGGTCGCTTAAGGTTTTCATTAAGATTATAACTCAGTATTGTATATTTGATTACAGTTCTTATTTAGGTCGCTTTGATATCATTATGCTATTTCTAAGGAAGTAAATGTTGCTAATGTGTGTCCTCAGTTCATCTCATATATTTTGAGAAGAATGGAAGGGAAACAAGTCCAGGAAGTGAGTAAAGGAAAGACAGGACATGGGAGTCAGGTGAGGAGCCATTTCCACACAGACAGCTTATAAATCCTCGTGTGGCTTGTAGTTTTGACTTGGTTCTTTTCATGCTTGCTATTATTTTGACCATGTTTCTATTGGATTTAAGAATTTATTTCATTTAATCAATTTGTTCGAGCACATTATAGATTGATGGCTTCTGCCATTTATCATAAATCTTTCAAATATTTTTCCCAGTGTGTCTTTTGTCTTAAATTTATATATAACACAGAACGTTTTATTTTCAGGTAGTCAGATTTATTGATAATTTTGGCTATGATTTCTTTCATCATTCTTATGCTTAGAAAGTTCTTCCCCGTTTTTTAGATCGGATAATTATTGATATTGTTTCTTTCCTCCTTTTGATAGCATTTTATTACTTAACTCCTAATGCACCTGGAATTTAGGGTACAAGAATGGAGATTTTACTTGTTTCCCATCCCCGTATCTGGCCACACATTGCTCATTCAGTTTCCATATACCAAATGCTCCATAGAGTAATATACATTGCTTGGGTATTGCCTTTCTTCTGTTCTGATCTGTTGGTTGAATTTTGCACTGACACCATGCTATGTAAAGTTATTAAGGCATTACCACATGGTGTGATTGGGCAAAGTGAATCTCTCATTATTTCTCTCTCTTTTTTTTTTTTTCAAAAAAAACCAGTGTTGACTGTTTTTACTTGTTTACTCATTCAGATAAATTGTTGAAAACTCATTTACATTTTTTTGTTAAAATTTCCCAAAGCCTGCAAATTAATTTGGTAGAATTTTATGTTTTTACAACTTCAAGGTTATGTTGGAGTATTAAGACTTAATCCTTTTCCATTTACTTCAAGAATTGTTTTAGGCACTACAGTGAAAATTTCTAGTTTTTCTTGTAGGTCGCTTAAGGTTTTCATTAAGATTATAACTCAGTATTGTATATTTGATTACAGTTCTTATTTAGGTCGCTTTGATATCATTATGCTATTTCTAAGGAAGTAAATGTTGCTAATGTGTGTCCTCAGTTCATCTCATATATTTTGAGAAGAATGGAAGGGAAACAAGTCCAGGAAGTGAGTAAAGGAAAGACAGGACATGGGAGTCAGGTGAGGAGCCATTTCCACACAGACAGCTTATAAATCCTCGTGTGGCTTGTAGTTTTGACTTGGTTCTTTTCATGCCTGATGAGACTTGGTTTGAAGTAGGTATTGTGAGTTTTTTATGATAATGCATACCATTATTATCCTCCAGTACCACATTGTTGGGCTTTCCTGGGGGCTCAGCTATAAAGTAGGACATGGATACAAAGGACAGAACAGAGACATTGTCTATAGCAGTGGTGAGATATAATCAGACTAAGTCAGAGCTTGCAGGGTCAGATGCTCACTCAAGGAGAGAGGGGTCATTTTGCAGGTGGGTAGCCTTCTGACCTTCAACTTTCCCCGGCTCGTCTCCATTTTTGGATAACTTCACTCCAGGGGAGTCAGATATTTGAACAGATTCTTTCAGAAAGGCATTTCTTGTATCCTGAATTGATGCTCAAAATATTTTTCCCACTGTGGGGGGAAAAAAACTGCTACTGAAAGAAGAATTGAAATAACCCTATTGAAATAATATGACAAGAACAAAACAATTGGGAACTGAAAATGGACTGCAGTATTGAACATAATATCTATGGAGAAGGCATTATAAGTTTCAAACCAACTCCAAAATCAACTTTTGGGTTCCATTGCAGCAAGTTTCTTGAGGGTAGGGTCTCTGTCATCTTCATCATTGGAACACTTCATCACTGAGGCTGAGCCTAGAGCCCAGTAACATTGGATTGTTCAAACATGGGCCTATTTGTAAGTTACCTGCCTCTGCTTAACACAGGAAGAAGCAATGCCTCAAACATTTTCAGGCACTCTTTTCCTCTCTCTTATTTGATGTGAGGTCTATTGAAGACTAAGTGTTTCATTTATCAAATATAAAGCACTAGAAGCACTAGAAGGCATATCTAAACACTTCTTGCATTCCTGTCCTTCTAACCTGTGGATGGGAAGTGGTCTTTGCCTCCAGTTTGTAGCACCCATGAACTTGAACCTGAGATTCTCCCTTCTATTTAGCTTACTGCTCCATTGGTCCTGGTACTGGTTTTGTCTGGGACAGATTGCCCATTGCCTGACTTCTGTCTCTCCCTTTTTCCTCACCCTGGTTTACCAAGATGCAGCCCTTTTTATCTGCTCACAGATGTGAACTCCTAAGTGCTAGTTTGTGATCAAGAAGTAACAAAGCTGTCATCTTCCTAAATATATTTTTATATTTTGCTTGGTGTTGTCACTATAAATAAGAGAAATTATTGCTGATGGGGTTTTTCATGTATGTACTCTCTTTCTCTCTTCCTCTTCGTCCACTTTATCATTGCCAGGCCCCCGAGGCATGTCACCACTCTGAAACAAATGGGGGGAAAGCAACCAATTACATTAAAATGCGGTATGAATAGAGGGAACACGCAATTTTTAACCTGGGCTTCCTGAAAAACTGTCCCCATTCTGGTGGCTGGTCAAGGTGAGGGAACAATAAAGAGGTTATTTGGGTGTCATTTCATTTGAACTATTGCAGGGATCTAAGTGGCCCAGGGGAATAGTCCTACTGAGACTGCTGTCTCTCACAGGCAGTTTAGTTTTTGTCTCTGTCACTCATTTGGGAGACTACTGAGATAGAAGGCACTTCTGTCGGAGTCTTAGGGAAATTATTCTGGGAACAGGACCCGTGAAGAGGATTGTGAATAATGAACGTGGAAATTCGAATCCCTCATGTCTTTTAGAAGTGGAAAGACGGGAGAAGATAGAAATGTGCTGCCAAGAATTGTCATACACATGCCACACTCTCTCACAGCAGGCAGTGCCGTGAAGCATCAGGGTGACCTTAGAACCTGAGAGAGTGGAACGAAGAGGCAGTCATGTACTAGCAGGCTGCTAGGATACGTGTGGAGTAGCAGCAGTCACTGTATCACGCATGTTGCACTCCTCCTCGTCATGCCTGTGGCAGAGGGTGTAAGTAAACTAGGATCATCTCTCCTCCTCACCCCAAATTTAGTCTTGAAATCTGTTTCAATCCAGAATGTCAGGTACCTTAGCCATCTGCTGGTGGCAGCATACCAGAAGGATCTGTGTTCTGTCCATGATCGGAGTGACCTGAGACGTCTGTCTGTGAAGTCAGATTGGAGGGAATGTGATCTGGGCTTGATTTAAGTAAGGAAGCACCTCCTCCGTCACTTTGAGCTTCTGCCCCACTCCATGCACAGTCACACCCCTCATCACAATTGCCCTGGGATGAGCTTTTACATTTCTCCCACCATCATATCCATTTAACTACTTTCTCTTCTGCCCTGCTGCTTCCTGCCTCTATAATATCCAGGCAAGATGGAGGGGGCTGCCTTGTTGAGGATGTGATTGGAATGGAGTTGAAGGTGATGACGAGGGAGATGGCCCAGGTTTCTCTCCTCTATCTACACTCATGTGTATAGTGAGTCTCAAAGCATTCAATTCTGGTCATTGCGATCTGCAACAAAATCTACAGATGCCTCAACTGGCATTCTGCTCAGCTCCTCTGATGCCGCTTTCTGATTTTTAGGTTATCTGGGAAATCACTGGGCTAGTGATAACCATTATAATGATATCAATAAATAATTTTCTCACAAATAAATTGCTAAGGTTCTACAAAGATAATGCTTGAGCTTCATCATTTTTAGACAAAGGCCCCACACCTGCTTCCGTATCAAATGTAGCTGTAATACTGACTTGTGCATGTTTTCATAAAGCCTTCTGGTATATTTTACCTCCTTCAATTCAAATAACCTCACTGAAGTTTGGTAACAGGCAATGGAAATCAGCCATCAAAGCATGCCTGTCTACAATAATGTAGATATATTTCTGTATTTATAATTAAAATAATTTTTATTATAAAACTTTCAGTAATACTTATCTTCATCAGAGGGGTTGTTGTTTCTAATGTTTTACACATGCCACACTCTTGCAGGCTGCTAGGGGACTAACGGGTGGAACGAAGAGGCAGTCATGTACTAGCAGGCTGCTAGGATACGTGTGGAGTAGCAGCAGTCACTGTATCACGCATGTTGCACTCCTCCTCGTCATGCCTGTGGCAGAGGGTGTAAGTAAACTAGGATCATCTCTCCTCCTCACCCCAAATTTAGTCTTGAAATCTGTTTCAATCCAGAATGTCAGGTACCTTAGCCATCTCCTGGTGGCAGCATACCAGAAGGATCTGTGTTCTGTCCATGATCGGAGTGACCTGAGACGTCTGTCTGTGAAGTCAGATTGGAGGGAATGTGATCTGGGCTTGATTTAAGTAAGGAAGCACCTCCTCCGTCACTTTGAGCTTCTGCCCCACTCCATGCACAGTCACACCCTCATCACAATTGCCCTGGGATGAGCTTTTACATTTCTCCCACCATCATATCCATTTAACTACTTTCTCTTCTGCCCTGCTGCTTCCTGCCTCTATAATATCCAGGCAAGATGGAGGGGGCTGCCTTGTTGAGGATGTGATTGGAATGGAGTTGAAGGTGATGACGAGGGAGATGGCCCAGGTTTCTCTCCTCTATCTACACTCATGTGTATAGTGAGTCTCAAAGCATTCAATTCTGGTCATTGCGATCTGCAACAAAATCTACAGATGCCTCAACTGGCATTCTGCTCAGCTCCTCTGATGCCGCTTTCTGATTTTTAGGTTATCTGGGAAATCACTGGGCTAGTGATAACCATTATAATGATATCAATAAATAATTTTCTCACAAATAAATTGCTAAGGTTCTACAAAGATAATGCTTGAGCTTCATCATTTTTAGACAAAGGCCCCACACCTGCTTCCGTATCAAATGTAGCTGTAATACTGACTTGTGCATGTTTTCATAAAGCCTTCTGGTATATTTTACCTCCTTCAATTCAAATAACCTCACTGAAGTTTGGTAACAGGCAATGGAAATCAGCCATCAAAGCATGCCTGTCTACAATAATGTAGATATATTTCTGTATTTATAATTAAAATAATTTTTATTATAAAACTTTCAGTAATACTTATCTTCATCATGAGTGTTGTGTTTCTGGAAATATTCAAGTTTATTATACATAAATTGTATGGATAGTTTGAAGGACAGAGGGACTGGAGGAGTGTTCTCTGAATTTCTTCAGAGGCTTTTTTCTTGTAAATGTGATTTTAAAACCAAGAAAAGAAATTGAGGAAAATGCTTCAATGTTCAGATCAGGCAGTTGCCTAAGAGTAAAGGGTTAGTGGTTGCTCTTAACTATGAAGAAGTCTGAAATTCTTGTCAACCTCAAACCTGCCTCTTGAATTCCCAACTTTAATTGCACCCCACTGAGTTAAGACAATGCTCCTCTCTGAGAGGTGTCACTCATGTAGCGGTCATTGTTTAAAACTTATGATGTAACTGCAGGGTGGGAGGGAAGGGTAGTGCCTCAGAAGTCTTGAATAAGGGAGGAGCACTATGCCTTTGGGTCGCATCCTTCACACTTTGGAAACATCTTGAAATCATGGGAGGTATCTTTTTCTTTGACTGGATTTATGCTACCAGAATCTTTTCACAAATTAGAGCTAAAATAGCTGTGCCATTTGTGGTAGCTCAGTGCCTTACCTCATCACCCTCCTAACATCCTTCACCTGCCAACAGGTACTAAGCTAGATCCCCACCCCTGGTCTCCACCAGTGTCTGATTTTCCTCAGAAGGTAATTTTATGCTACCTTCTGTCTCCCACCCCCACCTCCGACCTCCATGGCCTTGAAAGGCAGCAGGCTTTTCCTATTTCATAATACATGGTGCCTGCTGGGATGCTCACTACATTCCCATTATCTAGAAAAAGGACATCTCCTCCTCCTCCTCCTCCTCACAGCAGTGAGTAACTTGATGATATCAGCATTAAAGCACTCTCATTTAAAGCTGCCTGAGAGAAAGCTTGCACAGTCTAGGGTTTCTCTTGAGCTATATAGAACAGGGCAGGAGGCTCCCAGTGGACTAGCTGATTGACAAACATACGTCAAAAACCTTCTGGTGGTTTCAGAAACACTATTGGGAGATGCGTGGGACCAGAAGAAGATGCTAAAGTTCTGAAGTATGTGGGTGAAACTGAATGAACCTGGTAGGGCCTTAAAGTTCATTTGTCCTCCCTAGGACTTGACTGCTGATGCCTTTGAATGTTTGATTTGCCACAACTACATGATTCCTGAGGGTGTAGAATCAAGTGTTCTTCTTGGAAGTTATGAGACTCCCATGAGGTTGTAAAGTCACTTTAATTTCTATAATTGTCCACAAGAAGACAATTTTGGCAAAAGGTCTCATGGGTTTATTTTAATACCCAGTCAACTCAATAGTATCTATCTAGACCTATACCTGTGGGTATAAATCTTGCTGATACTTGGCTTAATAGAAGATGGCTGAATTCCCATATCTGCTTCTGGATTCAATCTGTTGTTCATTGTTTTGGAGAAATATATGAAGAAATTCTATCCACAGGCAGGCATGTAGTTGGAAGAATAAGGAGAATTCTAACTGACTTTGTAGATCAGTGTAAATATTCTTTTTTTTTTTTTGATTGTATACCAAAAATTCAACATGTATAGCTTGTTAAAACTGTGTGTTTGGAATCTGACACCATATCAGAGAACTCTTTCTTGACTTTCTTACATTACAATCCACTAACTCACCTTGCACTTTGATTACTATAGCCTCATACTATAGTCTGAAGTCAGGGAGCCTGATTGCTCCAGCTCCGTTTTTATTTCTCATCATCTTGTGCACTGAATGGATCATTTTACCATGCGTAATTCTGTAACATCAAGCATTGATGACTTGGGAGGTATTGGTTCATATGTTTTCAAATGTTCACACATTTTATCATACAATATGCAAAAATCACATTTATCCACAACACCACCAAACTCATTAGAAATGTTTTTTAACCATTGGGAAGCTGGCAAGCTTATGGTGATGGATACAGGCTTTTCAAAATTCAAAATTTTCACTTGAAAGCTTGAATTTATTTCACTAGCAGCAAATACTGTCAGTCATTTTCTTCAAGACTTATTCATTTTCATGATGTTTCCCAAATACCCAGAATCTGCAATAGAAATGACTTTGTGAATGAGGTGAGTAGTTCATCCAGCACCTCAAACAATTGCCCAGGAACTTTGTTTGAGGATAACCACCATCCTTCAAGATGCGAACCTTCCCTTGGTGGTTTCAGAAACACTATTGGGAGATGCGTGGGACCAGAAGAAGATGCTAAAGTTCTGAAGTATGTGGGTGAAACTGAATGAACCTGGTAGGGCCTTAAAGTTCATTTGTCCTCCCTAGGACTTGACTGCTGATGCCTTTGAATGTTTGATTTGCCACAACTACATGATTCCTGAGGGTGTAGAATCAAGTGTTCTTCTTGGAAGTTATGAGACTCCCATGAGGTTGTAAAGTCACTTTAATTTCTATAATTGTCCACAAGAAGACAATTTTGGCAAAAGGTCTCATGGGTTTATTTTAATACCCAGTCAACTCAATAGTATCTATCTAGACCTATACCTGTGGGTATAAATCTTGCTGATACTTGGCTTAATAGAAGATGGCTGAATTCCCATATCTGCTTCTGGATTCAATCTGTTGTTCATTGTTTTGGAGAAATATATGAAGAAATTCTATCCACAGGCAGGCATGTAGTTGGAAGAATAAGGAGAATTCTAACTGACTTTGTAGATCAGTGTAAATATTCTTTTTTTTTTTTTGATTGTATACCAAAAATTCAACATGTATAGCTTGTTAAAACTGTGTGTTTGGAATCTGACACCATATCAGAGAACTCTTTCTTGACTTTCTTACATTACAATCCACTAACTCACCTTGCACTTTGATTACTATAGCCTCATACTATAGTCTGAAGTCAGGGAGCCTGATTGCTCCAGCTCCGTTTTTATTTCTCATCATCTTGTGCACTGAATGGATCATTTTACCATGCGTAATTCTGTAACATCAAGCATTGATGACTTGGGAGGTATTGGTTCATATGTTTTCAAATGTTCACACATTTTATCATACAATATGCAAAAATCACATTTATCCACAACACCACCAAACTCATTAGAAATGTTTTTTAACCATTGGGAAGCTGGCAAGCTTATGGTGATGGATACAGGCTTTTCAAAATTCAAAATTTTCACTTGAAAGCTTGAATTTATTTCACTAGCAGCAAATACTGTCAGTCATTTTCTTCAAGACTTATTCATTTTCATGATGTTTCCCAAATACCCAGATCTGAATAGCTGTACTTTCAAGTAGAAATGACATTTGTGAATGAGGTGAGTAGTTCATCCAGCACCTCAAACAATTGCCCAGGAACTTTGTTTGAGGATAACCACCATCCTTCAAGATGCAGCAGAAATGAAGTTCTTTGCACGGTTAATTCTGAGTGCCAACTCTGAGGGTGTTTTTGTATGACTCCCCTCTTACCTATCTCTCTTGAAAAGTAACAAGAGCAAAGACATTTCTATAAACTGATAACTGACTGAATCGAATTAAAAACCATTCCATAAGGTAATCCTTTCTCCAAATCCTTAGCGTAGCTGGGTGGGTACAGGTGCCTTTCCAAGTTTGGGTTCTGTTGGTGCTACAGCAGGTGAGGGGTCAGCACCATCTCCCACCCTACTCAATTTCCTTCATCCCAGAGAGTGCTCTTTAAATAAGAGTAAGTATGTCTGTAATTCCAAACCTCATTTCATGCATAATTGATCATAAGAAAGTACCGTATTCCAAAATATATTAAAAAAATGGATGAGGTTGAGGTCCTTTATGGTTGTTGTGTATTCACCTCAGGAAGAGGAACCCTTTAAGGAGAAGAATATGGTATTTTCATTTGCATAAAGGCAATAAAACTCTTTCAGCAGCAATTTCTCCATATATAAAAAGTGAGAACATAGCACCTCAGTGACACTGACATCTGTTACTTAAACAGATGCCACCTTCTAAACTCACTCAAGCAACCCTCTGCTCCAACCAGAGACCCCTAAACCAAAATTAAATGTGCGGCTAGAGCTTAGAAGGAGGACTTTGAATAATGATTGATTTTTACTTTTCAGCTTTTTTATGAATCTGCTTTGACTTCTGTGTGTTTTTAATTTTGCAAAATCTCCATCTCTCTTCTTAATTCCTTGCTTCTGGTTTAATCTCCACAGTCTACAAAATCCAGTGCTTCCATTTTACATTCACTGTGATTAACATTAGTCCTTCTGAAGAGCAGATAAATCACGGCATTTGTTTGTTTGTTTGTTTCTTCTTGGATGTGTATTTTAATGACTTTGCAGGGCAGGGCACTAGTATCATCTAAGAGAAAAATGAAGCTTGGTTTCTTTTTTTGAAATAGCACAAAGGGTCCCAGACTGATTTTTACCCGTTAAGCAATACTTCCGCGGCCCGAGACTGATAAGCGCCTTCAGAAGTTAGGCTTATGCTTCTAAATCAGCAGTTCATGAAAGGCATTACGGAAAACTATTATACTGCTATAATGGATGACAGCATAGTTGTATATGTTACACCTTGAAGTAAGCAGTAGGATTTTCAATCACCTGATAACCTTGAAACTGCTAAGGTATCAAATTGCTATCATGAATATTGTGCAGGAACAGAAATAAGTCAGGAAGCTGCCTTTGTGAATAATAATCAGAAAACAGCAACATTTTTTACTGAGAAAATGGATTTGAGGCATTGGTGTATTGACAAGCTCTCCAACAGAAAACAAAGGTAGACATTACAAGTACATTTGCATTGGGCTATGCATCAGTCCATCATAAATTCCAGCAATGCAGTGTTTGTAAAATCTAGTCAGTTAATAAAATTATTAGCAAAGAATCGTGTAGTCTGTTAACATTTCAAAGATTAAGGGCAAAGAGAACCCACGAGCTATTTTAGAGTTAGAAACAATAAACAAATACATTTGTTTTGTATTTAAACTTTTAAGTGTACTCATATCTAACTCATTTCAATAGAGCATAGAGAGAAGAGATTTGGAAAGTGAAATTTTTCTTAATAGGCATTTGAATCAATTACTACATGAAGACAGTAAAAATTAGAAAATATTTAATACATATCTCCTTTCTCTAAAATGCACTTGTTTCATTTTTGCCCGGTGCTGGCTTTGTTCATGAGCAGAGCACCCAGTGATGGTCTGTGGCATTTCCAGACACCAGAATCTACTGAGAACCCCGCACTAGTGATTCATCATTGTGTCAAATCGGCCAGCACTTTGTGTTTTTTTAATTTTGCAAAATCTCCATCTCTCTTCTTAATTCCTTGCTTCTGGTTTAATCTCCACAGTCTACAAAATCCAGTGCTTCCATTTTACATTCACTGTGATTAACATTAGTCCTTCTGAAGAGCAGATAAATCACGGCATTTGTTTGTTTGTTTGTTTCTTCTTGGATGTGTATTTTAATGACTTTGCAGGGCAGGGCACTAGTATCATCTAAGAGAAAAATGAAGCTTGGTTTCTTTTTTTGAAATAGCACAAAGGGTCCCAGACTGATTTTACCCGTTAAGCAATACTTCCATGCCCGAGACTGATAAGCGCCTTCAGAAGTTAGGCTTATGCTTCTAAATCAGCAGTTCATGAAAGGCATTACGGAAAACTATTATACTGCTATAATGGATGACAGCATAGTTGTATATGTTACACCTTGAAGTAAGCAGTAGGATTTTCAATCACCTGATAACCTTGAAACTGCTAAGGTATCAAATTGCTATCATGAATATTGTGCAGGAACAGAAATAAGTCAGGAAGCTGCCTTTGTGAATAATAATCAGAAAACAGCAACATTTTTTACTGAGAAAATGGATTTGAGGCATTGGTGTATTGACAAGCTCTCCAACAGAAAACAAAGGTAGACATTACAAGTACATTTGCATTGGGCTATGCATCAGTCCATCATAAATTCCAGCAATGCAGTGTTTGTAAAATCTAGTCAGTTAATAAAATTATTAGCAAAGAATCGTGTAGTCTGTTAACATTTCAAAGATTAAGGGCAAAGAGAACCCACGAGCTATTTTAGAGTTAGAAACAATAAACAAATACATTTGTTTTGTATTTAAACTTTTAAGTGTACTCATATCTAACTCATTTCAATAGAGCATAGAGAGAAGAGATTTGGAAAGTGAAATTTTTCTTAATAGGCATTTGAATCAATTACTACATGAAGACAGTAAAAATTAGAAAATATTTAATACATATCTCCTTTCTCTAAAATGCACTTGTTTCATTTTTGCCCGGTGCTGGCTTTGTTCATGAGCAGAGCACCCAGTGATGGTCTGTGGCATTTCCAGACACCAGAATCTACTGAGAACCCCCGACAGTCATGTGAAAACTCAATGTCTGGAGTGATTCATCATTGTGTCAAATCGGCCAGCACTTTGTCACAGTGACTGACAGTGGGAGAAACTTGGAAATAATACAAAGATTCTCTGTTCACTGATAGTGTCTGCACTGTGATTAGAGAAGAAAGCTTTGAGACTGTGAGGAGAATCTTAATTTTCCTCCAAAATTCATTTTGATGTTTTAACCCTTTGTGGATCAGATCCTACCTATCATTTCCTATTGTGTCTTACTCAAAAGCAGCCATTTTCATATAGAATAGTTCCTGGAACTTGAAATCACTACACACTCGACAACTTATTGGATACAGTGAGTAATTTTTCACTATTATAAAACTAACTATACAATCTAATATGAGGCTACTGTATCCACTTGAACTATACTCCAATAAAAATTAAAAATATATGATTAAATAGCAGAGGGAGTATTAAAGCTCAATCAGTGATTGTTTTCTCCTTTCTTCCCATTTCATTCTGTAACCAGAAGCTCTTGAGTGGGGTCTATAATAGATTTCAGATGGGGGGGGTGTGAAACTAGATAAGAAAAAATTATATATCTTATCTTCACTCACTTGTAACTGAAATTTAACATTCTCCTATGTACCTGAGCAATAAGCCACAGTAGTTTTAAGACTGTTTATGACTTTGTAACCAACAGAAATCACAGATGTGTTCAGACTGCATTATAGTTTTTGAAGATATCTCAAAATATCATTTACTTTCATCACAATATTAACATAACTGTAGTTGTTAGATCTTGTTTTGGTGTGTTAATAAAGAAACACATATATTACTATACCAAAAGCATGTCTTGATACTTGTATTTCAATATAATTGGTTTCTTTTATTTAAAAATATGCAAATCCATCCCTTCTCTCCTCAACAAAAAATAAACGAAATAGCATCTTCCATTGATAGCAGATCAATAATGTCAATTTCTCAATTAAAAAGAGAAAAGTTAAAATATATTCTGTCCCAACAGTGTGATTCCAGGGGAGTGATTTAGAGATTATATCTCACTTATTCATAGGAACACTATGAGAAATGAATTACCATCACCATTTTACAAATTTAAAAACGGAGACTTGGAAAAGAATAAATACCTTACTCAAGATTGCATAGTTGGTAAATGGTGGAGTTTGAATTCAGTCAAAAGGCAAGGTCAAGGATATTAACCTGTCACTGATAGTGTCTGCACTGTGATTAGAGAAGAAAGCTTTGAGACTGTGAGGAGAATCTTAATTTTCCTCCAAAATTCATTTTGATGTTTTAACCCTTTGTGGATCAGATCCTACCTATCATTTCCTATTGTGTCTTACTCAAAAGCAGCCATTTTCATATAGAATAGTTCCTGGAACTTGAAATCACTACACACTCGACAACTTATTGGATACAGTGAGTAATTTTTCACTATTATAAAACTAACTATACAATCTAATATGAGGCTACTGTATCCACTTGAACTATACTCCAATAAAAATTAAAAATATATGATTAAATAGCAGAGGGAGTATTAAAGCTCAATCAGTGATTGTTTTCTCCTTTCTTCCCATTTCATTCTGTAACCAGAAGCTCTTGAGTGGGGTCTATAATAGATTTCAGATGGGGGGGGTGTGAAACTAGATAAGAAAAAATTATATATCTTATCTTCACTCACTTGTAACTGAAATTTAACATTCTCCTATGTACCTGAGCAATAAGCCACAGTAGTTTTAAGACTGTTTATGACTTTGTAACCAACAGAAATCACAGATGTGTTCAGACTGCATTATAGTTTTTGAAGATATCTCAAAATATCATTTACTTTCATCACAATATTAACATAACTGTAGTTGTTAGATCTTGTTTTTGGTGTGTTAATAAAGAAACACATATATTACTATACCAAAAGCATGTCTTGATACTTGTATTTCAATATAATTGGTTTCTTTTATTTAAAAATATGCAAATCCATCCCTTCTCTCCTCAACAAAAAATAAACGAAATAGCATCTTCCATTGATAGCAGATCAATAATGTCAATTTCTCAATTAAAAAGAGAAAAGTTAAAATATATTCTGTCCCAACAGTGTGATTCCAGGGGAGTGATTTAGAGATTATATCTCACTTATTCATAGGAACACTATGAGAAATGAATTACCATCACCATTTTACAAATTTAAAAACGGAGACTTGGAAAAGAATAAATACCTTACTCAAGATTGCATAGTTGGTAAATGGTGGAGTTTGAATTTCAGTCAAAATGTGCCAAGTATTTTAGGTGTCAAGGATATTAACCATTCCACAAGAGTATACAGAAGGATTTGAGGTGGGAATCTATGAAAGATAAAATCAAGGACTTAAAAAGAAGAAATGCAATCAAATATCCATAAGAGGTATAGTTTCAGCCATGTGCAAATCAATGTTAGAACACACCCTCACAGTATCCATAAAAAACCCTCATAATTGATTAAAGACTTAAATATTAAGACCTGACACCATAAAACTCCTAGAAGAAAATAGGCAAACATTCTCTGATAGAAATCATACCAATATTTTCTTAGGTTTGTCTGTGAAGGCAATGGAGATAAAAGCGAAAAAAAGAAAGGGACCTAATTAAGCTTATAAGCTTTGACAGAGCAAAGGAAACCATCCACAAAGCAAAAGGACAACCTACAGACTAGGAGAAAATATTTGTGAATGATGTGATTGACAAGGGCTTAATTTCCAAAATATACAAATAGTTCTTACAACTCAATAACAAAGAAAAACAGCATAGGAAAAGAGTGGACAGAAGGCCTAAATAGATATTTCTCTGAAGAAAAATTACAAATTGCCAGTAGGCACATGAAAAGATGCTGATCATCACTAATTATTAGAGAAATGCAAATAAAAACTATGATATAGTACAACCCCACACTAGTCAGAATGCCCCTCATTATAAAGTCTACAGACAATAAATTCTGGAGAGGGTGTGGAGAAAAGGGACCCCTTCTACACATTTTGTTCATATGTAAGTTGGTACAATCACTTATAAAACAGTATGGAGGTTCCTCAAAAAATGAAAAATAAAGTTGTCATATGATTCAACAGTCCCACTCTTGGGCATATATCCAGACAGAACTATAAATCAAAAAGATACATGTATCCTTAAATGTCCATTGACAGGTAAATGGGTAAAGATGTGGTACATGCTATGTACATGCTAAGTTGTTTCAGTCAGACCCTTTGTAACCCTATGGATAATTGCCCACCAGGCTCCTCTGTCCACAGGATCCTCTAGGTAAGAATATTGCATAGTTGGTAAATGGTGGAGTTTGAATTTCAGTCAAAATGTGCCAAGTATTTTAGGTGTCAAGGATATTAACCATTCCACAAGAGTATACAGAAGGATTTGAGGTGGGAATCTATGAAAGATAAAATCAAGGACTTAAAAAGAAGAAATGCAATCAAATATCCATAAGAGGTATAGTTTCAGCCATGTGCAAATCAATGTTAGAACACACCCTCACAGTATCCATAAAAAACCCTCATAATTGATTAAAGACTTAAATATTAAGACCTGACACCATAAAACTCCTAGAAGAAAATAGGCAAACATTCTCTGATAGAAATCATACCAATATTTTCTTAGGTTTGTCTGTGAAGGCAATGGAGATAAAAGCGAAAAAAAGAAAGGGACCTAATTAAGCTTATAAGCTTTGACAGAGCAAAGGAAACCATCCACAAAGCAAAAGGACAACCTACAGACTAGGAGAAAATATTTGTGAATGATGTGATTGACAAGGGCTTAATTTCCAAAATATACAAATAGTTCTTACAACTCAATAACAAAGAAAACAGCATAGGAAAAGAGTGGACAGAAGGCCTAAATAGATATTTCTCTGAAGAAAAATTACAAATTGCCAGTAGGCACATGAAAAGATGCTGATCATCACTAATTATTAGAGAAATGCAAATAAAAACTATGATATAGTACAACCCCACACTAGTCAGAATGCCCCTCATTATAAAGTCTACAGACAATAAATTCTGGAGAGGGTGTGGAGAAAAGGGACCCCTTCTACACATTTTGTTCATATGTAAGTTGGTACAATCACTTATAAAACAGTATGGAGGTTCCTCAAAAAATGAAAAATAAAGTTGTCATATGATTCAACAGTCCCACTCTTGGGCATATATCCAGACAGAACTATAAATCAAAAAGATACATGTATCCTTAAATGTCCATTGACAGGTAAATGGGTAAAGATGTGGTACATGCTATGTACATGCTAAGTTGTTTCAGTCAGACCCTTTGTAACCCTATGGATAATTGCCCACCAGGCTCCTCTGTCCACAGGATCCTCTAGGTAAGAATATTGCAGTGGGTTGCCATTTCCTTCTCCAGGAGATCTTCCCAACCCAGGGATTGAACCTGCATCTCTTATATCTCCTGTATTGGCAGGTGGGTTCTTTACCACTAGTGCAAACTGGAAAACCCTAAAAATGCAGTACATATATACAGTGGAATCCTATTGCACTGTAAAAAATGAATGAAATAGTGCCATTTGCAACATCATGGATGCAACTAGAGATTATCATACTAAATGAAGTAAGTCAGAAAGAGACAAATACAATATGTCACTTATATGTGGAATATAAAACACAAGACAAACAGGCATATTTATAAACCAGTTTTGGCCAGTATGAACAGTACGTCTGAACCTACAGATACAATATTAGGACAAGTCTGAGTTTAGCTGTACCATCAGACACGGTGGCCGCTTATTTTTGGGATGAGTGTGTCACAGAGCATAAAAGTTCCTCTCATCTCAGCTGCATTGCTCAACCTGAAAAACTGTTCATCAACTTAATTTTCCTGACTAATATGGCTTTTCTTAAGAAGAAAATGTTGTTAATGACTATGACCATCTTGGCTGGTTTCCTGCCCAGGACTTCCTGTGTCCTTTTACTATCCTCCCAGATATTGATTCTACTAGATACATGTGTACACAGTCGTGTTCGAGTCTTTGCAACCACATGGACTGTAGCCCACAAGTCTTCTCTGCCCATGGGATTTTCCAGGCAAGAATATTGGAATGGGTTGCCATTTCTTTCTCTAGGGGATCTTCCCAACCCAGAGATCAAATCCAAGTCTTTGCATCTCCTGCAATGGCAGGTGGATTCTTCCCACTGGGCCACCTGGGAAGCCCCTACTAGATACAAGATCTACTTAAATAGATATCCTCGCTCTATTAAATCATGAACAAAGCACTCATCTGATTTGAATCACCATTACTTTGATTTTCCTGATGCCTTTGATCTAAGGAGGAGACCTGGGTCAATTCTGGCTCCCGAGCTTCATTGGATGTCTAGAGGTCTTGAGATCTTGTACTTAGGGGATCCCAAGATCTAACCTCTAGGTCCAGCTTGGCCTTTTACAAAAGATCAATTAGGAGATCTTTGAGTGTTCATGAGTTTTAAGAAATTTCATCTCAGATTTCTGCATTTCAGATATTCCCTGCAGTGTAGGAATGTAGGAGTTGCCAATGCCACTGTTCAAATCAGCACAAGGGCTGTCTTCTCACATGGCAGGAAACAACTTTGGACAAGTCTAAGACATCACAGGAAGCACCATCCCAGTACATTTATTGCAAAGCTAATCTGCATTCATCCACTGGCCCTGGATTTATGCACCAATTTCCAGCTTCTCTTCTCAAATTTAATGACTTCTTTGTGGCCTTTCCCCTCTTGTTTGGACACCTGAATCCCATGTAAAATCTTCTCCAGCCTCTGGATACTTTGTTACCCATCGCCTCTCACCTGTCTGAGTCAATTTATCACCTCCAAATGTCTTCCATAGCCTTTCTAAATGTCACAGAGATTTTTAAAAACAAAAGTAACCCTTTCCAAATTTGCTCACTGAAACTGTCAACTTATTTCCTGTATGCTTTTCTTAAGAAGAAAATGTTGTTAATGACTATGACCATCTTGGCTGGTTTCCTGCCCAGGACTTCCTGTGTCCTTTTACTATCCTCCCAGATATTGATTCTACTAGATACATGTGTACACAGTCGTGTTCGAGTCTTTGCAACCACATGGACTGTAGCCCACAAGTCTTCTCTGCCCATGGGATTTTCCAGGCAAGAATATTGGAATGGGTTGCCATTTCTTTCTCTAGGGGATCTTCCCAACCCAGAGATCAAATCCAAGTCTTTGCATCTCCTGCAATGGCAGGTGGATTCTTCCCACTGGGCCACCTGGGAAGCCCCTACTAGATACAAGATCTACTTAAATAGATATCCTCGCTCTATTAAATCATGAACAAAGCACTCATCTGATTTGAATCACCATTACTTTGATTTTCCTGATGCCTTTGATCTAAGGAGGAGACCTGGGTCAATTCTGGCTCCCGAGCTTCATTGGATGTCTAGAGGTCTTGAGATCTTGTACTTAGGGGATCCCAAGATCTAACCTCTAGGTCCAGCTTGGCCTTTTACAAAAGATCAATTAGGAGATCTTTGAGTGTTCATGAGTTTTAAGAAATTTCATCTCAGATTTCTGCATTTCAGATATTCCCTGCAGTGTAGGAATGTAGGAGTTGCCAATGCCACTGTTCAAATCAGCACAAGGGCTGTCTTCTCACATGGCAGGAAACAACTTTGGACAAGTCTAAGACATCACAGGAAGCACCATCCCAGTACATTTATTGCAAAGCTAATCTGCATTCATCCACTGGCCCTGGATTTATGCACCAATTTCCAGCTTCTCTTCTCAAATTTAATGACTTCTTTGTGGCCTTTCCCCTCTTGTTTGGACACCTGAATCCCATGTAAAATCTTCTCCAGCCTCTGGATACTTTGTTACCCATCGCCTCTCACCTGTCTGAGTCAATTTATCACCTCCAAATGTCTTCCATAGCCTTTCTAAATGTCACAGAGATTTTTAAAAACAAAAGTAACCCTGATCAGAAAATCGTTGCCATGTAAACTAGTGTGGTTGGAATGATCAAATGGGTGGTTTCAGTGTGCAGTCAAGGTAAGGAGCTACTGCTGTACCTCCGTAGAATTCAGTGGAAATTATTTTATAGAGAGAAGGGCAGGTGTGAAGGAGAATAGGCTCTAGGCAGAGAAAATACATGAGGAATGTGATAGTTTAACAGAGGAAGTGTCAATTGAGAGACTGGGAGAGACTGAATAAAACAGAGATAGAGCCAGCCCTGAAAACTATGCCCCAGGGCCACATAGGAAGTGTACTCAGGAGGCAAGCAGGAGTAAATATAACCTAATCTCCTGGTTGTAAACCATTGATAGGAGCAGTACTTACTGGACCCAGTGAAATCACAGTTCATGTAGCCAGAACACATAGGCGTGTAAATATCCCTGGACACACAATCTACCTTCTGCCTTCTCATGGCTTCTCTGAGCACTGCTCAGGAAATCGTTGCCATGTTAACTAGTGTGATGGGAATAATCAAATGGGTAGTTTCTCTGGTGGTCAGTGGTAAAGAATCCGTCTGCAATGCAGGAGATACGGGTTCTATCCCTGGGTTAGAAAAAGCCCCTGGAAAAGGAAATGGCAACCTGCTCCAGTATTCTTCCCTGGAAACGTCTATGGACAGAGGAACCTTGCAGGCTACAGTCCTTGGGGTCACAAAGAGTAAGACATGACTGAGCTCCCCCCATGGATCAATGAGTGCCCTCACAGCTATTCCCTGCAGTGTAGGAATGTAGGAGTTGCCAATGCCACTGTTCAAATCAGCACAAGGGCTGTCTTCTCACATGGCAGGAAACAACTTTGGACAAGTCTAAGACATCACAGGAAGCACCATCCCAGTACATTTATTGCAAAGCTAATCTGCATTCATCCACTGGCCCTGGATTTATGCACCAATTTCCAGCTTCTCTTCTCAAATTTAATGACTTCTTTGTGGCCTTTCCTCTTGTTTGGACACCTGAATCCCATGTAAAATCTTCTCCAGCCTCTGGATACTTTGTTACCCATCGCCTCTCACCTGTCTGAGTCAATTTATCACCTCCAAATGTCTTCCATAGCCTTTCTAAATGTCACAGAGATTTTTAAAAACAAAAGTAACCCTGATCAGAAAATCGTTGCCATGTAAACTAGTGTGGTTGGAATGATCAAATGGGTGGTTTCAGTGTGCAGTCAAGGTAAGGAGCTACTGCTGTACCTCCGTAGAATTCAGTGGAAATTATTTTATAGAGAGAAGGGCAGGTGTGAAGGAGAATAGGCTCTAGGCAGAGAAAATACATGAGGAATGTGATAGTTTAACAGAGGAAGTGTCAATTGAGAGACTGGGAGAGACTGAATAAAACAGAGATAGAGCCAGCCCTGAAAACTATGCCCCAGGGCCACATAGGAAGTGTACTCAGGAGGCAAGCAGGAGTAAATATAACCTAATCTCCTGGTTGTAAACCATTGATAGGAGCAGTACTTACTGGACCCAGTGAAATCACAGTTCATGTAGCCAGAACACATAGGCGTGTAAATATCCCTGGACACACAATCTACCTTCTGCCTTCTCATGGCTTCTCTGAGCACTGCTCAGGAAATCGTTGCCATGTTAACTAGTGTGATGGGAATAATCAAATGGGTAGTTTCTCTGGTGGTCAGTGGTAAAGAATCCGTCTGCAATGCAGGAGATACGGGTTCTATCCCTGGGTCAGAAAAAGCCCCTGGAAAAGGAAATGGCAACCTGCTCCAGTATTCTTCCCTGGAAACGTCTATGGACAGAGGAACCTTGCAGGCTACAGTCCTTGGGGTCACAAAGAGTAAGACATGACTGAGCAATTGAGCACACACACACTCACACTCTGAGCATCAAGGGTTACTGCATAGTGCTAACAACCAACTAGATGACAAAATCAGGTCACATGTTGATTTTTATCTTCTTGGCCATCCTCTGAGGTAGGCAGGACAGTTATTATTTTTGCCACTGTTTTGTTTTTATTGATCGGTGTAATGAGGTTTCAGATGGAGGAGAGACTTGTCCAGGGTCACATACCTACTGAATTCAAGGTAGGACCAAAATTGGAGGTTAGTTCTTTTCCTTCCAAATGTATATCTGCCTTCACTCCACCTCTTTGTTCAAAGGGATTGAGAATTCTCTCAAAATACAGAGATCAGTTAAGGTTGTAATGCTGTTTTGCAGCTCTGGTTGGATTGCTGTCATTAAGTAGGTGGAAGGGATGTTTGTTTCCTTATGAGTTGGATCAGAGGTCCTTAAGGGAAATGATACTACTTATTTGCAGGCACTTGGAAATCTGTGAGGAGAGGGTGTTTGTTGTCATAATGATGAGAAATCCCTACTGGTATTTAGTAGGTGGGGGCCAAGGATTCTATAAAAGTCCTATGTTGCATTCTCACACAGTAAATAATTGTAACATCACAAGTGATGCTGAGAGCCCAGTAGATATCATCTAGGTAGAAAACTTTTATATAATTACCCAATCAAGAACTTAATTTTATGTGAAAACACAAAGTAAGTTACATGGTTTTAATTGTTACTGAATTTTCAGAAATGTGACTCTCAAATAAATCCAGGGAACAATTGTTTATGGTTATGTTAGAACTTCACAAAGAATTGATCATTTTCAGAAAAGCATAAGACATGTGTTTTTACCTTTACTTGCTAACTTTATAATCTTGTCCCAAAATAGGGGTAGAAGTGTGGTACTTCCATTGCATAGTTGCCAGAGATGAACTCGTAGTCTAATTTAATTATTTTTAATTTATAATTTTAGTCTCATTTATAATTTTATAATTTGTTTGCTTGACAAACCAAACAAATCATAACATATTGAACTTCATCCTGGGGAAAAGCAACTGATTTAGTAACATCATCCTCCACTAATGAAAATCCTGGATTTTGGCTGAAATGATGGGTAAGCCAGCCCTTTTCACTGGATCATCCAGAAGCTTATGTGAAAATTTTGAATTTTACTCGGAAATGTGTAAATGTGTAAACATTCAGCAAAACAATTTGTTCTTTCTTTGAGAAAAGAAGTTGAGTCTAGATAAGACATTCTGTCACAGATTCATTTCAGCCTCATGTCATGGATTGTCTATTATTTAGAGGCAATTTAAGATTCCTGTACATGGTAACAAATATTGAAACTTTCATTTCACCTACTGCACTCTCTTCCTGCACTTTCCAATTCCAGTCTTTGTTTTGGAATGAAACTATTTAGCTGCAATATGAAGTTAAACACAGTCGACAGGGAAAGGTGTGTGAGTCAGCAGTTTGTAGCTGCCAAGAAAGGAATGAGAGGGCTTTCAAACTCGTGTTATTGATGTGAATTATTTTGAAGACTGTATGGTTGGCTGTTTCAGTGAACTTCAGCAAGGATCAGCAAATTTACTGATGATGAAAATAAAGTAACAAAAAGCATTACATTCTCCAAAGAGGTTGAAAAACGGATCATTTAGTAATCAAAAGTTAAAGGAAAAAACTGTAGGTTATCATTTCAGAGTGACCCCTGGAGAAGTCCCCTAAACTCAGTTTATTGTCTCAGGTGGTCCGATCTCAGGTTCACAGTGAAAGACAAATCTGCCCCAAATCATATCTGGGCTGTAATTTCTTAGAGCCTTCAGCTCTTTCAAGACAACTGCTTTGGGATCATGTCTAAATATTATGTTTCAGTAACTGTAGGAAGATCCAAAGCACCATTCTGGAAAGCCTAGTCCAGGTCAATTTCACCAACATTTTCTGCAGAAAGTAAACAAAACAAAATAAAAACACAGTTCCCAAACACAACCCTCAGCCTTCTGATTTGGTAGTGCTGACGTGACATCTGGAAATATGCATATCAAAAAACTTCCTGGTAGTTTCTAATGTGCCAACCCTGTGTTACCTAATGCTTTTGACCACTTTTCTATTTGAAAACAGAATAAGAATCATGCATAATATCTGTGGGATCATTTGAATGATTTAGAGCAAATTCTAATTCTCTTCATCAGTTTTACATATTTGATTGGAATATGAAACATTTAATGTTGACAATATTTAAATTAAAAGAAGTTTCCTTACAGTTGACACGGCCAGAAGCAACAGAAAGGATTTTATGTTCCACCTCTTCTGGCATGTTTTTTACTCGGAAAAAAGTTCAGCAAAACAGTTCTTTCTTTGGGTTCTAGATAAGACATTCTGTCACAGATTCATTTCAGCCTCATGTCATGGATTGTCTATTATTTAGAGGCAATTTAAGATTCTTGTACATGGTAACAAATATTGAAACTTTCATTTCACCTACTGCACTCTCTTCCTGCACTTTCCAATTCCAGTCTTTGTTTTGGAATGAAACTATTTAGTTGCAATATGAAGTTAAACACAGTCGACAGGGAAAGGTGTGTGAGTCAGCAGTTTGTAGCTGCCAAGAAAGGAATGAGAGGGCTTTCAAACTCGTGTTATTGATGTGAATTATTTTGAAGACTGTATGGTTGGCTGTTTCAGTGAACTTCAGCAAGGATCAGCAATTTACTGATGATGAAAATAAAGTAACAAAAAGCATTACATTCTCCAAAGAGGTTGAAAAACGGATCATTTAGTAATCAAAAGTTAAAGGAAAAAACTGTAGGTTATCATTTCAGAGTGACCCCTGGAGAAGTCCCCTAAACTCAGTTTATTGTCTCAGGTGGTCCGATCTCAGGTTCACAGTGAAAGACAAATCTGCCCCAAATCATATCTGGGCTGTAATTTCTTAGAGCCTTCAGCTCTTTCAAGACAACTGCTTTGGGATCATGTCTAAATATTATGTTTCAGTAACTGTAGGAAGATCCAAAGCACCATTCTGGAAAGCCTAGTCCAGGTCAATTTCACCAACATTTTCTGCAGAAAGTAAACAAAACAAAATAAAAACACAGTTCCCAAACACAACCCTCAGCCTTCTGATTTGGTAGTGCTGACGTGACATCTGGAAATATGCATATCAAAAAACTTCCTGGTAGTTTCTAATGTGCCAACCCTGTGTTACCTAATGCTTTTGACCACTTTTCTATTTGAAAACAGAATAAGAATCATGCATAATATCTGTGGGATCATTTGAATGATTTAGAGCAAATTCTAATTCTCTTCATCAGTTTTACATATTTGATTGGAATATGAAACATTTAATGTTGACAATATTTAAATTAAAAGAAGTTTCCTTACAGTGGACACGGCCAGAAGAAACAGAAAGGATTTTATGTTCCACCTCTTCTGGCCCAGCATGAAATAATGATATATGAGCTGCTGGAAACACTTTCACTACGTGTAGATGTGGCGTGATGTTAAGTTTCTTCTGGACTGTGGCTCACCTTCTGAGGGGTACACTATTTCATAGGAAAATTGGTGAAGGAAGATTTGGCTTCGGAGCACCAGAGGAGATAGGGATAACACTTCTTGGAAGTTTACAGACTCAGATGAAGACAGTCCCTGTTCCTTTTGCCAATAAGACCAGAAAGAACCATTTTCCCCATTGGTTCTCTATTCCTTATTAAAAAGCAAAGGCTTATAGTTTAATGAGTTTTGACTAAAATAATATTATTCAAAAGGAGGCGAGGTTAATAACTTAGCACTTCTTCTGACTTTGTCCTGATGCTTAGTACAATATTATTTGTTGATAGTACATTTTGAGCCAATAAATGTTCTCACAACTCTGACCTGACCTCTGCTTTTCCAAAGGAAGATAAACTTTGTCCAACAGTAAATTCTGTAACCCAGGGTGAAAACTGATTTACCCATTTTATCCCAAACACCACGTTTTGAGGATCACAAACAATTAGGATACATCCTCTATTATCAGAGAATTATAGAATATTATGTTGAAGAGAGATCTTAGGTATGATCTGGTCCACCTACCACTTGGAGTCATACCTGAACACTCTTTCTCTATAACGCATTGCATATCCATTAAACAATCCCTAGGTTTTTTTTTTTTTTTTAAAAAAAAAAAAAAACAATCCTTAAACTTTTTAGCTTCTATTTTAAATATACCCAGAATAAGACCACTTTTTCCTGCTTCTTCTGGAGTGAACTTGGGCAGAGCTATCATTAGGTCTCACCTGGATTAAAAAAATCCCTCCCTACCTGAGGTCTCTACTTCCTACCTGGCCCACTATAGACTTCCCATCACAGCAGAGATATACTTTCTTTTTTTGTTGTTGCTTTTAATGTTTTTGGAGTAGAGTTGATTTACAGTGTTGTTAGTTTCTGCTGTGTAACAAAGTGAGTCAGTTATACATATACATATATCCACTCTTTTTCAGATTCTTAAACAGTTGATTACAGAGTATTGAGTTCCCTGTGCTATATAGTAGATTCTTATTAATTATCTATTTTATATATAATCGTGTATAATTGTCAGTCCCAATTTCAATGATCTCTCCTCCATCTTTCCCTTCTGAGGTACATTTACGTGTAGATGTGGCGTGATGTTAAGTTTCTTCTGGACTGTGGCTCACCTTCTGAGGGGTACACTATTTCATAGGAAAACTGGTGAAGGAAGATTTGGCTTCGGAGCACCAGAGGAGATAGGGATAACACTTCTTGGAAGTTTACAGACTCAGATGAAGACAGTCCCTGTTCCTTTTGCCAATAAGACCAGAAAGAACCATTTTCCCCATTGGTTCTCTATTCCTTATTAAAAAGCAAAGGCTTATAGTTTAATGAGTTTTGACTAAAATAATATTATTCAAAAGGAGGCGAGGTTAATAACTTAGCACTTCTTCTGACTTTGTCCTGATGCTTAGTACAATATTATTTGTTGATAGTACATTTTGAGCCAATAAATGTTCTCACAACTCTGACCTGACCTCTGCTTTTCCAAAGGAAGATAAACTTTGTCCAACAGTAAATTCTGTAACCCAGGGTGAAAACTGATTTACCCATTTTATCCCAAACACCACGTTTTGAGGATCACAAACAATTAGGATACATCCTCTATTATCAGAGAATTATAGAATATTATGTTGAAGAGAGATCTTAGGTATGATCTGGTCCACCTACCACTTGGAGTCATACCTGAACACTCTTTCTCTATAACGCATTGCATATCCATTAAACAATCCCTAGGTTTTTTTTTTTTTTTTTTTAAAAAAAAAAAAACAATCCTTAAACTTTTTAGCTTCTATTTTAAATATACCCAGAATAAGACCACTTTTTCCTGCTTCTTCTGGAGTGAACTTGGGCAGAGCTATCATTAGGTCTCACCTGGATTAAAAAAATCCCTCCCTACCTGAGGTCTCTACTTCCTACCTGGCCCACTATAGACTTCCCATCACAGCAGAGATATACTTTCTTTTTTTGTTGTTGCTTTTAATGTTTTTGGAGTAGAGTTGATTTACAGTGTTGTTAGTTTCTGCTGTGTAACAAAGTGAGTCAGTTATACATATACATATATCCACTCTTTTTCAGATTCTTAAACAGTTGATTACAGAGTATTGAGTTCCCTGTGCTATATAGTAGATTCTTATTAATTATCTATTTTATATATAATCGTGTATAATTGTCAGTCCCAATTTCTCAATTGATCTCTCCTCCATCTTTCCCCTCTGGTAACCATAAGTTTGGTTGCTCCATTGGTGACTCCATTTCTGGTTTGTGAATAAGTTCATTTGCATCACTTTTTTACATTCCACATATAAGTAATATCCTGATATTTGTCTTTTTCTGTCTAGTCTACTTCACTTTATATGACAGACTCCAGGTCTATCCATGTTGCTGAAAATAGAAATATTTCATTCCTTTTAATGTCTGAAAAATATTCCATTGTGTGTATACACACACACACACACACACACACACACACACACACACTAATCTTCTATATCCATTCATCTGTTGACAGACATTTAGATTGCTTCCATGTCCTGGTTATTGTAAATAGTGCTGCAGTAAACACTGATGTGCATGCATCTTTTCAAATTAGGATTTTCTCTGGATGTATGTCCAGGAGAGGGAGTGCTGGATCATATGGTAGCTCTGTTTTCTGTTTTTTTTAAGGAACCTCTATACTGTTCTCCATAGTGGTTGTCAGAGATACTTTCAAAATAGAAATCACATTGTGTCATGCCTCTGGTTGAAAAACCAGTCCTTACAATGACTTGCAAGACTGCTTTGTTTCCCAGTACTTCTCTCATCTCCTGTAATTTCTACTCTTCTCTGTATACACACTGGCCTCCTAGCTACTCACTGAATATGTGATTATGTGAGTATGTGTTTCCCTCAGGCCTAATGTGCTGATGTTTCTTTTGTCCACATATATCTCCATGGCCAGTTTATTTAACTCCTTTATGTCTTTGCTCAGAGATCATTTTCTTGGTGAGGCCTACCCTGATGACCCACATTAAAATTCCCACTCATCTGCCTCCGTGCGGAGTCCAGAGCTTAGTTGTAAAAAGAGGTCTCTACTTCCTACCTGGCCCACTATAGACTTCCCATCACAGCAGAGATATACTTTCTTTTTTTGTTGTTGCTTTTAATGTTTTTGGAGTAGAGTTGATTTACAGTGTTGTTAGTTTCTGCTGTGTAACAAAGTGAGTCAGTTATACATATACATATATCCACTCTTTTTCAGATTCTTAAACAGTTGATTACAGAGTATTGAGTTCCCTGTGCTATATAGTAGATTCTTATTAATTATCTATTTTATATATAATCGTGTATAATTGTCAGTCCCAATTTCTCAATTGATCTCTCCTCCATCTTTCCCCTCTGGTAACCATAAGTTTGGTTGCTCCATTGGTGACTCCATTTCTGGTTTGTGAATAAGTTCATTTGCATCACTTTTTTACATTCCACATATAAGTAATATCCTGATATTTGTCTTTTTCTGTCTAGTCTACTTCACTTTATATGACAGACTCCAGGTCTATCCATGTTGCTGAAAATAGAAATATTTCATTCCTTTTAATGTCTGAAAAATATTCCATTGTGTGTATACACACACACACACACACACACACGCGCGCACACACACACTAATCTTCTATATCCATTCATCTGTTGACAGACATTTAGATTGCTTCCATGTCCTGGTTATTGTAAATAGTGCTGCAGTAAACACTGATGTGCATGCATCTTTTCAAATTAGGATTTTCTCTGGATGTATGTCCAGGAGAGGGAGTGCTGGATCATATGGTAGCTCTGTTTTCTGTTTTTTTTAAGGAACCTCTATACTGTTCTCCATAGTGGTTGTCAGAGAGATACTTTCAAAATAGAAATCACATTGTGTCATGCCTCTGGTTGAAAAACCAGTCCTTACAATGACTTGCAAGACTGCTTTGTTTCCCAGTACTTCTCTCATCTCCTGTAATTTCTACTCTTCTCTGTATACACACTGGCCTCCTAGCTACTCACTGAATATGTGATTATGTGAGTATGTGTTTCCCTCAGGCCTAATGTGCTGATGTTTCTTTTGTCCACATATATCTCCATGGCCAGTTTATTTAACTCCTTTATGTCTTTGCTCAGAGATCATTTTCTTGGTGAGGCCTACCCTGATGACCCACATTAAAATTCCCACTCATCTGCCTCCTGCGATGTATCCTAGTCCCATGACTACATTTTCTATTACCTGTTGAGCCATCTCCCACAGACTAGCACCAGTGGAATTATTTGTTATTCCCAAACTTGCTGCTTTACTCAGTGGCATTCCATCTAGAAAGAAATCCCCAAACTCAACATTAGGAAAGCGCCTTGCTAGAAGCTTTATATGCATTCTGTCATTTAGTATTTTTTGTTATCCTGTGAACTCAATATACTTACCAGATTCAAGGCAAGAACATCAAGGGCACATAGCAAATGGGAGAAACTAGAATTCAACTGCAGGTTCCAATGATAGAAATAATATCTGTCATCTCTAGCACGCATGTGTGCTAAGTTGTTTCACTCATGTCTGATTCTTTGTGACCCCGTGAACTGTAGCCTGCCAGGCTCCTCTGTCTATGGAATTCTCTAAGCAAGAATACTGGAGTGGGTGTCCGTGTCCTCCTCCACGGGATCTTCCAGACCCAGGGATTGAACTTGTCTCTCTTATGTCTCTTCCAAGGGTCATCAAATATGTCCTATAGGCCAAATCTAAACTAACACTTGATTCTGCGTATAAATTTCTGTTGTAATACAGCTATACCCATTTGTTTATATGTCATCTGTGGTTGCTTTCATGTGGTAACAGCAGAGTTGAGTAGTTACCACCAGAGAATGTATGACCTGCCCATTCTAAAATATTTATTTTTTGGCCTTTAGAGAAAGTTCGTCAACTCCTGACTTGTACTATGCTGCCCTCCATACAAACTAGAGGTTAATTAGTCCAGAATGGTAGCTCTGTTTTCTGTTTTTTAAGGAACCTCTATACTGTTCTCCATAGTGGTTGTCAGAGATACTTTCAAAATAGAAATCACATTGTGTCATGCCTCTGGTTGAAAAACCAGTCCTTACAATGACTTGCAAGACTGCTTTGTTTCCCAGTACTTCTCTCATCTCCTGTAATTTCTACTCTTCTCTGTATACACACTGGCCTCCTAGCTACTCACTGAATATGTGATTATGTGAGTATGTGTTTCCCTCAGGCCTAATGTGCTGATGTTTCTTTTGTCCACATATATCTCCATGGCCAGTTTATTTAACTCCTTTATGTCTTTGCTCAGAGATCATTTTCTTGGTGAGGCCTACCCTGATGACCCACATTAAAATTCCCACTCATCTGCCTCCGTGCGATGTATCCTAGTCCCATGACTACATTTTCTATTACCTGTTGAGCCATCTCACACATACTATCACCAGTGGAATTATTTGTTATTCCCAAACTTGCTGCTTTACTCAGTGGCATTCCATCTAGAAAGAAATCCCCAAACTCAACATTAGGAAAGCGCCTTGCTAGAAGCTTTATATGCATTCTGTCATTTAGTATTTTTTGTTATCCTGTGAACTCAATATACTTACCAGATTCAAGGCAAGAACATCAAGGGCACATAGCAAATGGGAGAAACTAGAATTCAACTGCAGGTTCCAATGATAGAAATAATATCTGTCATCTCTAGCACGCATGTGTGCTAAGTTGTTTCACTCATGTCTGATTCTTTGTGACCCCGTGAACTGTAGCCTGCCAGGCTCCTCTGTCTATGGAATTCTCTAAGCAAGAATACTGGAGTGGGTGTCCGTGTCCTCCTCCACGGGATCTTCCAGACCCAGGGATTGAACTTGTCTCTCTCATGTCTCTTCCAAGGGTCATCAAATATGTCCTATAGGCCAAATCTAAACTAACACTTGATTCTGCGTATAAATTTCTGTTGTAATACAGCTATACCCATTTGTTTATATGTCATCTGTGGTTGCTTTCATGTGGTAACAGCAGAGTTGAGTAGTTACCACCAGAGAATGTATGACCTGCCCATTCTAAAATATTTATTTTTTGGCCTTTAGAGAAAGTTCGTCAACTCCTGACTTGTACTATGCTGCCCTCCATACAAACTAGAGGTTAATTAGTCCAGAAATCTGATATATAAATTTATAAGAAAAAATTGTGTACATAGAAGAGAGTTAAGAGGAACAAATTGTTTAAAGAATAGTATTCAATTTGTTAAAGTTGCAAATCTCCAAATCCAGTTTTTCTGTAGCTTTTAAATTCAATTTACTAAACTTACTACTCTTTCTATAGATACAACAATTATTCATCATCACTGTTGAGGATGCCTTTGGTTATTTTTTGGTTCCAATTATAATATAATTGATCTTCAAACATTTTAAACCACATTTATAAGCTTAATATTTGTGTGTCTCGTCTGAGTACTTCAATCCTCCGATTGACATATGCTATGCAGTTTTTATATAGCAATTCAATGAAACACATAGATATACTTGGATTCCTGAATATATCTCAGTATTGTCTCAGATTGAGGACTATTTAAACTTAAAATTCCAAGTCTAAATCTGTTATTCAAATGTATATTTTATCTTGAAATTACAATTTTCACTAGTTATTCAGGAGGTCAAATTTTCTTAAACATTGTTCACATATAGAATTCAGATGTGTTCTCATTACTTAGCCTAAAAAAATAGCGCAAGATTCTTTGAGTATCTCTTACTTAGCTCTAAATGTTTTTAAGGTCAGTATGAAACTAGAATTCAACTGCAGGTTCCAATGATAGAAATAATATCTGTCATCTCTAGCATGTGTGCTAAGTTGTTTCACTCATGTCTGATTCTTTGTGACCCGTGAACTGTAGCCTGCCAGGCTCCTCTGTCCATGGAATTCTCCAGGAAAGAATACTGAAGTGGGTGTCCGTGTCCTCCTCCACGGGATCTTCCAGACCCAGGGATTGAACTTGTCTCTCTTATGTCTCTTCCAAGGGTCATCAAATATGTCCTATAGGCCAAATCTAAACTAACACTTGATTCTGCGTATAAATTTCTGTTGTAATACAGCTATACCCATTTGTTTATATGTCATCTGTGGTTGCTTTCATGTGGTAACAGCAGAGTTGAGTAGTTACCACCAGAGAATGTATGACCTGCCCATTCTAAAATATTTATTTTTTGGCCTTTAGAGAAAGTTCGTCAACTCCTGACTTGTACTATGCTGCCCTCCATACAAACTAGAGGTTAATTAGTCCAGAAATCTGATATATAAATTTATAAGAAAAAATTGTGTACATAGAAGAGAGTTAAGAGGAACAAATTGTTTAAAGAATAGTATTCAATTTGTTAAAGTTGCAAATCTCCAAATCCAGTTTTTCTGTAGCTTTTAAATTCAATTTACTAAACTTACTACTCTTTCTATAGATACAACAATTATTCATCATCACTGTTGAGGATGCCTTTGGTTATTTTTTGGTTCCAATTATAATATAATTGATCTTCAAACATTTTAAACCACATTTATAAGCTTAATATTTGTGTGTCTCGTCTGAGTACTTCAATCCTCCGATTGACATATGCTATGCAGTTTTTATATAGCAATTCAATGAAACACATAGATATACTTGGATTCCTGAATATATCTCAGTATTGTCTCAGATTGAGGACTATTTAAACTTAAAATTCCAAGTCTAAATCTGTTATTCAAATGTATATTTTATCTTGAAATTACAATTTTCACTAGTTATTCAGGAGGTCAAATTTTCTTAAACATTGTTCACATATAGAATTCAGATGTGTTCTCATTACTTAGCCTAAAAAAATAGCGCAAGATTCTTTGAGTATCTCTTACTTAGCTCTAAATGTTTTTAAGGTCAGTATGAAAATATGTGTATCATGCCTATTAATTTGGGGGAATAGCTTCTAAACCAATATCAGATTGTGAAATAACAAGGATTTTATTTATAAATTTGACACAATGTGTGTTAATGTTCCTGGCATGTGTTGGACACAACTGGGCAAGTGAACACATACACACATTAAACACATGTACCATATAGATAAATCATATAATTAACACACTCTTACTGTAGATGTTGTTGAGACATCCTGAGTTTATAATGGCAGATCTAGTAATTAAAGTTAGGCTTTTAGTATGTCTCTGTCTACTTAATGTTTGCAACTCCACCAAATAAATTTATTTAATTAACTTTGTAAATTTCTTTGTATTCTTTGACTCTAAAATTGTCCTTCGGGCTTCCCTGGTGGTCCAGTGGGCAAGGACACCGCCTTGCAGTGCAAGGGGCGCCGGTTCGATCCCTGGCCTGGGAAGATCCCAAGTGCCGCGGAGCGGCTGGACCCATGTGTCCAATTACCGAGCCGGAGCTCTGGAGCGCATGCGCCTAGAGCCAGCCGGTGCTCTGCGACAACAGAGGCCACTGTGATGGGAGGCCCACACGGGTCAAAGAACAAAGATGGATGAAAATAGATAAATGAAAGATCAATAGAAGTGGCCTATCCACCCCCCTCCCTCCCCAACCTGTCCCCCTCCCTCCCCAACCTTCACCCACCCCCGAAAAATAAATAAATAAATAAATAAAATTGTCCTTCAATTTAAAGCCAAAGATTTTCTTGGATGTAATTAAATTTTTTTATATATTCTTTTTGTTTTTCTTAATTTACTTAACTATTTTTATTTTGCTTTTAGTGTTTACATAGTTTTGTTATTTGCATATATGTTTAATCCCAGATAAGTCATATGTACATAATTTTAAATTTTCTTTTTTGGGGGGGCAGGGAGGGGCGGGTTTGGGAGGGAGCTGGCCACTTCTATTGGTCTTTCGTTTATCTGTTTTCATCCATCTTTGTTCTTTGGCCTGTGTGGGCCTCCCATTGCAGTGGCCTCTGTTGTCGCAGAGCACAGGCTCTGGGCGCATGCACTCCAGAGCTCCGGCTCGGTAATTGGACACATTGGTCCAGCCGTTCCGCAGCACATGGGGTCTTCCCAGGCCAGGGATCGAACCGGCACCCCTTGCACTGCAAGGCGGTGTCCTTACCCACTGGACCACCAGGGAAGCCCCATCATTTTAAATTTTATTTAATTTATTTTTACTTTTGGTTGCACTGGGCTTTCTTTGCTGCACACACGCATTCTCTGGTTGGGGCATATGAAGCAGCTCTTTGTTGCAGTGCTCAGGCTTCTCATGGCAGTGATTTCTCTTGTTGCTGAGCAGAGGCTCTAGGTGCTTGGATTCAGTAATTGTGGCTTGCGGACCCTAGTAATTATAAGGATCCCAGTACTTATGGCACCCGGGCCCTTTGTTGCCCAAGGCACGTAGAATCTTCCTGGACCGAGAATCAAATTTCTGTCCTCTCCATTGGCAGGCAGATTCTTACCCACTGTACAACCAGGAAAGTCTTAAAGCCAAAGACTTTGAATATATATATATATATATATATTTTTTTCCCCATGTATAGACTTAGAAGTTGTGGGAGGGGCTAAAATAAAATAACAATAATTTAGTAGCAGGTATATGAATAATCCATGTTCCATCATGCTACCAATCTCCTGATTTGGGGAGTGTCTCTCATCTGTCTGATGTTGGATGAGATAAAGGATGTTCTCTAGGATTCTTCAGTGCAGTAGACCACTTCCTAATTTTACTCCAACTCCTCAGGGTGGATATGCTCCCCACTCTTTGATACCCATTCTACAATATCATATTATGCCCAATATGTACCTCTAGTCACATGTAGATGCTGAACTTTGCTAGTGTGATCGAGTGACTAAACTTTTAATTATACTTAATTTTAGTTAATTGAAATAAAACTATAAAAACTGACTCAGTTATGGGAATAAAAATATTTGGAACAAGTTAGGAATGTGAATCTACTCTTTTAACTGTAATTTAAATAAATATTAAAATACATATTTAAAGAGGAAAAATTGTAAGTGCACTTATTGGTCTTTCGTTATCTGTTTTCATCCATCTTTGTTCTTGGCCTGTGGGCCTCCCATTGCAGTGGCCTCTGTCGTCTCAGAGCACCGGCTCTGGGTGCATGCGCTCCAGAGCTCCGGGTCGGTAGTTGGACACATTGGTCCAGCCGTTCCGCAGCACGTTGGGTCTTCCCAGGCCAGGGATCGAACCGGCACCCCTTGCACTGCAAGGCGGTGTCCTTACCCACTGGACCACCAGGGAAGCCCCATCATTTTAAATTTTATTTAATTTATTTTTACTTTTGGTTGCACTGGGCTTTCTTTGCTGCACACACGCATTCTCTGGTTGGGGCATATGAAGCAGCTCTTTGTTGCAGTGCTCAGGCTTCTCATGGCAGTGATTTCTCTTGTTGCTGAGCAGAGGCTCTAGGTGCTTGGATTCAGTAATTGTGGCTTGCGGACCCTAGTAATTATAAGGATCCCAGTACTTATGGCACCCGGGCCTTAGTTGCCCAAGGCACGTAGAATCTTCCTGGACCGAGAATCAAATTTCTGTCCTCTCCGTTGGTAGGCAGATTCTTACCCACTGTACAACCAGGAAAGTCTTAAAGCCAAAGACTTTGAATATATATATATATATATATATATTTTTTTTCCCCCCATGTATAGACTTAGAAGTTGTGGGAGGGGCTAAAATAAAATAACAATAATTTAGTAGCAGGTATATGAATAATCCATGTTCCATCATGCTACCAATCTCCTGATTTGGGGAGTGTCTCTCATCTGTCTGATGTTGGATGAGATAAAGGATGTTCTCTAGGATTCTTCAGTGCAGTAGACCACTTCCTAATTTTACTCCAACTCCTCAGGGTGGATATGCTCCCCACTCTTTGATACCCATTCTACAATATCATATTATGCCCAATATGTACCTCTAGTCACATGTAGATGCTGAACTTTGCTAGTGTGATCGAGTGACTAAACTTTTAATTATACTTAATTTTAGTTAATTGAAATAAAACTATAAAAACTGACTCAGTTATGGGAATAAAAATATTTGGAACAAGTTAGGAATGTGAATCTACTCTTTTAACTGTAATTTAAATAAATATTAAAATACATATTTAAAGAGGAAAAATTGTAATTGAGATGTGCTATAAAAGTATACACTGGGGGTTTCTGTGGTGGTCCAGTGGATGAGGACACCGCCTTGCAGTGCAAGGGGTGCCAGTTCAATCCCTAGCCTGGGAAGATCCCACAGGCTGTGGAGTGGCTGAACCGATGTGTCCAAGTACAGAGCCAGAGGTCTGGAGTGCATGCACCCAGCCACTACAATGGGAGGCCCACACAGGTCAAAGAACAAAGATGGATGAAAATGAACAAATGAAAGACCAATAGAAGTGGCCAAAAAAAAAAAAAAAAAATCCACACCTTTTCTAAATGTAGTTTTAAAAATATTTCTTTCATGTCTTTTGCCCTAAGAAGTACTTAGCAAGGGGTAATCTTGTTGGTATAAGTGGATATTTTATGATTATCAGCAAATAAAATGGATTTCAAATGGATTCAGATACATTTTGAATCAAAAACCATTGCCATTTCTACTCACCCTCATCACAGAGAAGGGCAGATATAAATTAAACTACATGAAAGTGACAAATATGTATAGAGGGCAGTCTGTGAGAAAAGATGGATTTAGATACTTTGGTTCATGTTCAGGCTTGATATTTTGTAACCTTGTATTAATTTTTAGTCTCCTTTTTCCTGTTATGATTAGATGGATCAAATATATGCCTGCAAAATACTTTTGAATTATATGATTCATAGATCATAGATCATAAAATTTGAAGACCCAGTTAATGTGTTTGATTTTTTTATGGCCCTGTTATATTCTGAAAAAAAATCTCTTTGCATCACTCTACTAGCACCCCAAGGAGTCCCCTGTGAACCAACTGGAAATTGAGAACCAAAACAATGCAAAAGTATTACTTCATCAGGGGACATTTAATTTTTTTCTATTTACTGCTTTTTACAGTAGAGAAAGCTCAATGTTTATTGATGCTAGTGTCCTTTAGCAGGTGTTGTAATGGTGTAGATGATTATTCAGCAAATATTAATTTCCTTTGCACACCTGCTGTAGGAAGAGTCAACTTCCTTGCCTGGTTGATGTTGGGCTTGGAAAACTAGTGACTGTGCAACAAACAGAGTCCTCGATTATGCTTATGTTATTTGGATTGGCCTTTGGACTCCTTGCATTCATCAGGAGAAGAAAATAGTCTGGCAGCCATTAGTTCAAATAGTGTGAAACTTACGTGCAGCACATCAGAACCCAACCTGAATCCTTGAGTCCAGAGCCTGGAGTCCAATCTAGCCAAACTGAGCTGAAGCTGACTGGCAAACTCACAAAGGAGAAAAGCTCTTGAGGTTTTAACCCAAGTGTGGCTTGGTGTGATTTGTAGGCAACATTATTATGGAAAAAGCTGACTAAGACACATACAGAGTTTATTTTTTAAGAATATTGACATTAAAGTCCTCCAGTATAAGACATCACTCAGTAAATTAGTCCAAAAATGTACATATATTTTTTGAATATTTATAGTATGCCAGTCCCTATGCTACATTCTATGGAAAAAATGGTGAAAGAAATCGGTCTGGGGAAACTTAACATGGTAGTTATAATACAATGTGATCTGATGGGGATACCCATATCTTATAGGCTTATTTAGAAGAGGAACTGGCATTGGTCCTGACAATTCAAGGACATTTTGTCAGAGATGCAGTATGAATAGGAATTAATCACATTATTGTAGACAGAGGCAATAACATGCTTAAAAACTTAGAAACAAGAAGATATGTTCACCTGGTGGACTACTAGGAATGTTGTGTGAAAGAACCTGAATGGAGTACAAAGGATAAAATAAGCCTGGAGTGGTTGATAGTTTGAGAGGTAACAGGTAGAATATGTATCTGGGATTTCTGGCAGTCATCTTGCACACTAAATGTAAAGCGTGAAAAAGCTCTGATAATATCATTGGTTTTTAAGATTCAGTTATGCATGAAACCAAGGCTAGGTCTCTGGGTAACATCTACATTTATGAGACAGAAAAAAAATCAATGAATTCATTAGTTTAACAGCTGTTTGCTGAGTACTGTGAATGTGCTTGCAAATGAAAATAATATAATTACTTCCCTCAGTGGGGTCACTATTGGTTAGGACAACAGAAATAGTGTAGTAGTGTTAGTTCCTCAGTCATGTCCAACTCTTTGCAACCCCGTGGACTGTAGCCCACCAGACTCCTCTGTCCACAGAATTCTCCAGGCAAGACTGCTAGAGTGGGTTGCCGTTCCTTTGTCCAGGGGATCTCCTCAACCCAGGGATCAAACCCTGGTCTCCTGCCTTGCAGGCAGATTATTTACCATCTGACCTACCAGGAAAGCCCACAGAGATAGTAAAAGGCAATTCTAATACATAATGTTAGGTATTATAATATGGAAATATATAGGACAGAGTGGGGAAAGGACCAGAAAGATATTAGAGAAAATCACACCTAAGCTGAGTACATACAGGGGGAATAAGAATAACTCAACTCAGGAATAAGAAAGAATATTGTTAGAGGTAGAGAGAGTGGAAAGTTTCAGATTCTTAAGAAAAAGGCAAAGTATGATACCTATGTAGAGAGGGTATTTCTTTTAAAAACAAACTGAGAAAGGTTAAATGGGGCCAAAGATATATGCTACATTCTATGGAAAAAATGGTGAAAGAAATCGGTCTGGGGAAACTTAACATGGTAGTTATAATACAATGTGATCTGATGGGGATACCCATATCTTATAGGCTTATTTAGAAGAGGAACTGGCATTGGTCCTGACAATTCAAGGACATTTTGTCAGAGATGCAGTATGAATAGGAATTAATCACATTATTGTAGACAGAGGCAATAACATGCTTAAAAACTTAGAAACAAGAAGATATGTTCACCTGGTGGACTACTAGGAATGTTGTGTGAAAGAACCTGAATGGAGTACAAAGGATAAAATAAGCCTGGAGTGGTTGATAGTTTGAGAGGTAACAGGTAGAATATGTATCTGGGATTTCTGGCAGTCATCTTGCACACTAAATGTAAAGCGTGAAAAAGCTCTGATAATATCATTGGTTTTTAAGATTCAGTTATGCATGAAACCAAGGCTAGGTCTCTGGGTAACATCTACATTTATGAGACAGAAAAAAAATCAATGAATTCATTAGTTTAACAGCTGTTTGCTGAGTACTGTGAATGTGCTTGCAAATGAAAATAATATAATTACTTCCCTCAGTGGGGTCACTATTGGTTAGGACAACAGAAATAGTGTAGTAGTGTTAGTTCCTCAGTCATGTCCAACTCTTTGCAACCCCGTGGACTGTAGCCCACCAGACTCCTCTGTCCACAGAATTCTCCAGGCAAGACTGCTAGAGTGGGTTGCCGTTCCTTTGTCCAGGGGATCTCCTCAACCCAGGGATCAAACCCTGGTCTCCTGCCTTGCAGGCAGATTATTTACCATCTGACCTACCAGGAAAGCCCACAGAGATAGTAAAAGGCAATTCTAATACATAATGTTAGGTATTATAATATGGAAATATATAGGACAGAGTGGGGAAAGGACCAGAAAGATATTAGAGAAAATCACACCTAAGCTGAGTACATACAGGGGGAATAAGAATAACTCAACTCAGGAATAAGAAAGAATATTGTTAGAGGTAGAGAGAGTGGAAAGTTTCAGATTCTTAAGAAAAAGGCAAAGTATGATACCTATGTAGAGAGGGTATTTCTTTTAAAAACAAACTGAGAAGGTAAATGGGGCCAGATTATAAATCATGTTATGGAGTTTGGATTTTAATAGAGTACAAAGAGAAACCATCGAGGGATTTAAATGGGGATTGATAAATACCCAGGAGACAGAACAGGCAGAACTTGGTGACTGACTGTGTGACTGGGTTAAAGAAGAGCAAAACACCAAGGATGCCCAGCAACTGGTGGGAACATCACTGAAGTGTGTTGCCATTGGGAGCAAAGATGAGGCACAGGTCTAGAGGGTTGGTGAAGAAAATTTAAACTTAATGTTTAAAAAATTAAAGGAGGTGGACAAATAGCTGGTAGGGGCAAAGTAAGAGAATTAATGTAGTGTTTATTTATCAATTGAAGGGGAAGACCTGATTTTGAGAAAGAGTTGTTTTGCCCCAGTGCCACTGTGGCAAAGAATATTGAGGAGGAAGCCATATTCAGAATGGGATGTTAGGGGTTTCTGAGTGACTTTTGTGGAAGTAGTTTTAGTAAATTGGTGTGTAGAAGCCTGATTCTAAGAGGTTTAGGAGTGAGTGAGTGAAGAAATGAGACAGTGGAAGAGATAATGGTATGGCAGCTTAAAGAAGTAGCTATATTGACAGACAGGAGGAGTATTAGGAGCAGGAACTCAAGGCAGTTTGTGTGCTGAGAATAAAGATCCAGGGGAAAGTAAGAGATCTAAGATATAAGGTGTGTGGGGTGGGTAGTGAGGAAATGTTCCGAAGGGAACAGAAGCTTTGAGTTCAACCTCAAGGCTGAAGAAATTATCCCTGACAAGGAAAATATACACTTCACCCTCAGGATGGAAGAACAGGGAAGGGCAGGCTGATGAAAATAAGAAATGTTAGCTACACTCACTATGCCAGCAAATTTGAAAAACTCAGAAATGGCCTCAGGACTGGGAAAGGCATTCCAATATCGGACCAGAAAGATATTAGAGAAAATCACACCTAAGCTGAGTACATACAGGGGGAATAAGAATAACTCAACTCAGGAATAAGAAAGAATATTGTTAGAGGTAGAGAGAGTGGAAAGTTTCAGATTCTTAAGAAAAAGGCAAAGTATGATACCTATGTAGAGAGGGTATTTCTTTTAAAAACAAACTGAGAAGGTAAATGGGGCCAGATTATAAATCATGTTATGGAGTTTGGATTTTAATAGAGTACAAAGAGAAACCATCGAGGGATTTAAATGGGGATTGATAAATACCCAGGAGACAGAACAGGCAGAACTTGGTGACTGACTGTGTGACTGGGTTAAAGAAGAGCAAAACACCAAGGATGCCCAGCAACTGGTGGGAACATCACTGAAGTGTGTTGCCATTGGGAGCAAAGATGAGGCACAGGTCTAGAGGGTTGGTGAAGAAAATTTAAACTTAATGTTTAAAAAATTAAAGGAGGTGGACAAATAGCTGGTAGGGGCAAAGTAAGAGAATTAATGTAGTGTTTATTTATCAATTGAAGGGGAAGACCTGATTTTGAGAAAGAGTTGTTTTGCCCCAGTGCCACTGTGGCAAAGAATATTGAGGAGGAAGCCATATTCAGAATGGGATGTTAGGGGTTTCTGAGTGACTTTTGTGGAAGTAGTTTTAGTAAATTGGTGTGTAGAAGCCTGATTCTAAGAGGTTTAGGAGTGAGTGAGTGAAGAAATGAGACAGTGGAAGAGATAATGGTATGGCAGCTTAAAGAAGTAGCTATATTGACAGACAGGAGGAGTATTAGGAGCAGGAACTCAAGGCAGTTTGTGTGCTGAGAATAAAGATCCAGGGGAAAGTAAGAGATCTAAGATATAAGGTGTGTGGGGTGGGTAGTGAGGAAATGTTCCGAAGGGAACAGAAGCTTTGAGTTCAACCTCAAGGCTGAAGAAATTATCCCTGACAAGGAAAATATACACTTCACCCTCAGGATGGAAGAACAGGGAAGGGCAGGCTGATGAAAATAAGAAATGTTAGCTACACTCACTATGCCAGCAAATTTGAAAAACTCAGAAATGGCCTCAGGACTGGGAAAGATCAGTTTTCATTCCAATATCAAAGGAGGGCAATGCCAAAGAATGTACAAACTACCACACCGTTGCACTCATTTTTCATCCTAGCAAATTAATGCTCAAAAATCCTTTAAGTTAGCATCAACAGTACGTGAATGGAGAGCTTCCAGATGTGCAAGGTGGATTTATAAAAGGCAGAGAACCAGAGGTCAAATTGCCAACATCCATCAGACCATAGAAAGAGCAAGAGAACTGCAGAAAAACATCTACTTTTGCTTCATTGAATATGCTAAAGCCTTTGACTGTGTGAACCACAACAAACAACGGAAAATTCTGAAAGAGATGGGAATACCAGACTACCTTACCTGCCTCTTATGAAACCTGTATGCAGAACAAGAAGCAACAGTTGGAACTGGACATAGAACAATGGACTGGTTCCAAATTGGGAAAGGACTATGTCAAGGTGATTGTTGTCACTCTGCAGAGCTCATCATGTGAAATGCCAGTATGGATGTAGCACAGGCTGGAATGAAGATTGCCAGGAGAAATATCAATAACCTCAAGTATGCAGATGACACCACCCTTATGGCAGAAATTGAAGAGAAACTAAATAGCGTCATGATGAAGCTGAAAGAGGAGAGTGAAAAGGCCAGCCTAAAACTCAACGTTCAAAAAACGAAGAGCATGGCATCTGGTCCCATCACTTCATGGCAAATAGATGAACAAACAATGGAAATAGTGACAGACTTTATTTTCTTGGGCTCCAAAATCACTCTGGATGGTGCAGTCATGAAATTAAAAGACTCTTACTTCTTGGGAAAAAAGCTATGACAAACCCAGACAACATATTAAAAAGCAGCCAAAGCCCATATAGTCAAAACTATGGTTTTCCCAGTAGTCATGTTTGGATGTGAGAGTTGGATCATAAAGAAGACTGAGTGCTGAACAATTGATGCCTTTCAACTGTGATGTTGGAGAAGATTGAGAGTCCCTGGTGTGTGGGGTGGGTAGTGAGGAAATGTTCCGAAGGGAACAGAAGCTTTGAGTTCAACCTCAAGGCTGAAGAAATTATCCCTGACAAGGAAAATATACACTTCACCCTCAGGATGGAAGAACAGGGAAGGGCAGGCTGATGAAAATAAGAAATGTTAGCTACACTCACTATGCCAGCAAATTTGAAAAACTCAGAAATGGCCTCAGGACTGGGAAAGATCAGTTTTCATTCCAATATCAAAGGAGGGCAATGCCAAAGAATGTACAAACTACCACACCGTTGCACTCATTTTTCATCCTAGCAAATTAATGCTCAAAAATCCTTTAAGTTAGCATCAACAGTACGTGAATGGAGAGCTTCCAGATGTGCAAGGTGGATTTATAAAAGGCAGAGAACCAGAGGTCAAATTGCCAACATCCATCAGACCATAGAAAGAGCAAGAGAACTGCAGAAAAACATCTACTTTTGCTTCATTGAATATGCTAAAGCCTTTGACTGTGTGAACCACAACAAACAACGGAAAATTCTGAAAGAGATGGGAATACCAGACTACCTTACCTGCCTCTTATGAAACCTGTATGCAGAACAAGAAGCAACAGTTGGAACTGGACATAGAACAATGGACTGGTTCCAAATTGGGAAAGGACTATGTCAAGGTGATTGTTGTCACTCTGCAGAGCTCATCATGTGAAATGCCAGTATGGATGTAGCACAGGCTGGAATGAAGATTGCCAGGAGAAATATCAATAACCTCAAGTATGCAGATGACACCACCCTTATGGCAGAAATTGAAGAGAAACTAAATAGCGTCATGATGAAGCTGAAAGAGGAGAGTGAAAAGGCCAGCCTAAAACTCAACGTTCAAAAAACGAAGAGCATGGCATCTGGTCCCATCACTTCATGGCAAATAGATGAACAAACAATGGAAATAGTGACAGACTTTATTTTCTTGGGCTCCAAAATCACTCTGGATGGTGCAGTCATGAAATTAAAAGACTCTTACTTCTTGGGAAAAAAGCTATGACAAACCCAGACAACATATTAAAAAGCAGCCAAAGCCCATATAGTCAAAACTATGGTTTTCCCAGTAGTCATGTTTGGATGTGAGAGTTGGATCATAAAGAAGACTGAGTGCTGAACAATTGATGCCTTTCAACTGTGATGTTGGAGAAGACTCTTGAGAGTCCCTTGAACTGCAAGGAGAACAAACCTGTCAATCCTAAAGGAAATCAACCCTGAATATTCATTGAAAGGACTGATGCTGAAACTGAAGCTCCAATACTTTGACCACCTGATGAGAAGAGACAACTCATTGGAAAAGAGAAGTTAGAAGGAGAAGGGGATGGCAGAGGATGAGATGGTTGGATGGCATCACTGAATCAATAGACATGAGTTTGAGCAAGGCCCAGGAGATGGTGAAGGACAGGGAAGCCTGGCGTGCCACAGTCCATGGGGTTATGAAGAGTCAGACATGACTGAACAACTGAACTGAACTGAACTAAAAGTGATGGAAAGCAAGACTTACAGAGCTGCTATTTATCGACTTCTCCAAAAGATAGAAAAGAAGGTCGTTGGGTATCTGTGTTTGAGAAAATGGAAAATATTGTAACTATCTTTCTGAGGTAATCGCTAAGGAGATGATTCTTGGCTAAAAATTATAGACTTCACTATAGTTCGTTTTGGTAGAAGTGGAATTTATTAAGGAGTATTAGCTAGTTTACTGGATTATTAGATGGTCTAGTGAGCTACAACGAGGAATGATGCTCAGTGCATGATGATCACCAGTAAAAGCCACAGCTGACAGCATGTGGTGCCTGAAACTCGGGCCAAAGGAAGCAAATATCAATCATGTGAAATGCCAGTGGTCAAGTATGCAGAATTTGAAAACCACCCTTATGGCAGAAATTGAAGAGAAACTAAATAGCGTCATGATGAAGCTGAAAGAGGAGAGTGAAAAGGCCAGCCTAAAACTCAACGTTCAAAAAACGAAGAGCATGGCATCTGGTCCCATCACTTCATGGCAAATAGATGAACAAACAATGGAAATAGTGACAGACTTTATTTTCTTGGGCTCCAAAATCACTCTGGATGGTGCAGTCATGAAATTAAAAGACTCTTACTTCTTGGGAAAAAAGCTATGACAAACCCAGACAACATATTAAAAAGCAGCCAAAGCCCATATAGTCAAAACTATGGTTTTCCCAGTAGTCATGTTTGGATGTGAGAGTTGGATCATAAAGAAGACTGAGTGCTGAACAATTGATGCCTTTCAACTGTGATGTTGGAGAAGACTCTTGAGAGTCCCTTGAACTGCAAGGAGAACAAACCTGTCAATCCTAAAGGAAATCAACCCTGAATATTCATTGAAAGGACTGATGCTGAAACTGAAGCTCCAATACTTTGACCACCTGATGAGAAGAGACAACTCATTGGAAAAGAGAAGTTAGAAGGAGAAGGGGATGGCAGAGGATGAGATGGTTGGATGGCATCACTGAATCAATAGACATGAGTTTGAGCAAGGCCCAGGAGATGGTGAAGGACAGGGAAGCCTGGCGTGCCACAGTCCATGGGGTTATGAAGAGTCAGACATGACTGAACAACTGAACTGAACTGAACTAAAAGTGATGGAAAGCAAGACTTACAGAGCTGCTATTTATCGACTTCTCCAAAAGATAGAAAAGAAGGTCGTTGGGTATCTGTGTTTGAGAAAATGGAAAATATTGTAACTATCTTTCTGAGGTAATCGCTAAGGAGATGATTCTTGGCTAAAAATTATAGACTTCACTATAGTTCGTTTTGGTAGAAGTGGAATTTATTAAGGAGTATTAGCTAGTTTACTGGATTATTAGATGGTCTAGTGAGCTACAACGAGGAATGATGCTCAGTGCATGATGATCACCAGTAAAAGCCACAGCTGACAGCATGTGGTGCCTGCATTTCAATTCATCAAACTATTATAGTGTGTACCTGTCAAACTTTAGATTGGACATTAAATGTCTTAGAGAAGCTGATTTCTTGGAACCATGGGGAGTCATCAGGTGCCAAAAGATGGACTCAGTTTGCACCTAAGTCCTCATATTGATCCCTACTGTAGAAGAGACTACTGTTTGTACCTGAATGTATAGTCTGTTCTCCTTTCATTGTACATGAATGCTTAGTTCGTCACACAGCCAGCTGCTCAGAGTAAAAACTACATTTCTCAGTCTCTTTTAAAGCTGAATGTGGCCCTGTAACTAACTTTTGGCAAATGGGAGACACTAAGAAGTATTGTGTAGTAGACAGAAAAGATGAATCACCCCCTAGGGTTGGTTAAGTAATCAACTGAAAGGAGTCTGTGTCCTATGGGCTTCTTAGAGTTGGGCCATCCTACCAGACCAAGTTTTTCACTCTTCCATAAGAGAAAAGTAATGTCTCATTTTCCAGATTAAAAAGAAATTTCATGGGCATGTCTGATATGTAACCCATATCCCTTTCCTGGATCCAAGGATCCAGGGAAGAGGGAATGAGTTCAGATTCTGTCTCTGGCAGTCAGAACTGATAATGAAGGGATTGTCCTTCAGAAGAAGGGAGATGTTCAAAAGATGTTAGGCAAGTACTAATGAAATAGGTGTTTCTAACAGGGGTAAGTATGAGAGGAGAAGAAAGAAGGAAAAAATAATAATGAGCAGCAGGGGGGTGCAAAACAGCATAAATTCACCAAGATCCGATATCATGGATTAAAAAAACAAAAACCAAAAAAAACCCAAAAACCAAAAAAGATCTTTGTCACCTGGAGTGGGAAACAGAAACTACTCTGAGCCTAGTGAGAGAGTTGTGGAATTGCCAGATGGGAGAATTCGAATTTGATATAGAAACAGAAGTGGAAGAGTGAGTGACAGAAAGGCTTTTCCTTCCTGGCTTCAACCCAGGGCTCAGAGGAGGGGTGTAGGCAGTAGCACTGAGAATTGAGTGCTGGGAGAAACAAGCAGAGATTTGAAGTCAGACATGACTGAGACTCTAACTCTGCCTAACATTCTCACTGTAGAAACTTGGGCGAGTTACTTGCCTCTTCATTTCCTCATCAGTTAAATGGAAAGAACAGTAGTATTAATACCAGCAGACTAGTACTAGAGATAGAGTGTGCTTGGCGCCTAGTACTGTGCCTGGCACCCTGTAAGCCCTCGAAGTCATGGTGAACTCTTTTGTAAAGCTGACATGCTCCACTTTAACTCTTCCACTCACATTGCCTTGCCTGTGCCATCAATTTTAAGCAAATGAAAACATCTAGTTATATCTGGGCTGAACTCCACCTGGCTTAGGTAAACTACATTTCTCAGTCTCTTTTAAAGCTGAAGGTGGCCCTGTAACTAACTTTTGGCAAATGGGAGACACTAAGAAGTATTGTGTAGTAGACAGAAAAGATGAATCACCCCCTAGGGTTGGTTAAGTAATCAACTGAAAGGAGTCTGTGTCCTATGGGCTTCTTAGAGTTGGGCCATCCTACCAGACCAAGTTTTTCACTCTTCCATAAGAGAAAAGTAATGTCTCATTTTCCAGATTAAAAAGAAATTTCATGGGCATGTCTGATATGTAACCCATATCCCTTTCCTGGATCCAAGGATCCAGGGAAGAGGGAATGAGTTCAGATTCTGTCTCTGGCAGTCAGAACTGATAATGAAGGGATTGTCCTTCAGAAGAAGGGAGATGTTCAAAAGATGTTAGGCAAGTACTAATGAAATAGGTGTTTCTAACAGGGGTAAGTATGAGAGGAGAAGAAAGAAGGAAAAAATAATAATGAGCAGCAGGGGGGTGCAAAACAGCATAAATTCACCAAGATCCGATATCATGGATTAAAAAAACAAAAACCAAAAAAAACCCAAAAACCAAAAAAGATCTTTGTCACCTGGAGTGGGAAACAGAAACTACTCTGAGCCTAGTGAGAGAGTTGTGGAATTGCCAGATGGGAGAATTCGAATTTGATATAGAAACAGAAGTGGAAGAGTGAGTGACAGAAAGGCTTTTCCTTCCTGGCTTCAACCCAGGGCTCAGAGGAGGGGTGTAGGCAGTAGCACTGAGAATTGAGTGCTGGGAGAAACAAGCAGAGATTTGAAGTCAGACATGACTGAGACTCTAACTCTGCCTAACATTCTCACTGTAGAAACTTGGGCGAGTTACTTGCCTCTTCATTTCCTCATCAGTTAAATGGAAAGAACAGTAGTATTAATACCAGCAGACTAGTACTAGAGATAGAGTGTGCTTGGCGCCTAGTACTGTGCCTGGCACCCTGTAAGCCCTCGAAGTCATGGTGAACTCTTTTGTAAAGCTGACATGCTCCACTTTAACTCTTCCACTCACATTGCCTTGCCTGTGCCATCAATTTTAAGCAAATGAAAACATCTAGTTATATCTGGGCTGAAATCCACCTGGCATAATTCAAGCCATTCTTGGGAAGAGTGTTTGAACCATAAAAAATAGAAGTCATGACTCACAATTAGAGAATGGAATCCTCAGGAAAAACCAACATTAGCATCTAAACAAGAAAATGAGCTTACTGACATTGAAAAATGTTATTACGTTTTCAATTTCATTAAAGTCCCCCACAGACAACACATTTATTTCTGTGCTGTGTGTCTGATAGCAAAAGTGGGCAAAAGCATCAGTCTACAAGCTCTGAGACTCTAGGCTGTGACAGCACTGATGAAATATATGTTTCCTGAAGAGACATGCAGTTCTCACTATCTGTGACCATTGAAATATTAAGGAAATTACTTATAAAACAGATAAAAATCCATTATGGGAGCAGAGTCTAGAAACTGCAAAGGAGGATGGGAAGAAGTAATTTCCAGTCTTCCTGGGAAATAAAAAAGATTTTTTTTCTTGTTATTATCCTGGCGAAATTAAATTTCATTGTGTGATTCTCATCTTCATAATTACCAGGTTGCTTTGAGAATTAGATATAAAAAGCCACCTCATAGAAAGGTAGCAGCTGATTTTTCTAAATATTATATTTTTTAAATGATAAAAGACGAGTAACATTGCAAATGATCATTTTAATCACCGTGTTTGTTCTGTGTCAGCCCACCCACCTTTCTCAACCCACTCATTTTCAGGATTGAGGCAGAATACCTACTGGGACATCCACCCAGACCCTGAAACCATCTGGGTTGGTACAGGAATAGGATCCCAAAGAATATGGACTTGGGCTTCTAGAAAGACTTCCAGAAGCTGGAAGGTATGGTAGCCTAAATAATTGTTCCCAAAGATGTCCACATTCTCCTCATCTTAAACCTATAAATATGCTATCTTACATGCACTTTGCAGATGTGGATAAAGTTATGGACCTTAGAGAATCCACATGGGCCCAGTCCAGGCACACGCGTCCATAGGAGCACAGGACCTTTCCCAGCTCTAGCTCATCAGAGAAATTGCTGAAGCTGGAAGAGAATCAGAGAGATAGCAACACGAGAAAGACTTGAACCACCCTGGTTGGCTTTGAAGATGGGAGTGGTTGTGAGCAAAGGAATGTGGATAGCCATTAGATACTGAGAAAACAGGGAAGTGGATTCTGTGCTAGAGCCTCCAGAAAAAAGGTGGTCCTGCCCACACCTTGACTTAAGCCAAGCGGGACCTTGTTAGACCCACAAAACTATTAGACATTAAATTTGTGTGCTCTTTTAATTCACTCTGTGGTATGTGTTGTAGCAGCATAGGAAACAAATTCAGGGTGGGATCCTATTAATTAGCTTGGCACATTCCCTCTAATTCTTATTTTGTTTGCTCTGTGATTTTGCTTTTGCTTTGTCTATGTTGTATATACCTCTGTGAACATTAGACCGGGGACTGGGCTCTTGTCACCATTTCGTTAGACTGAGGCCCTGACACTGTGCTTGCATCTTAGTAGCTTTTGTTTGGGATCTAGACTCTATTTCAGTGAAAGGAGCAGTTGGCTGGTGTACAGCTTCAGTGGAAATGAATCATATGCTGCAACCACTCCTGAAGATTCCTGCCGCTGGTCTCGTTGTCACCATATAAGACCCATTTGAACATTAGGCATGACCTAGTCCTACTCATCAAATAATCTTTCCTTCCTCCCTCCCTCCCTCCCTGTTTCCCTTCTTCCTTTCCTTCTTTAAGAGGATGCCCCTTACTCAAACATCTCAACAAGTACTACTTATAAAATATTTTTTAAATGTTTCAAAGTGTTCATTCATCACTGTCATCAGCAGCACCATTGTCCTCTTTGTCATAATCATCAGTTAGACACATGTACACATGAAAAAATCAAATAGTAAGAAAAGCATAAAATGAAAATTGCATTTATATGCCTATCATCTATTTCCAAGATACTAGTGCTTTCCAAAACTTCTGCTTTTTATTTATATAATTTTTAAAATTGGGGATAAATGTCTATTAGAAAAATCACTAATGGAGTATAGGGAGTTCTCATGGACCCTTCACTGAGCATCCCCTAATGCTACATCTTACACAATCATTGGTACATCCATTTAAATTTTTTCATGCTTTAAATTCTGGTTATTTCTTTCATATTTCTAAATAATACACTTATACTTCTATTAATAAATTTATCAAATTTAGGTAATTTTGTCTCTCTCTGTGAGGGAAAGGAATTAGCTTGCATGCACTGTACTCTCTTACCTTCTGCCTTATCTTAATGCATATTTTAGCTGTATCATATTGTAGTATCTTATTGGTAAACTTTTTAGTTGAAGTAACACATCTTACCAAGTATGTTATTTTCATTTATCATTGTACTCTATCTCTTGTAAGGAAGGAAAGTAATTTTCCCAGGACTCTTCTTGGTTCTCAACTAAGACTCCTTTGTAATAAAGCACAGATTAACAGAAAAAATTGATTACATACATATGTACAGGAACCCTACAAAGATATGAGACTCAAAAGCTATTGTCATTGTGCTAGGGGAATAGGAGTACCTACAACCACTTGGGGTGATGGTCTGGAGGGATGGGAGGGGAGGAACTGGGTGGGGGGAGGGTCCAGGGTTATGCATATGAATGATCTGGGAACATACATGTAAATAATAATAATAATAATAATAATAAAAAAGCTAACTACAGTCGGAAAAAAAAAAAAAAAAGACAGTTAGCCAGTTGAGATTTATATACCATTAAGAGAACTAAGGTGAGAGATGGGAGTCTGGGACTTCAAAGTGCATGCTTCTTCTGTTTCCAGAGCTTCTCAGGTCTTTGCTTTTTCTCAGTCTAGTCAGCCTGAAAGTAATCCTTATGCTAAAACAGCGTACCTTGAGGTGGCACCTTCTGCTACTCTCTACTCTTAAAATGCTACCTGTAAATTCAAGAAGTTGGCACCTCTCATTTCCCTCTATTCTGCTCTCCTTGCTTTTCACAACTTAGCTTATCACTTTTTTGAATGTGTACTTTTGCCCAGAATTTTCCCAGGATCTATGGATAGAATAAGGGCTTCCCTGGTGGCTCAGTGGTCAAAACAAACAAACAAACAAATTCTGCCTGCAATGCAGGAGATGTGCACTCCATCCTTGGGCCAGGAGGATCTCCTGGAGAATGAAATGGCAGTCCACTCCAGTATTCTGGCCTGGGAAATAACCTGGCAGGCTACAGCCTGTGGGGTCACAAAAGAGTTGGACACAACTGAAACGACTTAGAATGAAGCGACTCAACAACAATACATGGAATAATTTAGAAAGAGAGCGGATGATTGTAGTTTTCTTATTTAATAATACACTTATACTTCTATTAATAAATTTATCAAATTTAGGTAATTTTGTCTCTCTCTGTGAGGGAAAGGAATTAGCTTGCATGCACTGTACTCTCTTACCTTCTGCCTTATCTTAATGCATATTTTAGCTGTATCATATTGTAGTATCTTATTGGTAAACTTTTTAGTTGAAGTAACACATCTTACCAAGTATGTTATTTTCATTTATCATTGTACTCTATCTCTTGTAAGGAAGGAAAGTAATTTTCCCAGGACTCTTCTTGGTTCTCAACTAAGACTCCTTTGTAATAAAGCACAGATTAACAGAAAAAATTGATTACATACATATGTACAGGAACCCTACAAAGATATGAGACTCAAAAGCTATTGTCATTGTGCTAGGGGAATAGGAGTACCTACAACCACTTGGGGTGATGGTCTGGAGGGATGGGAGGGGAGGAACTGGGTGGGGGGAGGGTCCAGGGTTATGCATATGAATGATCTGGGAACATACATGTAAATAATAATAATAATAATAAAGCTAACTACAGTCGAAAAAAAAAAAAAAAAGACAGTTAGCCAGTTGAGATTTATATACCATTAAGAGAACTAAGGTGAGAGATGGGAGTCTGGGACTTCAAAGTGCATGCTTCTTCTGTTTCCAGAGCTTCTCAGGTCTTTGCTTTTTCTCAGTCTAGTCAGCCTGAAAGTAATCCTTATGCTAAAACAGCGTACCTTGAGGTGGCACCTTCTGCTACTCTCTACTCTTAAAATGCTACCTGTAAATTCAAGAAGTTGGCACCTCTCATTTCCCTCTATTCTGCTCTCCTTGCTTTTCACAACTTAGCTTATCACTTTTTTGAATGTGTACTTTTGCCCAGAATTTTCCCAGGATCTATGGATAGAATAAGGGCTTCCCTGGTGGCTCAGTGGTCAAAACAAACAAACAAACAAATTCTGCCTGCAATGCAGGAGATGTGCACTCCATCCTTGGGCCAGGAGGATCTCCTGGAGAATGAAATGGCAGTCCACTCCAGTATTCTGGCCTGGGAAATAACCTGGCAGGCTACAGCCTGTGGGGTCACAAAAGAGTTGGACACAACTGAAACGACTTAGAATGAAGCGACTCAACAACAATACATGGAATAATTTAGAAAACAGATTTGAGCGGATGAGATCCCTGCTCTCACAAAGCTTGCATTTTAGAATTTTGGTCTTATAAGATCAAAAAATAAACAATTTAAAAATCTCAGAAAACAGTAGTACAGATTAAAAAAGGCCTTACGTGACAAACTAGTTGAGAGTCAGGGAAGACCTCTCTGAGGATATGACTTTTGAGTTAAAGAGGAAATGGTTAGTGTAAGGGCTGAAGGTGGGAGTTAGAAAGGAAGGGAGGACAAACAGGAAAGACAGGGTGATAAGAGGTGAGGTCAGTATGGTGAGCAGGCACTGACCATAAGATAGGCATTTTAAGAAGGGTAAAGAGTTTGAATTTTGTTCTAATCATGATTGGAAGTCTTTAGAAGGCTTTGGGCATGGTGTGGCTGCACAGGAACGTGGTCTGATGCACAATTCCAGGACTTTATTTCAAGTGGACAATGGATGGTGGGGAGGGAAGGGCACCAGAGACCACCTGGGAGATTATTGCTCTAGTTTACATGAAAAATCATTATGAGGAAAGTTCACAGAACTTACAGATGAACTGGAAGCTAGATGTAAGTGAAAGAATATAGAGAAGTCACATAAGCTGGACAGTGGGTGGTGCTCTTTGCTGAGATGGGAAAGCTTAGGAGAAGCCAGTTTAGATGAAAATGTTGAGATAAACAATGGTAGCATGACAGTGATGCCAAGAGGCACCTAAGTGCTGCTGGTAAGCAGGCAGTAAAATATGCAAGATGTGATAAGATAGTCCAGAAGTGTCATGCCTGAGGTGCATGTTTATGAATTACTCATAAATAACTTGCATTTAAAACAATGAGACTGAATGAGACCACCTAAGGTGAGTGGAAAGATGAAGAGAAGAAGTGATTTAAGGAGTGTTGGAGTACTCTTGCATGTAGGTGTCAAGCTGAGGACAAGCCAGGCACAGATTCTGAGAAGTGGTCAATGAGAAGGGTGGGAAGTCAACGGTGTACAAGGAAACCCAAGGAGAAAGTGTTTTAAGAGAAAGTGTAAATGGTGAATGGTATCCAAAGCTGCCAAGAGGTCAAGTGAAGACAGGGGCTCTTGGCCTGGCCATGTGCAGTCATTCACAACATCCACAAGTTTGTTCTCAAAGGAGTGAAATATAGTTGTCTCAAGGGAGGCAGAAGAAAGAGTGGAAGGAAATGGAAACAGAAACTATACAGAACAACTTTAGGAAATTTAGCAGGGAAGAAGAGTAAAGAAATAATGTACTCACTGGAGAGGTGATATTGGAACATATTCATATCTTTTGGGAAATAAATCAATGGTGGGGGAGAAAATGGTGATGTAGGGTAGAGAGGACAGAACTCACACAGCTCTTAATCTGATATGACAAGAAGAGAGTGCCAAAGTATAAGTAAGGAATGGTCTTGGGCACAAGTAAGGTAAGGGTTTTATTTATAGTAATGAAGGAAAAGTAGAACATATGGGTACACGTACATTTAATTTAGTGGGTTTGGAGATGGGGTGATAAAGTAGCTACTCTGATTATATTCATTTATCAGAGAAGTATTTACCAAGGCCATAAGTTCCGAGAAAGTGACCGTGGGGTGTAGGTACATTGAGGACAAATACGTTATGAAGAAGTCATTTTGGAGACTGTGACAGCATACAAACTAGAGAAATGCAGTAGAATTTCCAAGAATTTTAATTGCTAACGACATCAGTATTGTTTGAAAGTTGTTTTTCCCTAGCTTCTTGGGTATAGGACATGAAATGGTATACAAGTGAATATCACTACTAAGACTGAGAGTGTGGTAGGTGAGTAGAGTAGAAGGAAACAGGAGTGGAGGGTAAAAGTTACTATAAGAAGAAAATAACAGGGGACTTTGGAAGTTGAGCTGCTTATGGACAGTGAGGACACAGGTGTGGCAGGCAGTGGGAAATGGACTAGAACCAGTGATTTTGAGTCTTTGAAGTTGAAACAAAAAGATGGGCGGATGAGACACATGATTTTAGAGGAGGAACAGTTCTTAGGGGAGCCATATGTCAGAAGAAATGGATTGATGTATGAGAAGGGTGGGAAGTCAACGGTGTACAAGGAAACCCAAGGAGAAAGTGTTTTAAGAGAAAGTGTAAATGGTGAATGGTATCCAAAGCTGCCAAGAGGTCAAGTGAAGACAGGGGCTCTTGGCCTGGCCATGTGCAGTCATTCACAACATCCACAAGTTTGTTCTCAAAGGAGTGAAATATAGTTGTCTCAAGGGAGGCAGAAGAAAGAGTGGAAGGAAATGGAAACAGAAACTATACAGAACAACTTTAGGAAATTTAGCAGGGAAGAAGAGTAAAGAAATAATGTACTCACTGGAGAGGTGATATTGGAACATATTCATATCTTTTGGGAAATAAATCAATGGTGGGGGAGAAAATGGTGATGTAGGGTAGAGAGGACAGAACTCACACAGCTCTTAATCTGATATGACAAGAAGAGAGTGCCAAAGTATAAGTAAGGAATGGTCTTGGGCACAAGTAAGGTAAGGGTTTTTATTTATAGTAATGAAGGAAAAGTAGAACATATGGGTACACGTACATTTAATTTAGTGGGTTTGGAGATGGGGTGATAAAGTAGCTACTCTGATTATATTCATTTATCAGAGAAGTATTTACCAAGGCCATAAGTTCCGAGAAAGTGACCGTGGGGTGTAGGTACATTGAGGACAAATACGTTATGAAGAAGTCATTTTGGAGACTGTGACAGCATACAAACTAGAGAAATGCAGTAGAATTTCCAAGAATTTTAATTGCTAACGACATCAGTATTGTTTGAAAGTTGTTTTTCCCTAGCTTCTTGGGTATAGGACATGAAATGGTATACAAGTGAATATCACTACTAAGACTGAGAGTGTGGTAGGTGAGTAGAGTAGAAGGAAACAGGAGTGGAGGGTAAAAGTTACTATAAGAAGAAAATAACGGGACTTTGGAAGTTGAGCTGCTTATGGACAGTGAGAACACAGGTGTGGCAGGCAGTGGGAAATGGACTAGAACCAGTGATTTTGAGTCTTTGATTCAGAGTGTTGATGACACTAAGAGGAGTGGTATGTAAGGATGGGTCAGAGAATGAGACACATGATTTTAGAGGAGGAACAGTTCTTAGGGGAGCCATATGTCAGAAGAATGGAGAGTATGAGAAAATGGAGTGGATAGAACTTAACATTGTCTTCTCTAACTGAAGTGTTCTGTGCTTTTAACAATGATTCCAAAAATTGAAAAGAAAAATTATCAACTATGCATTGTCATGCCTTTGTAAATATTGCTTATGTAAAATTTGGTAGCATGACCAAACAAGTATAGAAGGAAATACAGGTTTCTATTCTAACCTGGGAGGGGAGGGTACTCAAAGAATAATGTTTCAGCTATCAGAAATCAAAGCCCTAACTTTTTTTTTTAAAACACCAAAAACCTTTTTATTGGGGTATAGCCAATTAACAATTTTGTGATAGTTTCAAATGAACAGTGAAGGAGCTTGGCTATACATATACATGAACCCATTCTTCCCCAACCCCCTTCCTATCCAGTCTGGTACATAACATTAAGCATAGTTCCATATGTTATACAATAGATTTTTGTTGGTTATCCATTTCAAACATGGCAGTATGTACATGACTTTCCCAATGCATCCCCTCCCCCCTGCAACCCAGAGTTCATTTTCTAAGTTTGTGAGTCTCTTTCTGTTTTGTAAATAAGTTCATTTGTATCGTTAAAGACCTACTTTTTATAAACACTGCATCAATTGGAAAATCATGCCAAATGCTTTGGATTTTCAACCTCTTTTGTATTTCTTTTTCACTATATTTTGAGAGAGTTCCTTAAACTTTATTTTAACTTTTTGTATTGATTTTTTTTTTAATTTCAGCAGTCACATTTTGGCTTTTCAAGCACTACATTCTGTTATTTGTTTTTGCCTTTTAATACCAGCCTTTTCTTCTTTCAAATCCCTCTGAACTTGCTAGTTTGAAATTTTTAAAAGATACTTCTTTTCTCTAAATTGCATATTTATTTCTTCTTGTGAGTAGTAGGAAACAGGAGTGGATGAAAAAAAACTTAAGAGGAGGTGGGTGGCAGGCAGTGGGAAATGGACTAGAACCAGTGATTTTGAGTCTTTGATTCAGAGTGTTGATGACACTAAGAGGAGTGGTATGTAAGGATGGGTCAGAGAATGAGACACATGATTTTAGAGGAGGAACAGTTCTTAGGGGAGCCATATGTCAGAAGAATGGAGAGTATGAGAAAATGGAGTGGATAGAACTTAACATTGTCTTCTCTAACTGAAGTGTTCTGTGCTTTTAACAATGTTTCCCAAAAAATTGAAAAGAAAAATTATCAACTATGCATTGTCATGCCTTTGTAAATATTGCTTATGTAAAATTTGGTAGCATGACCAAACAAGTATAGAAGGAAATACAGGTTTCTATTCTAACCTGGGAGGGGAGGGTACTCAAAGAATAATGTTTCAGCTATCAGAAATCAAAGCCCTAACTTTTTTTTTTAAAACACCAAAAACCTTTTTATTGGGGTATAGCCAATTAACAATTTTGTGATAGTTTCAAATGAACAGTGAAGGAGCTTGGCTATACATATACATGAACCCATTCTTCCCCAACCCCCTTCCTATCCAGTCTGGTACATAACATTAAGCATAGTTCCATATGTTATACAATAGATTTTTGTTGGTTATCCATTTCAAACATGGCAGTATGTACATGACTTTCCCAATGCATCCCCTCCCCCCTGCAACCCAGAGTTCATTTTCTAAGTTTGTGAGTCTCTTTCTGTTTTGTAAATAAGTTCATTTGTATCGTTAAAGACCTACTTTTTATAAACACTGCATCAATTGGAAAATCATGCCAAATGCTTTGGATTTTCAACCTCTTTTGTATTTCTTTTTCACTATATTTTGAGAGAGTTCCTTAAACTTTATTTTAACTTTTTGTATTGATTTTTTTTTTAATTTCAGCAGTCACATTTTGGCTTTTCAAGCACTACATTCTGTTATTTGTTTTTGCCTTTTAATACCAGCCTTTTCTTCTTTCAAATCCCTCTGAACTTGCTAGTTTGAAATTTTTAAAAGATACTTCTTTTCTCTAAATTGCATATTTATTTCTTCTTGTGTCAGTGTCTACTTGTCTCAGACATTTTAGTTTGTACTGTGAGTTTTCTTCAAATGTCTGCTGAACTTTGGTCACCTAAACATTACTAATACTAGCAACATTATTAGTGTATATAATAAAGTTGGATTATTATTGGAAGTTGATCTGAATTTTCTTTGCCAATGTTAGTGAACTGTTCTTTTAACCATTGGGTATGTTCTTGAAAAGGCCTCCACACTGAATAAGTTACCTAGAGCACTGTGTACTTGGCAAGATTCTCTCTGGGTTGCACAAGACAGGAGAATGCAGATCATACTTCCATATTTGTACTAGTTTGCTGTTGCTACATGACAAATCATTACAGATTTAGCAGTTTGAAACAACACAAATTTATTATCTTATAGTTTCCATGAATCACAGTCAGGCCTCCCATGACTGGGGTCTCTGCTCTGGGTCTCTTAGGCCAAAATCAAAGGATTGGCCAGACAGAGTTCTTGTCTAGAGACTTTGAGGAAGAATCCACTTTAAAGTGCTTTCAAGTTGAATTCAGTTCCTTCAGGTTGTAGGACTGAGGTCCTTGTTTCCTTCCACAATGTCAGCTGGAGGCCACTTTCAGCTTCTAATGGCTGCCTGCATTTTTAGTATGTGTATCCGTCCAGAAATGGAGACTCTCTCACACATCAAATGTTTCTCATAGTTTGAGACTCTCTAACTTCTCTTGCTCTGATTTTTAGACAAATATTCAATCACCTCAGGTGATTAAGGCAAGACCACCTGAATAACCTCTTTTTTATTAACTCAAAATAAACTGATTAACCATAATTACACCTGGAGAACCTATTCTCTCATACCATGTGCCCTAATCATGGGAACCACACTAGGAAGCAGAAGTCATGAGGACAATGTTAGAATTCTATGACACTCCTCCAGAAGAGATTAGAATACAGGATCTTGTCCTGGTTCACTATATTCCCATTAAAAGCCATAATTATCCTTAAGCAGATCTTTCCATTTTTTTGAAGAACAAGGTAGGTTTCAACCCTGCCATTAAGGTTAAATTCAAGACTGGCATTGACCTACATACCTGAGGATAAGTCAGGACACCTCACACAGCTCCTCAGAAGATAAATGTCTCTGTGCATTTCCAAATGCTATGTTTCCTACTTGAGTTTAGAGTCACTCCAGGGTTCTCCCGGAACACTAGCCCCCTACTTCCACTGAAAGCTTCCTCAGGTCTCTGTTATTAAAACAATAAGTATTTTTTTCTCCTACAGAAATGTGTTAGTAACCAAATTTCGTCCAAACTGAAATAGGTAGTTATGCACATTTTTGGAAATACTTATGGTAATTGCCTAAAAAGTTTCGTTGGCAAGATTCTCTCTGGGTTGCACAAGACAGGAGAATGCAGATCATACTTCCATATTTGTACTAGTTTGCTGTTGCTACATGACAAATCATTACAGATTTAGCAGTTTGAAACAACACAAATTTATTATCTTATAGTTTCCATGAATCACAGTCAGGCCTCCCATGACTGGGGTCTCTGCTCTGGGTCTCTTAGGCCAAAATCAAAGGATTGGCCAGACAGAGTTCTTGTCTAGAGACTTTGAGGAAGAATCCACTTTAAAGTGCTTTCAAGTTGAATTCAGTTCCTTCAGGTTGTAGGACTGAGGTCCTTGTTTCCTTCCACAATGTCAGCTGGAGGCCACTTTCAGCTTCTAATGGCTGCCTGCATTTTTAGTATGTGTATCCGTCCAGAAATGGAGACTCTCTCACACATCAAATGTTTCTCATAGTTTGAGACTCTCTAACTTCTCTTGCTCTGATTTTTAGACAAATATTCAATCACCTCAGGTGATTAAGGCAAGACCACCTGAATAACCTCTTTTTTATTAACTCAAAATAAACTGATTAACCATAATTACACCTGGAGAACCTATTCTCTCATACCATGTGCCCTAATCATGGGAACCACACTAGGAAGCAGAAGTCATGAGGACAATGTTAGAATTCTATGACACTCCTCCAGAAGAGATTAGAATACAGGATCTTGTCCTGGTTCACTATATTCCCATTAAAAGCCATAATTATCCTTAAGCAGATCTTTCCATTTTTTTGAAGAACAAGGTAGGTTTCAACCCTGCCATTAAGGTTAAATTCAAGACTGGCATTGACCTACATACCTGAGGATAAGTCAGGACACCTCACACAGCTCCTCAGAAGATAAATGTCTCTGTGCATTTCCAAATGCTATGTTTCCTACTTGAGTTTAGAGTCACTCCAGGGTTCTCCCGGAACACTAGCCCCCTACTTCCACTGAAAGCTTCCTCAGGTCTCTGTTATTAAAACAATAAGTATTTTTTTCTCCTACAGAAATGTGTTAGTAACCAAATTTCGTCCAAACTGAAATAGGTAGTTATGCACATTTTTTCTTATGGAAATACTGCTATGTGTGTAATTGCTTAAACTAAGAACAGGAGTTTCTAAGGTGAAATCCACTAATCTAGGTAGCCCTAAAGTCACATAACTTGTCCCTTTGTAGAATTAAGAAAAGACAACTGTTTCTATTTCCCTAGACTAAGCCATTACAATGGACTGTGGCAAAGTTGCAGCCTTAGTTTCCAGAAAAATAAGGGGACTAAGAGCAGGCTAGAAAAGTGGTCTTTCTAGTCAAGCCTAGCGGTTTACATTCTTTTTAGTAGTTGTCATTAACTTGAGCTTAGAGAATAGCATATGGACCAGAAAGTAAATGATGAGATTCCAAGATGAGGTCTAGGTAAGATCTTTACCTCTGGTTGCTAACTCAAGGAATTTACTGGAAGTAAATGGGTGGTTGCCTACCTGATTTCTGAGTAACTTCTGTATCAAAGAGGCCTTCTGCCTGATGTGGCCAACAATAGCTTTTGCTCAAACCTAAGGTTATTCACCCCCGCCACACCCACATCCTTCATCCTGCACTTTCAGACTCAGTGAAATACAGTAGATTGTAAAAGTCATGAATCCTGTAGGAAGGACCTCAACCTGAATTTCAGCTTCAGGGATGATCCCCTCAGAGGGCAAACTTGGCAGCATGGAGTGTGATGGACAGAGATATTTTCCTAGAGAGCCTCCATGCTGATTTACCAAACAGTTGACTCTGCTGACAGAGCGGGGTGTCTTTGCTGTTCACATCCAGCAAGAGTTGATGTTTGGTATTGATTATTGACTGCTGGATAATTTCCTTTCTCTTTTGTCTTAAGGAGCAGGTTTTATTGTGATTTTTATATTCCTTGTTCCCATTGTTTATAAAATGTGTTATGGGATGATAACTTTAAAAAAATTCAGCAGTCACTGAAACCATGAGAAACCACAACTGGCTATAATGGAGAGGAGTACACATTGTTTACCATAGGTGGGAAAGCCTAGTCTGTAATTTTGTTGTGTGTTCCAGGGATCTTAAGATAGAACTTGAGCATTCTGCGTCTCACCTCTAGTAACATTTTCTTCTTTCTTAGGAAAATAGAGAAAAGTAACATGTTGTGACGTTATGTTTTGTTAAGCAGAGTCTGACAGTCAAAATCTCTGTGACTTTTCCTTTAAGACATATTCACAGTAGTTCCCAGAAGAGTGAATTGCACTTGCACATCTTCATGTACCCTTTCATTTCCTGATAGTGTAAAGGAATGTCATAGTACTTCTTAACATGGGCAAATGGATACTGGGTTTTACTGTAAATTAAACATAGGCTACAATTTTGCCAAAGGGTTAGAATAAAATGGTGTACAACATCAGCATTCTGGAGAGACCCAGAGAAACATAAAGCAGGAACAACTAATGAGTCATCATCAGGGCCCAAAGACTCCTGTCATTTCTGGAGCCCAGCATCCTTTCATTGGATTAAAGTTTACCACCATCAGGCAGATAAATGACCACAGTGTTAAGAGCATACAAATATCTTTCAGACATTATATAGTGAAGGAAGAGCTTGTGAATTCCCATGGCCAATCTGGTATCCTTTAACATTTAGTGTCCTAAAATTCACACATATTTTATCAAAAGAATTAAAATACAGTCTAATCCAAGGAGGGACTACCCTATAACTTCAAATACCCTACTACATCATTGCAAGAGTATGAATAAGACTTAAGAATATCTATCTCTTTATTTACTTATTATATGTGTGTAGTTTAGGAACCAGCAACCCTGTGAAAAATGTTATTTTTCATTGCATCTTCATGCATTCAACAAATATTTATAGACCACTATGTGATATCAAGTAATTTTTGGATAATTAGAAACTGTGTATTCAACAGTGTGCTCTATGTTCTGAAAGAAAGGACTAGAAATGAATTAAGCCCCTTGGATAAAATAGAAATTGATTTTATATTCCTTGTTCCCATGAAAGGTTTTCTTTAAAAATTCAGCAGTCACTGAAACCATGAGAAACCACAACTGGCTATAATGGAGAGGAGTACACATTGTTTACCATAGGTGGGAAAGCCTAGTCTGTAATTTTGTTGTGTGTTCCAGGGATCTTAAGATAGAACTTGAGCATTCTGCGTCTCACCTCTAGTAACATTTTCTTCTTTCTTAGGAAAATAGAGAAAAGTAACATGTTGTGACGTTATGTTTTGTTAAGCAGAGTCTGACAGTCAAAATCTCTGTGACTTTTCCTTTAAGACATATTCACAGTAGTTCCCAGAAGAGTGAATTGCACTTGCACATCTTCATGTACCCTTTCATTTCCTGATAGTGTAAAGGAATGTCATAGTACTTCTTAACATGGGCAAATGGATACTGGGTTTTACTGTAAATTAAACATAGGCTACAATTTTGCCAAAGGGTTAGAATAAAATGGTGTACAACATCAGCATTCTGGAGAGACCCAGAGAAACATAAAGCAGGAACAACTAATGAGTCATCATCAGGGCCCAAAGACTCCTGTCATTTCTGGAGCCCAGCATCCTTTCATTGGATTAAAGTTTACCACCATCAGGCAGATAAATGACCACAGTGTTAAGAGCATACAAATATCTTTCAGACATTATATAGTGAAGGAAGAGCTTGTGAATTCCCATGGCCAATCTGGTATCCTTTAACATTTAGTGTCCTAAAATTCACACATATTTTATCAAAAGAATTAAAATACAGTCTAATCCAAGGAGGGACTACCCTATAACTTCAAATACCCTACTACATCATTGCAAGAGTATGAATAAGACTTAAGAATATCTATCTCTTTATTTACTTATTATATGTGTGTAGTTTAGGAACCAGCAACCCTGTGAAAAATGTTATTTTTCATTGCATCTTCATGCATTCAACAAATATTTATAGACCACTATGTGATATCAAGTAATTTTTGGATAATTAGAAACTGTGTATTCAACAGTGTGCTCTATGTTCTGAAAGAAAGGACTAGAAATGAATTAAGCCCCCTTGAGTGTCATCAAGGAATATAATATGCAGGGTAAAAACATTAGAATTTTCATGTCTATGTTCTCTTTTTTTTTTTTTTTGCCACTTCTATTGGTCTTTCATTTGTTTCCATCTTTGTTCTTTGGCCCTTGTGGGCCTCCCATTGCAGTGGCGTCTCTCACTGCAGAGCACCGGCTCTGGGCGCATGCACTTCAGAGCTCCGGCTCGGTAGTTGGACACATCGGTCCTGTCGCTCTGTGGCACGTGGGATCTTTCCAGGTCAGGGACCAAACCAATACCTCTTGTACTGCAAAGCAGTGTCCTTACCCACTGGACCACCAGGGAAGCCCTGAATGTCTATATTTTAATCTCATACAATTTAAACTTTAATATTCTTTAGTGTATGTTTTAAAATTAAAATATATTAATATAAAGATAGATGTAACATGTATGTCAATTTAATTATGTATTAAATTTTACTTTTCTTAACCACTGGTGGTATAATAAAAAATTGTTAAGAGAGCACTTGTCTAAAGATGCATGAAGTATGAGTTGAGATTGCTTTCTATATAATACTACTAATTATAATAAATACATAAATTATAGTTATGTAAAATAATTACATAAATGAGCACTTACTATATGCATTATTCTTTTCTTTAAAATTAGTGTAATTATAGATGTTTCTTACAACAATCCAATAAGTAGGTACACTTGTTGGCATGTTATGAATAGAGAAAAGGATGCCTATGGAGTTTAAATACTTTGCCCAAGGATGATTACCTTAATCACATATATTGCTCCCAGTTGAAGAAATCTGAGGCCTTTCAGCCTGTTTACAGGGAACAGAATAAAAGGAACTAGTGTATATAACCACGGGCGAGGCTTTATGCTGATGAATCCCCCGCTGAATGTCACCTCTAAGCCAGTCTGGTCATTTTAGGCCACCCCTGAACTCTGGCTTCTGTAAGAAATGGAACCTAAAAATCACAAACCTGAAGTTAATGGCCTAGGAGTAAGCTTTAGTTTTCTGACATCTAAGCTGGCACTCATTTTTCTTCTCTTGACCCACGTTTCAATTTCAGAAATGCCTTAAATATATGGTGAGCAGATCACCTCTGCTTACCCATCTCCCAATATAAGTGAATGAATATGGTAATTAAATAAACATGAATGGGAGAAACAAATATGAAATAATCATGAAGATTCTGAGGTCTTCCCATAAACCACCCTATAACTTTGGTTCTCCCCATATCCCATGTCTTGTGTGTGCTTAATTCAAACATGAAGGTCCAAAGACAGTCTGAAGAAAAACAATCAGTGCTTGACACCTTTCTCCTAGAAATCATAAATCGTCCATGGTCCAGTAGTCAATCTGGACAGAAGACGTACCTTGCTCCTCCTCCTCTCAATCCCACTGGACCACCAGGGAAGCCCTGAATGTCTATATTTTAATCTCATACAATTTAAACTTTAATATTCTTTAGTGTATGTTTTAAAATTAAAATATATTAATATAAAGATAGATGTAACATGTATGTCAATTTAATTATGTATTAAATTTTACTTTTCTTAACCACTGGTGGTATAATAAAAAATAGTTAAGAGAGCACTTGTCTAAAGATGCATGAAGTATGAGTTGAGATTGCTTTCTATATAATACTACTAATTATAATAAATACATAAATTATAGTTATGTAAAATAATTACATAAATGAGCACTTACTATATGCATTATTCTTTTCTTTAAAATTAGTGTAATTATAGATGTTTCTTACAACAATCCAATAAGTAGGTACACTTGTTGGCATGTTATGAATAGAGAAAAGGATGCCTATGGAGTTTAAATACTTTGCCCAAGGATGATTACCTTAATCACATATATTGCTCCCAGTTGAAGAAATCTGAGGCCTTTCAGCCTGTTTACAGGGAACAGAATAAAAGGAACTAGTGTATATAACCACGGGCGAGGCTTTATGCTGATGAATCCCCCGCTGAATGTCACCTCTAAGCCAGTCTGGTCATTTTAGGCCACCCCTGAACTCTGGCTTCTGTAAGAAATGGAACCTAAAAATCACAAACCTGAAGTTAATGGCCTAGGAGTAAGCTTTAGTTTTCTGACATCTAAGCTGGCACTCATTTTTCTTCTCTTGACCCACGTTTCAATTTCAGAAATGCCTTAAATATATGGTGAGCAGATCACCTCTGCTTACCCATCTCCCAATATAAGTGAATGAATATGGTAATTAAATAAACATGAATGGGAGAAACAAATATGAAATAATCATGAAGATTCTGAGGTCTTCCCATAAACCACCCTATAACTTTGGTTCTCCCCATATCCCATGTCTTGTGTGTGCTTAATTCAAACATGAAGGTCCAAAGACAGTCTGAAGAAAAACAATCAGTGCTTGACACCTTTCTCCTAGAAATCATAAATCGTCCATGGTCCAGTAGTCAATCTGGACAGAAGACGTACCTTGCTCCTCCTCCTCTCAATCCCCCAAAGATTAAAGGCCTTGTTTCCAATCAGAAAACCGTTCAAATCTCCAATTTCAGATGACCAAGTGTAGCTTAGGTACTCGAGGAAAAGCTAAAAAGACAGTGTCCCAAATCACTAATTGGTCTCACGTGGCAAGAGTGGACAGAGCAGACTTGGAAGACTACGTAGTGCCTGCAGGACGAAGCATTTTTGAAACCATTCTGTTCATCTGATACTTTAACACTCTGGGAGGATAACATTAAGAATGATTTTACAAACCTACTTTCTGTTTGTCTTAGAATCCTGTACCCCTCAGGTCATTTAAGTTATTTTTACTTTTTTATTTTTAAGATTTAAGATGCTTGGCAAATGGTTTTGAATAAAGAAGAATGTCAGGTCTCATTGTGCTTAAGTTGCCCATTATTAACATAGTTCTAATAGAGTTTAATCAGCTAGCTGTGGACAATCATTTGTGTTTAGACTGCTTTTCTAAGGAAGGAGTCATTTGTGTATATCTAAAGCCCTGGATATTCTCTAGTGACTAATGTAGAAGTCATAATAATAAATCTACATAGTGATCTCTAATATAGACAGATACTTTGAGCAAATTGGATATAGTGATGAGATTTCTTTAACTCTGGGTGAAAACATAGGCTTTCATGAAATATCAAGTTCCTGGGGCCTCTTTAGAAATGCATAGAAGAACCAGTCCAGTCAGTGGATTAAAAGCAAAATTTTCTTCTCTTGACCCACGTTTCAATTTCAGAAATGCCTTAAATATATGGTGAGCAGATCACCTCTGCTTACCCATCTCCCAATATAAGTGAATGAATATGGTAATTAAATAAACATGAATGGGAGAAACAAATATGAAATAATCATGAAGATTCTGAGGTCTTCCCATAAACCACCCTATAACTTTGGTTCTCCCCATATCCCATGTCTTGTGTGTGCTTAATTCAAACATGAAGGTCCAAAGACAGTCTGAAGAAAAACAATCAGTGCTTGACACCTTTCTCCTAGAAATCATAAATCGTCCATGGTCCAGTAGTCAATCTGGACAGAAGACGTACCTTGCTCCTCCTCCTCTCAATCCCCCAAAGATTAAAGGCCTTGTTTCCAATCAGAAAACCGTTCAAATCTCCAATTTCAGATGACCAAGTGTAGCTTAGGTACTCGAGGAAAAGCTAAAAAGACAGTGTCCCAAATCACTAATTGGTCTCACGTGGCAAGAGTGGACAGAGCAGACTTGGAAGACTACGTAGTGCCTGCAGGACGAAGCATTTTGAAACCATTCTGTTCATCTGATACTTTAACACTCTGGGAGGATAACATTAAGAATGATTTTACAAACCTACTTTCTGTTTGTCTTAGAATCCTGTACCCCTCAGGTCATTTAAGTTATTTTTACTTTTTTATTTTTAAGATTTAAGATGCTTGGCAAATGGTTTTGAATAAAGAAGAATGTCAGGTCTCATTGTGCTTAAGTTGCCCATTATTAACATAGTTCTAATAGAGTTTAATCAGCTAGCTGTGGACAATCATTTGTGTTTAGACTGCTTTTCTAAGGAAGGAGTCATTTGTGTATATCTAAAGCCCTGGATATTCTCTAGTGACTAATGTAGAAGTCATAATAATAAATCTACATAGTGATCTCTAATATAGACAGATACTTTGAGCAAATTGGATATAGTGATGAGATTTCTTTAACTCTGGGTGAAAACATAGGCTTTCATGAAATATCAAGTTCCTGGGGCCTCTTTAGAAATGCATAGAAGAACCAGTCCAGTCAGTGGATTAAAAGCAAAAGTCCGTGGGAAATCACTTCAGTTGTGTCTGACTCTTTGCAGCCCTTTGGACTTGTAGCCTGCCAGGTTCATCTGTCCATGGGATTTTCCCCGTAAGAATACTGGAAAATATTGCCATGCCCTTCTCCAGGGGATCTTCCCAACCCAGGGACTGAACCCATGTCTCTTACATCTCCTGCATTGGCAGGTGGGTTTTTACCACTTTAAGTTAGGAAATTTAATTTTCTAAATTAAATTAGAAAAACTTAGCAAAGAAAAAATGGATTCATGTTTAACATTAGATAGAAACAACAGTAATGAGGATTTCCTGCCTCTTTGGAGAAAGAAATGGTAAGTACTGGAAAAATATGTTTATCTCTGTTAGTGAGAGGATGGAACTGAGTGGAAAAAGTAGGAAACAAATTCTCAGTTGAGTGGTATTTCATACAGTAATCTAAAGCCATGTGATGGGCTTATCACCCATTGAGTGAAGGTAACGAGGCTGTTATAAAGACTAGATTGGAAGCAGTGTGGTAATAGAGCAAAAAATTTCTTCAAAAAAAAAAAAAGTACTAGGGAGAACAATAAAGGAAATGAGAACAATTTGGTGTTGCCAGTGACATTTCCTTGTTTGGAGTCCTTGTGTCTGTCCTTGTGAAGGTTATTCATGGAATGGCATTTTATGCCTTTCCACTTTCCAAACTCAGTTGCCAAAAGAAGTGTATTATTTGTCTCTGTTCTCTTTAGCTTTATTAGTTTTTAATGATTTAAGATGCTTGGCAAATGGTTTTGAATAAAGAAGAATGTCAGGTCTCATTGTGCTTAAGTTGCCCATTATTAACATAGTTCTAATAGAGTTTAATCAGCTAGCTGTGGACAATCATTTGTGTTTAGACTGCTTTTCTAAGGAAGGAGTCATTTGTGTATATCTAAAGCCCTGGATATTCTCTAGTGACTAATGTAGAAGTCATAATAATAAATCTACATAGTGATCTCTAATATAGACAGATACTTTGAGCAAATTGGATATAGTGATGAGATTTCTTTAACTCTGGGTGAAAACATAGGCTTTCATGAAATATCAAGTTCCTGGGGCCTCTTTAGAAATGCATAGAAGAACCAGTCCAGTCAGTGGATTAAAAGCAAAAGTCCGTGGGAAATCACTTCAGTTGTGTCTGACTCTTTGCAGCCCTTTGGACTTGTAGCCTGCCAGGTTCATCTGTCCATGGGATTTTCCCCGTAAGAATACTGGAAAATATTGCCATGCCCTTCTCCAGGGGATCTTCCCAACCCAGGGACTGAACCCATGTCTCTTACATCTCCTGCATTGGCAGGTGGGTTTTTACCACTTTAAGTTAGGAAATTTAATTTTCTAAATTAAATTAGAAAAACTTAGCAAAGAAAAAATGGATTCATGTTTAACATTAGATAGAAACAACAGTAATGAGGATTTCCTGCCTCTTTGGAGAAAGAAATGGTAAGTACTGGAAAAATATGTTTATCTCTGTTAGTGAGAGGATGGAACTGAGTGGAAAAAGTAGGAAACAAATTCTCAGTTGAGTGGTATTTCATACAGTAATCTAAAGCCATGTGATGGGCTTATCACCCATTGAGTGAAGGTAACGAGGCTGTTATAAAGACTAGATTGGAAGCAGTGTGGTAATAGAGCAAAAAATTTCTTCAAAAAAAAAAAAAAGTACTAGGGAGAACAATAAAGGAAATGAGAACAATTTGGTGTTGCCAGTGACATTTCCTTGTTTGGAGTCCTTGTGTCTGTCCTTGTGAAGGTTATTCATGGAATGGCATTTTATGCCTTTCCACTTTCCAAACTCAGTTGCCAAAAGAAGTGTATTATTTGTCTCTGTTCTCAAGAATATTATAGCTTTTAGTGAAAGGGAGGACTAGGAATAATGACTGCTAGCAATAACAATAACCATAACATTTATTGAGGACATTCTGTGTGTCAGATACTGCATTAAGTGCTACATGTGCACAGTCTCATATAATCAGCATAGCATCCCAAAGATGTAGGTTCTACAGGGAAGGGACGACCTTATACAAAACTAGGTCCTAAAATCAGCCCTTAACTATTCAGTAAATATCATTAATGTAACTAGGAAACCCCTAGAGATAAATGGGTGGGGTGGATGCATAATTTCTAGAGTCCTTACTTTCCTAAAAACTTTACATCTTTCTGTCTTAGGGTTCAGTTTCAGTGACCTTAATATATGATTTAAACTAATTACATAGTGAAATCCCAAGAGAAGAATTAAAATATTTAGTGTAACCCCAGGGGAAGGATGAATTATAGAAGTAGCATACTGAAATGAATCACGATACTTTCCTATATTTAATGTTTGAGCAATGAAAGCTAAAGGAAATCAGTACATTTCCCAAGGTCAAGAAGGTATTTGTGATGGAGTTGGGAATTTAAACCAGAGCTTCTGGTATGCCCAATGTGCAATTTACAAGGCCAGTGGAGGCAGCACTGTCTATACATTTCACAAAAATATAATGCCCTTGGTTGGCCAAGAGTTTAGAAGCAGAATGTTTACAAAATAGATCATAATTTCATATGTTTCAGCTAAAACATAAACAGAAAATACATGTAGCAGGGAAAAATCATTGGCCAACTTGTCAGTACTCTAGAAGAGAAATTCTATGGAGTCATGTAAAAGAAAATGCTTGGATGAGTAAGTAAAAATAGCAGCTAATTCCAATGTACTAGAGTTTTAAAATGCTAACACTTTAAGGTATTTGTGAAAAACATCATGATTTAATGACAAATCTCAATAAAGCCTAAAGATTTTGGTACAAAAAACACTAAAGTATAACTCCTCAATTATCTTTTCTACTGGACAGTGACACATTCCTGCCTAACCAAAGCATTTTTCTTCTTCCAATGAAAATTATTTTTCATTTTACTGAAAAATCCAGCAGCTTCAGTAAGCCTCAGTCAGCAGATGTTTGGATATTTGACCATGCAGGATCACATGCATTTCCTCTGAGCTGGCATAAGCTTTCAATAATGACTGCTAGCAATAACAATAACCATAACATTTATTGAGGACATTCTGTGTGTCAGATACTGCATTAAGTGCTACATGTGCACAGTCTCATATAATCAGCATAGCATCCCAAAGATGTAGGTTCTACAGGAAGGGACGACCTTATACAAAACTAGGTCCTAAAATCAGCCCTTAACTATTCAGTAAATATCATTAATGTAACTAGGAAACCCCTAGAGATAAATGGGTGGGGTGGATGCATAATTTCTAGAGTCCTTACTTTCCTAAAAACTTTACATCTTTCTGTCTTAGGGTTCAGTTTCAGTGACCTTAATATATGATTTAAACTAATTACATAGTGAAATCCCAAGAGAAGAATTAAAATATTTAGTGTAACCCCAGGGGAAGGATGAATTATAGAAGTAGCATACTGAAATGAATCACGATACTTTCCTATATTTAATGTTTGAGCAATGAAAGCTAAAGGAAATCAGTACATTTCCCAAGGTCAAGAAGGTATTTGTGATGGAGTTGGGAATTTAAACCAGAGCTTCTGGTATGCCCAATGTGCAATTTACAAGGCCAGTGGAGGCAGCACTGTCTATACATTTCAAAAAAATATAATGCCCTTGGTTGGCAAAGAGTTTAGAAGCAGAATGTTTACAAAATAGATCATAATTTCATATGTTTCAGCTAAAACATAAACAGAAAATACATGTAGCAGGGAAAAATCATTGGCCAACTTGTCAGTACTCTAGAAGAGAAATTCTATGGAGTCATGTAAAAGAAAATGCTTGGATGAGTAAGTAAAAATAGCAGCTAATTCCAATGTACTAGAGTTTTAAAATGCTAACACTTTAAGGTATTTGTGAAAAACATCATGATTTAATGACAAATCTCAATAAAGCCTAAAGATTTTGGTACAAAAAACACTAAAGTATAACTCCTCAATTATCTTTTCTACTGGACAGTGACACATTCCCTGCCTAACCAAAGCATTTTTCTTCTTCCAATGAAAATTATTTTTCATTTTTACTGAAAAATCCAGCAGCTTCAGTAAGCCTCAGTCAGCAGATGTTTGGATATTTGACCATGCAGGATCACATGCATTTCCTCTGAGCTGGCATAAGCTTCTTTTCATTTAAAAAAATAATATAATTCAGTTTTGCTTTACATTTTTATTCCCCATTAATTGCTAATCATCATGACCAAAGACATTGATGCTTTTAAGTGCTTTATATTTTGTAAATCCTACTGGAATTTGAATCTAAATTCTTTGCCCTCTCTCTCTCTCTGTTGTAAAGAGCAAAAGTCCCTGCTTCATGCAAACATCACCCCTTCTTGTCACATGGATATCATTCTTTTGATGCTGTTAAAGGGTTCTGTTCCTTACTTTCTCTTTGTCCTTCTCAGTCACATAATATTCTCATCAAAATATAAATTATGTCAATAAACTTTTTTTTATTATTTCTTTTTGGGGGGAAGGGGTGGGGAGGAAGAGGAACAGGCGGGCCACTTCTGTTGGTCTTTCATTTGTTCTTTGGCCGGTGTGGGCCTCCCATCGCGGTGGCCTCTGTTGTCTCAGAGCACCGGCTCTGGGCGCATGCGCTCCAGAGCTCCGGCTCGGTAATTGGACACATCCGTCCAGCTGCTCTGTGGCACGTGGGATCTTCCCAGGCCAGGGCTCGAACCAGCGCCCCTTGCACTGCAAGGCGGTGTCCTTACCCACTGGACCACCAGGGAAGCCTATCAATAAACTTTTAAAAATCCTTCCTTGAGATCAAATGCCTCTCTTGGTCCTGCTTCATTTTTAGCCCCTAATTTGTAGCAGTTTGGAAATGTCATGGTCAATATATGTCTTCACTTTCCTATTCGCTTTTTTTTTTTTTTTTTAACATTTTTATAAAAAATTGGCCTCTTTTTGGTTTTTTATTTATTTATTTTCATTCATCTTTATTCTTTGGCCTGTGTGGGTCTCCCACTGCTGTGGCCTCTCTCATTGCAGAGCACTGGCTCTGGGTGCATGAGCTCCAGAGCCTGGCTCGTAATTGGACACACTGGTCCAGCTGCTTTGCAGAACGTGGGGTCTTCCTGGGCCAAGGATCGAACTGGTGCCCCTTGCACTGCAAGGTGGATTTTTTACCCACTGGACCACCAGGGAAGCTCTCATTTTTTAAAAATAATTTATTTTGAAACAATTTTGAACTAAAAAATATTTGCAAAAACAGACCAGAGAGCTCTGAAATCTTCATCTCGCTTCCTCAGTTGTTTGTATTTTACTAATTTGTTCCATCTCCCTGTGAATTTTTTTTTTTAAAGATTTTATTTATTTATTTACTTTGGACGGGGGTCGGGTTGGGGAGGGAGGGGAGTGGGCGGGCCACTTCCATTGGTCTTTAATTTCTCTATTTTCATTCATCTTCGTTCTTTGGCTCCTGTGGGCCTCCCATCGCGGTGGCGTCTGTTGCTGCAGAGCTCCGGCTCTGGGCGCATGCGCTCCAAAGCTCCGGCTCGGTGATTGGACACATGAGTCCAGCCGCTCCGCAGCACGTGGGATCTTCCCAGGCCAGGGCTCCAACCGGCACCCCTTGCACTGCAAGGTGGTGTCCTTACCCACTGGACCACCAGGGGAAGCCCTCCCTGGGAATTTTTATAACACATATCCTATTATCATTATTTTTACAGATGACTTAATGGCAGCTTGCAGATATGGTGTCCCTTCATCTGTAAATACTCTGGTGTATAGTTTAGCAAAACCAGGACACTCTCCAACATAACAGCAATGTAATCATCCCAGGAGATCTATACTGATAGATAACTATAACCAAACTTGAAGTCCATTCACATTCTCTGCTACCTCAGTTAGGTCTCCTTTCCCTTCTGGTCCAAGACACCATCTAGGATTAGGGCTTACATTTGTCTCTGATGTCTCTTTAAATATGGAACAATTCTTCAACCTTCGCCTTTACCTGGTTCCTTAGTTCTTAGTTGGTTTTTTTGTTTGTTTTTTTAAAAGAGTGCAGATCTTTCATTCAGGGGTATTGCTAAATCTGATTCCCTTGGATCTGGACAGCTCTTGTGCATTCCTGGTAGGAATACCAGAGATATGATGTTGGATCCTTCTCAGGTTCATGAGGGTGCTTCTTCCTTCAAGAGGTCATGCCAACCTTCTTTAAGCTGGTGTCTGCCAGATTTTTCATTTTCTATTTGTAAATGACAAGTTTTGTGTGTGTGTGTGTGGCGGGGGATAATATACCAAGTCTAACCCTATATTCCACTGGCTTTGGAGCATGTCAACATGACTGGGCTGAACTACGCTTCCCAGAATGTTTCTGGTGAAGTTCAGCCACCCAAGATTACTGTGCACCATTTGAGGGTGGAAGTGAGGCAATGGCCATCCTATTCTCTCATGCCTTGTTGCTTACCTAAATGGCTTACCTCACTGGTATGCGGGGCCAGGGCTGCAACTGTTTCCCTGTCTCTGGTTCCCTTTTCACCTTCTCTGACTCCTGGCACACATCTTCAACATCAGAAGCAATAGGAATAGACCCAGGTTTCAGTCTCTCTTTGTGTCTGCAGCTTGTGTTTGTGTTCTGGCTCATTTTAAAAATAGTATTGTAAAAACTTATTTATGTATTGTCCACACAGCTAGGCATGTGGGATCATAGTTCCCCAACCAAAGATCTAACTTGCACCCCTTGAGTTGAAAGCATGAAGTCTTAACTACCAAACCACCAAGGAAGTCTCTCCAGCTCATCCTTGCTTCCCTCTGGCACCTGCCTACTTTACATCTATTTTTTTCCTTGCTTACTGCCAGATTTTTCAATTTAAATCTTCAGCATCACCCAGATACAGCAGCCTGCTTAATCTGCTTAGCTGACTTCATAATTGCAGAAGGCCAATTCTGCAAGTGTATGATTTATACATATAGTGCAACATTATTTAATTATACTAATTATAAATTAGTATATATAAATTGTGTAATGTGTAAATACAGGTTTTTAATTATTTAATGATTAGGTCTCCTTTCCCTTCTGGTCCAAGACACCATCTAGGATTAGGGCTTACATTTGTCTCTGATGTCTCTTTAAATATGGAACAATTCTTCAACCTTCGCCTTTACCTGGTTCCTTAGTTCTTAGTTGGTTTTTTTGTTTGTTTTTTTAAAAGAGTGCAGATCTTTCATTCAGGGGTATTGCTAAATCTGATTCCCTTGGATCTGGACAGCTCTTGTGCATTCCTGGTAGGAATACCAGAGATATGATGTTGGATCCTTCTCAGGTTCATGAGGGTGCTTCTTCCTTCAAGAGGTCATGCCAACCTTCTTTAAGCTGGTGTCTGCCAGATTTTTCATTTTCTATTTGTAAATGACAAGTTTTGTGTGTGTGTGTGTGGCGGGGGATAATATACCAAGTCTAACCCTATATTCCACTGGCTTTGGAGCATGTCAACATGACTGGGCTGAACTACGCTTCCCAGAATGTTTCTGGTGAAGTTCAGCCACCCAAGATTACTGTGCACCATTTGAGGGTGGAAGTGAGGCAATGGCCATCCTATTCTCTCATGCCTTGTTGCTTACCTAAATGGCTTACCTCACTGGTATGCGGGGCCAGGGCTGCAACTGTTTCCCTGTCTCTGGTTCCCTTTTCACCTTCTCTGACTCCTGGCACACATCTTCAACATCAGAAGCAATAGGAATAGACCCAGGTTTCAGTCTCTCTTTGTGTCTGCAGCTTGTGTTTGTGTTCTGGCTCATTTTAAAAATAGTATTGTAAAAACTTATTTATGTATTGTCCACACAGCTAGGCATGTGGGATCATAGTTCCCCAACCAAAGATCTAACTTGCACCCCTTGAGTTGAAAGCATGAAGTCTTAACTACCAAACCACCAAGGAAGTCTCTCCAGCTCATCCTTGCTTCCCTCTGGCACCTGCCTACTTTACATCTATTTTTTTCCTTGCTTACTGCCAGATTTTTCAATTTAAATCTTCAGCATCACCCAGATACAGCAGCCTGCTTAATCTGCTTAGCTGACTTCATAATTGCAGAAGGCCAATTCTGCAAGTGTATGATTTATACATATAGTGCAACATTATTTAATTATACTAATTATAAATTAGTATATATAAATTGTGTAATGTGTAAATACAGTATATAATGAAATAGTAATTTGTTGTTGTTCAGTTGCTAAGTTGTATCTTTGCGATCCGATGAACTGCAGCATGCCAGGCCTCTCTGTCCATCACCATCTCCATGAGTTTGCTCAAACAGGTGGTGATTGAGTCAGTGATGCCATCCAACCATATATCACTGCATACAAAATGATATTTAAATAAAACTCATATCTATAAACCATATATATATATATATGGATCAGGAGTTCAGGCACTGGTTAACCATCAAGGGGATCACAGACTACAATCAGCATGTCAGCTGGGCTGTGATATTTTTTAAGGCTTGGGGTCCTCTTCCAAGTTCATCAAGTTGTTCTTTTTTTTTTTTTTCTTTAAAAATTGTATTGGCGGAGGAGCCGGCGGTAGCCTCCGCCGCGAGGAGCCGGCGGGCAGGCGCCGCGGCCGCGGGTAAGTGCAGCCACTCCAGCTGGAGGACTTCCCCAGAGAGGGGAAGTTGTCCACGGGTTGCTGACCAGGGACCGGGTACAAGTTGGACGGGAAAGCTCGCGTCCGCCTTTGGGACTTAGACACGTAACCGGCAGTGCGCGTGTGCCAGTGGCGGAGGAGCCTGCGCACCTCTAGAGCTGCAGCAGCAGCGGAGGAAGCCGGGGAAAGAGCAGGGATTGGAGACTACAGGCGGGTGCGCGGTAGAGTTGGGGCGCCCCGCTCCAACACGGGACTGCGCGCGCCGCGACCTCCTCCCGACTGACTGGGATCAGCCCACCGTCCCGGCCAGCACCCAGTATGGCAGCAAGGGCCTCATTTTGCTGAACACAAAAACACAAACCATAGAAACCGGCACTATAAGGGAAAGACTACACCATCAAGATACCACCATCAAGAGCAGATTGGTTTCCAACAGGCACATGAGAAGATAAAAACCAAGGACAGTATTTAACTTTTTTTTCTTTTTTTTTTTCCTTTTCTTCTGCTTGTTTGTGGTGGACTATTTTGCTTATTCAATTGATTGGTCTGGTTTGGGGTTTCTTAGTTTCTTTGTTTATTGGGGTTTTTTTTTGGTGTTTTGTTGTTGTAGTTGTTGTTGTTGTAGTTGTTGTTTTCATTTGTTTGTTTTGTTTTAAGTGTTTTTTCTTTGTTTTTCGGTCTCTTATTAATTTTTTCTGCTCTTTTTAATTTTTAACTTCTTTTTTTGACTTTTATTTTATTGTTTTTTTTTAACTTTAATTTTAATTCTTGAAAACCTCTAATTCTCTTTTCTCTTTCCTTTTTCCCACTGCTTTCTTCCTCTATGTTCGAAATGTAAAACATTTTCCTAGCTACCAATATCCTCTAGATAAATTATTTCCTATCTTCCTGTCTCCATTATTCACTTCCAAATACACTAAACAATACGCACACTAATCTTTGCTACCTAATCCTATAAAATACTTCCAAGACGAATCTTTTCCTTTGTATTACCTATAGACTCTCCTCCTTGTCACCCCCAACACATGTCCTAATTAAAAATTGCTCTCATTGTAATTATCCAAGCAAGGACCTTGTGCTAGATCTATTATTCAGGCACTATTTCAATTAATTCAAAGCTTAACGGGCAAGTATCATCTGTGATTGCATGAATTGCCAGAAAGATTTCCTGTGCCTTATCTCTGTAAAACTGGTCAGTTGTGGGGATTGCTGTATATGTATGTATATCTTACAATTATGTTAGGAAACATCTCCATGCTTTTATGACTGTCACCCATCAGGGATGCACCTCTTATTCCTCAGATGCTAGTATGTGAACTAATATCACGAAACACCATAGCAAACCAGACAGAGAGCCTACACCCCCTGACCAATCATCAAACCAAGGATCCCCGGAGCGGAAGCCCTGATTCCAAGACCCCACACTATCAAAGAACATACAACACTACAGATTATTCACCAGTAAACAAGGTCTAACACCACCCAGGACACAAACCACTGAACCCTTCTACAAGGATAGAAACCCAAAGGAAGGGAGAATTCAACCAAGAAGCCTGGTAGGAATAAGGACTCCACACACACAGACACACACAAAGAAACAAAAATTAACCTAATAATGAAACATCAGAGAACACTGTACAAATGAGGGACCAAGCTAGAGAAACACCACTTCAAATGACAGAGGAGGAGATAGACAAACTAGTTGAAAGAGAATTCAGAAAAGCTATACTAATGAGGATGCAAAACACCAAAAAGAGAATATTAGAGGAAATTAGTGTATTGAGGAGAGACATGCAAGAAATGAAAAATAAGCAAATGGAGACAACAACTCAATTGCTGAACTGAAAAATACTATAGAAGGTCTCAACAGTAGAGTATCAGAGGCTGAAGAACAGATAAGTGAGCTGGAAGACAGAATGGTGGAAATAAGTGCTGAAGAACAGAACAAAGCCCAAAGAATTAAAAGAACTGAGGATAGCCTCAGAGACCTATGGGACAATATCAAACTCACCAACATTAGAACTATAGGAATTCCAGAAGAAGAGAAAAAAGACTATGAAAAAATTCTTGAAGAGGTTATAGTTGAAAACTTCCCCAGTATGGGAAAGGAAATAGTCAACCAAATCCAGGAAGCACAAAGAGTTCCATTCAGGAGAAACCCCAGGAGAAACACACCAAGGCACATTCTAATCAAACTAACGCAGACTAAATATAAAGACAGATTACTAAAAGCAGCTAGGAGCAAACAAGAAATAACATATAAAGGAAATCCCATACGTCTAAACTGCGGATCTCTTAACAGAAACACTACAGGCCAGAAGAGAATGGCAAGATACATTTAAACGGCTAAAAGAGAACAACCTCCAACCAAGAATTCTCTACCCAGCAAGAATCTCATTCAGAATCGATGGTGAAGTCAAAAGCTTCACAGACAAGCAAAAACTAAAAGAATTCTGTACCACAAAACCAGCCCTACAACAAGTGTTAAACGGCCTGATATAGCCAAGAAATACAAGAGAAGGAGAAGCCTTACAAATCAAACCCCAAATTTCTAAGAAGATGACAATAGGAACATTCGTATCAATAATTACTTTGAACGTAAATGGACTAAATGCTCCAACCAAACGACACAGGCAGGCTGAATGGATCCAGAAGCAAGACCCATATATATGCTGTTTACAAGAGACCCACTTCAGACCTAGAGACACTCATAGACTGAAAGTGAAAGGCTGGAAAAAGATATTCCATGCAAATGGAAATCAAAAGAAAGATGAAGTAGCAATCCTCATATCAGACAAAATAGACTTTAAAGTAAAGATGATTCTAAGAGACAAGGCAGGTCACTACATCATGATTAAGGGATCTATCCAAGAGGAAGACGTAACAGTCATGAATATCTACGCACCCAACACAGGGGCACGTCAATACATAAGACAGGTACTTTCAGACATAAAAGAAGAAATCAACAATAACACGGTAATAGTAGGAGACTTTAACACTCCTCTCACGCCAATGGACAGATCATCCAAACAGAAAATTAATAAAGAAACACAAGCCTTAAATGCCACACTGGAAAAGATGGACCTCATCGATATCTTTAGGACGTTCTATCCAAAAGCAGAAGAATACACTTTCTTCTCAAGCCCTCACGGAACATTCTCCAAGATAGACCACATCTTGGGCCACAAATATAACCTCAGTCAGTTCAAGAAAACCGAAATTATATCAACCATCTTCTCGGACCACAATGCGATGAGACTAGAGATCAACTACCAGAAAAAACACCCTAAAAACACAAACACATGGAGATGAAACAATACATACCTAAAAAACCAACTGATCACTGAGGAAATCAAAGGAGAAATTAAACAATTCCTAGAAGAAAATGACAATGAACACACGACAGTGCAAAACCTATGGGATACTGCAAAAGCAGTTCTAAGAGGGAAATTTATAGCAATACAATCCCACCTCAAGAAACTAGGAAAATATGAAGCAGATGACCTAACCCTCCGCTTAAAACAACTGGAGAAAGAAGAACAAAAACATCCCAAAGCCAGCAGAAGAAGAGAAGTCATAAAGATCAGAGCAGAAATAAATGAGAAAGAAACAAAAGAAACAATAGTAAAGATACATAAAACAAAAAGCTGGTTCTTTGAAAAGGTAAACAAAATTGACATGCCACTGGGCAGGCTCATTAAGAAAAAGAGAGAGAAGAACCAGATCACCAAAATCAAAACTGAAAAAGGAGAGATTACAACAGATAATGCAGAAATCCAAAGGATTCTAAGAGACTGTTATGAACAGCTATATGGAAACAAACTGGACAACCTGGAAGAAATGGACAGTTTCTTCGAAGGATTAATCTCCCAAGACTGAGCCAGGAAGAAACAGAAACTTTGAACAACCCAATCACAAGCTCAGAAATTGAATTTGTGATTAAAGACTCCCATCATGATTAAGGGATCTATCCAAGAGGAAGACGTAACAGTCATGAATATCTACGCACCCAACACAGGGGCACGTCAATACATAAGACAGGTACTTTCAGACATAAAAGAAGAAATCAACAATAACACGGTAATAGTAGGAGACTTTAACACTCCTCTCACGCCAATGGACAGATCATCCAAACAGAAAATTAATAAAGAAACACAAGCCTTAAATGCCACACTGGAAAAGATGGACCTCATCGATATCTTTAGGACGTTCTATCCAAAAGCAGAAGAATACACTTTCTTCTCAAGCCCTCACGGAACATTCTCCAAGATAGACCACATCTTGGGCCACAAATCTAACCTCAGTCAGTTCAAGAAAACCGAAATTATATCAACCATCTTCTCGGACCACAATGCGATGAGACTAGAGATCAACTACCAGAAAAAACACCCTAAAAACACAAACACATGGAGATGAAACAATACATACCTAAAAAACCAACTGATCACTGAGGAAATCAAAGGAGAAATTAAACAATTCCTAGAAGAAAATGACAATGAACACACGACAGTGCAAAACCTATGGGATACCGCAAAAGCAGTTCTAAGAGGGAAATTTATAGCAATACAATCCCACCTCAAGAAACTAGGAAAATATGAAGCAGATGACCTAACCCTCCGCTTAAAACAACTGGAGAAAGAAGAACAAAAACATCCCAAAGCCAGCAGAAGAAGAGAAGTCATAAAGATCAGAGCAGAAATAAATGAGAAAGAAACAAAAGAAACAATAGTAAAGATACATAAAACAAAAAGCTGGTTCTTTGAAAAGGTAAACAAAATTGACATGCCACTGGGCAGGCTCATTAAGAAAAAGAGAGAGAAGAACCAGATCACCAAAATCAAAACTGAAAAAGGAGAGATTACAACAGATAATGCAGAAATCCAAAGGATTCTAAGAGACTGTTATGAACAGCTATATGGAAACAAACTGGACAACCTGGAAGAAATGGACAGTTTCTTGGAGAGGATTAATCTCCCAAGACTGAGCCAGGAAGAAACAGAAACTTTGAACAACCCAATCACAAGCTCAGAAATTGAATTTGTGATTAAAATTCGACCCAAAAATAAAATCCCAGGGCCAGATGGCTTCACAGCCAAATTCTACCAAACATTTAAGGAAGAGCTACTGACTGTCCTTCTAAAACTCTTCCAAAAAATTGCACAGGAAGGAAAACTTCCAAACACATTCTACGAGGCCACCATCACCCTGATACCCAAACCAGGTAAAGACAACACACAAAAGGAAAACTATAGGCCAATTTCACTGATGAACTTAGATGCCAAGATCCTCAACAAAATCCTAGCAAACAGAATTCAACGACACGTCAAAAAATTCATACACCATGATCAAGTCGGGTACATCCCAGGCATGCAAGGCTTCTTCAACATCCGCAAATCAATCAACGTGATACACCGTATCAACAAGTTGAAAGACAAAAATCACATGATCATCTCAATAGATGCAGAAAAAGCCTTCGACAAAGTACAACATCCATTTATGATAAAAACTCTTCAGAAAATGGGCATAGAAGGAACCTATCTCAACATAATAAAAGCCATCTATGAGAAGCATACAGCGAACATTATCCTCAACGGCGAAAAACTCAGAGCATTCCCTCTAAGATCAGGAACAAGACAGGGGTGCCCACTTTCACCACTACTATTCAACATAGTCCTGGAAGTCCTAGCAACAGCAATAACAGAAGAGAAAGAACTCAAAGGAATCCAGATTGGAAAGGAAGAAGTCAAGCTCTCTCTTTTTGCAGACGACATGATATTATACATAGAAAATCCCAAAGACACGGTTACAAAGCTACTAGAGCTAATCAACGAATTCAGCAAAGTCGCAGCTTACAAAGTCAACACACAGAAATCACTGGCATTCCTATACACAAACAATGAAAAATCAGAAAACGAAATCAAAGAGGCAATCCCCTTCACCATTGCAACCAAAAGAATCAAATATCTAGGAATAAACCTGCCCAAAGAAACAAAAGAATTGTACACAGAAAATTACAAGCACTCATGAGAGAAATGAAAGAAGACTTAAACAGATGGAGAGATATTCCATGTTCCTGGGTCGGAAGAATCAATATTGTGAAAATGACCATACTACCAAATATCATCTACAGATTCAATGCGATCCCTATAAAACATCCATTGACATTTTTCACAGAACTAGACCAAATAATAACACAGTTCATATGGAAAAACAAAACACCTCGAATAGCCAAAGCAATTCTGAAGAAGAAGAATGGAGTTGGAGGGATCAGCCTCCCTAATGTCAGACTCTACTACAAAGCAACAGCATCAAGACAGTATGGTACTGGCACAAAAACAGAAATATCGACCAATGGAACAAGATAGAGAACCCAGAGATAAACCCACGCACCTATGAGTACCTTATTTTTGACAAAGGAGGAGAAACTATAAAATGGGAGAATGACAGTCTCTTCAACAAATGGTGCTGGGAAAATTGGACAGCTACATGCAAAAAAATGAAGTTGGAACATTCCCTGACCCCATACACAAAGATCAACTCAAAATGGATTAAATACCTAAATGTAAGACCAGAAACCATCCAACTCTTAGAGGAGAATATAGGCAAAACCCTCAAGGACATCAATCAAAGCAAGATCTTCTCTGACCCACCTACTAAAATAGTGGAACTGAAAAGAAAAGTCAACACGTGGGACCTAATGAAACTTAAAAACTTTTGTACAGCAAAAGAAATCACCAAAAATCTGAACAGACACCCCACAGAGTGGGAGAGAATCATAGCAAATGAAACAACAGACAAAGAATTAATCTCCAAAATCTACAAGCAACTCAGACAACTCAGCACAGGGAAAATGAGCAGCCCAATCAAAAAATGGGAAAAAGATCTAAAGAGACGCCTCTCCAAAGAGGACATACAGATGGCCCAAAAGCACATGAAACGATGCTCAACCTCACTTATCCTTAGAGAAATGCAAATTGAAACCACAATGAGATACCACCTCACACCTGTCAGAATGGCCATCATCAACACATCGACAGACAACAAATGCTGGAGAGGGTGCAGAGAAAAGGGAACCCTCTTGCATTGCTGGTGGGAATGTCAATTGGTACAACCTCTATGGAAGACAATCTGGAGATTCCTTAAAAAACTAAAAATAGAAGCACCCTATGACCCAGTAATCCCACTATTAGGCCTATATCCTATTGAAATCAAAAATGATAGAGGCACCTGTACCCCAGTGTTCATTGCAACTCTCTATACAATAGCCAGAACATGGAAGCAACCTAGATGTCCATTGACAAATGAATGGATCCAGAAACTCTGGTACACATATACAATGGAATACTACTCAGCTGTTAAAAGAAATGCAGAAGACTCAGTCCTAATGAGGTGGCTGGCTCTAGAACCTATCATAAAAAGTGAAGTAAGTCAAAAATAGAAAGACAAGTATAGTATACTAACTCATATATATGGGATCTAGTAAGATGGTCATGATAACACACGCAGTGAACTCATGAAAAAACAGAGAATAGACATAAAGACATTGTGGAGACCAAACAGTGGGAGGAGGCATGGAGGGAGTAACATGGAAACCTATACAGTCATGTGTGGAAAAGATAGCTACTGTCATTGTGCTAGGGGAATAGGAGTACCTACAACCACTTGGGGCGGTGGTCTGGAGGGATGGGAGGGAACTGGATGGGGGGAGGGTCCAGGGATATGCATATGAATGATCTGGGAACATGCATGTTGGTGAACAACAAAACTGTAAAATCTTTAAAATAAAGGAAAAAAATTGTATTGGCATATAGTTGATCTACAGTGTTGTACTAGTTTTAAGTATACAGAAAAGTGATTGTTATATATATATATATATATATATATATATATATATATATTCTTTTTTAGATTATTTTCTCATATAGGTTATCACAGAATAGTATAAATTTCCTATACAGTAGGTTCTTGTTGGTTATTTATCTTATATATAGTAGTATGTGTGTGTTTATCCTAAGCTCCTGCTTTATCCTCCTCCACCACATTTCCCCTTTGGTAACCATAAGTTTGTTTTCAATATCTGTAAGTCTGTTTCCTTTTTGTAAATAAATTCATTTGTATAATTTACAAAAGTAGATTTCACATATGAGTGATATCATACATTTGTTTTTTTCTGACTTACTTCACTTAGTATAATAATCTCTGGGTCCATCTGTGTTGCTGCAAATGTCATTATTTCATTCTTTTTATGGCTGAGTAATATTCCATTGTCCATATGTACCACATCTTCTTTATCCATTCCTCTGTTGATGGATATTTAGGTTGTTTCCATGTGTTAGCTTTTGTAAACAGTGCTTTAATAGACATCAGGGTGCATGTATCATAAGATGTTGATAGAATTCAGATCCTTGTGATTATAGGACTAAGGTCCAGAAACTCAAAAGTCCTAAAATGAGGTGGGGCTGGCTCTAGAACCTATCATAAAAAGTGAAGTAAGTCAAAAATAGAAAGACAAGTATAGTATACTAACTCATATATATGGGATCTAGTAAGATGGTCATGATAACACACGCAGTGAACTCATGAAAAAACAGAGAATAGACATAAAGACATTGTGGAGACCAAACAGTGGGAGGAGGCATGGAGGGAGTAACATGGAAACCTATACAGTCATGTGTGGAAAAGATAGCTACTGTCATTGTGCTAGGGGAATAGGAGTACCTACAACCACTTGGGGCGGTGGTCTGGAGGGATGGGAGGGGGGGAACTGGATGGGGGGAGGGTCCAGGGATATGCATATGAATGATCTGGGAACATGCATGTTGGTGAACAACAAAACTGTAAAATCTTTAAAATAAAGGAAAAAAAAATTGTATTGGCATATAGTTGATCTACAGTGTTGTACTAGTTTTAAGTATACAGAAAAGTGATTGTTATATATATATATATATATATATATATATATATATATATTCTTTTTTAGATTATTTTCTCATATAGGTTATCACAGAATAGTATAAATTTCCTATACAGTAGGTTCTTGTTGGTTATTTATCTTATATATAGTAGTATGTGTGTGTTTATCCTAAGCTCCTGCTTTATCCTCCTCCACCACATTTCCCCTTTGGTAACCATAAGTTTGTTTTCAATATCTGTAAGTCTGTTTCCTTTTTGTAAATAAATTCATTTGTATAATTTACAAAAGTAGATTTCACATATGAGTGATATCATACATTTGTTTTTTTCTGACTTACTTCACTTAGTATAATAATCTCTGGGTCCATCTGTGTTGCTGCAAATGTCATTATTTCATTCTTTTTATGGCTGAGTAATATTCCATTGTCCATATGTACCACATCTTCTTTATCCATTCCTCTGTTGATGGATATTTAGGTTGTTTCCATGTGTTAGCTTTTGTAAACAGCGCTTTAATAGACATCAGGGTGCATGTATCATAAGATGTTGATAGAATTCAGATCCTTGTGATTATAGGACTAAGGTCCATTATTGAGTGTGGGAGGGCCCACTTAGGACATAGGGGGACCCCTCAGGATCTCTTCGACTCTAGCCACATGGCCATCTTACAGCATGACAACTTATTCCTTTAACACTGGCAGAAAATTTTCACTCCAATGTGCCATGAGGAAATTTTAATCAACATAATGTAATCATGGGAGTGACTTTCCTATTATATTCACAGGTCCTGTTTACACTCAAGGAAAAGAGGATTATACAGGGCATACACATCAGGGTAACAGTATCTTACAGGCCATTTTAGAGTTCAGTATGCCCCAAACCAGCAGCAGTTTCAAATCTGGCCTCTTCTCTCCATTTCCACTGCCACCATCCTAGCCCATGGCACTGTCATCCCTTTCCTTTGTTCTAATACTTTTATGATCTCCTTTCTTACACTTTTGCCTCTCTATACCATTATCCAAGATTAGCCAGACTGATCATTCAAAAACATGCATAAGACAATGCTATTAGCTCCCTTTAAATCATCAGCAGTGTCTTGTTGCTTTGTGAGCAGCACCAACACTTCACACAGCCCACAAGCCGGTACATCATCTGCCCCTTCTACCTGCTGCATCATCTTCCTTTTGTTCCCTGGAATTCAGTTCCATTGCCTCTTTCCCCTATTTATCTGATCAGTCACAGTTCCCTTTTTCTCCCTTTCTCTGCACCTACTCTGAACAAATTTCTTTGGCTATTTGCATCTCAGTTTACTTAGTAAACTGCCAGTCTAAGTCTCATAATTCGAAGTCTGTTTCCTTTTGTAAATAAATTATTTGTATAATTTACAAAAGTAGATTTCACATATGAGTGATATCATACATTTGTTTTTTTCTGACTTACTTCACTTAGTATAATAATCTCTGGGTCCATCTGTGTTGCTGCAAATGTCATTATTTCATTCTTTTTATGGCTGAGTAATATTCCATTGTCCATATGTACCACATCTTCTTTATCCATTCCTCTGTTGATGGATATTTAGGTTGTTTCCATGTGTTAGCTTTTGTAAACAGTGCTTTAATAGACATCAGGGTGCATGTATCATAAGATGTTGATAGAATTCAGATCCTTGTGATTATAGGACTAAGGTCCATTATTGAGTGTGGGAGGGCCCACTTAGGACATAGGGGGACCCCTCAGGATCTCTTCGACTCTAGCCACATGGCCATCTTACAGCATGACAACTTATTCCTTTAACACTGGCAGAAAATTTTCACTCCAATGTGCCATGAGGAAATTTTAATCAACATAATGTAATCATGGGAGTGACTTTCCTATTATATTCACAGGTCCTGTTTACACTCAAGGAAAAGAGGATTATACAGGGCATACACATCAGGGTAACAGTATCTTACAGGCCATTTTAGAGTTCAGTATGCCCCAAACCAGCAGCAGTTTCAAATCTGGCCTCTTCTCTCCATTTCCACTGCCACCATCCTAGCCCATGGCACTGTCATCCCTTTCCTTTGTTCTAATACTTTTATGATCTCCTTTCTTACACTTTTGCCTCTCTATACCATTATCCAAGATTAGCCAGACTGATCATTCAAAAACATGCATAAGACAATGCTATTAGCTCCCTTTAAATCATCAGCAGTGTCTTGTTGCTTTGTGAGCAGCACCAACACTTCACACAGCCCACAAGCCGGTACATCATCTGCCCCTTCTACCTGCTGCATCATCTTCCTTTTGTTCCCTGGAATTCAGTTCCATTGCCTCTTTCCCCTATTTATCTGATCAGTCACAGTTCCCTTTTTCTCCCTTTCTCTGCACCTACTCTGAACAAATTTCTTTGGCTATTTGCATCTCAGTTTACTTAGTAAACTGCCAGGCTCAGTTTACATAATGCTTCTCTAGAGAGGTCTTTCTAATGCTGTAAAGCAACATCCAAGCTTAGTCCCTTTGAATTATTCATTCATAAGCCTGTTCAGTTTCTTCTTATGGTTTATCACCATCAGAAAGTTTATGGCCTCTTTACTTGTGTATTATCTGTCTACCTCAAGTATACAGTTAGCTTCATGAGGCCAGGGACCATGTTTATTTCATTCACTGCTATATCACCAGTATCTAATATAGTACTGTGCTACCTACTACGTAGGCACTTGATATATATTATGAAATACATAGAATAATCAACAGTTTGAGAAGATGTTACTTCAAAACGCTAAAGGTTCTGAGGTCATTTTGTAATATGGAAAACTATACATACATACGTACATATGTATTCTTTCTCCAAGTTGTCTGAAAATAAGGGACTGAATTAATATTAAGCTATTCTGTTTGATAATATTAAAGTTCCCCTTGGACCTTTGAAGGGAAGCATCACTACATAAACAACTTGTTCACTGCTTCTCCTGTTGGTGGCCTGATTTTTTGTAATGAGCATCTGGTTATATTTTCCTATGACAAATTAAAATCCTGCTCTAGAATTTCAGTTTATCCTTATTAGCAATAATAATAAAGATCCTTATTCCAGAGAGTCTACAGGTGGAATACTCCTTAACAGCATTGAGTTTATTCTTCAGCCATCAATCCTGAACCGTCTGCATCTTTCCAAAGTGAAAAAAAACCCCCTTAACATGCCCCGTTCAGAGTAACCTTTAATTGGATACCATTATCCAAGATTAGCCAGACTGATCATTCAAAAACATGCATAAGACAATGCTATTAGCTCCTTTAAATCATCAGCAGTGTCTTGTTGCTTTGTGAGCAGCACCAACACTTCACACAGCCCACAAGCCGGTACATCATCTGCCCCTTCTACCTGCTGCATCATCTTCCTTTTGTTCCCTGGAATTCAGTTCCATTGCCTCTTTCCCCTATTTATCTGATCAGTCACAGTTCCCTTTTTCTCCCTTTCTCTGCACCTACTCTGAACAAATTTCTTTGGCTATTTGCATCTCAGTTTACTTAGTAAACTGCCAGGCTCAGTTTACATAATGCTTCTCTAGAGAGGTCTTTCTAATGCTGTAAAGCAACATCCAAGCTTAGTCCCTTTGAATTATTCATTCATAAGCCTGTTCAGTTTCTTCTTATGGTTTATCACCATCAGAAAGTTTATGGCCTCTTTACTTGTGTATTATCTGTCTACCTCAAGTATACAGTTAGCTTCATGAGGCCAGGGACCATGTTTATTTCATTCACTGCTATATCACCAGTATCTAATATAGTACTGTGCTACCTACTACGTAGGCACTTGATATATATTATGAAATACATAGAATAATCAACAGTTTGAGAAGATGTTACTTCAAAACGCTAAAGGTTCTGAGGTCATTTTGTAATATGGAAAACTATACATACATACGTACATATGTATTCTTTCTCCAAGTTGTCTGAAAATAAGGGACTGAATTAATATTAAGCTATTCTGTTTGATAATATTAAAGTTCCCCTTGGACCTTTGAAGGGAAGCATCACTACATAAACAACTTGTTCACTGCTTCTCCTGTTGGTGGCCTGATTTTTTGTAATGAGCATCTGGTTATATTTTCCTATGACAAATTAAAATCCTGCTCTAGAATTTCAGTTTATCCTTATTAGCAATAATAATAAAGATCCTTATTCCAGAGAGTCTACAGGTGGAATACTCCTTAACAGCATTGAGTTTATTCTTCAGCCATCAATCCTGAACCGTCTGCATCTTTCCAAAGTGATCCCTATCTATCTAATCGGGAAAGGGGCAATGGGGCTCTTGCTGGCTGACTCCAGAGTGAAGCCACAGTCTCAATGCCCACAAGTATTCAAGAGTAAGGACCATGGTTAATTAATCTTGGACATACTCAGTGAGTGCTCTACCTGGGTGACTTCTGGTGTTCCAAATGATTCCAGTATCCTCCAGGTCTTTCCACAGCACAATCCTTAAGAACCAAACTGAAAACAGTATGCACTATGACATTTTCTGTGGTCAGTTGGCTAAGTTAAACTACTATATACAGCTTAAGAAATTTGAGAGCCTCTGGCTAAAGGGCTAAATGTAACAGGAATGCTTAGAAACTGTTTATATGCTTGATTTGTTTTACAGTGTTTTGGTCTTTAGTTTTGATTGGATTGTTTTACTGAAACATGAAGGGCATTTAGAAGGCAAGAAAGTGAATAGGATACATTTGCAACAATATGCCCTAAAGCAACATCTTAATGTCAGAAGTAAATTATAACAACTTACATTACTGATGACATACATTATAATTCAAAGCCAGGAGAACTACAGCAAGGTTGCTCTCACTATGGTCTAAAAAGGTTTTCTTGGTATCTTTGGCAACTAGATGAAGACCTTTATTGATGAGAATGGTATCAACAAAAGGTAATAGAAGGAAAAATATATCTCCTGTGATACACAAAAACATATTTTTTATGAAGTTTCCCAAAGCCTTTGCATTTATATCACTGAAAATGTTCTTTATTTCATAGACAACATGGAAATTGCTTTTGGTGTTATATATGTAACTCCAAAGGTGTCAAGAGAAAGTATATCTAAGGTTTGACTGGCTCTATTTCTGATCTAAATATTCAACAGATAACAACACAAGCTATAAGTGATTATATTTATAGGATAATGCTAGGGACAAACTATTAAAACTGTTAGGAGCCTAAGTAATTTAGATATATTTGTCTGTATCATCTTTTTTTAACTTTATTTTATATTGGGGTATAACTAATTAACAATGTTGTGATAGTTTCAGGTGAGCAGTGAAAAGATTTACTGCATGCAAGAAACACGTCTGCATCTTTCCAAAGTGATCCCTATCTATCTAATCGGGAAAGGGGCAATGGGGCTCTTGCTGGCTGACTCCAGAGTGAAGCCACAGTCTCAATGCCCACAAGTATTCAAGAGTAAGGACCATGGTTAATTAATCTTGGACATACTCAGTGAGTGCTCTACCTGGGTGACTTCTGGTGTTCCAAATGATTCCAGTATCCTCCAGGTCTTTCCACAGCACAATCCTTAAGAACCAAACTGAAAACAGTATGCACTATGACATTTTCTGTGGTCAGTTGGCTAAGTTAAACTACTATATACAGCTTAAGAAATTTGAGAGCCTCTGGCTAAAGGGCTAAATGTAACAGGAATGCTTAGAAACTGTTTATATGCTTGATTTGTTTTACAGTGTTTTTGGTCTTTAGTTTTGATTGGATTGTTTTACTGAAACATGAAGGGCATTTAGAAGGCAAGAAAGTGAATAGGATACATTTGCAACAATATGCCCTAAAGCAACATCTTAATGTCAGAAGTAAATTATAACAACTTACATTACTGATGACATACATTATAATTCAAAGCCAGGAGAACTACAGCAAGGTTGCTCTCACTATGGTCTAAAAAGGTTTTCTTGGTATCTTTGGCAACTAGATGAAGACCTTTATTGATGAGAATGGTATCAACAAAAGGTAATAGAAGGAAAAATATATCTCCTGTGATACACAAAAACATATTTTTTATGAAGTTTCCCAAAGCCTTTGCATTTATATCACTGAAAATGTTCTTTATTTCATAGACAACATGGAAATTGCTTTTGGTGTTATATATGTAACTCCAAAGGTGTCAAGAGAAAGTATATCTAAGGTTTGACTGGCTCTATTTCTGATCTAAATATTCAACAGATAACAACACAAGCTATAAGTGATTATATTTATAGGATAATGCTAGGGACAAACTATTAAAACTGTTAGGAGCCTAAGTAATTTAGATATATTTGTCTGTATCATCTTTTTTTAACTTTATTTTATATTGGGGTATAACTAATTAACAATGTTGTGATAGTTTCAGGTGAGCAGTGAAAAGATTTACTGTACATGCATGCAAGAAACTCATTGGAAAAGACCCTGATGCTGGGAAAAATAGAAGGCAGGAGAATTAGATGACAGAGGACAAGATGGTTAGATGGTATCATGGAGTCAATGGACATGAGTGTGGGCAAGCTCCAGGAGATGATGAAGGACAGGGAAGCCTGGTGTGCCATATTTCATGGGGTCACTAGAGTCAGATGCAATTGAACTGAACTGAACATGCGTGCGTGTGTGTCTGTGTGTGCTCAGTCCTGTTAGACTCTTTGCAACTCCATGGACTATAGCCAGCCAGTCTCCAGAATTCTGAATTTCCCAGGCGAGAATACTGGAGTGAGTTGTAATTTCCTTCTCTAGGGAATATTCCCTGACCCTGCATGTCTTGCCTCTCCTGCATTGTCAGGGGGTTTCTTCACCAAATGAGCCACTGGAAAAGCCCTATTCAGCCATACATATATACATGTATCAGTTCTCCCCCAAACTCCCTTCCCGTCCAGCCTACCACATAACATTGAGCAGAGTCTCACATATTATACAATAGATCCTTGTTGGTTATTCATTTTGAACAGAGTAATGTGTCTACACGGTCTTTAGTTCCTTAAAACAAACAAACCCTTGCATGCTCTTTCTGGTTGTCTTTTGTTTATTGGAAGAATGTTTGTTTATATTCATATTGAAGTCTTTTCAAAAATCTAAATCCAAATTTAGGTCCAAATGAGCTCTAACATTATTAACAGAGTAGTTAGATGCTCTATGAAAGCCTGCTTCATTATCACTTAAAAAGTATAAACATGAGATGAGGACACATGTATAAAGGATAAACATAGAGACATCTTAAAAATACTGTCTATTGAAAACAGTAGGTCTTCTATCTTTGATTATAGAGAATATAGTGTCTAAAGATCATACCTTTAATAGGTGTAAGTATCCAGTGTGGTATTTTACATCAGTGGAAATATATTTAGTAATTGTCGAATCTCAGTGACTCTCTGTGCCTTAACCTTGTGTGTGTGTGTACATGCATGTGTACACACTTACATGTACATGTGTGTCTGTGGATGCAGCTGAATCAGACCTGGATCTCTGGCACACCTGCTGTGCTGACAGAGCCCAGTGAGGCATTCAGGTGCCCAGTGAGGCATTCAGTCAGGAGAGATTCAGTTCAGCCTTTCGTTTTCTTTTTTTTTTTTTTTTTGCTGTCTTGACCTTAGTAACTGAATGAAATAACAAAAACCTAAGGGAAACCTACCTTTTTATTTCATTTTGGTTGTGCTATTCAATCCATCCTCTGGGCTGTTGGCTTCCTCTGCTGGCATTCCCTGGACCTGGCTAGACTCCTAAATGACAGAACTGAAAGGAATTTGGAGATTCAGGAGCAACCATGGCAGAGTACCCTCGAGACTCCTTTCAGGAGAGAAGCAAATAATAATAATATTCATAAATTTGTCCATTTTGACTGTAAATAATAATGAATTGAATTATGTCTGTGCATATGTTGGCAACACAGTTCCTTGAAAAACCTAGAAGAGGGAATAAGCTCTTTCTCTTCTTTTCTTGCTAATCTGAAGACCACCTTACGTAGAGGGTTACTTCACTAGTTCACAGTGGGGGGCTAGGAGAGCTAAAATCTTTGTGATTTGGTATGATATATCTTTGAATACAGACTGATTCACAAGCCTGCTTGTAAATGAGGTACAACTGACTGTTGAGAGGAAATGTGTTACCCAGGGCCAGTAGCTCATCTCATGAAATATTAGGGTGTTCACAATGCTTTGAAATGAAACTTTTTTAAGACAACATTACCCGAAGGAAAAGGCCAGGTGAGAGTCAAGAAGCTAGAATTCTAACAGTGAATTTACCAAGACTACGTACTATTTACAGAATACACCTACCTTCACGTATGTATTTATGAGACAGGAAGGGCTCAATAGATATTTTCCCAATGAAGAACCTGAGGCTCAAACTTACTGAATTAAGGTATTATGGTTCATGAAAACCAATTTCGTATTCTGTGGATAACCTTGTATGTTCTTAGAAAATACATGATCTCCAAACTAGAGCCATTTACAGTGTAAGGCAAAGCATAACACTAGAGGTTTGAAAGGGATTATAAAACCACTTAGACCAATGTGTCCAAGTGGGTTATCAGTCTACGCTTAGACTTGGAAGCTCAAACTGTGGGAATGTTGTTTTTGATATCAATGCCCATAAAGGCACATGCAATCTGGGCTCTATTTTTGCAGCTTGGTGCAGTGACTGTGGACCCAGGCCTTCCTATCAGAGGTTCTTTCCTTGAAATCTATCCATAGGCAAGTGCCATCATTATTGTAAAACTTGCCACTGGATTTTGTAAACTTTAAGTGAAGTCATAGAATTGAGATTGTTTGATTAATTCTAAAATTCTAGATGGATGTTTGTATTTATTTTAAAGCATAGATCATCAAGAGAAAGATAACAGTGAAAAGTTCAAACTAAGGTTGTTGGATATTTTAACATTTCTCAGATCTGTAATACTCTGTAGAGAAATGGAGTAAATGTGGTTACATTTACTCTGATCTGTATTACAGTGTAATTCTTAAAAACCATGTAGACATAATGACTGTGTCTTAAAAATTTTTTTTAAAAAAAGTTCCTTGAAAAACCTAGAAGAGGAATAAGCTCTTTCTTCTTTTCTTGCTAATCTGAAGACCACCTTACGTAGAGGGTTACTTCACTAGTTCACAGTGGGGGGCTAGGAGAGCTAAAATCTTTGTGATTTGGTATGATATATCTTTGAATACAGACTGATTCACAAGCCTGCTTGTAAATGAGGTACAACTGACTGTTGAGAGGAAATGTGTTACCCAGGGCCAGTAGCTCATCTCATGAAATATTAGGGTGTTCACAATGCTTTGAAATGAAACTTTTTTAAGACAACATTACCCGAAGGAAAAGGCCAGGTGAGAGTCAAGAAGCTAGAATTCTAACAGTGAATTTACCAAGACTACGTACTATTTACAGAATACACCTACCTTCACGTATGTATTTATGAGACAGGAAGGGCTCAATAGATATTTTCCCAATGAAGAACCTGAGGCTCAAACTTACTGAATTAAGGTATTATGGTTCATGAAAACCAATTTCGTATTCTGTGGATAACCTTGTATGTTCTTAGAAAATACATGATCTCCAAACTAGAGCCATTTACAGTGTAAGGCAAAGCATAACACTAGAGGTTTGAAAGGGATTATAAAACCACTTAGACCAATGTGTCCAAGTGGGTTATCAGTCTACGCTTAGACTTGGAAGCTCAAACTGTGGGAATGTTGTTTTTGATATCAATGCCCATAAAGGCACATGCAATCTGGGCTCTATTTTTGCAGCTTGGTGCAGTGACTGTGGACCCAGGCCTTCCTATCAGAGGTTCTTTCCTTGAAATCTATCCATAGGCAAGTGCCATCATTATTGTAAAACTTGCCACTGGATTTTGTAAACTTTAAGTGAAGTCATAGAATTGAGATTGTTTGATTAATTCTAAAATTCTAGATGGATGTTTGTATTTATTTTAAAGCATAGATCATCAAGAGAAAGATAACAGTGAAAAGTTCAAACTAAGGTTGTTGGATATTTTAACATTTCTCAGATCTGTAATACTCTGTAGAGAAATGGAGTAAATGTGGTTACATTTACTCTGATCTGTATTACAGTGTAATTCTTAAAAACCATGTAGACATAATGACTGTGTCTTAAATAAGAAGAAATATTTATTATGTGTATAACATAATTCCTCCTATTTGGCCTTAATCTTTCTCTACTCATTAAAAATTGGCCTGACCATCATCTAAATTGTTATTCACTCAGTCATGTCCAACCCTTTGTGACCCCATGGACTGCTCAATATCAGGCTTCCCTGTCCTTTACGTCTCCCAGAGCTTGCTCAAACCCATGTTCTTTGAGTTGGTGATGCCATCCAACCATATCATCCTTTCTTAGCCCTTTCTCCTCCTGCCCTCAATCTTTCCTAGCATCAGGGTCAGCTTCATTATCAGTCCATTGGCCACTACCAAACCAAAAGTGTGAAGATAAAATGTTAAAGTCAGTTCTCCTAAAAATTGATCTATCCATAGCCACTGACAAGATCTGATCAGATTGGGTTTTATTCAGAACATCATTATTAAAAAATGTTCCATGACAGTACAAAAATTTGATTTTCCATAGTAACCGATATAGCAGGATCTTATTATAACTGCCTAGAGTTTAAAAGGTTCCAGAAGATCCTGTAATTGAGCCTTTTTCCAGTTTTACCCATGAAAGGAAACTAAAGCATTTTGTTTGTACGCTTTATGAAGCATGACAATTTTACGTGTTATCTTATTTGATTTCTGAGGAGGCATGGTAGGTGTATTGATACCCAGGCTTCAACTAATGAAGCATGTTAAGAAATTTGCCCTAGGTTTCTTGGTTACCAAGATAGTGGAAGGGCTTTTACTTAAACCAAGCAGCTCTGACTTCAAATTCTATGCTCCTCATCTTGTAACATGATCCGTACCTCTCACACACCATGTTCCTGCCATTGTTTTCCTTGTTTAGAAGATTTTGTTTGGAAATTAGGTTCATATTAATTGGTTTTGAAAGTACTGTAGGTCACTCATGTTCTCTATAATTTCACTGACTTTAACTGTAAAAGGCTGCTGCCACGGACACCAAAGTAAACCTGCATTGCTTTAGATCTGTAATACTAGAAATGGAGTAAATGTGGTTACATTTACTCTGATCTGTATTACAGTGTAATTCTTAAAAACCATGTAGACATAATGACTGTGTCTTAAATAAGAAGAAATATTTATTATGTGTATAACATAATTCCTCCTATTTGGCCTTAATCTTTCTCTACTCATTAAAAATTGGCCTGACCATCATCTAAATTGTTATTCACTCAGTCATGTCCAACCCTTTGTGACCCCATGGACTGCTCAATATCAGGCTTCCCTGTCCTTTACGTCTCCCAGAGCTTGCTCAAACCCATGTTCTTTGAGTTGGTGATGCCATCCAACCATATCATCCTTTCTTAGCCCTTTCTCCTCCTGCCCTCAATCTTTCCTAGCATCAGGGTCAGCTTCATTATCAGTCCATTGGCCACTACCAAACCAAAAGTGTGAAGATAAAATGTTAAAGTCAGTTCTCCTAAAAATTGATCTATCCATAGCCACTGACAAGATCTGATCAGATTGGGTTTTATTCAGAACATCATTATTAAAAAATGTTCCATGACAGTACAAAAATTTGATTTTCCATAGTAACCGATATAGCAGGATCTTATTATAACTGCCTAGAGTTTAAAAGGTTCCAGAAGATCCTGTAATTGAGCCTTTTTCCAGTTTTACCCATGAAAGGAAACTAAAGCATTTTGTTTGTACGCTTTATGAAGCATGACAATTTTACGTGTTATCTTATTTGATTTCTGAGGAGGCATGGTAGGTGTATTGATACCCAGGCTTCAACTAATGAAGCATGTTAAGAAATTTGCCCTAGGTTTCTTGGTTACCAAGATAGTGGAAGGGCTTTTACTTAAACCAAGCAGCTCTGACTTCAAATTCTATGCTCCTCATCTTGTAACATGATCCGTACCTCTCACACACCATGTTCCTGCCATTGTTTTCCTTGTTTAGAAGATTTTGTTTGGAAATTAGGTTCATATTAATTGGTTTTGAAAGTACTGTAGGTCACTCATGTTCTCTATAATTTCACTGACTTTAACTGTAAAAGGCTGGATGCCATGCCAGCTTTATTATCATTGGACCTAGCCTTCCAAATCAGTGAAATAAAAGCATTTTTCTGTGTTTCAAACATTCATAAAATGAAGAAAACCATTAAGGACTCATTCCTGTTAGAGCTTGTTGGCTACAAGCAAATCTAATAGAAAATGACTATAAGTTGAAATTAATGAGTAATAATATTTCCTTAATTGTTCTGGCTTTGTATATAAACATTCAAACACAGTGCATGCCTATTTATTTTCTCCTTAGCTAGTAAGGACCTGGAACTTCTGCTTTTTCCCAGTGCTAATATAGACAGACATATTATAATCCATGTTCTTAACCAGTCACCTGAAAAGGTTGTGATATTTTCATTCATACTGCTATTTCCAAGTCCTTGACTTCCTCTTCTAGAACCTGCATTCCCTCCTACCACTTCCCACCAAAAAGACAGAACAGCAGAGAAGACTCAAGTATTGTATGAGATTTTGCGTTCTTCCTCCTATCATTTGTCACTGATTTTTATGTCAGTAATAATCAAGCATATTTGTATTCTTAAAACTACTTATCTTTCTCTGTGCAACAAATGTCTGTTGAAAATGAACAAGCATCAAGTTTAATAATGAATCTTCAAAGCTTTCATTTCCATCTGTCTGTGTGGTGGGAGGTGACATGGGAAGGTAACATTTTTTAAAGAGATGTTAATAGAAAAAGGTGAAGATGACTCATTTAGCCAGATTTGATTCTACATGTTGTTTTAATCACTTTCTGATGGATACCTCTGTGTACACTGTTCTAATTCTTATCTGTCCTAGTTTTTTTTTTTTTTTTTAATCAATGCTGTGGTCTGAACATTAGTATTCCCTCCAAATTCATACAATGAAATGCTAACCCCCAACTTCAGAGTATTAGGAAGTGAGGCCGTTAGGAGGTGATTAGGAAATGAGGTGGTTCAGAAAGAAGTAAAGAATCTGCTTGGAATGTGGGAGACATAGGTTTGAACCCTGGGTCAGGAAGATCCCTTGGAGAAAGGAATGGCTACCCACTCCTGTATTATGACTTGGAGAATCCCTTGGACAGAGGAGCCTGGTGAGCTACAGTCCATGGAGTTGCAGAGTTGGACATGACCAAGTGACTAACAATTTCACTTTTCACTATGGGATGAGGGTGGAGTCCTCATGGATGGGTATAGCTCCTTATAAAATCGACCTTACAGAGCTCTCTGGTTTCCTTCCATCATAAAAGTGTTGCCAACATACACACACACACACACACACACACACACACACGCACACACACACACACACACACAAAAGAACTCATCTGTGAACCAGAAAGTAGATTTTCACCAGACACTGCATCTATCAACAATTTGGTCATGGACTTCTCTAGTCTCTAATCTGTGAGAAATAAATTTTTTTGTCTATAAACCACTCAGTTTATGGTATTTTTGTTATAGCAGTCCAGGTTACGACAAATAGTATTTGTCCTTTCAATCCTATACAAAGTGCCAAATTGTTTTGGAAAAAGGCTGTGAGTAATAAAACATTGGGTTGTATGGCTTTGTACTGATTGAGAGAAAAGCTTGTGAACTTGTTAGGAAGTATTGTAAGACAGGCAGTGTTTCCCATTCCTGTTCTGATGACTTTGAGAATTGTTCTTAAAGCAGTAATTAATCAAGCATATTTGTATTCTTAAAACTACTTATCTTTCTCTGTGCAACAAATGTCTGTTGAAAATGAACAAGCATCAAGTTTAATAATGAATCTTCAAAGCTTTCATTTCCATCTGTCTGTGTGGTGGGAGGTGACATGGGAAGGTAACATTTTTTAAAGAGATGTTAATAGAAAAAGGTGAAGATGACTCATTTAGCCAGATTTGATTCTACATGTTGTTTTAATCACTTTCTGATGGATACCTCTGTGTACACTGTTCTAATTCTTATCTGTCCTAGTTTTTTTTTTTTTTTTTTTTTTTTTTTAATCAATGCTGTGGTCTGAACATTAGTATTCCCTCCAAATTCATACAATGAAATGCTAACCCCCAACTTCAGAGTATTAGGAAGTGAGGCCGTTAGGAGGTGATTAGGAAATGAGGTGGTTCAGAAAGAAGTAAAGAATCTGCTTGGAATGTGGGAGACATAGGTTTGAACCCTGGGTCAGGAAGATCCCTTGGAGAAAGGAATGGCTACCCACTCCTGTATTATGACTTGGAGAATCCCTTGGACAGAGGAGCCTGGTGAGCTACAGTCCATGGAGTTGCAGAGTTGGACATGACCAAGTGACTAACAATTTCACTTTTCACTATGGGATGAGGGTGGAGTCCTCATGGATGGGTATAGCTCCTTATAAAATCGACCTTACAGAGCTCTCTGGTTTCCTTCCATCATAAAAGTGTTGCCAACATACACACACACACACACACACACACACACACACGCACACACACACACACACACACAAAAGAACTCATCTGTGAACCAGAAAGTAGATTTTCACCAGACACTGCATCTATCAACAATTTGGTCATGGACTTCTCTAGTCTCTAATCTGTGAGAAATAAATTTTTTTGTCTATAAACCACTCAGTTTATGGTATTTTTGTTATAGCAGTCCAGGTTACGACAAATAGTATTTGTCCTTTCAATCCTATACAAAGTGCCAAATTGTTTTGGAAAAAGGCTGTGAGTAATAAAACATTGGGTTGTATGGCTTTGTACTGATTGAGAGAAAAAGCTTGTGAACTTGTTAGGAAGTATTGTAAGACAGGCAGTGTTTCCCATTCCTGTTCTGATGACTTTGAGAGGAGCACAGTCTGTTCTCCTAAAGCAGTAAAGTCATCAAGTCCAGATGGCTGATTTTCTTTGTTATTTTAAATAGTATTGAAGAGTCTTTCCACACAAGGAAGGTTCATATAATAGAGTTACTTAACAAGGCATTTACATTTTTAATATATTGCTGATAAATTTTACTATCAGACTTAGAAGTAATGCTGCAATGGTAAAGATTATGATCATGTTTTTAAAGTTCTTTTAATTTATTATTAAGTGTACTGTTATGAGTATTCACCATTAGACCCCATTGCACAAAAACCTATAGAGCCCCAATATAATTAATCATAAATTACCATTATGTCAGTTTCATTGTTTCTAAGAGATTTTTTAAACATTTCAGTTCATAGTCATAATGATCCAAGTAAACTTATGGCACAGAGTTGAACGGGCCATGAGACAGGAACATCCCCTGTACAACTATGCCAGTATTAGTTGTGCTGTGTTTCCCTTACTTATATGCTATGGTCTAACTACTATTTTCTTATGGATAAGATACTGGTTGTTGTTCATATATGCAGTCTTAGTCACTAAAATAAATATTCATTATGAAAACAAGATTTATTTTTCCTAAAATCTCTAGTTTTAATCTTGCCTAGGCTGTGTGACAATTTAATATACTCAGGACATAGCCAAATTAGGCATAGTGAAGGGAATCTCTTTTGCTACAGAAATGATTCAGACCTAGACTGACTGACACAGATCTTTCAAACTTTGGAGAATTGGTGCAGGCTTAATTGAAAGTTGTATTAGATTTGTTTGCTCAATTCTTCCAAACCACTCTTTCTTTGAGTCTACAGCAAGTTGTCTCCAAGCTTTTTGGCACCAAGGACTGGTTTTTGTGGAAGACAATTTTTCCATGGATTGGAAGCAAGGAGAGATGGTTTGGGTGACAATCCAATTTAAAAGTGTTTAATAAAAAGTGCTTGTTTGGGCTGTGAGTAATAAAACATTGGGTTGTATGGCTTTGTACTGATTGAGAGAAAAGCTTGTGAACTTGTTAGGAAGTATTGTAAGACAGGCAGTGTTTCCCATTCCTGTTCTGATGACTTTGAGAGGAGCACAGTCTGTTCTCCTAAAGCAGTAAAGTCATCAAGTCCAGATGGCTGATTTTCTTTGTTATTTTAAATAGTATTGAAGAGTCTTTCCACACAAGGAAGGTTCATATAATAGAGTTACTTAACAAGGCATTTACATTTTTAATATATTGCTGATAAATTTTACTATCAGACTTAGAAGTAATGCTGCAATGGTAAAGATTATGATCATGTTTTTAAAGTTCTTTTAATTTATTATTAAGTGTACTGTTATGAGTATTCACCATTAGACCCCATTGCACAAAAACCTATAGAGCCCCAATATAATTAATCATAAATTACCATTATGTCAGTTTCATTGTTTCTAAGAGATTTTTTAAACATTTCAGTTCATAGTCATAATGATCCAAGTAAACTTATGGCACAGAGTTGAACGGGCCATGAGACAGGAACATCCCCTGTACAACTATGCCAGTATTAGTTGTGCTGTGTTTCCCTTACTTATATGCTATGGTCTAACTACTATTTTCTTATGGATAAGATACTGGTTGTTGTTCATATATGCAGTCTTAGTCACTAAAATAAATATTCATTATGAAAACAAGATTTATTTTTCCTAAAATCTCTAGTTTTAATCTTGCCTAGGCTGTGTGACAATTTAATATACTCAGGACATAGCCAAATTAGGCATAGTGAAGGGAATCTCTTTTGCTACAGAAATGATTCAGACCTAGACTGACTGACACAGATCTTTCAAACTTTGGAGAATTGGTGCAGGCTTAATTGAAAGTTGTATTAGATTTGTTTGCTCAATTCTTCCAAACCACTCTTTCTTTGAGTCTACAGCAAGTTGTCTCCAAGCTTTTTGGCACCAAGGACTGGTTTTTGTGGAAGACAATTTTTCCATGGATTGGAAGCAGAAGGAGAGATGGTTTGGGGATGATTCAATTGCATTACATTTATTGTGCACTTTATTTCTATTATTATTATTATATCAGCTTCTCCTAAGATCATGAGGCATTAGATCCCAGAGGCTGGGAACCCTTGATCTCTGGCATTCTCATTTTTGTAATTGAGTAACCACCTAGAAGAGATTGTAATCAAAACCAGATAATCTTAGAAGGCTAGTAAGGAATTTCCTCCTACACTTCTACATTCAGCAGACTAAAAATGAGCAATTGTCATCAATTTCCTAAGTATTTGTTCAGTGACAAGAACTGAATAAAAAAGTCAACTTTTATAAAATAGCAGCTATATGAATCAGTTTATTTATAAATACATTTTTGTGTGAGCACGTGAAGAAATACACATAAACTTCTCTGCGTTGTCTGTTTACTCTGAATTTTTAGTATTTATTCACTGTGAGCCCTACCTTTGGTGCTAGAAGTTCTCCTAAATGTCTCGTGATCCTCAAATGAACATCCACATTAAAGAATGAAGCTCCTAGAAAGAAACTGTTGGAAATGACGTCTGGATGTGTGGGCTTCTGTGTAAGGGGATGATTTATGACTATGGCAGTTTAATTGGTAAAATCTTAAATTTTAGCCTCCATTAACATCTAACACTGTTCAGAAAAGGGTCTTTTGATCTCTCCTTCAGGGTATAGGCCTGGCCATGGGACCTTTGAGAAAGATTGAGATCTTACTATACTGAATTTTCTGCACATTTTTAGTTAATTCTCTTGCTTCTAACCTTGCTTCTAACCTCTTCTCTACTGTGTCAAGTGTAACGTACCCAGAGCCTGGTTTATTTGATTTGTGCAAAGAATCAACCTCTATTCATTCTCCTGTGAAAGGAGAAGATGTAGTCCCTGGTCTTTCAGGTGGGAGGATTGGGATCCTGGAGATTCAGAATCCAGGCTTTCACTCTGAACTGAGTTATGATGAAGTTTACTGTAGGTACTTAACCCAAAGTATCTTTGAGTCTACAGCAAGTTGTCTCCAAGCTTTTTGGCACCAAGGACTGGTTTTTGTGGAAGACAATTTTTCCATGGATTGGAAGCAGAAGGAGAGATGGTTTGGGGATGATTCAATTGCATTACATTTATTGTGCACTTTATTTCTATTATTATTATTATATCAGCTTCTCCTAAGATCATGAGGCATTAGATCCCAGAGGCTGGGAACCCTTGATCTCTGGCATTCTCATTTTTGTAATTGAGTAACCACCTAGAAGAGATTGTAATCAAAACCAGATAATCTTAGAAGGCTAGTAAGGAATTTCCTCCTACACTTCTACATTCAGCAGACTAAAAATGAGCAATTGTCATCAATTTCCTAAGTATTTGTTCAGTGACAAGAACTGAATAAAAAAGTCAACTTTTATAAAATAGCAGCTATATGAATCAGTTTATTTATAAATACATTTTTGTGTGAGCACGTGAAGAAATACACATAAACTTCTCTGCGTTGTCTGTTTACTCTGAATTTTTAGTATTTATTCACTGTGAGCCCTACCTTTGGTGCTAGAAGTTCTCCTAAATGTCTCGTGATCCTCAAATGAACATCCACATTAAAGAATGAAGCTCCTAGAAAGAAACTGTTGGAAATGACGTCTGGATGTGTGGGCTTCTGTGTAAGGGGATGATTTATGACTATGGCAGTTTAATTGGTAAAATCTTAAATTTTAGCCTCCATTAACATCTAACACTGTTCAGAAAAGGGTCTTTTGATCTCTCCTTCAGGGTATAGGCCTGGCCATGGGACCTTTGAGAAAGATTGAGATCTTACTATACTGAATTTTCTGCACATTTTTAGTTAATTCTCTTGCTTCTAACCTTGCTTCTAACCTCTTCTCTACTGTGTCAAGTGTAACGTACCCAGAGCCTGGTTTATTTGATTTGTGCAAAGAATCAACCTCTATTCATTCTCCTGTGAAAGGAGAAGATGTAGTCCCTGGGCTTTCAGGTGGGAGGGATTGGGATCCTGGAGATTCAGAATCCAGGCTTTCACTCTGAACTGAGTTATGATGAAGTTTACTGTAGGTACTTACAGACCTCAAAAGGATGGAATTATGGCAGGGGCTTATTATAGCTAGGGGCTCCCCTGGTGGTTCAGTAGTAAATACTCCTGCAATGCAGGAGACGCAGATTTGATCCTTGGGTTGGGAATATCCCCTGGAGAAGGAAATAGCAACCTGCTCCAGTATTCTTGACTGGGAAATCCCATGGACAGAGGGACTTGGCAGGAACAGTCCATGGTGTCACAAGAATCAGTCACACTGAGTGACTAAACCACCACCACTACCATGGCATAGGTAAAACATTTTCATATATTAGGGTTCTCCAGAGAAACAGAACCAATAGGAGATGTAGTGATATATATAAAGAGATTTGGAGGGTTGGTTTACGTAATTAGGAAGGCTGAAAATTCTCACAGTCTGCCATCCTCAAGTTAGAAAACTAGGAAAGCTGATAGTATAATTCAAACTGAGCCAGAGGCGCAAGAAGCAAGAGTGCCTAATATCTAAGAGCAAGAGAAGATGGACTGCTCAGCTCAAGAAAAGAAAACAATGCATCCTTCTTCTACCTTTTTGTCTATTTAGATTCTCAGTGGATTAGATGATGCCCACCTGCACTGGCGACAGTGATCTTTTCCCCTCTGATACAAAGGCTTATCTCTTCTGCAAACATCCACAGAAACACATCCAGAAATGTTTTACCAAATATCTGGATATCTCTTAACCCAGTCAAGTTCACACATAAAATTAACCACTTCAGAGTATTAGCCATATCTTTAAGGAATAAAAGGCTCTATTATCTTTTATAACAGTATAAAAAATCTAAGCCTGGAGCTTCCCTGGTCCAGTGGTAAAGAGTCCACCTTGCAGTGCAAGAGGCATCGATTCAATCCCTGGCCCGGGAAGGTCCCACATGCTGCAGAGCGGCTGGGCTACTGTGTCCAGTTATGAGCCAGTGTTCTGTAGCACATGTGCCCAGAGCCGGTGCTCTTCAACGAGAGAGGCCACTGTGATGGGAGGCCAACACATGCCAAAGAATAAAAAAGATGCATGAAAATAAATGATGACTTAGAGGCAAAAAGAAAAAAAAAAAATTAAAAAAAAAAGAAAGCCTAAGCCTGTGGCTCTAGGACTCTAGGATCTTCTGATTTATGGGTTTCTTGCATGTGAAACAGGAGTTTGCTACAATTTGAGTGTATCATTTTGAGAGAAATGCAAAGACACTGGCAACTGGCATCTTCCCTTATATCTTTATTTTGGGATTATTTTGATAATGCTTGAAAATGAAAGTGTTAGTCACTCAGTTGTGTCCAACTCTTTGTGACCCCACCAGACTCCTCTGTCCATGGCATTCTTCAGGCAAGAATACTGGAGTGGGTAGCCATTCCCTTCTCCAGGGGATCTTCCTAACCCAGATCTCCTGTATTGCAGGCAGATTCTTTACAGTCAGAGCCACTGGGGAAGCCCTGATAGTGTTTACTAATTTATTAATACTGGTAGGAAAGCAGTCTTGAACCAAGTCTGAGTTGTCATTCTTTCCAGTCTTCAAACTCAGGCCGATCCATCTTGCCTTGACTTTATTACCCCATTGTTAATGCTGTACTCTAGTTACCCCAATTTCTGAGACCATCTGTCATTTTTTTCTGAGGGCCTATAGTTCACAACTTCTTTGTATCCACCTCTACATGCATTTAGAATTTAGGCTCTTTTAAATTTCTTTCATTCTAAATTTTATTGACATTTATTTTTAATTAACTGGTTTTTCTACTCCTGATCACTACTTTTATGGGTTTGTAACATGTTTTGTTTCTTTGCCTTTACTTTGGTAGGATTTAAAGTGGAAGCAAATACAAATGCATGGACAATAAGTCATTTTTGTTCAGTTTTCTTAAACCCTATATTTTAAAAAATATATTTGTAATTGAAGTTTTATTGATATATAATAAATTCACCCAATTTAATGGTTAAATTTGAATACATTTTTAGACCTTAGATATCTGAAATCCCCTAATTAATAGTGAAATGCAGAATCATCCTACATATGTCAATTTCTACCTTAAACCCATATAGATGAATATATCCATTCCTCCTGAATATAGCAGGCTATATAGGAGACTGAATGTAACAGAATAAAAAGATGCATGAAAATAAATGATGACTTAGAGGCAAAAGAAAAAAAAAAAGAAAGCCTAAGCCTGTGGCTCTAGGACTCTAGGATCTTCTGATTTATGGGTTTCTTGCATGTGAAACAGGAGTTTGCTACAATTTGAGTGTATCATTTTGAGAGAAATGCAAAGACACTGGCAACTGGCATCTTCCCTTATATCTTTATTTTGGGATTATTTTGATAATGCTTGAAAATGAAAGTGTTAGTCACTCAGTTGTGTCCAACTCTTTGTGACCCCACCAGACTCCTCTGTCCATGGCATTCTTCAGGCAAGAATACTGGAGTGGGTAGCCATTCCCTTCTCCAGGGGATCTTCCTAACCCAGATCTCCTGTATTGCAGGCAGATTCTTTACAGTCAGAGCCACTGGGGAAGCCCTGATAGTGTTTACTAATTTATTAATACTGGTAGGAAAGCAGTCTTGAACCAAGTCTGAGTTGTCATTCTTTCCAGTCTTCAAACTCAGGCCGATCCATCTTGCCTTGACTTTATTACCCCATTGTTAATGCTGTACTCTAGTTACCCCAATTTCTGAGACCATCTGTCATTTTTTTCTGAGGGCCTATAGTTCACAACTTCTTTGTATCCACCTCTACATGCATTTAGAATTTAGGCTCTTTTAAATTTCTTTCATTCTAAATTTTATTGACATTTATTTTTAATTAACTGGTTTTTCTACTCCTGATCACTACTTTTATGGGTTTGTAACATGTTTTGTTTCTTTGCCTTTACTTTGGTAGGATTTAAAGTGGAAGCAAATACAAATGCATGGACAATAAGTCATTTTTGTTCAGTTTTCTTAAACCCTATTTTTTAAAAAAATATATTTGTAATTGAAGTTTTATTGATATATAATAAATTCACCCAATTTAATGGTTAAATTTGAATACATTTTTAGACCTTAGATATCTGAAATCCCCTAATTAATAGTGAAATGCAGAATCATCCTACATATGTCATTTTCTACCTTAAACCCATATAGATGAATATATCCATTCCTCCTAGAGAAGGCTGAATATAGCAGGCTATATAGGAGACTGAATGTAGCAGATGCTCTTTTAATGGTTGCTGATAAAGCATGACAAGCTCTTTGAGAGCATCTGATACATCTCCCTCAAGTAGCCTACTGTTCTCTTTGGAAATATTGTAGGGGAGTATATAATGTCCCTCTCAATATTTCTGAACATGTCTGTTTTAATGTTGTTTTTAATTTTAAGGCATGTGTAAATGTAAATACCTGTATTTTTTATTTTCAGCGATAAAGTCTTTAGTAATGTGTCTTCTAGTTGGAACCACAAACTCCCAACACCTACAGAAGTTAGATGGGTGTATAAATGCAGATATAGGAAAATATGGAACAGTGAGTCACAGCATGGCAGTTCTTACTTGTTGGGTTCAGTCACCCAGTCATGTCCAGCTTTTTGCAACCCCATCGGCCTGCAACATAGCAGGCTTCCCTGACCTTCACTATCTTCCGGAATTTACTCAAATTTATGTCCATTGAATCAATGATGCCATTCAACCATCTCATCCTCTGTCACCCCCATCTTCTCCTTCTCTCAGTCTCCCAGCATCAAGATCTTTTCCAGTGAGTCAGCTCTTCTTATCAGGTGGCCAAAGTTTTGGAGCTTCAGCAGTAGTCCTTCTAATGAATATTCAGGGGTTGATTTCCTTTAGGAATTACTGGTTTGATCTCCTTGCTGTTCAAGGGACTCTCAAGAGTCTTCTCCATCACCACATTTCAAAAGAATCAGTTCTTCAGTGCTCAACTTTCTTTATGTCCCAACTCTCACATCCGTACATGACTACTAGAAAAACCATAGCTTTGACTGTATGGACCTTTGTTGGAGAAGTGATATCTGTGCTTTTTAATATGCTGTTTGTCATAGCTTTTCTTCCAAAGAGCAAGCATCCTTTAATTTCATGTCTTCAGCCACCCTGTGCTCAGTCGGTCAGTTGTATCTGACTCTTTGCAACCATATGAACTGCATCCCACTGGGTTCCTCTGTCCATGGGATTTTCCAAGCAAGAATACTAGAGTGGGTTTCTGTTTTCTTTTTTTTTTTTTAATGATTTATTTATTTATTTATTTATTTGGGTGGGGTGGGGAGGGAGGGGAGCAAGCGGGCCACTTCTGTTGGTCTTTCATTTATCTATTTTCATCCATCTTTGTTCTTTGGCCCATGTGGGCCTCCCGTCATGGTGGCCTCTGTTGTCACAGAGCACCCGCTCTGGGCGTATGCGCTCCAGAGCTCCGGCTGGGTAGTTGAACACATCGGTCCAGCTGCTCCACAGCACGTGGGATCTTCCCAGGCCAGGACTTGAACCGGTGCTCCTTGCACTGCAAGGCGGTGTCCTTACCCACTGGACCACAAGGGAAGCCCTGGGTTTCTATTTTCTACTTCCGGAGCAGTCAGCCTACAGATACTCAAATTTAAAATATGTTAAGATTTATTAAATATACAAGTAAATTTAAAAATAAACAAAACAGATAATTAAACATAAAAAAAATTAACCCAGATCTTTAGGTATCTATAGACAGCAGGCCACCAATTTAATCACTAGTTTAGGAGACGGTAAATTCTCAGAAGCTGACACTTCAAAAGAAAGAGTACGTGATATCATGTACCTAGTTCTCAACTCAGAATTTATTTAAATTTCCATTTAATCATGGTGTTGCTTTTTTCCTCCCTGCTTCCTACTCTCCCTATCCTCTGTCCCTAGTCTCCCTAGCCTCTATCTCTTCTTGTTCCTATGCCTATGTGCCTCTTTTGTTTCTTCTTTCTCTCACCAGCATGTAAATGAAATAATGTGTATTGTATATAACTAACCTTATAAAGGTTGAATCAAGTTGAATCACCCTAATCAGCTCATTTCTCTCATGAGAAAACCTTGGATGACTTCCCACTTGTAGCACAAAGACAATAAATATCTAGCCTTCCATTCAAGCTCTTCATTTTTTTGGCCTTTAATCAATTTTTATTGGAGTATAGTTGCTCTACAATATTGTTTTAGTTTCTGCTATATAGCAAAGTGAATCAGTTATACATATGCATGCATCCATTCTTTTTTAGATTTTTTCCCGTATAGTTCATTACAGAGTATTGAATAGAGTCCTGTGCTATACAGTAGGTCCTTATTAGTTTGCTGTGGTATATATAGTAATGTGTATGTTGAATTGATCCCTGCATACATTGGCAGCCTTATCTCTTAAGATGGTAGCTCTTGCATTATCCCAAAGCCTGAGGCCATTGGAACCCATGAGCATGCAACATATACTCCTTCCACTCTGCTAATCATCTGTATTCCTTCAGTTTGCCTGTAATATGCCATGAATATTCAAGTGAATTGCATATTAGAATTTTTGCATTATCACTTTAAAATCATATAAGGTGAACTATTACTGTTTTTTTTTTAATTAAAAGCTTCAAAGCAAGTTAAATTAAGTCACATTTAGCCTCTAACTCATTTTTTTTCCCTTTAACATCAAAATAAAGCTATTAGAAGTACAAAAGGCATCCTTGTCTGCATTCCCATGACCTGTTGTCTTCTTTGTTTGATAAGACAGATGGCAGGCACTAGGTGTTGGACTATGGCGTGTGCTCAATGAGCATGGACAGAAAACAAGCAAGAGAGATTTCCAAGTTCACAAGTTGTTGACTGGCAGACCATAGTTCACTTTCACTGTGGAGAGCTTTTGCTGCCAATGTTTCAGTCTTTCTGGGCTCTTCTCCATTTCATGAATTTGCTCTGGGAATTCTTATGCTTTCACTCACATAGTCCACCCTTTCTTTCCTCAATTCTCTGGATACAGTCTTACAGAGAGAGTAAACAGACATTTCTTTGCCATTTACAAAGGGCTTTGTTTCCTCAGAAAATCTACAATTTAGACACTAATGCAGTACAAAAGATGCCATGTTACACTTTGAAGATGACCTTGCGTCAGTGTCAAATATGGAGAATGAGTGTTCAGAGAATATCATGGTTCCTATCCAAATTTTATGCCTACTTTATAGGACCTTTTCCACACTTGTATGCTCTGATATTTTTATAGACATTAATACAAAAAGAAAAATTTGAGTTGTTTTAAGAAATCTAAAATATGATTTATCTATGAGACACACTTCAGAACACAAACCAATTTTGCTATAGTAATACTGTGTCAATATTTCCTGACAGAAGACAAATGTTGTTATTATTTCACCATTTCTTACCTTTGTAAAAGTCTAGAATTTTACAAAATGACTCTTCTTTACATGTCAAAGTAGTAAGTTGATAAAAGAAAAAAAGAACTGCAGTAGTTTTTATATCTGGTGGCATGTTGAATTGCTCCCTGCATACATTGGCAGCCTTATCTCTTAAGATGGTAGCTCTTGCATTATCCCAAAGCCTGAGGCCATTGGAACCCATGAGCATGCAACATATACTCCTTCCACTCTGCTAATCATCTGTATTCCTTCAGTTTGCCTGTAATATGCCATGAATATTCAAGTGAATTGCATATTAGAATTTTTGCATTATCACTTTAAAATCATATAAGGTGAACTATTACTGTTTTTTTTTTAATTAAAAGCTTCAAAGCAAGTTAAATTAAGTCACATTTAGCCTCTAACTCATTTTTTTTCCCTTTAACATCAAAATAAAGCTATTAGAAGTACAAAAGGCATCCTTGTCTGCATTCCCATGACCTGTTGTCTTCTTTGTTTGATAAGACAGATGGCAGGCACTAGGTGTTGGACTATGGCGTGTGCTCAATGAGCATGGACAGAAAACAAGCAAGAGAGATTTCCAAGTTCACAAGTTGTTGACTGGCAGACCATAGTTCACTTTCACTGTGGAGAGCTTTTGCTGCCAATGTTTCAGTCTTTCTGGGCTCTTCTCCATTTCATGAATTTGCTCTGGGAATTCTTATGCTTTCACTCACATAGTCCACCCTTTCTTTCCTCAATTCTCTGGATACAGTCTTACAGAGAGAGTAAACAGACATTTCTTTGCCATTTACAAAGGGCTTTGTTTCCTCAGAAAATCTACAATTTAGACACTAATGCAGTACAAAAGATGCCATGTTACACTTTGAAGATGACCTTGCGTCAGTGTCAAATATGGAGAATGAGTGTTCAGAGAATATCATGGTTCCTATCCAAATTTTATGCCTACTTTATAGGACCTTTTCCACACTTGTATGCTCTGATATTTTTATAGACATTAATACAAAAAGAAAAATTTGAGTTGTTTTAAGAAATCTAAAATATGATTTATCTATGAGACACACTTCAGAACACAAACCAATTTTGCTATAGTAATACTGTGTCAATATTTCCTGACAGAAGACAAATGTTGTTATTATTTCACCATTTCTTACCTTTGTAAAAGTCTAGAATTTTACAAAATGACTCTTCTTTACATGTCAAAGTAGTAAGTTGATAAAAGAAAAAAAGAACTGCAGTAGTTTTTATATCTGGTGGCAGTGATGGATAATCCAGGAGTGCTGGGTTATAAATGGGACACGTACCATATTGACAACTGAAAAAAGTGAATATGATTTTAATGGAGAAATGTATCTTTCCATCAGAATCACAGATACAATTTTTAAAAAAGCTTACCTTGACTTGTTTCACTTCTAATTTGATTGGATATTCTTCATGATAGAAGACTGAAATTAGTGCAATCTAAAAATCATCAGTCTCCATCTAGTAGTTCATTGACTGGAACATAGAATAAATGCCTGGGGAGTTAGCACTCAGCATAATTGGGAAAGAGAAAAAATTATCCTTCAGGTTGTCCGCTTTTTCTTTTCTAAGCCCTTTTCTAGATCTCCTTTCCTGCTAGCCATTCCCAAATACTCCCAGAGAATTACTCCTTATACTCATGCTATCTGAGCCCTTTTCATAGAGGAATCAGATCAATCCTTTCAGGATAGATGTTTAGGAATTTAATGTTCTACTGTGATTAGGTGAATTAGAAATGAACAAAAGAACTCCAAAAGAAAGATAATGAAGACAGTGCATGAGTCAGCAATTCTGGCATTTAAGGAAACAATATAGGGAGAACTTTTCTAGAACTTTAACATTAAGGTATAAATGACAGGTCTTCCTCTGAGATGGCGTCCATAACCTTTTGAGAAAACAGTAGTGTTGGACTAACCATTTATGTGTGAATGAGAGCTTGTGATCACTTGGTGAATCTTTGGTTTTCTGGGTGTTTTAGCTGGTGTATTCCCAGTAATTAGTCATCGTTTCTAAGAGGATTCTCTACCTAGCAATTTTGCTCCATTTCCTTCTGTGTACCATTCCCAGTGCTAGCCACCTTACTGTCTTCCAAAGGCAAGAGCATATTCACAAAAGAAAAATTTGAGTTGTTTTAAGAAATCTAAAATATGATTTATCTATGAGACACACTTCAGAACACAAACCAATTTTGCTATAGTAATACTGTGTCAATATTTCCTGACAGAAGACAAATGTTGTTATTATTTCACCATTTCTTACCTTTGTAAAAGTCTAGAATTTTACAAAATGACTCTTCTTTACATGTCAAAGTAGTAAGTTGATAAAAGAAAAAAAGAACTGCAGTAGTTTTTATATCTGGTGGCAGTGATGGATAATCCAGGAGTGCTGGGTTATAAATGGGACACGTACCATATTGACAACTGAAAAAAGTGAATATGATTTTAATGGAGAAATGTATCTTTCCATCAGAATCACAGATACAATTTTTAAAAAAGCTTACCTTGACTTGTTTCACTTCTAATTTGATTGGATATTCTTCATGATAGAAGACTGAAATTAGTGCAATCTAAAAATCATCAGTCTCCATCTAGTAGTTCATTGACTGGAACATAGAATAAATGCCTGGGGAGTTAGCACTCAGCATAATTGGGAAAGAGAAAAAATTATCCTTCAGGTTGTCCGCTTTTTCTTTTCTAAGCCCTTTTCTAGATCTCCTTTCCTGCTAGCCATTCCCAAATACTCCCAGAGAATTACTCCTTATACTCATGCTATCTGAGCCCTTTTCATAGAGGAATCAGATCAATCCTTTCAGGATAGATGTTTAGGAATTTAATGTTCTACTGTGATTAGGTGAATTAGAAATGAACAAAAGAACTCCAAAAGAAAGATAATGAAGACAGTGCATGAGTCAGCAATTCTGGCATTTAAGGAAACAATATAGGGAGAACTTTTCTAGAACTTTAACATTAAGGTATAAATGACAGGTCTTCCTCTGAGATGGCGTCCATAACCTTTTGAGAAAACAGTAGTGTTGGACTAACCATTTATGTGTGAATGAGAGCTTGTGATCACTTGGTGAATCTTTGGTTTTCTGGGTGTTTTAGCTGGTGTATTCCCAGTAATTAGTCATCGTTTCTAAGAGGATTCTCTACCTAGCAATTTTGCTCCATTTCCTTCTGTGTACCATTCCCAGTGCTAGCCACCTTACTGTCTTCCAAAGGCAAGAGCATATTCCACAAAATCTTCCTTCACTTGTCTCCATATAGGTTTATATATTAAATATCTCCATATTTTCTATATTGCCTCTCAACTCCTTCTGTAAAGCAAACTGATTCCCATAAAACACTGAATTCCCTGGCTAATCCCTAAAATGACGAAAGTATTATTTTCTCCATTAGTGGTTTGTTTCCCAACCTTTTATGCCAATTAGACTTTTATTGCAATTTTATAATTTAATGAAATAATATGTAAATGATGAAACGTAACTGAAATAGTATACAAATATGAAAGGTAAAAAAGTGCTAAAAATAAATTGAGGGGCTTCCCTGGTGGCCCAGTGGGTAAGGACACCGCCTTGCAGTGCAAGGGGCGCCGGTTTGATTCCTGGCCTGGGAAGATCCCACGTGCCACGGAGCAGCTGGACCGATGTGTTCAACTACCGAGCTGGAGCTCTGGAACGCATGCATCCAGAGCCGGTGCTCTGCAGTAAGAACGGCCGCTGCGATGGGAGACCCACACAGGCCAAATAACAAAGATGCAACTAAATGAAAGACCAACAGAAGTTGCCAAAAAATAAATAAAATAAAATATAAAATAAATTGCTTTGCACAAACCCAGTAACTGTCAATCTCAAAATTTGAATTAAAATAAATAAGGCCGAAAATAATTCACCCCCAATTTTTTTTTACACCTTTATTTTACTTTTAACTTTTACAGAGTTTTGTTGTTTACAGATATGCATGTTCCCAAATTAGTCATATGTATATCCCCCCCCTTCCCACCCCTCCCGACCATCACACAGCACCCCTGAAGGATCCCCTTTTCTCACAGAGCAATGACTATAGCTATTTTCTTTACTTATGATAGTACAGGCCTTCATACAACTTCCTTTACGCCTCCCACCCTCTGTTCCTTCCCTACAATGTCCATATGTCCACTGTCCATGTCTGTCTTTCCATTGCTTCACTGCGTGTGCCATCATCACCATCATACTAGATTCCATATATATGGATTCACCAAAATTTTAAAAAATTCTGAAATCAGATTGCTTTGTAAATTTCTTTAGGAATTTTTTTTCATTTTAAAAATATGAAACTGGAAAATGTAGACAATATATTATGGATGTGGTTTATGCAAGATGTGACATTCTAATAATGATCCCATAGTCAAAAGCTGTTGGCCCTAATCAAAGAATTGCCATCTGGATATGTACTTAATATGTTAAATATTTAAATTACTTAACGTTTATTTGTAAAATTTTTATGAGCTCAATTTAATCTTTTGTTATTATTATCTAAATGCTCACCTTCTGAGTCACCTCTGAGAAATAGGCTTTTATGAAGTATTGGTAGGAGGGGTTCCTTTGGTCGGCAAACCAATGTTACATGAAGTCAGAGCATATGCTCTGAAGTTTGTGAAGAGAAGGCTACCAATTTAAGAGAATTCCCGCTTACTGGCTAAATAATTTCTGAGATCCCTTCTATACTGCATGAATATTTTTAGAGAAAACTTAATATGTAAATATCTCTAGGAAAGAGGATCTATCTAGGGACTATATCTAGGAAAGAATATATATAAAGAAATAAGTGAGATCAGATTTTAGAAGTGAGAAAAGGAGAAGGCTTTATGATATCTGCTGGTTCTATAGATGAGGTATTTCAGTGGGGGCCATAAGTAAAATTTCAGAATGGGGATTGGTGTTTTCTGTGTGGTTGGACTGAATTCAAACTTTGATAGTTAATGTAAGGATGCATGTGGTTGGCACATTTTTGAATGTCAAAACTTAGTCATATGTATATCCCCCTTCCCACCCCTCCCGACCATCACACAGCACCCCTGAAGGATCCCCTTTTCTCACAGAGCAATGACTATAGCTATTTTCTTTACTTATGATAGTACAGGCCTTCATACAACTTCCTTTACGCCTCCCACCCTCTGTTCCTTCCCTACAATGTCCATATGTCCACTGTCCATGTCTGTCTTTCCATTGCTTCACTGCGTGTGCCATCATCACCATCATACTAGATTCCATATATATGGATTCACCAAAATTTTAAAAAATTCTGAAATCAGATTGCTTTGTAAATTTCTTTAGGAATTTTTCATTTTAAAAATATGAAACTGGAAAATGTAGACAATATATTATGGATGTGGTTTATGCAAGATGTGACATTCTAATAATGATCCCATAGTCAAAAGCTGTTGGCCCTAATCAAAGAATTGCCATCTGGATATGTACTTAATATGTTAAATATTTAAATTACTTAACGTTTATTTGTAAAATTTTTATGAGCTCAATTTAATCTTTTGTTATTATTATCTAAATGCTCACCTTCTGAGTCACCTCTGAGAAATAGGCTTTTATGAAGTATTGGTAGGAGGGGTTCCTTTGGTCGGCAAACCAATGTTACATGAAGTCAGAGCATATGCTCTGAAGTTTGTGAAGAGAAGGCTACCAATTTAAGAGAATTCCCGCTTACTGGCTAAATAATTTCTGAGATCCCTTCTATACTGCATGAATATTTTTAGAGAAAACTTAATATGTAAATATCTCTAGGAAAGAGGATCTATCTAGGGACTATATCTAGGAAAGAATATATATAAAGAAATAAGTGAGATCAGATTTTAGAAGTGAGAAAAGGAGAAGGCTTTATGATATCTGCTGGTTCTATAGATGAGGTATTTCAGTGGGGGCCATAAGTAAAATTTCAGAATGGGGATTGGTGTTTTCTGTGTGGTTGGACTGAATTCAAACTTTGATAGTTAAAGTAAGGATGCATGTGTGTTAAGTTGCTTCAGTCATATTTGGCTCTTTGTGACCCTATGGACCATACATAGCCTGCCAGTCTACTTTGTCCATGGAATTGTTCAGGGAAGAATACTGGAGTGGGTTGCCATACCCTTTTCCAGGGGATCTTTCTGATTGAGATATGGAACCCACATCCCTTCAGTCTTCTGCATCAGCAGGCAGGTTCTTTACCACTAACACCATCTGAGAAAGCCCAAATTATGAACCTGACTACTGAAATAAGGATATTCAATATTTATATTGCATTTCATCAAGACTTAGTCCATGAAATATGTGCTGGGAAGACCAAGCAAGCAGCAAGTAGCAGTGGAGGAAACAAGCTCCTACCAGGGACAAATATGACCTCCTCCCCTCAACAATGGTATAATAGTTCTCATTTTTCTCTTCCAAGTGAAATATAAACTCCATGGGCAGGAAGCACAATCCTCATGGCTAGAATAAAGCCTGGAATATTGATGATGTTCCACAGTTGCTTCCTGAATCACGGATTGAACTTTTCCTCAACTTTATTAATCCATGCCCCTTTGTCTTCTCTTCTCTCTACTTCTTGGTTCTAACAAGTTCCTCAGACCCTCCCATGGACAGAACTAAGGATTCTTTTTTTTTTTTCTTCCTTTTTTGACCACTTCTATTGGTCTTTCACTTATTTATCTTTGTTCTTTGGCCCATGTGGGCCTCCCATCGCAGTGGCCTCTGTTGCTGCAGAGCATTGGCTCTGAGCACATGCTCCCCAGAGCTCTGGCTCTGTAGTTGGACACATCGGTCCAGCCACTCTGCAGCATTTGGGATCTTCCCAGGCCAGGGATCGAACCAATGCCCCTTGCACTGCAAGGTGGTGTCCTTACCCACTGGACCACCAGGGAAGCCCAGAATTAAGGATTCTTACTCCTTCCCAAAACTATGCTTTCTTTTGGTTATTTAACCATTAGTGGCCTGAATGGTGTTGGGGATTATTTTTTGGATCCTTAAGAAGAATGCTTTGGAAGAATAAATATGAATATACTACCATTATTTTAGGTCAGGTTCCATAGAAGCAGATGATCAGTCAAAGATTTGTTTGTAAATGATTTGGGAAAATACACCCAGGAGAAACAGGTAAGGGAATGGTAGAAACAGGTGAGAGAGTGGGAGAAGGAAGAAACAAAGCAAGAGAACAATCTCAGGTGTTGTCCTAGCCTTAGCCTGATCCTATGAGCTCTATAGATTAAATACAGAAGAGTATTTTCTTCCTCCAAACAAGGGATGAGGCTGTAATCCCTTGTTTTCTGCACATCACTGGCTACCAACCTCCCAGGGGTTGTGTGAGTTCTAAGATGCTTCCAGGAAAGTGGTTCTGAGAAGTCCAAGGGTAATCCTCTGAAGAATTTCTTTGGGATGAGCTGTTAACAGGTGACATAAAGAGGCTGCCATGAGGATACACAAACCAGTAAGAGGGATCTAGGGGAGTGGACAGAGTGTAAGGCATCCCCTAAATGCCATAAGCTGTGGTGAACAAGACTCCTTTGTCACCTTCTGGTCTGGTTTGTGAGGTTGATACCTGAGTATACAGTGTCCTTTGGAGTTTCTGATGCCACAGTTGCTTCCTGAATCACGGATTGAACTTTTCCTCAACTTTATTAATCCATGCCCCTTTGTCTTCTCTTCTCTACTTCTTGGTTCTAACAAGTTCCTCAGACCCTCCCATGGACAGAACTAAGGATTCTTTTTTTTTTTTCTTCCTTTTTTGACCACTTCTATTGGTCTTTCACTTATTTATCTTTGTTCTTTGGCCCATGTGGGCCTCCCATCGCAGTGGCCTCTGTTGCTGCAGAGCATTGGCTCTGAGCACATGCTCCCCAGAGCTCTGGCTCTGTAGTTGGACACATCGGTCCAGCCACTCTGCAGCATTTGGGATCTTCCCAGGCCAGGGATCGAACCAATGCCCCTTGCACTGCAAGGTGGTGTCCTTACCCACTGGACCACCAGGGAAGCCCAGAATTAAGGATTCTTACTCCTTCCCAAAACTATGCTTTCTTTTGGTTATTTAACCATTAGTGGCCTGAATGGTGTTGGGGATTATTTTTTGGATCCTTAAGAAGAATGCTTTGGAAGAATAAATATGAATATACTACCATTATTTTAGGTCAGGTTCCATAGAAGCAGATGATCAGTCAAAGATTTGTTTGTAAATGATTTGGGAAAATACACCCAGGAGAAACAGGTAAGGGAATGGTAGAAACAGGTGAGAGAGTGGGAGAAGGAAGAAACAAAGCAAGAGAACAATCTCAGGTGTTGTCCTAGCCTTAGCCTGATCCTATGAGCTCTATAGATTAAATACAGAAGAGTATTTTCTTCCTCCAAACAAGGGATGAGGCTGTAATCCCTTGTTTTCTGCACATCACTGGCTACCAACCTCCCAGGGGTTGTGTGAGTTCTAAGATGCTTCCAGGAAAGTGGTTCTGAGAAGTCCAAGGGTAATCCTCTGAAGAATTTCTTTGGGATGAGCTGTTAACAGGTGACATAAAGAGGCTGCCATGAGGATACACAAACCAGTAAGAGGGATCTAGGGGAGTGGACAGAGTGTAAGGCATCCCCTAAATGCCATAAGCTGTGGTGAACAAGACTCCTTTGTCACCTTCTGGTCTGGTTTGTGAGGTTGATACCTGAGTATACAGTGTCCTTTGGAGTTTCTGATGCTGTCACCTCTCATGTGGAGACCCACTAGTGACTCACAGTTATCAGATGCTTTCAGGTTTGGGTTCTGCCTCTATAGTCTGTCTTTCTGTAGGTCACCACCATTCTCAGGGAGAATATCCACCTAATTACACTTAATCAATCTATACTTTTCTTAGATTTGGCTAGGAACATTTTTTAATATCTCCCAAAATAAGTTCTATGTGATAAGTTGTGAAAATTAAGATGACCCCCACTGTCAACTTTAATATGCACTGAAGGTTGGTTTCCTACTAATTGCTGTAATCCATCTCCCCGCTCTACACTGAGAACATAAATGAGAAAAATGATCATTTTTATGTTATTTAAATTATAAGTATTCTCTAGAACCTAATATATAATTCAAGATGGATTTTTAAAAATGATATAGTGAGGGTGCCAATCTTATGAGTACAGTGACTTCTGTTCTTCTATTCTACTTATTCTTTAATGCTATTGCCATTCTTATTACTATTTATAAAAAGTAACTTTTTGAGAAACATTCATTTCATTTTTTGCTTAGATGTAAACAAAATAGTCATGCAATACAATTTCTTTATATATAATAATTTGCATCTATGTATGTAGGATGCATGTATATGAGTATATAGATGTCTGGAGGTCAGCATTACAACAAATAAAACAAACATGCTTTATCAAGAGATAATTGTTTTACAACACACAGATACAGTGAACAGAGTTGTGAAGTTGTGAATGGGTAAGGAGGATCAACTGTATGGTGACAAATGGAAACTATCTGGTGGTAAGCACACTATGGTGTGTACAAAAGTCAGAATACAATGTTTACTTATGAAACTTAAATAACGTTACCAACTAATATTTCCTAAATACAAAAGTAACAGTTGTTTTAAGTATTACACTATGTATAGTGAACAAAAAGTGTATCACAAAGGTCTTGTACCTTCAGTGTTCTATTGCTTTTGTACAATTATAAAATCAGAATATTCAGTAATAATTTTTTAATGTTTTTTTTTCTTTTTTAATTTTGGCCTCTTTTATTGGTTTTCTATTTATTTACTATTTATTTACTTTGATCCTTCTTTATTCTTTGGCCTGTGGTGGCCTCTCTTGGTGCAGAGCACAGGCTCTTGACACATGCACTCCAGAGCACTGGCTCGTAATTGGACACACTGGTTCAGTCACTCCACTACACGTGGGATCCTCCCAGACCAGGGATTGAACCGGTGCCCCTTGCACTGCATGGCAGAATCTTTACCCACTGCACTACGAGGGAAGCCCCAGTAATTATTTTTAATTCAGCTTACATCTTTTTCTTTTTTTTGCCTCTAAGTCATTGTTTATTTTTCATCCATTTTTATTCTTTGGCCTGTGTGGGCCTCCCATTGCAGTGGCCTCTCCTGTTACAGAGCACTGGCTTTGGGCACATGTGCTTCAGAGTGTTGGTTCATAATTGGACATACTTGTCCAGTCACTCCATGGCACATGGGATCTTCCTGGGTCAGGGATCGAACTGGTATCTCTTACACTGCAAGGAGGACTCTTTACCCACTGGACCATCAGGGAAGCCCTATTCAGTAATTTTAATTATCTTTTCTCTTGGCAAACTAATACTATTGTCAAATCAGAGATATTATTCACACATGGGGCTTGGAGAGGAACTTCTATAAACTATGTATTGGTGGGAAAAAAAGGAGGTGTTAGAAAGGCAGCAGAAACACCAAGCATACCTGATGAGCAACTGGCCTTGTTGAGGTCATGATAGATGTCTGGAGGTCAGCATTACAACAAATAAAACAAACATGCTTTATCAAGAGATAATTGTTTTACAACACACAGATACAGTGAACAGAGTTGTGAAGTTGTGAATGGGTAAGGAGGATCAACTGTATGGTGACAAATGGAAACTATCTGGTGGTAAGCACACTATGGTGTGTACAAAAGTCAGAATACAATGTTTACTTATGAAACTTAAATAACGTTACCAACTAATATTTCCTAAATACAAAAGTAACAGTTGTTTTAAGTATTACACTATGTATAGTGAACAAAAAGTGTATCACAAAGGTCTTGTACCTTCAGTGTTCTATTGCTTTTGTACAATTATAAAATCAGAATATTCAGTAATAATTTTTTAATGTTTTTTTTCTTTTTTAATTTTGGCCTCTTTTATTGGTTTTCTATTTATTTACTATTTATTTACTTTGATCCTTCTTTATTCTTTGGCCTGTGGTGGCCTCTCTTGGTGCAGAGCACAGGCTCTTGACACATGCACTCCAGAGCACTGGCTCGTAATTGGACACACTGGTTCAGTCACTCCACTACACGTGGGATCCTCCCAGACCAGGGATTGAACCGGTGCCCCTTGCACTGCATGGCAGAATCTTTACCCACTGCACTACGAGGGAAGCCCCAGTAATTATTTTTAATTCAGCTTACATCTTTTTCTTTTTTTTGCCTCTAAGTCATTGTTTATTTTTCATCCATTTTTATTCTTTGGCCTGTGTGGGCCTCCCATTGCAGTGGCCTCTCCTGTTACAGAGCACTGGCTTTGGGCACATGTGCTTCAGAGTGTTGGTTCATAATTGGACATACTTGTCCAGTCACTCCATGGCACATGGGATCTTCCTGGGTCAGGGATCGAACTGGTATCTCTTACACTGCAAGGAGGACTCTTTACCCACTGGACCATCAGGGAAGCCCTATTCAGTAATTTTAATTATCTTTTCTCTTGGCAAACTAATACTATTGTCAAATCAGAGATATTATTCACACATGGGGCTTGGAGAGGAACTTCTATAAACTATGTATTGGTGGGAAAAAAAGGAGGTGTTAGAAAGGCAGCAGAAACACCAACAACTGAGCATACCTGATGAGCAACTGGCCTTGTTGTAATCTCTAATATAAAACAGTGTAACAGCCAAAGAGCCAGTAAAGTATGATATATTCATGGCACTGTTTATGAAAATAGAATTTTGATAGATATCTTTCAACAGTAGTTAAATATTTTTCCTCCTCATTTTGATAAGTAGTTGTTTGGAAATTTCACTCATGGGGAAGGATTTTATTTCTGAAAAGAGTGGAAATATTAAAACCTGTTATCTGTCCAATTTGAAATAGCAGAGGATTACTTTGGTATCAATGTGCACATAGCCTACAACTCACTAGGATATTTTAGGTGTATTTCTGACCAGCAGGATGAAGATAAATAATAATGTGTCTTATGAAAGTTGTTTTCAGTTTTGCTAAGTGCCAAATTATTTACATTCAAGCAGAGTGTGAAGGGAGCAAGGTGTCCCCTGAGTGTTAACTGAAAAGAGATACAAGTGTCCACATTGGTGGACATATAACACACCTCAGCACATTTCAAAACATGTACCGTGAGACTGCAGAACAACTGAGGTTTACATCAGACCAGGAACACTCAGAGTATGTATATTAAGGTGGTTTTGTTTATTTATTTTTTGGCCACTTCTGTTGGTCTTTCGTTTATCTATTTTCATCCATCTTTGTTCTTTGGCCTATGTGGGCCTCCCATCACAGTGGCCTCTGTTGTCACAGAGCACCGGCTCTGGGCGCATGCGCTCCAGAGCTCCAGCTTGGTGGTTGGACACATCGGTCCAGCTGCTCCGTGGCACGTGGGATCTTCCCAGGCCAGGGATCAAACGGGCGCCCCTTGCACTGCAAGGCGGTGTCCTTACCCACTGGACCATCAGGGAAACCCAAGGTGGGTTTATTAATTAGAATAAAAACACATAAAGAGGACTACTACCCTCCCCGTAGACTGCAGAGTGCTTACCACAAACATCAGTTCTCTAGTGAAACATATATCTCAGGGAGATGGGAAAGTAAATACCAGTCCTCCTACATTTTCCCCAGTGAAGAAATTCCTCTCCGGTTAGCCTTGCTAATTGATTCGTGATGGTGTGGTTTCTGGGTTGGGGTGACTTCACAAGATTGTGAATTCCAGAAGAGCAGAGAATTTGACTTTGTGTTCACTGCTCTGTCTTCAACATTTAGGTGAGTGGCTGGAAGATACCCACCTTATGATGTGATTGGTTGGATGAACAAATTATTTAATATCACTCCAGATGAAATAAGACAATGACATTAGCTATTGGGTAATGGACCCAGAAATAAAAAGAAATGATGTTCCATGAAGCAGAAACAGAGAGGAAAGCTAGGAGCAGAAGATGATCATGCTGGAGCATGATGAGAACTATGGAACCAAATGCCTGTAAAACCAGTCTGCTGGCCTGGACTTTGTGGGTTCCTACAACTCACTAGGATATTTTAGGTGTATTTCTGACCAGCAGGATGAAGATAAATAATAATGTGTCTTATGAAAGTTGTTTTCAGTTTTGCTAAGTGCCAAATTATTTACATTCAAGCAGAGTGTGAAGGAGCAAGGTGTCCCCTGAGTGTTAACTGAAAAGAGATACAAGTGTCCACATTGGTGGACATATAACACACCTCAGCACATTTCAAAACATGTACCGTGAGACTGCAGAACAACTGAGGTTTACATCAGACCAGGAACACTCAGAGTATGTATATTAAGGTGGTTTTGTTTATTTATTTTTTGGCCACTTCTGTTGGTCTTTCGTTTATCTATTTTCATCCATCTTTGTTCTTTGGCCTATGTGGGCCTCCCATCACAGTGGCCTCTGTTGTCACAGAGCACCGGCTCTGGGCGCATGCGCTCCAGAGCTCCAGCTTGGTGGTTGGACACATCGGTCCAGCTGCTCCGTGGCACGTGGGATCTTCCCAGGCCAGGGATCAAACGGGCGCCCCTTGCACTGCAAGGCGGTGTCCTTACCCACTGGACCATCAGGGAAACCCAAGGTGGGTTTATTAATTAGAATAAAAACACATAAAGAGGACTACTACCCTCCCCGTAGACTGCAGAGTGCTTACCACAAACATCAGTTCTCTAGTGAAACATATATCTCAGGGAGATGGGAAAGTAAATACCAGTCCTCCTACATTTTCCCCAGTGAAGAAATTCCTCTCCGGTTAGCCTTGCTAATTGATTCGTGATGGTGTGGTTTCTGGGTTGGGGTGACTTCACAAGATTGTGAATTCCAGAAGAGCAGAGAATTTGACTTTGTGTTCACTGCTCTGTCTTCAACATTTAGGTGAGTGGCTGGAAGATACCCACCTTATGATGTGATTGGTTGGATGAACAAATTATTTAATATCACTCCAGATGAAATAAGACAATGACATTAGCTATTGGGTAATGGACCCAGAAATAAAAAGAAATGATGTTCCATGAAGCAGAAACAGAGAGGAAAGCTAGGAGCAGAAGATGATCATGCTGGAGCATGATGAGAACTATGGAACCAAATGCCTGTAAAACCAGTCTGCTGGCCTGGACTTTGTGGGTTCCTTAGTTTGTTGGTCTAGTAGAAGTCAACTTCTCTAATATGTAACAAATGATATATTAAAAATGTATATTTGTTTCTCATGTTGCATGGATTGTGGAAGCATTTAATCTTTGGAAAGTTACATTGAACTCTAACTATTGCAGAAGAAACCCTGAAATTGCAATAGGGGGGTAATAACATAAAGAAGTGGAAATCCACTCCAGTATTCTTGCCTGGGAAATCTCATGGACAGAGGAGCCTGGCAAGCTACAGTCCATGGGGTCACAAAGAATTGGATATGACTTAATGAGTAAACAACATCAATATTATTGTAATATAGATCATCTCTAATGTTCCCATAGGTGACTCTGCGTGTATTCTGGGGACATTCTGGCTCCCTCTGGAGGCACAGTTCTCAACCGTCTCTTCATAATCCACGTGACAGATGACACTCACCTGCAGGGTACACTCTCCGAGGTATGTCCATGGTTGTTCACAGTATTTATACCATATATAACTATATCTAATGTACTGAGAATTCACATCCACATTTTAAAAACTGACCTTATTTGGATCATTTGGAATCCATTTCATTTGTTTTAAAATAGTAAATCACTGGGAATTTTGTTTCCAGCTACAGTGGAGTATCTGGTACAATACTCACCTATTTATTATAAATTATTGTAAAACTGAACAAAACGTGTAAGACAGTTGTTCTTAAAACCAAGCAAGAGGATGGGGAGACTGTGATCTTTGAGAAAAACAAACCCATGAGGCTGTACCACATCCCCTCTGTTGTCTCAGACTTTGCCACATGAAGGAGATAGAAGTCAAGAAGAGTAGTGCAGAAACTGAATTCAGAATGCAGACATTGGAGATAGGGTTGCTGAAGCATCTGGAATTTGTGACACATGTTGCCAGAGAACAGGAAGCCAGAGGTTGAGATAAGGGAGGAGGAGGACAAGAGTACCTGTGAATCATTAGTACAGTCCATCAGGGGCTAGGACGTGCATTCACGGTGTAAGATTTGTGAGGCCAAGCCGAGAATATTTGCTTTGGGTCTAAGAGATAAACAGAAATACCAAAGATTGAAGAGGGCTGTAGGAAACTGGTGTTCTATCCCAGTCAGAGTTGACAGACCACATAAGACCAGTTTTATGAGTAAAGACTATGCACTGAAATGAAAACCATCTTTTAGACTAAAGAACACATTCTAAAGTGAGGGATGTACCTGAGGGTTATGAGCAAGATTAATAACCACACACTCAACAAGAGAAAGAAACTCAATTCTATGGAAAAGAATGAAAAGCACAGGAAAAGGTGAAAATGTAGATAAGTAAAGGACTACCTTTTAATTTCCTCTATTAGTGTTATTTTATGTAAAACCTTAACTCTAAGAAGATTAGTTAGGATGCATGTTATAATAAGAATTAATAGCTTAACAAGTTAATAAACGAACTAAAATAGAATGTTAAAATATTTGTTTAACAGAGTCAGAAAGGAAACAGAGGAACAGAAGCCAGGTGAGACAATAGTACATAGAAATACAACTGTGTCATAAATTGTGATGCATGTATTTAGACTGAACTGGGCTTCCCAGGTGGCTCAGTGGTAAAGAATCCGCCTGCCAATGCAGGAGACACAGGTTTGATCCATGGGTCGGAAAGATCCCCTGGAGAAGGAAATGTCAACCCACTCCAGTATGTTTGCCTAGACAACTCCATGGACAGAGGAGCCTGGTGAGATAGGGTCCAAATGGGTCCTCAGGGTTGCAAAGAGTCGGACATGACTTAGTGATTGAAAAATAACAAATATAGACTGAACACTCCAATTATAAGAATTGAAAGAAAAATCAACTCTTTGCTGGCTACAAGATTTGTTTTAATATTAAAGGCACAGAGAAGAAAAAGGAGGATGGAAAAAAGATTTACCACGCAAACACATGGTATGTATAAAAGCAACTGGGAGTATGTTAATATTAAAGTTGCCTTCAATAATAAGTGTATCAGCAGAAATGAGGAAGATTAATTCATAATGATAAAAGAGCTAATTAATTAAATTACACAATGGTTATAAATAAGTATCTACATGGCTTGCCTGGTGGTCCAGTGGGTAAAGAGTCCTCCTTGCAGTGCCAGGAGCACCAGCTCGATCCCTGGTCTGGGAAGATCCCATGTGCCATGGAGTGACTGGACAAGTGTGTCCAATTATGAACCAGCACTCTGGAGTACATGTGCCCAGAGCCAGTGCTCTGTAACAGGAGAGGCCACTGCAATGGGAGGCCCACACAGGCCATAAATAAAAGTGGATGAAAAATAAATAAATAAATAATCAATAAACAAAGGCCAAAATTTTTTTTAAAAATCTACAGTTTCAAAATACATTAAGCAAAAACTGATAGAACTAATGAGAAAGATAGATCCATAATCATAACTGGATATTACAATGCTCTTCTGTCAGTAGTTAAGATATAAAAGTGTAGAAGACTTGAAAAATGTATCAACTAACATGACCTAGTTGACATTCATAGAACAGTGGATTCAACAGCTGCAAAATAGACCTTGTTTTCAAATACATGTCAAAGAATCATTAATAGAGATGATTCTCAATGCCCTCTAAAAAATGGAAACTATAGAGTATATCCTCTGAAATTATATTCTGAGGTATATCAAATTATAGAGTATATACATATGTAACTGAATTATTAGAAATAAATAACAAAAATATATATGAAAAATTCCCAAATACTTGGAAACTGAACAACATTCTTCTATATATATCATGGATCAAAGAAGAAGCATAGAGAAATAAAGAATTTCAAATTGAATGTTAGAGAAAATAAGATAACTGAATATCAGCTGAATCCTGTTGAAGCAGTGCTTCAGGGAAAATGTATAGCTTTACATGCTTTGCTATACATTAAAAAGGAGAAAATGGTTTAAGATGATTTCATTTCCCAACTTAATAAGCTTTTGAGAGAAGATTAAATTAAAACCAAAGTAAGTAAATGAGAAGAAAAAAATAAAGATAAAAGCAGAAAACAATGAAATTAAAAGCAAACAATAAAAACAAATAACAAAGTAATAAGTTCTTTTTTCAAAACAATATAAACTCTAGCAAAAATAATCAAGAATAAAAACATTAAAAAGCTTTACCAGTTACCAAAGTTATCAGAGTTAGTAGTGAAAGGTAGGCTATCATGACAGAGTTTATAGATATTAAAAGAATAGTAGGGAATATTATAAGCAAATTTATCCAAATAGATTCAACAAACTTATATGACATTCTCAAATATCTTTAAGAATTTGCTGATACTTAAATATGATGAAATATAAACCCTAAATTATCTTATATTTACGTTTTAAAATCTGAAATCAAATCTTCTGGGAAGATAGTTCAACCCAGAAAGTTTCATTGAAAAATTCTATCATATTTAAGGAAGGAATAAACCAATCTCATGAGATGGAGATAAATGCTATATTCATGCAATGCAAATATTTAACATTGTTATTAAAATACCTCATTTTATTTGAGGTAATATAGATATAATGTGGTCCCAATTAAAAATTAATCAAATATTTATTTTGGATAAATCGACCACATGATTTTAAAATTTATAGAAAAACAAAACTCAACAACATTGAATCTAGAAGTACAAATTTGGAGGATTAAAGCATGAAACTTTTAAGAACTGCGCAGAAATATTAGAGCATATGTTAAAGTGTATTAGGGGAGGAAAAGATTACTTTTGACCCAAGAAGCATTAACCATAAATTAACACCACCAACAAAATCAGCTTAAAGAGACCCTCTCCAGGACGTGTTACGATATATGTAATGTTATATGATGTATGTTATATACAACTGCCAGAAATCAAAGACAATCTTAAAAGCTCTAAGAGAAAAAAAGTTTGTGACTTATGAAGGAACCCCCATAAGGCTATCAACAAATTTCTCAGCCAAAGATTTACAGGTCAGAAACTGATGGGGTGATATGGTCATGGTGACGGAAGAAAAAATTGTCAACCAAGAGTGCTTAATTTGACAAAACTGTCCTTCAGAAATGGAGAGTTAAAGCCTTACCCAGACAAACGAAGGATGAAGGAATCATCAGTATTAGATCTGCCTTATAAGAAACACTGAAATGAATTCTTCCAACTAAAATGAAAGGATGCTGTTTAGTAACATGAAATCATAAAATATATAACACAATGGGAAATACACATATAGAGTCAAATTCAGAATACACTAAAGTTGTAATATTGTGAAGTATTAACCACTTAACTCTAGTATAAAAGATCAAAAACAAGAGTATGAAAAATAACTATGGCTTCTATAATTTTTAAGTAAGTATACCACACTAAAAGAGGTAAATTGCAGAATCTAACACATGAAGGGGAGTGGAGTAACAATACTTATTGTCTATAAGCAAGTTAAGTTGTTATAATTATAAAATAGACTTTTAATATGGAGATGTTTTATGTAAACATCATGGTAACCATAAAGCCAAAACCTATAGCAGATATACAAAAAGAAAAAAAAATAGGTTATCAGTATATACCACCATGGGAAATCATTAATTCACAAAGAAAGGCAGCAAAAAAGGAAGAAAAGATCACTCCCCCAAATTAACTTGAAACAGAATAGACTTAGACATAAGATCCTAAAATATAAAATTCCTAGGGAAAAAGCAGGGAAAGTTCCTTAACATTGGCCTTGGCCACAATTTTTTATGTATGACCCCAAAAGCACTAGCAACAAAAGGAAAAATTAGTACATGAGACTATATCAAACTAAAAGTCTCCTGCACAGCAAAACAAATACAAATTGGAAAGACAGCATATGGAATCATTGTTGTTGAATTTCTAAGCCATGTCTGACTGTTTGTGATCCCCTGGACTCCAGCAAAACAAATCTTAAACACCACCAACAAAATCAGCTTAAAGAGACCCTCTCCAGGACGTGTTACGATATATGTAATGTTATATGATGTATGTTATATACAACTGCCAGAAATCAAAGACAATCTTAAAAGCTCTAAGAGAAAAAAAGTTTGTGACTTATGAAGGAACCCCATAAGGCTATCAACAAATTTCTCAGCCAAAGATTTACAGGTCAGAAACTGATGGGGTGATATGGTCATGGTGACGGAAGAAAAAATTGTCAACCAAGAGTGCTTAATTTGACAAAACTGTCCTTCAGAAATGGAGAGTTAAAGCCTTACCCAGACAAACGAAGGATGAAGGAATCATCAGTATTAGATCTGCCTTATAAGAAACACTGAAATGAATTCTTCCAACTAAAATGAAAGGATGCTGTTTAGTAACATGAAATCATAAAATATATAACACAATGGGAAATACACATATAGAGTCAAATTCAGAATACACTAAAGTTGTAATATTGTGAAGTATTAACCACTTAACTCTAGTATAAAAGATCAAAAACAAGAGTATGAAAAATAACTATGGCTTCTATAATTTTTAAGTAAGTATACCACACTAAAAGAGGTAAATTGCAGAATCTAACACATGAAGGGGAGTGGAGTAACAATACTTATTGTCTATAAGCAAGTTAAGTTGTTATAATTATAAAATAGACTTTTAATATGGAGATGTTTTATGTAAACATCATGGTAACCATAAAGCCAAAACCTATAGCAGATATACAAAAAGAAAAAAAAATAGGTTATCAGTATATACCACCATGGGAAATCATTAATTCACAAAGAAAGGCAGCAAAAAAGGAAGAAAAGATCACTCCCCCAAATTAACTTGAAACAGAATAGACTTAGACATAAGATCCTAAAATATAAAATTCCTAGGGAAAAAGCAGGGAAAGTTCCTTAACATTGGCCTTGGCCACAATTTTTTATGTATGACCCCAAAAGCACTAGCAACAAAAGGAAAAATTAGTACATGAGACTATATCAAACTAAAAGTCTCCTGCACAGCAAAACAAATACAAATTGGAAAGACAGCATATGGAATCATTGTTGTTGAATTTCTAAGCCATGTCTGACTGTTTGTGATCCCCTGGACTCCAGCATGTCAGGCTTCCCTGTCCTTCACCATCTCCCAGAGTTTGCTCAGACTCATGCCCATTGAGTCGATGATGCCATCCAAGCATTTTACTCTCTATTGCCTCCTTCTCTTCCTGCCTCATGTGCAATATGTGGAATGGGAGAGAATATTTTCCAATTATATATCTGATAAAGGGTTAATATCCAAAATATGTAAAGAAGTTATACAATTCAACAGCAGGAAAAAGATTGAAAAATTGGCAGAAGATCTGACTAGACATTTTTTCAAAGAGACATGCAAATGGTCAAAAGGTACATGAAAAAGTACTCAATATCACTAATCATCAGAAAAAATGGATGTCATACCACAATGAGGTATTACCTCTGATCTGCTAGAATGGCTATCATTAAAAAGACAAGATAAGCTAGTAGGAAGTTGCTGTATCACACCTGGAAATCAACCCAATGCTCCTTGACAACCTAGAAGGGTGGGATGGTGTGAGGGGTGGGTAGGAGGTAGGTTCAAAAGGTTGGAGAGACATAGGTATACTTATGGCTGGTTCACATTGTTGTATGACCGAAACCAAAACAACATTATAAAGCTATTATTCTCCAATTAAAAAGATTATGAGAGGGAAATGCAGATATTCATTTGGCATTTTCTTGCTATGATCTGCTATATTTGCCAAAACTTTGTCATTTGTGAACAATTTAGACAAAAAAAAAACACCTCTTGCCAATTAAGCTTTGATGTTATAAAATGTAAAAAAGAAAAAAAGACAAGAGATAAAAAATGTTGGCAAGAATGTGAAGAAAAGGAGCTCTTGTACACTATTCATGAAACTATAAAGGGTATAACCACTATGGAAAAAATTTGGACATTTCCTCAAAAATTAAAAATTGAACTACCATATGATCTAGCAGTTCTATCCTTGGGTATATATATATATATCCAAAGGAAATGAAAATAGAATCTTAAAAATATAACTGTACTCTCATACACACATAATATGATATTATTCAGCCATGAGAAAGAAGGAAATGCTGCTATTTTTAACAACATGGATAGACCTTGATGGTTGGCCCTAGGCTCAATGAAGTAAGTCAGGCAGAGAAATGCAAATGGTAGATGGTATCACTTTTATATAGAATCTTAGAAAGCCAAATCATGGAAACAGAGTAGGATGATGGTTACCAAGCATTGGGACCTGAGGGAAATAAGGAGATGCTGTTCAGACAGTGCAAAGTTCTAGATGTAAGACAACTAAGCTCTGGGATTCTAATGTAAATCACATGAGGAATACAGTTAATAATGTATTATATACCTGAAACTTGCTAAGACATTAATCTTATATATTTGCATAACAAAGAGAAATGATAATTATATGTTATGGTGGAGGCATTAGCTAGCACAATGGTGGTAATCACTTTGCAATACACAAGTATATCAGATCAACACATTGTGCATGTTAAATTTACATAATGTTATATGTAAATTATATTCCAACGATGGTGGAGAAAAATCAGAATGGAGATTGTCTATGGGAGGTATGAATTGGCCAAATATAGATGAGGCAATTTTCTGGACTGATGGAAAATTCTTCTGATTGGTGTGGTAGTCAGATGGCTATATGTCTGTGAAATCTCAAATTATACACTTGGAATGTTAATGTCAATGTTTATAAACTGTACCTTAAGTAAAAATAGAGTGTCTGTTGCAAACTTTGGTCTTTCTACAATTATTAGTAACAAATTACTTAGAAAACTTCCCAGCTCACTACATACCGAAGTTGAGAATGATACTCTTAGATGAAAGTCAGAAAGTCATGCCCAGAGTCATTCAGAAGTAGTTTAGAAACTCTAATAACTAAGTTACTTTAGCAGAGGTGTAGGTGGTAAGAAGCCCTGAGTGAACAGTTGTGGGAAATTAGGGTAGAAATGGCTACCAATGCCCACAGTATAAGAAGTCATACATTGTCACCTATACATGCCACTACATATCATTTATTCAGTCAAACATCTAATCAGTATCTAATATGGGAGGGGGGATATGTATACCTATGGCACATTCAGGTTGATATGTGGCAATAAACAACAAAACTCTTTAAAAAATTAAATTAAATTGTTTTAAAAATGTATCTAATATGAATTAGTACTGTCTGAGGCCCTGGAAATCCAATGGTAAACTCCCTAACATGATGGGACTCATATTGTAGTGAGGGAGAAAGATATTGATCAAATAGTCATACCAGCACATGAGCTAACTAGTACTAAAATTAATAGTATGAAAACACTAGTGATGTACACAAGGCTATGAAAGTTTATAACAATAATAGAGACTATTTCTTACAGTCCTACAGAGTAATTGCAGTAGTTGTCATTTCCATTGCCTAGCTGAAGGATAGGAGGCAATGAAAGGATTAATAACTTGCAAAGGTCACAGAGCTGACCAAGGTCATAGTGGCCAAGCCAGATTTCATCTAGGTTCTGCATTTGAGAGTCTGTGTTCTCAGCCACACTGGTACAGTTATATCTACTTGGTGTGGGTGTTTGGGAAGATGTTCCTGAAAGAAAGGTTGAAAACCATTTAAGCTGAGGTCTGAGAGATGGGTACAAATTACATATTTGCGAGCAGGAAGAGCAAAGTATGAGCAAACCCCCTGATGTGATTGAGAACATAGCGTTCATTGATGGATGAGAAAGTTGTGCATATCTATTGATTCTAAAAAAATCAGAGGAGACCCCAAGAATCACTGAACAAGTAAGAAAAGAGATAATATTGACTTTCAAACTTTATTAGTTTATTTGTGTGTGTGTGTGGTCAGTCATGTCTGGCTCTTTGTGACCCCATGTACTGTAGCCTCCCATACTCTTCTGTCTATGGAATTTTCTAGGCAAAAATATCAGAGTGGGGTGCCATTTCCTACTCCAGAGGACCTTTCCAACCCAGGGATGGAAACGGTGTCTCCTGCATCTCCTGCATTGGCAGGCAGATTCTGTATCACTGCCTGACCTGAGAAGCCCTCACTAGTGTATACCCTGCCTAAATTTAAAAATGTCTAAATTAAGAATGAAACTATATTCCCCATCATCAGCTGAATCTTTTTCTTGTTCTGTCCTCAGTAGGGGTAAAGGATGGGCCACTTTCACGGTTCTGAGACCCTTTTTAACTTAGATATCAGTACTGCACACTGATGTTTAAGTATTGTCGTCACAGTAGTAGTGAAACCCTTAGCTGTAATTCTTTTTCTAATCCGGCTGAGGAAAGTTCTTTTCCCAACAGCTATGGCCCATTGTTCCACAAAGGCTCTTCTCTAAGAAACATGAGGCAGTTAATTCACCCTGCCAAACACAGCAAGAAGGTGATACTTTTCTCAAATATCAAATCAGTCCAATTTCATTTAGACTTAAATGATTTTCCTGGCCCTTCTTCATGTAGATACCTCCGCAGTCAATTAGCATTGTCACTTTTAATCTTCTGTAGTCAGATCCTGGTCATTCCCCATTAGAGTTCCATTAAATAGATTCTTATGGCCTGGCTGAACTCACTACAGTGCAGTATGTGTAGAAAGTACGCTAGTCATCATTATGCAGCTGGCATTTACTAAAGGTTAGATATTACCGATAACCTTAATCATGAATTACATTACGTTGCCTGAAAATTCACTCCTGGATTTCTTTGCCGCCAAGCCCAAATGCAGTACTTGGCTATGTCTGGAACTATGCACTTTGTTCTATGGATTTTAACTCAAATACCCTTTGCCTCAAGATCCAAAGCTCCAGGAGCTGTCAAGGGCAGAAGAATTGGCATCTAACTGTAATGCCAACTACAGTCCCAACTAAAGGGATACATTTTCCTAGAGCTCTGTTCTACTGTAACTTTAATGAAGTTCATCAAGTCTTGCAAATAGAACAACAGTGGAACTGTAGAAGACTAAGGGACAGATGTAACTTACGAAAAATGTGTATCTTCTAAGTGAACAGAGCTAGGTTTGAGTAACTCAAAACATATAAAATATATGAAATAGCATCCTCTGATTGCAAGTGCAGCAAACCAGATGTCAGAAAACATGTTGTTGTTGTTTAGTCACTCAGACATGTCTGACTCTTTGTGATGCCATAGATTGTAGCCCACCAGGCTCCTCTGTCCTAGGGGATTTCCAGCCAAGAATACTGGAGCAGATTGCTATTTCCTTCTCTGAGGGAATCTTCCTAACCCAGGGATTGAGCCCATGTCTCCTGCAAGTGTCCTGTGTTGCAGGAAGATTCTTTACTGTTGGCTTCCATATACCCAGCACTAACTGGCCCTGTGACTTTGAGAGAGTCAAATGATTCCACCGGGCCTTTTGGTCTGGAAGTTGCTACATAATATAAATTGGGTGACTGATAAGTGGAGTGAACTGACTAACATATACTGTCGCACTGGCAAAGTGGAAAGAGGAGACAAGCAGGTCTAACCCAGTATCCTCCAGGTAAGCTGGTTCTCTTTATAGAGCAACTTCAGGCAGGCAGGTCTCTATCCCAGGAGAGACAGAAAAGGCAGCACTGAAAGACAGCTATGTTGAATCAACTATGATAGTTTTGTTGGCAGCCAGTCCAAGGGGATAGAGAGTTCTTAGATACAGTAGTACAGACTGTCGCAGAGACTGCCAGTTCCTTTTATTCATCCAGCCATATCCTTCAGTAAGTTTCTTAAGCACTTATTAGGTAGGGTCCCTGCTCTTCAAAGGCATGTAGTTTAGTGGAGAAAATGTCAGACCAACTTTGGAAGGCGGTTTCTGAGAGAATCATGAAAATCAAGTCTTCATTTTAGGGTAAAGTTCTTGTGTCCTAGGCGAGATTTCATTCTCCATCCCCATGTTCTCTTACAAAGTTTCATCATTGTTCTCCTCATCTGCCTCTTCACCCATAAGCACCTATGCTGGGTTGCCGTTCCCTTCTCCAGGGGATCTTCCTGACCCAGGCATTGAACCCATATCTCCTGCATTGCAGGTAGATTCTTCACTGTTTGAGCCATCAGGGAAGCCCAAACATCTAGAATCAAACAGCAAATAGGACTAATTGGCGAGTACCTGAGTGCCCACCAATTTGTGGAATGCAACTGTTTCTGCAGAAATGCAATTTCCTTCACTCACCATACCCAGAAACTCACTCAGGACCATACAAATGTTCCCCAGTAGGATTCCTGATAAGTTTACTTTAATAAGTGGTTAGGGATCATTTGTAATTAACCTATTAGTACATTCTTGCTAAAGGGCTTGAAAACTATTTTCTTAAGTAATTTTAAGCACGATTTCTGAAAATGCCTCTGTCCTATACCCTTTGTCAAGTTAATTTTTTTCAGGCAGCCAAGATATGTCAGTTGAACAAAGCTAAGTGATCAGTTTAATGTATTAAAGCAGATGATAAAAGTAAAAAAGCAGCGTGGTATGGAATTGTCTGAGAAAGTTTTCTAGATGATGTCTAAGGTGGTGTGAGCAGGGAAGAGTCAAATTAAATGAAAGGAAGAAGAAAATGATTTCCAGTGATGAAATGACATGAGTAGAGTTTGGAGGGAGGACTGTTCTGGTGATATTGGCCAGAGAGATGTTGATCCACCTGCTTTTATAAAATCCAATGCAGGAACAATGAAAGGTCTTTGGGGCAATTCTACCATTTAAAATAGCACTGAAACAATGTCTACCATTTGAAAACTTAGATACAGTAGTACAGACTGTCGCAGAGACTGCCAGTTCCTTTTATTCATCCAGCCATATCCTTCAGTAAGTTTCTTAAGCACTTATTAGGTAGGGTCCCTGCTCTTCAAAGGCATGTAGTTTAGTGGAGAAAATGTCAGACCAACTTTGGAAGGCGGTTTCTGAGAGAATCATGAAAATCAAGTCTTCATTTTAGGGTAAAGTTCTTGTGTCCTAGGCGAGATTTCATTCTCCATCCCCATGTTCTCTTACAAAGTTTCATCATTGTTCTCCTCATCTGCCTCTTCACCCATAAGCACCTATGCTGGGTTGCCGTTCCCTTCTCCAGGGGATCTTCCTGACCCAGGCATTGAACCCATATCTCCTGCATTGCAGGTAGATTCTTCACTGTTTGAGCCATCAGGGAAGCCCAAACATCTAGAATCAAACAGCAAATAGGACTAATTGGCGAGTACCTGAGTGCCCACCAATTTGTGGAATGCAACTGTTTCTGCAGAAATGCAATTTCCTTCACTCACCATACCCAGAAACTCACTCAGGACCATACAAATGTTCCCCAGTAGGATTCCTGATAAGTTTACTTTAATAAGTGGTTGGGGATCATTTGTAATTAACCTATTAGTACATTCTTGCTAAAGGGCTTGAAAACTATTTTCTTAAGTAATTTTAAGCACGATTTCTGAAAATGCCTCTGTCCTATACCCTTTGTCAAGTTAATTTTTTTCAGGCAGCCAAGATATGTCAGTTGAACAAAGCTAAGTGATCAGTTTAATGTATTAAAGCAGATGATAAAAGTAAAAAAGCAGCGTGGTATGGAATTGTCTGAGAAAGTTTTCTAGATGATGTCTAAGGTGGTGTGAGCAGGGAAGAGTCAAATTAAATGAAAGGAAGAAGAAAATGATTTCCAGTGATGAAATGACATGAGTAGAGTTTGGAGGGAGGACTGTTCTGGTGATATTGGCCAGAGAGATGTTGATCCACCTGCTTTTATAAAATCCAATGCAGGAACAATGAAAGGTCTTTGGGGGCAATTCTACCATTTAAAATAGCACTGAAACATGTATGTTATGGTCCTATGTCAAATAGATGACCAGTGCAAGTTTGATGCATGAAGCCGGGCACCCAAAGCCAATGCCTTGCAAGAGCCCAGTGGGGTAGTGCGGGGAGGAAGGCAGGAGGTCAGCACAGGATGGAGGTACACATGCATACCTGTGGCCAGTTCATGTTGATGTATGGCAAAACCATCACAATACTGTAAAGTAATTATCCTCCAATTAAAGTAAATTAATAAAAAATGGGAATAGCTTCACCTGAGTACCAGGGATGAAAGGTATATATTCTTAAACTTATTGTACTAAATAGGAAAATATAAATTCAAAACAAGAGACATTGGTTTTTAGCCACAACAATATCAATACTTAATGCATGCCTGAGAAACAGTTATCTCCTCATAACTTTCTAATATTTTCTCCCTGTGTTCATTTGGGTCCTTGGAGAAGCAGATGCTACATTGTGATTAGACATGCAAGAAATGTGTTAGGGAAAATACCTGGGAGAGAGCGGAGAAAGGCTGGGATAGCTGTCAGACTGTGATTAAGCCTGACCCTGAGTGAAGGAGAGCAGGAAAAGGAGGGGGGTTGGGGAAAGCAGGGCAGGTTGCCGTGTGGGTCTAAGGAAAGTTTGCTGAGGCTCTCAAAGATCCCTCAAGCTAAGGTCATTTTCAGAGAGGTTCCATGTCTCCCAGGCATGGGATTGACTCAGTGTCCCCTTTGTATGCCGTGACTGTGAGGGAGCAGCCCACAGAACAGTAATTTTAAGCACGATTTCTGAAAATGCCTCTGTCCTATACCCTTTGTCAAGTTAATTTTTTTCAGGCAGCCAAGATATGTCAGTTGAACAAAGCTAAGTGATCAGTTTAATGTATTAAAGCAGATGATAAAAGTAAAAAAGCAGCGTGGTATGGAATTGTCTGAGAAAGTTTTCTAGATGATGTCTAAGGTGGTGTGAGCAGGGAAGAGTCAAATTAAATGAAAGGAAGAAGAAAATGATTTCCAGTGATGAAATGACATGAGTAGAGTTTGGAGGGAGGACTGTTCTGGTGATATTGGCCAGAGAGATGTTGATCCACCTGCTTTTTATAAAATCCAATGCAGGAACAATGAAAGGTCTTTGGGGGGCAATTCCCCTACCATTTAAAATAGCACTGAAACATGTATGTTATGGTCCTATGTCAAATAGATGACCAGTGCAAGTTTGATGCATGAAGCCGGGCACCCAAAGCCAATGCCTTGCAAGAGCCCAGTGGGGTAGTGTGGGGAGGAAGGCAGGAGGTCAGCACAGGATGGAGGTACACATGCATACCTGTGGCCAGTTCATGTTGATGTATGGCAAAACCATCACAATACTGTAAAGTAATTATCCTCCAATTAAAGTAAATTAATAAAAAATGGGAATAGCTTCACCTGAGTACCAGGGATGAAAGGTATATATTCTTAAACTTATTGTACTAAATAGGAAAATATAAATTCAAAACAAGAGACATTGGTTTTTAGCCACAACAATATCAATACTTAATGCATGCCTGAGAAACAGTTATCTCCTCATAACTTTCTAATATTTTCTCCCTGTGTTCATTTGGGTCCTTGGAGAAGCAGATGCTACATTGTGATTAGACATGCAAGAAATGTGTTAGGGAAAATACCTGGGAGAGAGCGGAGAAAGGCTGGGATAGCTGTCAGACTGTGATTAAGCCTGACCCTGAGTGAAGGAGAGCAGGAAAAGGAGGGGGGTTGGGGAAAGCAGGGCAGGTTGCCGTGTGGGTCTAAGGAAAGTTTGCTGAGGCTCTCAAAGATCCCTCAAGCTAAGGTCATTTTCAGAGAGGTTCCATGTCTCCCAGGCATGGGATTGACTCAGTGTCCCCTTTGTATGCCGTGACTGTGAGGGAGCAGCCCACAGAACAGCCTCCGTGCAAATACAGGAGTGGGTTTCAGAAAGCAGCAGCCAAGGCCCATAAGCAGTCACATTTCCTGCCCTTTTGGCGGCATGTTTTCTTGGTCACTGTAACCCTAAAATTAAACCTCAGGTCACACTGCAAAGTATGGGTCACATGCCTGAATTCTAATAAATATATTTTAAAAATTTGGCCTCTTTCATTGGGTTTTCATTTGTCTATTTTCATCCATCTTTATTCTTTGACTTGTGTGGGCCTCCCATTGCAGTGGCCTCTCTTGTCTCAGAGCACAAGCTCTGGGTGCATGCACTCCAGAGCGCTGGCTGGTAATTGGACACACCGGTCCAGTTGCTCCGCAGCATGTGGGATCTTCCCAGGCCAGGGATCGAACCGGTGCCTCTTGTACTGCAAGGTAGACTCTTTACTTACTGGACCACCAGGGAAGCCCGAATTCTAATTTTTTTTTTAATATTGTTTTCATTTGTTTATTTGGCTGCTCCAAGTCTTCGTTGCAGCATGTAGGATCTTTAGTTGCAGCCTGTGGGATCCAGTTCCCTGACCACAGATCAAATCCTGGGCCTCTGCACTGAGAGTAGGGAGTCTCAGACCCTGGACCACCAAAGAATTCTAACCATTTTAATTCAGGGGGTTAATAATAATAATACATAGCGTGGTAAGTTGCCTTGTATACTCATAATAGCACCACCAATAAAATGTTGCCAGGCTACTTTGATAAATGAAGAAACTTAGCTGATACAACAGGATCTGAACATGAACACAGAGTCAGATCTTTTACCTCCATATCCTAGAACTCATGCTGGTTATAATAGAGAGCAAAACTCCCCTTTAGAATGGGCAGTATTGTGAATAGAGCGCGACTAAGGCAGCAATGGAAGTTATCAACACTGGGAAAGGGGGTCCTATTAATAATTCCATCAGGGGGCAGAGCTTTCTTCTCTGGTGTCTTCCTCACTTCAGTTTATAATCCCAAAGCATCCTCCGGGAACAGGTGTATCGTATCAGTTCTGCCCAAAGCACAGACAGGTTTAGGTGAGCCTCACAAGGAACCATCTCTAGGATTAGAAAAGAATCACCCCGAGCTCCCTTCTCATCTCTGCTGCTTTTACATAGAAATATTCCCCTTCAGATGCTCTGGGCCAGTCTTCCAGCCTCATCAAAATACGGGGAGCCCCTGGCCCTCGATTTAGAGAATTTGTTTTAGATCATAATTACAGATTAAATGTCATATTTATTTTATTCAGCATCTTTTACGACCAGCCCTACAGTTTATTTGCAGAAAACTATTTGCCTACAGTATCTTATTTGTTTAGTTGATTGACTGTCTCCATTTCCAGAGTAATTGTTTATCTCAAGTGGCATAACTGCATGCTCTGTTCCCATGCCATTCTTGGGGAGACAGTGCTGGTTGCTTAGAATAGTTCACTGTCTTGCTAAAGAAAGGAGACTAAAACTTAGTCCCAAAACTTCTCAGTAAAAGTACATGTTCCTCACACCTTTGTAGATTCCATTTTCTCCTGATGAATTTGCACAGAGGAAAAGTGCTTGCTCAAGTCTAAGTCAATCAGATATTTTAAGAAAATATCGACTTCACAATTTTGTGTTTCAATCTGTTTAGCAATTTTCCCTTTCCACACAGACCATGATTTTTTTTTTCTACTTGCTGTTAATTGTTTCACAAAGCTTGGGAGTTTCTCCCCTCTGGCTGCAGGAGATAAAGGTCTCTTAAAACACAGGCATAGACACGTTCTGGCTCTCACATCATGCTTCCGAGTTGGTTGACTGGAGCTGGTCAGTTTTTAGTCATCATGGCATTAGTAGTCATGTATTTCAATAGCTGAGATGTTGCTTAAGTCAGTGCAACCACTTCTACCTCTATCCCATCCCAGTTCACTACAGCCGAGAGTCTCGGTGACTGAGATGCTATGGCATGCCAAGGTTACCACTCTGGCACTGCCACCAGCAGTGGTCTGCTCCGGGGCATCTAGCCAGCAAGAGTTCCTTCCTGAGGAACTTCTTCTTAGGAAAACTGGTATAAAAACTTTTGGTAGGAGTTTTTCCAATCTGGGTGGTCCCCGAAAGATTTAAACATAAAAGAAAGTGCGAGGAACATAGCTAGGAAAATGAGAAAGGAATATGGGGAAGGAAGAGTGGCCCCAAAAGGGTGCATTTTGAAGCCTGTCCCCAGAAGTGGAAAACTTGATCCTAATCCTTAACTTAGGAGAAAACTATAGGACTCATGTCAGAATTATCTCACGTGAATGGTGGGGGAACTCGGACACTTTTATACCCATTCCTAAGAGTTATTGATTGATGGCTTTTTTCAGGGGTATTTATTTTCTAGCCCTGAGGGCTGGCCATGCACCAGGGCAACATGGGCTTCTGCACTTCTGATGTGCATGGGAAATTGAAAATCAGGCAGAGCACTTGAAGTGGTTGGGCTGTGGGTGGGAGCCCTGACAGTCACACTTTGAAGGATGAAAATGTTAAATTCCTTTGATTCACACTGAGTGGTATAATTCAGTCCTGGCTCAAATTATATTGTCTTCTTTGAGAACTAACACTGTATACAATGTGTGAATTTCCCACAAGCAATTTCTTTGATTGTTGCTTCATTTATTAATAGCCTGCAATAAGCTTTAAGATGAGACACAGTCTAGCCTTGGAGTCAGCCAGGCTGAATTTTGAATGTGTGCTCTCCTGCTTGTTACCTGTGGTCTTTGACAGGTTTCCAAGAGCTTGACAACTCAGTTTTCTTGCCTGTAAAATAGGAATGACACTACCTACCTCATAACAGTTATTATGATGAAGGAAGACATGTTGTATTTAAAGAGTTTGACACAGTGCTTCACAAACAGTAAGCCTTCGTTAAACAGTAATCCAAGAGGATTCAAAGTAAATTAAACTTTTTGAATAAACTTTGTATTTCAATAGCTGAGATGTTGCTTAGGTCAGTGCAACCACTTCTACCTCTATCCCATCCCAGTTCACTACAGCCGAGAGTCTCGGTGACTGAGATGCTATCGCATGCCAAGGTTACCACTCTGGCACTGCCACCAGCAGTGGTCTGCTCCGGGCATCTAGCCAGCAAGAGTTCCTTCCTGAGGAACTTCTTCTTAGGAAAACTGGTATAAAAACTTTTGGTAGGAGTTTTTCCAATCTGGGTGGTCCCCGAAAGATTTAAACATAAAAGAAAGTGCGAGGAACATAGCTAGGAAAATGAGAAAGGAATATGGGGAAGGAAGAGTGGCCCCAAAAGGGTGCATTTTGAAGCCTGTCCCCAGAAGTGGAAAACTTGATCCTAATCCTTAACTTAGGAGAAAACTATAGGACTCATGTCAGAATTATCTCACGTGAATGGTGGGGGAACTCGGACACTTTTATACCCATTCCTAAGAGTTATTGATTGATGGCTTTTTTCAGGGGTATTTATTTTCTAGCCCTGAGGGCTGGCCATGCACCAGGGCAACATGGGCTTCTGCACTTCTGATGTGCATGGGAAATTGAAAATCAGGCAGAGCACTTGAAGTGGTTGGGCTGTGGGTGGGAGCCCTGACAGTCACACTTTGAAGGATGAAAATGTTAAATTCCTTTGATTCACACTGAGTGGTATAATTCAGTCCTGGCTCAAATTATATTGTCTTCTTTGAGAACTAACACTGTATACAATGTGTGAATTTCCCACAAGCAATTTCTTTGATTGTTGCTTCATTTATTAATAGCCTGCAATAAGCTTTAAGATGAGACACAGTCTAGCCTTGGAGTCAGCCAGGCTGAATTTTGAATGTGTGCTCTCCTGCTTGTTACCTGTGGTCTTTGACAGGTTTCCAAGAGCTTGACAACTCAGTTTTCTTGCCTGTAAAATAGGAATGACACTACCTACCTCATAACAGTTATTATGATGAAGGAAGACATGTTGTATTTAAAGAGTTTGACACAGTGCTTCACAAACAGTAAGCCTTCGTTAAACAGTAATCCAAGAGGATTCAGAAGTAAATTAAACTTTGTATTGACATGAAACTTACTGTTTCCCCAAGCTTTGATAAGGCCCTTCTGACAATTCTCAAATACACCCATCTATTTACCTAGCTAGATGTCTTCTATTCGGCATGCTAGATTTGCCTTTGACATTTTTTTCACTCCTGTTTGTGTCCTTGGAAGCTGACGCACATCTCTCACCTTAGTGGGCTCTTTTTATATATATATATATATATATATATATATATATATATATATATATTTTCATTATATATGTTTTTATTCAGTTTGATTTTTTCTTTTGCCATCAGTATTGTAAAAATGACTAATAAAGAAATAGCAAATACCAAGAAAGTATTTCCCACTGGATCATCCCCTAGACCATTTGTTTCTGCTCCCTTTTATCTTGGGTAGACCATCTTTGGCATTCGCACCTGTAAAATGGAAACAATCATAGTATGAGGCAGCCTGCTATGAGACTGAAAGCTGAGCCAGTAAGGAAGGGAGGGTATATCCGACTAAGACACTGAAGGCAGCAGATCAGAAAGGAGATTACATTAGTAGTCAGTAACAGTAATAGCGCTACATTAAACTCGTGAGTACACATATGTGCCAAAGATTTAATACTAATGACTCTATTAGATATTATTGTCTGCACTTTACAAATGAGGGAACTAAGGTACAGAGAAGTTTATTCCTTAAAGAAACCAAAACAAAAAAATGATGGGGTCAGAATTCAGCTCTGCCCAGCAGCCACTAGGCTGTGTTGCTTCAATACACACTGCAATAACAAGGTGCTCTTTCCAACCGGACTGACATTTCCAAAGATTGTTAGATGAGCATTTCAGGAAGTATACTGGGCAAACATATTTTTTGGTAGAAGTACACATTACTGAAGGCCATTCGACAAGTGTTACCAAAGTTTAAAATGGGCATCAAACTTTTGACCTGGCCATTCTACTTTCAGGAATTCATTCTACAGAAAACTCACAGAGATGTCTACACACAGATGTTCAACGCAGCTCTGTTTTAATTGGGAAAAAGAGACGGAGAGACAAACAACGTGAGGAAGACATGTTGTATTTAAAGAGTTTGACACAGTGCTTCACAAACAGTAAGCCTTCGTTAAACAGTAATCCAAGAGGATTCAGAAGTAAATTAAACTTTGTATTGACATGAAACTTACTGTTTCCCCAAGCTTTGATAAGGCCCTTCTGACAATTCTCAAATACACCCATCTATTTACCTAGCTAGATGTCTTCTATTCGGCATGCTAGATTTGCCTTTGACATTTTTTTCACTCCTGTTTGTGTCCTTGGAAGCTGACGCACATCTCTCACCTTAGTGGGCTCTTTTTATATATATATATATATATATATATATATATATATATATATATATATTTTCATTATATATGTTTTTATTCAGTTTGATTTTTTCTTTTGCCATCAGTATTGTAAAAATGACTAATAAAGAAATAGCAAATACCAAGAAAGTATTTCCCACTGGATCATCCCCTAGACCATTTGTTTCTGCTCCCTTTTATCTTGGGTAGACCATCTTTGGCATTCGCACCTGTAAAATGGAAACAATCATAGTATGAGGCAGCCTGCTATGAGACTGAAAGCTGAGCCAGTAAGGAAGGGAGGGTATATCCGACTAAGACACTGAAGGCAGCAGATCAGAAAGGAGATTACATTAGTAGTCAGTAACAGTAATAGCGCTACATTAAACTCGTGAGTACACATATGTGCCAAAGATTTAATACTAATGACTCTATTAGATATTATTGTCTGCACTTTACAAATGAGGGAACTAAGGTACAGAGAAGTTTATTCCTTAAAGAAACCAAAACAAAAAAATGATGGGGTCAGAATTCAGCTCTGCCCAGCAGCCACTAGGCTGTGTTGCTTCAATACACACTGCAATAACAAGGTGCTCTTTCCAACCGGACTGACATTTCCAAAGATTGTTAGATGAGCATTTCAGGAAGTATACTGGGCAAACATATTTTTTGGTAGAAGTACACATTACTGAAGGCCATTCGACAAGTGTTACCAAAGTTTAAAATGGGCATCAAACTTTTGACCTGGCCATTCTACTTTCAGGAATTCATTCTACAGAAAACTCACAGAGATGTCTACACACAGATGTTCAACGCAGCTCTGTTTTAATTGGGAAAAAAAGAGACGGAGAGACAAACAACTCAAGAGCCATAGGTATGGAAATGACCAGATGACTGAAACATCACAATATATCCAAAATATTACATAGTTTGTAAGCAACATGTATAATAGGGCCCTATTTATGTAAAAAATAAGATGTGAGATCACCTTCATATCTTCTTACAAGAAGAGTGATATCTCTACTGTCTTTCTCTCCCTTCCTCGAAAACAAAAATGAAAGCAAAAACCACACAATTCAGAGGCAAGTCATGAAAAATAAAAGTCATGTGTTATTTACAAATCAATCATACAATAAAATAATTATTCAAAAGGTCACAAATGCAACAGTTGCATAAAGTCAGTTTGAAGTCAAGAACCTTTTAAATACATTGCAAATCACCTCTATTTTAGTGTTCTTTTCCAAAGAGATGTGCTTCAAACTCAATGACAGCGTTATCATTTCATATTTGATAACAAGTCAACAAAACTGGCAATAAATAGTCCAACGATAACTTTTTAAAAATACTAAGTGGTAAATTCTGTTCTTAGTTGTGAAACAATCTCTTAGACAACCTGAAGATTTCACCGAAGTCAGTAAAGACTTATACAAAATCAGTTTTTCCACATTTGAAATCCTCTTCATATTTTCCTTGAAGTAATAATGATATATACAAAAGTTCAAAGGATTAATAAAGAAATGACTGCAAGTCCCAGGAAGTCAACAAACTTTGTTCTAAGTTAAACACTAAGACATAAAGACATTGTGGAGACCGAACAGTGGGAGGGAGTAACATGGAAACCTATACTGTCATGTGTAGAAAAGATAGCTATTGTCATTGTGCTAGGGGAATAGGAGTATCTACAACCACTTGGAGCGATGGTCTGGAGGGATGGGAGGGGGGGAAATGGGTGTGGGGAGGGTCAAGGGATATGCATATGAATAATCTGGGAACATACATGTACAAAAATAAATAATAAATAAATAAATAAAAACACTAAAGAGACACAAAGCATTCTTTTGGCTTCATTTTTCAAAAACTGCCATGGCTCCTTGTCACGTGGAAGCAGTACCCAGACCAATGGTTCTCAAACCCTGGAGTGCACAAAAGCCTTGTTGAAATGCAGTTTCCCAGGCCCGTCCCCAGACTGTGAGCCCTGATCCCTGAGTATGATAAATCTACAATTTTAAACAAGGTCCACAATGATTTTGATGAAGTGGTACAAGAAGCCCACCATTTAAACTTGTCATCATTGATTGGAAACCCAACTTCGGGCAGCTCCCTCACCTCTTAGTTTCCTCATCTGCAAGCTCAGTCCATTGGACTGACCATCTCTGAGGTCTCTCATGCCTTACTACAGCTGGGAATGACCCTGGATGTTAAAGAAATGTAGTTTCAGTTAAAAACTTAGTCTTCATGCCAAGATTAGAATCTGAAAACCATGAGGTTTCTGTCTTTTCTTCACCTTCTGAAAAGTCTGCGTGAATCATTGTTTCTGGGAGCACCTGAGTATAGGAATTCTGAAACTAACACCTTATGTTATTTGGGGAGACTTTCCTCATGCAAATAGGGAAGCTCCCGGTAGTTCTGAGAGGTGCTACATATACATGGTATGTGAAGAAACCCACTTGGTTAGGAAACAACACAAGCATCTCCATAACATTAAGCGGGCTCCAAATCCTCCTGCATAACTTTCACTGAGGAACTGGAAAACTCAATAGGAGCCTTTAACGCTGGTTGAACTTGAAGAGTAAGAGCTGGATTTCCCAGAGGATTTCTTTGACGAGAAGGATACTTGCATCTGCTTTACAGTACGGATGCTCCGACAAAGAAGAGCATTCTTGGCATGATCCCTAAAGTCCTGTGAAATGAAGTAATAGACAAAGGGGTGGATACAGTTGTTGAGGGTGGAAAGGCAGAGGGTTACAATGTACAGGGCATAGACATCACTCCAGTCCTGGGTTTTAATCAGGAAGTAGTGCACCACAAGCAAAAGGTTACTGGGGGTGAAGCAGATCAGGTACATGGCCAGGACAGTGATGATAAGCTTGATGGCCCTCTTCCTTTTCTTTCCTGAGTTTTCATCCATGGCAGAAGACTGGAGGGTCCAGATCATCAGCACATAGGCGGAGGCCGTGAGGAAGGCTGGGAACAGAAAGACTCCAATGGCCAGAGAGAGGAAGTAATTGAACATGTCCCCTACCAACACCTCCTTCAGCAGAACATCATGACAGGTTGTAATGTTAAGGGCTGGAATGTAGGAGGTCTGCTTCACAACATACAAGGGGATGGTAAGCAGCAGGATGAGCAATCATATTCTCAGGGAGACACCAATGGCAATGTTTGCCTTCTTCCTGGGGTGCACCAAGGGGTTCACGATGACCCAGTACCTCTGCACACTGAGGCAGGTCATGAAGAGGATGGAGCAGTACATGTTGCCATAGAAAAAGCCAATGAGCACCTTGTAAAGAAACTCCCCGTAAATCCAGTTGTTGCCATGGATGCGATAGGCAATCTTCAGAGGGAACCAGATAACTGAGAGGAGGTCTGCCAAGGCCAGGCTGGCCGTGTAAATCACAGCGGCGTGCTTCTTCTTTGTTCGGAAAAGAAAGACCCACAGGGCCATGCCATTGCTTGGCAAACCAACCACAAACACAATCGTGTAGACAACTGGAAGAAAGACAGTAGTCAGTTTTCTGGTGAGGACGGAGGTAGAAAATTCATCCACGGAGAAGCCGGGTTGCATGGTCACACCTCTGCCAGTGATCTCAAGGGAGTTATCAAGGCTACCAATGAGACTTCTTCCTTTAGACAGTCTCGGGTTTCCGGGGACAGTGCGGTTGTAAGCGGCAGAGGCCGCCAGCAAGAGGACGTCCCCCAGCAGCCACACCATGCTCCGGCTTCGCATCCTTCCAGCAGCCCCGACGCCGGGCGGGTGGGGAATCCGCCCGGGCTGGTGGGGAATCCGCCCCCACCGATTTGAAGCTCGGAGACCCACTCGCCGCTGCAAGAGGAAGGCACTCTCTCACCTGCCCCTAATTGAAGCCTCTGTGCACGCTACCCAAGAACTGGCTCCTTAGTGGACTCTTCTGTCCCATTGGATTAGCCAGTGGGATACAGGGGAAGGAAATCAGAAGACAAGAGAAATTGAGGTTACAGTATGTATTTTCCACCTGTAATCTTCCTTCTGGGCCATCACAGGTTGGCCACACCCCTCTATAGGTCACAACTAGTGTCAGGTGAATGCCTCTTTTTTTTTTTAATTAATTGTATTTTTCTTATTGAGGTATAGTTGGTTTACAGTGCTGTGCCAATTTCTGCTGTATAGCCAAATGACTCAGTAATACACATATAAGCATTCTTTTTTATATTCTTTTCCATTATGGTTTATCTCAAGGTATTGAATATAGTTCCCTGTGCTATATAGTAGGACCTTATTATTTATATATATATATATTTTGGCCACTTCTATTGGTCTTTTATTTATCTTTGTTTGTTGGCCTGTGTGGGCCTCCCATTGCAGTGGCCTCTCTGGCTGCAGAGCACCTGCTCTGGGCGCATGTGCTACAAAGCTCCGGCTCCGTAGGTGGACACATCAGTCCAGCCGCTCCGCGGCTCATGGGATCTTCCCAGGCCAGGGATCAAACCGGCACCTCTTGCACTGCAAGGCAGTGTCCTTACCCACTGGACCACCGGGGAAGCCCAGGACCTTATTTTTTATCTACTTTGTATATATAAGTTTATATCTGCTGATCCCAACCTCCTAGTCATTTCCTCCCCCACCCTCCTTCCCCCAGGCAACTGTAAGTCCATTCCCTGTATCTGTGAGTCTGTTTCTCTCTTGTGGATAGGTTCATTTGTGCTCTGTTTTAGATTCCACATATAAGTGATGTCATGTGGTATTTGTCTTTCTCTTTCTGACTTACTTAGTGTGATAATCACTTTCTATAGCTTCCCTCTGGATTCTAACAAGTTCTTGTCCCCTTGTCCCTTCATACTTGGGAGTGGTGTGCTGTGCTACTGCACTACTCTCTGTTGGATTCCTTACCACAGCTTCATAAATAATCCCCCCTCAGCTATTCCCAGTTTGAGTGTGCCAGCTGTTTCCTTCCAGGCTCCTCACTGAGATTTCCTAATGTGGGCTTTATAGGTATGGTGGGGCTGTGTGTTGCAGATAGAGGGGAATAAGAGTGTGTGCATGTTGTTGCTGTTCAGTCGCTAAGTCTTGTCTGACTCTGTGATTCCATGCATTAATTACATTTAATACATGAATTACTTAAATAATTATAATGGTTTTCAAGGTGCTGCATTTACTGTATTAGCTACACTTATGCACACACACACACGTAGCTACACACACACAGGCATACAGAGTCATGTGCTGTGCATGGAAAAGATTTTGTACAAGGAGATGCCAAGATTAGGAGTTACCAGTCTTTTTGTCACAAGGGTGGTTTATCCTCCCATGAGTAATGTGCTTTCACTGTGCCAGTGATTCTCAAGTGGGCATGGAAAGTATTTTAGAGTTAATGGATCTTAAAGAGAGATTTTTGAAATTTTGGTCCTCATTTTGAGGAAGTATCATTCCTCAAAAAGCTTTTTTTCTGCTAACTAGAGTTTCAAAGTTTAAGTTTTCACCTGATGCAAAAAGAAAGAAAAGTTTTCAACCGCGCATGTGCTACAAAGCTCCGGCCCGTAGGTGGACACATCAGTCCAGCCGCTCCGCTCATGGGATCTTCCCAGGCCAGGATCGAACCGGCACCTCTTGCACTGCAAGGCAGTGTCCTTACCCACTGGACCACCGGGGAAGCCCAGGACCTTATTTTTTATCTACTTTGTATATATAAGTTTATATCTGCTGATCCCAACCTCCTAGTCATTTCCTCCCCCACCCTCCTTCCCCCAGGCAACTGTAAGTCCATTCCCTGTATCTGTGAGTCTGTTTCTCTCTTGTGGATAGGTTCATTTGTGCTCTATTTTAGATTCCACATATAAGTGATGTCATGTGGTATTTGTCTTTCTCTTTCTGACTTACTTAGTGTGATAATCACTTTCTATAGCTTCCCTCTGGATTCTAACAAGTTCTTGTCCCCTTGTCCCTTCATACTTGGGAGTGGTGTGCTGTGCTACTGCACTACTCTCTGTTGGATTCCTTACCACAGCTTCATAAATAATCCCCCCTCAGCTATTCCCAGTTTGAGTGTGCCAGCTGTTTCCTTCCAGGCTCCTCACTGAGATTTCCTAATGTGGGCTTTATAGGTATGGTGGGGCTGTGTGTTGCAGATAGAGGGGAATAAGAGTGTGTGCATGTTGTTGCTGTTCAGTCGCTAAGTCTTGTCTGACTCTGTGATTCCATGCATTAATTACATTTAATACATGAATTACTTAAATAATTATAATGGTTTTCAAGGTGCTGCATTTACTGTATTAGCTACACTTATGCACACACACACACGTAGCTACACACACACAGGCATACAGAGTCATGTGCTGTGCATGGAAAAGATTTTGTACAAGGAGATGCCAAGATTAGGAGTTACCAGTCTTTTTGTCACAAGGGTGGTTTATCCTCCCATGAGTAATGTGCTTTCACTGTGCCAGTGATTCTCAAGTGGGCATGGAAAGTATTTTAGAGTTAATGGATCTTAAAGAGAGATTTTTGAAATTTTGGTCCTCATTTTGAGGAAGTATCATTCCTCAAAAAGCTTTTTTTCTGCTAACTAGAGTTTCAAAGTTTAAGTTTTCACCTGATGCAAAAGAAAATGAAGTATAGTAAAAATATTTGGGACTTTTGAGTTTTACATACCTATGTTTGAATCTCAGATTAGCCACTAAAGACTCCAAATTAGTCATTAAACACTCCAAATTTGAAGATTTTTTCATCTGTGAGATTAGGATATTGGAGCATTGTTATAAGAATAAATCGATGTTATGTCCATTATTAATGTACATTTATATATTCATATAAAATGAAATGAGATTTTTAATATTCCATATATCAGTAGAAGGTAGCTATCAGTATTGCTGGGATGTGGCCACAGTAGAGGAAAAGAGGGTGGGATGAACCAAGAGACTAGCATGGAACCATATGTACTACCATATTTTTTTTTTTTTTAAGTAAAGAGGAGGTCATCCTGGAGTTGTACTACCACATGTTAAATAGATAACCAGTGAGGACTGGCCATATGACTAGGGAGCTCAACCTGCTGCTCTATGACAACCTAGACCAGTGGGATGGGGGTGAGAGGTAGGAGGGAGGCTTAAGGCAGGGCCATATGTTTACCTATGGCTGATTCATGTTGATGTATGGCAGAAACTAACTGCATTGTAAAGCAATTATCCTCCAAGTAAAAACAGATAAATTTAAAAAATAAGAAGTATACTTGCAGAAGCAAGAGGTGGATGACTTGTAGATTCAACCCTATGGAGTCTGAAATATAGGCAAATTTGAGGGGATGTTACTCTCTTTAGACAGATCCTTTCAGTCTGGGTATTCCTCAACACATCAGGGCTCTGTGCCATTTCCTGTATAACTGCCATGGCCTGTCATTGAGAGATGTACAGAGAAAGCAAAAGAAAACTTTAATGCCAAAAATGTCAATTACATGTGAGGTTATATAATCCAGAACCAAGTCTAAGAAGAGAAAATAGGACCTGATCAAATGACTACAATTAGAAAATTGAACTCACACTCCCCATATACTGGTATTAAACACAATCTGTAGCTCCAGTTTTCAAAGAAGGATGGCTTTAGTGGACTTGGCAAGTGTATATCATATTAAATAGCAGAAACCCATATTGTGCAGTTTCAAATATAGTATGAAGTGGCTGCCTCAGAACAAGGTTAATCTGACCAAAAGAAAGTTTCTCAGATTGGTTCTCAGCCCGGGAGTCCGTAAAGGGGGTCAGTGTGTGGGAGCCTCTGCCACATGTTGCCTCTACTCCACAAGTGCCTTAGACCCTATTGCTTTACTTCATTCTTCCTCTCACTGGCTCCTATTTTTCACCTTTCTCTCCATTGAGGCACCACGTGTGACTGTACTAGAGAAGACAACATTGACCTTGGTGATCCTTGGGACAAACGGATCTGAACCCAGACAAACACCAGCAGCACCACAACAGAGAGATTCTAGCAAATTTAGGATGCAGGTGCAATGTGTAGGAAAGGGGGCAACATTTCACTGCATATTCTTAAGTCTACAATCACATGGTAACAAAAGTCAACCACCAATGCCAAGAGAACTATGTTAGAGTCCTCAGGCATCTCTGATTTTAATAATCTCTTTTTATTTTTTTTAAATAATTATAGCACAAGATTCTATTTCATTTTCCCCATCAACCAAATTCTCTGACTTGCCTAGAATTTGCCTTCTTTTCGTAATTCCTCTGCTACTCCCTGAAAATCCTCTTAGTCTAGTATTTTTATCAAATTATGTTTGCAGAAGTACTAGAGTTTAATGAATAAAGGCTCAGGCTTCAGAACCTGCTGACTTTGGTTTGAATTCATACAAAGAGGTCATTGGGATTTATGTTTAGCTGAATGAGTGGAAGGTATGATACAGCTAGTTGAAAAAAGGCAGAAAAGTTTATTCACCTTCTAGGGCTATTTGGACTTAATTATACAATTCACCTAAAATTCTTAGCATATATACTAAAGACATGAACTATCCTAAACTTCAAATACATATTGCCTCATTTATTTCTTCATTTCTTACTTTTCCTTGGAATTTTTTCACTCTAATGTAGGTTATATAATCCAGAACCAAGTCTAAGAAGAGAAAATAGGACCTGATCAAATGACTACAATTAGAAAATTGAACTCACACTCCCCATATACTGGTATTAAACACAATCTGTAGCTCCAGTTTTCAAAGAAGGATGGCTTTAGTGGACTTGGCAAGTGTATATCATATTAAATAGCAGAAACCCATATTGTGCAGTTTCAAATATAGTATGAAGTGGCTGCCTCAGAACAAGGTTAATCTGACCAAAAGAAAGTTTCTCAGATTGGTTCTCAGCCCGGGAGTCCGTAAAGGGGGTCAGTGTGTGGGAGCCTCTGCCACATGTTGCCTCTACTCCACAAGTGCCTTAGACCCTATTGCTTTACTTCATTCTTCCTCTCACTGGCTCCTATTTTTCACCTTTCTCTCCATTGAGGCACCACGTGTGACTGTACTAGAGAAGACAACATTGACCTTGGTGATCCTTGGGACAAACGGATCTGAACCCAGACAAACACCAGCAGCACCACAACAGAGAGATTCTAGCAAATTTAGGATGCAGGTGCAATGTGTAGGAAAGGGGGCAACATTTCACTGCATATTCTTAAGTCTACAATCACATGGTAACAAAAGTCAACCACCAATGCCAAGAGAACTATGTTAGAGTCCTCAGGCATCTCTGATTTTAATAATCTCTTTTTATTTTTTTTAAATAATTATAGCACAAGATTCTATTTCATTTTCCCCATCAACCAAATTCTCTGACTTGCCTAGAATTTGCCTTCTTTTCGTAATTCCTCTGCTACTCCCTGAAAATCCTCTTAGTCTAGTATTTTTATCAAATTATGTTTGCAGAAGTACTAGAGTTTAATGAATAAAGGCTCAGGCTTCAGAACCTGCTGACTTTGGTTTGAATTCATACAAAGAGGTCATTGGGATTTATGTTTAGCTGAATGAGTGGAAGGTATGATACAGCTAGTTGAAAAAAGGCAGAAAAGTTTATTCACCTTCTAGGGCTATTTGGACTTAATTATACAATTCACCTAAAATTCTTAGCATATATACTAAAGACATGAACTATCCTAAACTTCAAATACATATTGCCTCATTTATTTCTTCATTTCTTACTTTTCCTTGGAATTTTTTTTCACTCTATCTGCTTGCCTATTTCTGCCGTTTTCTCCTGCTTTATCTGTATATCCAGTTTACTCTTTTCCTAAGATGTCAGAAAATATGGTAGGATGCTATGAGTGTTAATAGTTATATTATCAGCTCAGCAGAAAAGAAATTCAATACCCTGTAGGTAAACGGATTATGCAGACTAGAGTTGCAAATATCAGGGGCTTAGCATCCATACCAGTGGGGTGGAGGCCTGTGGCAGAGTGGGAACAACCCAGAGTGAGAAATGCGAGACCAGAATCCTTGGCCAACTCAGACAGGAACTAGTTTTGACCTTATTGGTTTTATTTTCCTGTGTATTACATAGCTGTTTGAACTGGATGCCATCAGTTTCCTTCTAGCTTTGACATTCTATGACTCTGTTTAATTAGATATTACCCTTCAAAGAACATAAAACACCTTAAAAATGTTAGCCTTAAATTCAACCTAATTAGCAATCCACCTTTTAATGGGCCTAAGTTTCCTGAATATTTTTGAATCTGTTACCACATCAAGTAAAACAAACAAACAAAAATTAAGGGCATTGCACTAGATATTTTAATGCAGAAAACATATCTCAGACCTTGTCCACACTAACCAGAGTTTAACTGAGGCTTAGTCTGCCATGTCTCAGGACAGAGCAATGCACACGTGACTATACATGTTGTTAAATATCTAGATGAGGGAATTCACAGTGGAGGTGGAGGAGAGGCAGGTGCTGCTCACTCTTTATACATTACTTTACTGAACTCTTGTAACTCTACTGGGGAGGCATTATGATTATTCCTTCTTTATGGAAGTGAAACTGAGACTAAATATAGATACTAAGATGACTTTCCCAGTCGTGTCCAACTCTGCAATCCCATGGACCATAGCTTACCAGGCTTCTCTGTCTATGGAATTTTCTAAGCAAGAATGCTGACAAAGAGGTCTTTGGGTTTAGCGGGGGCTAGTTGAAAAAGGCAGAAAAGTTTATTCACCTTCTAGGGCTATTTGGACTTAATTATACAATTCACCTAAAATTCTTAGCATATATACTAAAGACATGAACTATCCTAAACTTCAAATACATATTGCCTCATTTATTTCTTCATTTCTTACTTTTCCTTGGAATTTTTTTTCACTCTATCTGCTTGCCTATTTCTGCCGTTTTCTCCTGCTTTATCTGTATATCCAGTTTACTCTTTTCCTAAGATGTCAGAAAATATGGTAGGATGCTATGAGTGTTAATAGTTATATTATCAGCTCAGCAGAAAAGAAATTCAATACCCTGTAGGTAAACGGATTATGCAGACTAGAGTTGCAAATATCAGGGGCTTAGCATCCATACCAGTGGGGTGGAGGCCTGTGGCAGAGTGGGAACAACCCAGAGTGAGAAATGCGAGACCAGAATCCTTGGCCAACTCAGACAGGAACTAGTTTTGACCTTATTGGTTTTATTTTCCTGTGTATTACATAGCTGTTTGAACTGGATGCCATCAGTTTCCTTCTAGCTTTGACATTCTATGACTCTGTTTAATTAGATATTACCCTTCAAAGAACATAAAACACCTTAAAAATGTTAGCCTTAAATTCAACCTAATTAGCAATCCACCTTTTAATGGGCCTAAGTTTCCTGAATATTTTTGAATCTGTTACCACATCAAGTAAAACAAACAAAAAAAAATTAAGGGCATTGCACTAGATATTTTAATGCAGAAAACATATCTCAGACCTTGTCCACACTAACCAGAGTTTAACTGAGGCTTAGTCTGCCATGTCTCAGGACAGAGCAATGCACACGTGACTATACATGTTGTTAAATATCTAGATGAGGGAATTCACAGTGGAGGTGGAGGAGAGGCAGGTGCTGCTCACTCTTTATACATTACTTTACTGAACTCTTGTAACTCTACTGGGGAGGCATTATGATTATTCCTTCTTTATGGAAGTGAAACTGAGACTAAATATAGATACTAAGATGACTTTCCCAGTCGTGTCCAACTCTGCAATCCCATGGACCATAGCTTACCAGGCTTCTCTGTCTATGGAATTTTCTAAGCAAGAATGCTGAAGTGGGTTGCCATTTCTTTTTCCAGGAGATCTTCCCAACCCAGGGACTGAACCTGTGTCTCCTGCATTGGCAGGTGGATTCTTGACCACTGAACCACTTGGAAAGATAGGTTATAGTAAATTGGGTTTCAGTTGCCGACTTCTTGGATAGTAAAGTACATTTTCTTCTCATCAGGCCACACCGCAATTCCTCTTAATAGAGAACAGTTCTTGGAGAAGGAAAGGCATGAGGGCCAAAGGATAGAGAGTATTTGAAAATAAATAAGGAATGGGTGCATCAAAATGGAAGGCAGAGCTGAAGGGGATGAAAACTGTAGAAAATGGAAGCTTGCCTCACGTCAATGTACAGCTCAAGAAAGGCATTCTGAATTCTCCTTTTTTCAAACTTAGAACTGAGCCAGTCCCAAAGAGAATGTGGGGATCTGAGTTGGCAATGGCCTAGCAGTGCAAGCTGGCTGGTTTAGACTATTCTAAGAAGGAGGGTGATGACAAACAGACACTCTTTCTAAGGAATGTCATCGGCAAATGAAAACCCAGCATGTAGTTGGATGAATAGGAGATAGGATTCTATCAGTGACCAAGCAACAAGGATTCCTACAGAAAGCCTGCAACAAAAGAGCCTCCCAACCCTTAAATCCCTTTTTTCAGAGAGCTTTAGAAAATAAAAGTTTAAGTTTGTTGCAGCTGCACTGTCAGGAACTTACCAAGTGCTACAGCCATTGGAGCAATTAAAAAAATTGCACAGAAGAAAAACTTTAGGAAATAAAGTTGTCCACACTAACCAGAGTTTAACTGAGGCTTAGTCTGCCATGTCTCAGGACAGAGCAATGCACACGTGACTATACATGTTGTTAAATATCTAGATGAGGGAATTCACAGTGGAGGTGGAGGAGAGGCAGGTGCTGCTCACTCTTTATACATTACTTTACTGAACTCTTGTAACTCTACTGGGGAGGCATTATGATTATTCCTTCTTTATGGAAGTGAAACTGAGACTAAATATAGATACTAAGATGACTTTCCCAGTCGTGTCCAACTCTGCAATCCCATGGACCATAGCTTACCAGGCTTCTCTGTCTATGGAATTTTCTAAGCAAGAATGCTGAAGTGGGTTGCCATTTCTTTTTCCAGGAGATCTTCCCAACCCAGGGACTGAACCTGTGTCTCCTGCATTGGCAGGTGGATTCTTGACCACTGAACCACTTGGAAAGATAGGTTATAGTAAATTGGGTTTCAGTTGCCGACTTCTTGGATAGTAAAGTACATTTTCTTCTCATCAGGCCACACCGCAATTCCTCTTAATAGAGAACAGTTCTTGGAGAAGGAAAGGCATGAGGGCCAAAGGATAGAGAGTATTTGAAAATAAATAAGGAATGGGTGCATCAAAATGGAAGGCAGAGCTGAAGGGGATGAAAACTGTAGAAAATGGAAGCTTGCCTCACGTCAATGTACAGCTCAAGAAAGGCATTCTGAATTCTCCTTTTTTCAAACTTAGAACTGAGCCAGTCCCAAAGAGAATGTGGGGATCTGAGTTGGCAATGGCCTAGCAGTGCAAGCTGGCTGGTTTAGACTATTCTAAGAAGGAGGGTGATGACAAACAGACACTCTTTCTAAGGAATGTCATCGGCAAATGAAAACCCAGCATGTAGTTGGATGAATAGGAGATAGGATTCTATCAGTGACCAAGCAACAAGGATTCCTACAGAAAGCCTGCAACAAAAGAGCCTCCCAACTTTACCCTGCATCTCAGATTCCCTTTTTTTTCAGAGAGCTTTAGAAAATAAAAGTTTAAGTTTGTTGCAGCTGCACTGTCAGGAACTTACCAAGTGCTACAGCCATTGGAGCAATTAAAAAAAAATTGCACAGAAGGTAATTAAAAGCTTTACTGGTTCTTGCGATTAGACTGACATTTTAAATGCCTCTGGATGTTTTATTGTGCCAATAACCTATTTCCCTCGTCTCCAAGAGAAATACAACTGACACCAGTAATTTACCCAAATACTCTACAGGTAACATGTGCCAAATACAAACCTGCACTAAATTAGGACCAGGAGTCTCCTCTGTGCAGTTGGTAGGATTCATCTTAATGGGAAAGCTGCTGTTTGCAAACTTCTTCTATATGTTTGTATGTTCAGTTTTTACCATCCTGTTTGCTTGGCTCTTAGAATACAGCCTAATGATGACTGCTGGCTGGAATACACTGAATCTATGGGCAGGGCAATCATTTCCAATTTACATGTGGTTATACAAGGACAGAGCTCACAGTTTTGGAGGACGGGGCCTTATTTTGTCATCATTACTGAATGATGATGATTTATTGGAGAATGTGAATCCCTTAATAGACTACCTACGCCAAGGGAATCCTGCCCTTTCTATTCCTAGCCCTGGATTCAGGGTTAAAATTGTTGTTCAGTCACTAAGTTGTATCTGACTCTTTACAACTCCATGGACTGTAGCATGCCGGACTCCTCTGTCCTCCACTATCTCCTGGAGTTAGTGATGCTGTCTAACCATCTCATCCTCTGCTGCCACATTCTCCTTTTGCCTTCCATCTTTCCTGGCAACAGTCTTTTCCAGTGAGTTAATGCTTCACATCAGGTGGCCAAAGTATTGGAACTTCAACTAAGCATCAGTCATTCCAATGAGAATATTGGTTCATCATTTTGATAGTAACATAATACAAAGTTTACCATATGATTGAGTTTAAAAAACTGTCCTGACTCAGGGATTAGGAACGTGAAGACAGGTCCTAATCTGCAGCTTGGTTCCTCTTGGTTTTTTGTTGACTGAGGGAAGGGCCCCAAGATGAGTTGTGGGTTCCTATGGCAGCAGGACAAGCATACCCAGTCTTTCCTCAGGAATGCAAGAAACAAAACAAATAGCAACAGCAGACACAAGATAGTTGAACTTTACCCTGCTTGTTTTTTAACTTAGGTTTAAGTTTGTTGCAGCTGCACTGTCAGGAACTTACCAAGTGCTACAGCCATTGGAGCAATTAAAAAAAAATTGCACAGAAGGTAATTAAAAGCTTTACTGGTTCTTGCGATTAGACTGACATTTTAAATGCCTCTGGATGTTTTATTGTGCCAATAACCTATTTCCCTCGTCTCCAAGAGAAATACAACTGACACCAGTAATTTACCCAAATACTCTACAGGTAACATGTGCCAAATACAAACCTGCACTAAATTAGGACCAGGAGTCTCCTCTGTGCAGTTGGTAGGATTCATCTTAATGGGAAAGCTGCTGTTTGCAAACTTCTTCTATATGTTTGTATGTTCAGTTTTTACCATCCTGTTTGCTTGGCTCTTAGAATACAGCCTAATGATGACTGCTGGCTGGAATACACTGAATCTATGGGCAGGGCAATCATTTCCAATTTACATGTGGTTATACAAGGACAGAGCTCACAGTTTTGGAGGACGGGGCCTTATTTTGTCATCATTACTGAATGATGATGATTTATTGGAGAATGTGAACCCCTTTTAATAGACTACCTACGCCAAGGGAATCCTGCCCTTTCTATTCCTAGCCCTGGATTCAGGGTTAAAATTGTTGTTCAGTCACTAAGTTGTATCTGACTCTTTACAACTCCATGGACTGTAGCATGCCGGACTCCTCTGTCCTCCACTATCTCCTGGAGTTAGTGATGCTGTCTAACCATCTCATCCTCTGCTGCCACATTCTCCTTTTGCCTTCCATCTTTCCTGGCAACAGTCTTTTCCAGTGAGTTAATGCTTCACATCAGGTGGCCAAAGTATTGGAACTTCAACTAAGCATCAGTCATTCCAATGAGAATATTGGTTCATCATTTTGATAGTAACATAATACAAAGTTTACCATATGATTGAGTTTAAAAAACTGTCCTGACTCAGGGATTAGGAACGTGAAGACAGGTCCTAATCTGCAGCTTGGTTCCTCTTGGTTTTTTGTTGACTGAGGGAAGGGCCCCAAGATGAGTTGTGGGTTCCCTATGGCAGCAGGACAAGCATACAGGCCAGTCTTTCCTCAGGAATGCAAGAAACAAAAACAAATAGCAACAGCAGAAAAGAAGAGAAATGGAATAGAAGGTGGACTAAAGTGTTTCTTCATGATGGGATATTATGATAAAAGTTAGTCATTCTTAAAATCAGGCAAAAAAGAACAAAAGAACAACAACAACAACAAAAAAAAAACAACCTTGTAAATTGCCATAACTTCCTCCTAGGAGGTATTAAAGACTAATGGTGAACTAATCTGTATTTCTCTTTAGACTTTCTAGGAGAAATAACCTTTTAATTTGCTCTCAGTTTCCTTCTGTGTGATTTACCTTTTCTGATGTGTGGAGTTATCTATAACCACTGTACTTGACTCTCAGCTCTGTCTCTCTCCTCTCTGAGCAGCTTCTCTACCAGCTCTACCCACTTCTTTCCAGGACCTGTGACCTCACTGCACATGAAGGACACACACATCCACTTACGTTCTCAATCCTTTGGGCTTACAGACCAGGTCAGCAAAATTGAAGATGGTGGTTCATCAAATAAGAATGCAAATAAAGAGAAAGTGAATTTCTTAGTAGAGCTAGCTAGATAAGCACCAGATTCAGCCAAGTTAGAGGCTTAGATTTTATGAACCTGTTGGGGAACTTCCTATGAAGAAGTCATCACAGAGAGCAGAAGATGCTTGATATCTATCAAAAAAGAAACTGAGTTACACAATGTGGAAAGTTCACAATGGATAGAAAGATGCTGTAGGCAACAAATACAAATTCCTCTAGCGTCGTTAATTGTACACAACACAACTCTGAGCTGAAGACTCAGCAACCTTGGGAGACAGTTACTCTGGCCTTTGAGACCCTGCTGACAATGACAGTGATAAGCAGAGTGAGGAGTCCATAGGTCAAATAAGCAGCTCCTTTGCAATATACTCATGAGTTTTTATCTGTATATATATATATATATATTTTTTTTTTTTTTAAGATTTATATATTTATTTTGGGAGGGTGGGATGGGGAGGGATGGGAGCAGACGGGCTACTTCTATTGGTCTTTCATTTGTCTGTTTTCATCAGTCTTTGTTCTCTGGCCCATGTGGACCTCCCATCGTGGTGGCCTCTGTTGTCGCAGAGCACTGGCTCTGGGTGCATGCGCTCCAGAGCTCCGGCTCGGTAATTGGACACATCAGTCCAGCCGCTCCGCGGCACGTGGGATCTTCCCAGGCCAGGGATCCAACCGTGCACCTTGCACTGCAAGGCGGTGTCCTTACCCACTGGACCACCAGGGGAAGCCCATTTCTGTATTTTTTTTAAATTTTTTTTTCCTTTATTTTAAAGATTTTACAGAGTTTTGTTGTTCACCAACATGTATGTTCCCAGATCATTCATATGCATATCCCTGGACCCTCCCCCCACCCAGTTCCCCCCCTGCAATCCCTCCAGACCATCGCCCCAAGTGGTTGTAGGTACTCCTATTCCCCTAACACAATGACAATAGCTATCTTTTCCACACATGACAGTATAGGTTTCCATGTTACTCCCTCCATGCCTCCCTCCCACTGTTCGGTCTCCACAATGTCTTTATGTCTATTCTCTGTTTTTTCATGAGTTCACTGCGTGTGTTATCATGACCATCTTACTAGATCCCATATATATGAGTTAGTATACTATACTTGTCTTTCTATTTTTGACTTACTTCACTTTTTATGATAGGTTCTAGAGCCAGCCACCTCATTAGGACTGAGTCTTCTGCATTTCTTTTAACAGCTGAGTAGTATTCCATTGTATATGTGTACCAGAGTTTCTGGATCCATTCATTTGTCAATGGACATCTAGGTTGCTTCCATGTTCTGGCTATTGTATAGAGAGTTGCAATGAACACTGGGGTACAGGTGCCTCTATCATTTTTGATTTCAATAGGATATAGGCCTAATAGTGGGATTACTGGGTCATAGGGTGCTTCTATTTTTAGTTTTTTAAGGAATCTCCAGATTGTCTTCCATAGAGGTTGTATCAATTGACATTCCCACCAGCAATGCAAGAGGGTTCCCTTTTCTCTGCACCCTCTCCAGCATTTGTTGTCTGTCGATGTGTTGATGATGGCCATTCTGACAGGTGTGAGGTGGTATCTCATTGTGGTTTCAATTTGCATTTCTCTAAGGATAAGTGAGGTTGAGCATCGTTTCATGTGCTTTTGGGCCATCTGTATGTCCTCTTTGGAGAGGCGTCTCTTTAGATCTTTTTCCCATTTTTTGATTGGGCTGCTCATTTTCCCTGTGCTGAGTTGTCTGAGTTGCTTGTAGATTTTGGAGATTAATTCTTTGTCTGTTGTTTCATTTGCTATGATTTTCTCCCACTCTGTGGGGTGTCTGTTCAGATTTTTGGTGATTTCTTTTGCTGTACAAAAGTTTTTAAGTTTCATTAGGTCCCACATGTTGACTTTTCTTTTCAGTTCCACTATTTTAGTAGGTGGGTCAGAGAAGATCTTGCTTTGATTGATGTCCTTGAGGGTTTTGCCTATATTCTCCTCTAAGAGTTGGATGGTTTCTGGTCTTACATTTAGGTCTTTAATCCATTTTGAGTTGATCCTTGTGTATGGTGTCAGGGAATGTTCTAATTTCATTTTTTTGCATGTAGCTGTCCAATTTTCCCAGCACCATTTGTTGAAGAGGCTGTCTTTGTCCCATGTTATAGTTTCTCCTCCTCTGTCAAAAATGAGGTACCCATAGGTGCGTGGGTTGATCTCTGGGTTCTCAATCTTGTTCCATTGATCTATAGTTCTGTTTTTGTGCCAGTACCATACTGTCTTGATGACTGTTGCTTTGTAGTAGAGTCTGACGTTAGGGAGGCTGATCTCTCCAACTCCATTCTTCTTCCTCAGGATTGCTTTGGCTATTCGAGGTCTTTTGTGTTTCCACATGAACTGTGTTATTATTTGGTCTAGTTCTGTGAAAAATGTCAATGGTAGTTGGATAGGTATTGCATTGAATCTGTAGATGATATTTGGTAGTATGGTCATTTTCACAATATTGATTCTTCCGACCCAGGAACACGGAATATCTCTCCATCTGTTTAAGTCTTCTTTAATTTCTCTCATGAGTGCTTGTAATTTTCTGTGTACAATTCTTTTGTTTCTTTGGGCAGGTTTATTCCCAGATATTTGATTCTTTTGGTTGCAATGGTGAAGGGGATTGCCTCTTTGATTTCATTTTCTGATTTTTCATTGTTTGTGTATAGGAATGCCAGTGACTTCTGTGTGTTGACTTTGTATCCTACGACTTTGCTGAAGTCATTGATTAGCTCTAGTGGCTTTGTAACCGTGTCTTTGGGATTTTCTATATATAATATCATGTCGTCTGCAAAAAGAGAGAGCTTGACTTCTTCCTTTCCAATCTGGATTCCTTTGAGTTCTTTCTCTTCTGTTATTGCTGTTGCTAGGACTCCCAGGACTATGTTGAATAGCAGTGGTGAAAGTGGGCACCCCTGTCCTGTTCCTGATCTTAGAGGGAATGCTTTCAGTTTTTCACAATTAACAATAATGTTCGCTGTAGGCTTCTAATAGATGGCTTTTATTATGTTGAGATAAGTTCCTTCTATGCCCATTTTCTGAAGAGTTTTTATCATAAATGGATGTTGTACTTTGTCGAAGGCTTTTTCTGCATCTATTGAGATGATCATGTGATTTTTGTCTTTCAACTTGTTGATACGGTGTATCACGTTGATTGATTTGCGGATGTTGAAGAAGCCTTGCATGCCTGGGATGAACCCGACTTGATCATGGTGTATGAATTTTTTGACGTGTCGTTGAATTCTGTTTGCTAGGATTTTGTTGAGGATCTTGGCATCTAAGTTCATCAGTGAAATTGGCCTATAGTTTCCCTTTTTTGTGTTGTCTTTGCCTGGTTTGGGTATCAGGGTGATGGTGGCCTCGTAGAATGTGTTTGGAAGTTTTCCTTCCTGTGCAATTTTTTGAAAGAGTTTTAGAAGGACAGGCATTAGCTCTTCTTTAAATGTTTGGTAGAATTCGGCTGTGAAGCCATCTGGTCCTGGGCTTTTATTTTTGGGTAGAATTTTAATCACAAATTCGATTTCTGAGCTTGTGATTGGGTTGTTCAAAGTTTCTGTTTCTTCCTGGCTCAGTCTTGGGAGATTAATCTTCTCCAAGAAACCTTCCGTTTCTTCCAGGTTGTCCAGTTTGTTGCCATATAGCTGTTCATAATAATCTCTTACAATCCTTTGGATTTCTGCATTATCTGTTGTAATCTCTCCTTTTTCGTTTTTGATTTTGTTGATCTGTTTCTTTTTCTCTCTTTTTCTTAATGAGTCTGGCCAGTGACTTGTCAATTTTGTTTACCTTTTCAAAGAAGCAGCTTTTTGATTTATTTATCTTTACTATTGTTTCTTTTGTTTCTTTCTCATTTATTTCTGCTCTGATCCTTATGATTTCTCTTCTTCTGCTGGCTTTGGGGTGTTTTTGTTCTTCTTTCTCCAGTTGTTTTAAGCGGAGGGTTAGGTCATCTGCTTCATATTTTCCTAGTTTCTTGAGGTGGGATTGTATTGCTATAAATTTCCCTCTTAGAACTGCTTTTGCGGTATCCCATAGGTTTTGCACTGTCGTGTGTTCATTGTCATTTTCTTCTAGGAATTGTTTAATTTCTCCTTTGATTTCCTCAGTGATCAGTTGGTTTTTTAGGTATGTATTGTTTCATCTCCATGTGTTTGTGTTTTTAGGGTGTTTTTTCTGGTAGTTGATCTCTAGTCTCATCGCATTGTGGTCCGAGAAGATGGTTGATATAATTTTGGTTTTCTTGAACTGACTGAGGTTATATTTGTGGCCCAAGATGTGGTCTATCCTGGAGAATGTTCCGTGAGCACTTGAGAAGAAAGTGTATTTTTCTGCTTTTGGATAGAACGTCCTAAAGATATCGATGAGGTCCATCTTTTCTAGTGTGGCATTTAAGGCTTGTGTTTCTTTATTAATTTTCTGTTTGGATGATCTGTCCATTGGCGTGAGAGGAGTGTTAAAGTCTCCTACTATTACCGTGTTATTGTTGATTTCTTCTTTTATGTCTGAAAGTACCTGTCTTATGTATTGAGGTGACCCTGTGTTGGGTGCATAGATATTCGTGACTGTTACGTCTTCCTCTTGGATAGATCCCTTAATCATGATGTAGTGACCTGCCTTGTCTCTTAGAATCTTCTTTACTTTAAAGTCTATTTTGTCTGATATAAGGATTGCTACTCCAGCTTTCTTTTGATTTCCATTTGCATGGAATATCTTTTTCCAGCCTTTCACTTTCAGTCTATGAGTGTCTCTAGGTCTGAAGTCGGTCTCTTGTAAACAGCATATATATGGGTCTTGCTTCTGGATCCATTCAGCCAGCCTGTGTCATTTGGTTGGAGCATTTAGTCCATTTACGTTCAAAGTAATTATTGATATGAATGTTTATATTGTCATCTTCTTAGAAATTTGGGGTTTGATTTGTAAGGCTTCTCCTACTCTTGTATTTCTTGGCTATATCAGGCCGTTTAACACTTGTTTTAGGGCTGGTTTTGTGGTACAGAATTCTCTTAGTTTTTGCTTGTGTGTGAAGCTTTTGACTTCACCATCAATTCTGAATGAGATTCTTGCTGGGTAGAGAATTCGTGGTTGCAGGTTATTCTCTTTTAGCCGGTTAAATGTGTCTTGCCATGTGTCTCTTCTGACCTGTAGGGTTTCTGTTGAAAGATCTGCAGTTAGACGTATGGGGTTTCCTTTATATGTTATTTGTTGTTTGCTCCTAGCTGCTTTTAGTAATCTGTCTTTATATTTAGTCTGCGTTAGTTTGATTAGTATGTGCCTTGGTGTGTTTCTTCTGGGGTTTCTCCTGTATGGAACTCTTTGTGCTTCTTGGACTTGGTCGACTATTTCCTTTCCCATGCTGGGGAAGTTTTCATCTATAACCTCTTCAAGAATTTTTTCATAGTCTTTCTTCTCTTCTTCTTCTTCTGGAACTCCTATAGTTCTAATGTTGGTGCATTTGATATTGTCCCATAGGTCTCTGAGGCTATCCTCAGTTCTTTTAATTCTTTGGGCTTTGTTCTGTTCTTCAGCACTTATTTCCACCATTCTGTCTTCCAGCTCACTTATCCATTCTTCAGCCTCTGATACTCTACTGTTGAGACCTACTATAGTATTTTTCAGTTCAGCAATTGAGTTAGTTGTCTCCATTTGCTTATTTTTCATTTCTTGCATGTCTCTCCTCAATACACTAATTTCCTCTAATATTCTGTTTTCGGTGTTTTGCATCCTCATTAGTATAGCTTTTCTGAATTCTCTTTCAGTCTATGAGTGTCTCTAGGTCTGAAGTCGGTCTCTTGTAAACAGCATATATATGGGTCTTGCTTCTGGATCCATTCAGCCAGCCTGTGTCATTTGGTTGGAGCATTTAGTCCATTTACGTTCAAAGTAATTATTGATATGAATGTTTGTATTGTCATCTTCTTAGAAATTTGGGGTTTGATTTGTAAGGCTTCTCCTACTCTTGTATTTCTTGGCTATATCAGGCCGTTTAACACTTGTTTTAGGGCTGGTTTTGTGGTACAGAATTCTCTTAGTTTTTGCTTGTGTGTGAAGCTTTTGACTTCACCATCAATTCTGAATGAGATTCTTGCTGGGTAGAGAATTCGTGGTTGCAGGTTATTCTCTTTTAGCCGTTTAAATGTGTCTTGCCATGTGTCTCTTCTGACCTGTAGGGTTTCTGTTGAAAGATCTGCAGTTAGACGTATGAGGTTTCCTTTATATGTTATTTGTTGTTTGCTCCTAGCTGCTTTTAGTAATCTGTCTTTATATTTAGTCTGCGTTAGTTTGATTAGTATGTGCCTTGGTGTGTTTCTTCTGGGGTTTCTCCTGTATGGAACTCTTTGTGCTTCTTGGACTTGGTCGACTATTTCCTTTCCCATGCTGGGGAAGTTTTCATCTATAACCTCTTCAAGAATTTTTTCATAGTCTTTCTTCTCTTCTTCTTCTTCTGGAACTCCTATAGTTCTAATGTTGGTGCATTTGATATTGTCCCATAGGTCTCTGAGGCTATCCTCAGTTCTTTTAATTCTTTGGGCTTTGTTCTGTTCTTCAGCACTTATTTCCACCATTCTGTCTTCCAGCTCACTTATCCATTCTTCAGCCTCTGATACTCTACTGTTGAGACCTACTATAGTATTTTTCAGTTCAGCAATTGAGTTAGTTGTCTCCATTTGCTTATTTTTCATTTCTTGCATGTCTCTCCTCAATACACTAATTTCCTCTAATATTCTGTTTTCGGTGTTTTGCATCCTCATTAGTATAGCTTTTCTGAATTCTCTTTCAGATAGTTTGTCTATCTCCTCCTCTGTCATTTGAAGTGGTGTTTCTCTAGCTTGGTCCTTCATTTGTACAGTGTTTCTCTGACGTTTCATTATTAGGTTAATTTTTGTTTCTTTGTGTGTGTCTGTGTGTATGGAGTTCTTTTTCCCCCCACCAGGCTTCTTGGTTGAATTCTCCCTTCCTTTGGGTTTCTATCCTTGTAGAAGGGTTCAATGGTTTGTGTCTTGGGTGGTGTTAGACCTTGTTTACAGGTGAATAATCTTTAGTGTTGTATGTTCTTTGATAGTGTGGGGTCTTGGAATCAGGGCTTCTGCTCCGAGGATCCTTGGTTTGGTGATTGGTCAGGGGGTGTAGGCTCTCTGTCTGGTTTGCTATGGTGTTTCGTGATATTAGTTCACATACTAGCATCTGAGGAATAAGAGGTGCATATCTGATGGGTGACAGTCATAAAAGCATGGAGACGTTTCCTAACATAATTGTAAGATATACATACATATACAGCAATCCCCACAACTGACCAGTTTTACAGAGATAAGGCACAGGAAATCTTTCTGGCAATTCATGCAATCACAGATGATACTTGCCCGTTAAGCTTTGAATTAATTGAAATAGTGCCTGAATAATAGATCTAGCACAAGGTCCTGGCTTGGATAATTACAATGAGAGCAATTTTAAATTAGGACATGTGTTGGGGGTGACAAGGAGGAGAGTCTATAGGTAATACAAAGGAAAAGATTCGTCTTGGAAGTATTTTATAGGATTAGGTAGCAAAGATTAGTGTGTGTATTGTTTAGTGTATTTGGAAGTGAATAGTGGAGACAGGAAGATAGGAAATAATTTATCTAGAGGATATTGGTAGCTAGGAAAATGTTTTACATTTCGAACATAGAGGAAGAAAGCAGTGGGGAAAAGGAAAGAGAAAAGAGAATTAGAGGTTTTCAAGAATTAAAATTAAAGTTAAAAAAAAACAATAAAATAAAAGTCTAAAAAAGAAGTTAAAAATTAAAAAGAACAGAAAAAATTAATAAGAGACCGAAAAACAAAGAAAAACACTTAAAACAAAACAAACAAATGAAAACAACAACTACAACAACAACAACAACAACAAAAAAAACACCAAAAAAAACCCCAATAAACAAAGAAACTAATAAACCCCAAACCAGACCAATCAATTGAATAAGCAAAATAGTCCACCACAAACAAGCAGAAGAAAAGGAAAAAAAAAAGAAAAAAAAGTTAAATACTGTCCTTGGTTTTTATCTTCTCATGTGCCTGTTGGAAACCAATCTGCTCTTGATGGTGTCTTGATGGTGTAGTCTTTCCCTTATAGTGCCGGTTTCTATGGTTTCTGTTTTTGTGTTCAGCAAAATGAGGCCTTTGCTGCCATACTGGGTGCTGGCCGGGACGGTGGGCTGATCCCAGTCAATCGGGCGGAGGCCGCGGCTCGCGCAGTCCCTTGTTGGAGGGGGGCGCCCCAACTCTACCGCGCACCCGCCTGTAGTCTCCAATCCCTGCTCTTTCCCCGACTTCCTCCGCCGCTGCTGCTGCAGCTCTAGGGGTGCGCAGGCTCCTCCGCCACTGGCACACGCGCACTGCCGGTTACGTGTCTAAGTCCCAAAGGCGGACACGAGCTTTCCTGTCCAACTCGTGCCCGGTCCCTGGTCAGCAAGCCGTGGACGGCTTCCCCTCTCTGTTCAGCAAGCCCTCCAATTGGAGTGGCTGAACTTACCCACGCCGCGGATCCTCGCGGCGGTGGCTTCCGGTGGCTCCTCCATTTCTGTATATTTTTATACATTCTCACAACTGTCCTGGAGACTCTGGCCACTCGCATACCCATCAGATACAAGTAACTTAGTAGCACCTAAGGACAATTTTTTTAAGATTTATTTATTTTTATTATTTTGGCTGTGCTGGACCTTTGTTGTTGTGTGAGGGCTCTCTCTAGTTGCAATGAGCAGGCCCTCCTCTTTGTTGTGGTATGCAGGCTTCTCATTGCAGTGGCTTCTTTTGTGGAGCATGGGCCCTAGAGTGTGAGGGCTTCAGTAGTTGTGGCACATGAGCTCAGTAGCTGTGGCACACAGGCTTAGTTCCTCCAAGGCAAGGGTCCGGACTGTGCTCCCTGCATTGACAGGTGAATTCTTAAACATTGGACCTCCAGAAAAGTCCTAAGGAGATTCTTAAAACTCTGGTAAATTGAAGATAAATTTCCCTGGCCCATGTACCATGTGTTCTTGCATCTGCAGAACCAAGCACTAACCTATGTCTGTAAAAATGATAGAGGGGCTTTGAAAGGATGAATTCTTCACATTGGGGTTGGTTGTAAGAAAAAGTCATAAAATCTAACTCTCTCAACATTTCAAAAGAAGACAAATTCCAATGGACCCAAGATAATTAAGGCTCAAACCATTTAAAAAATGGACAAGAAAACAAAATTGCCTGGTTTACTGGGATGCTGGTCCCCTTTAGTGGTTTCAGGGGTTTTTGTGTTCAGCAAAATGAGGCTTGCTGCCATACTGGGTGCTGGCCGGACGGTGGGCTGATCCCAGTCAGTCGGGCGGAGGCCGCGGCGCGCGCAGTCCCGTGTTGGAGGGGGGTGCCTCGGCTCTACCGCGCACCCGCCTGTAGTCTCCAATCCCTGCTTTTCCCCCGGCTTCCTCCGCTTCTGCTGCAGCTCTAGGGGTGCGCGGGCTACTCCGCCGCTGGCACACGCGCACTGCTGGTTACGCGTGCAAGTCCCAAAGGCGGGCGCGAGCTTTCCCGTCCGGCCAGGTCCCTGGTCAGCAAACCGTGGGTGACTTCCCCTCTCCATTCAGCAAGCCCTCCAATTGGAGTGGCTGAACTTACCCACGCCGCGGATCCTCGCGGCGGTGGCTTCCGGTGGCTCCTCCATTTCTGTATATTTTTATACATTCTCACAACTGTCCTGGAGACTCTGGCCACTCGCATACCCATCAGATACAAGTAACTTAGTAGCACCTAAGGACAATTTTTTTAAGATTTATTTATTTTTATTATTTTGGCTGTGCTGGACCTTTGTTGTTGTGTGAGGGCTCTCTCTAGTTGCAATGAGCAGGCCCTCCTCTTTGTTGTGGTATGCAGGCTTCTCATTGCAGTGGCTTCTTTTGTGGAGCATGGGCCCTAGAGTGTGAGGGCTTCAGTAGTTGTGGCACATGAGCTCAGTAGCTGTGGCACACAGGCTTAGTTCCTCCAAGGCAAGGGTCCGGACTGTGCTCCCTGCATTGACAGGTGAATTCTTAAACATTGGACCTCCAGAAAAGTCCTAAGGAGATTCTTAAAACTCTGGTAAATTGAAGATAAATTTCCCTGGCCCATGTACCATGTGTTCTTGCATCTGCAGAACCAAGCACTAACCTATGTCTGTAAAAATGATAGAGGGGCTTTGAAAGGATGAATTCTTCACATTGGGGTTGGTTGTAAGAAAAAGTCATAAAATCTAACTCTCTCAACATTTCAAAAGAAGACAAATTCCAATGGACCCAAGATAATTAAGGCAAGATAAATACAAAATCTTTCACTTTCAGTGGAAAAAAAATTAAAGTGGATTTCATTCAGTGAAATAATCTTTGAGATAAGCATTTGGCCATGTCTTATGACAAAAAAAATGGTTAAGTGAATTTTATTTTTTTACTTGCTTGATTTAATGTTATAAAAATTGTGTAAGTCATTGAAACTAAATGTTAAAACAAAATGGTCTCTCAAGATACTGATGTCCAACAATGACATCACATCTCAAGTATACTAATTGAGTTTATTTGCTTATATAGGTCAAGATGAAGACACTTCAAGATTGGTGACACTTTTAACCATGTCATCTAAAATTTAAATTTGTTCATTAAATCCTTTTTATGTTGTCAGGTGTGAAAACATGTAGAATATGCTTTAAGTGAAAAAGTGAACTTCACAAGTGATAATATATGTCAAAATTTCTGAAAGATTTTGGATTATATTATTGAATTATGTATGTGGGGTGTTTAAGTCATTTAATTCTTTTATATTCACCAACAAAAGAATCCCTAGTATTATATATTCAAGTGCTTAATTTTAGGCATGTAACTTCACTGCACACACAAACCTTTTAGAAAATAAGCAACTGAATAACTAATAAAGATAACTAAAAAGTATTAATAGCTGGTAAGCATAACAGGCATGAAATGTGGAAAATGCTAGAACCTGGGAGGGATAGAATTCAGTTACACTGAAAACACATGTAAATTCATGCCCTTCTGACACCAAACCACTATATCTAAAGTAGATTTGAAACTCATAAATGTATTAACCTATCTTAATGAAACAATTAGAAATTAAGAAAAGGAGTTTATATACATAGATACTTGGAACAAGTCCCTGTAATTACAATCCAGGCAAGAATACTGGAGTGGGTAGCCATTCCCTTCTCCAAGAGATCTTCCTGACCCAGGGCTTGAGCCCAGGTCTCCCACATTGCAGCCATCGGAGCCACCAGAGAAGTCCTCACAATGAACTGAAAGTGTTAATCTCTCAATTGTGTCTGACTTTGTGTTACCACATGGATTGTACTCTGCCAGGCTCCTCTGTTCATGTGATTCTTCAGGCAAGAATACTGGAGTGGGTTGCCATTTCCTTCTCCAGGAGATCTTATTGACTGTGGATTGAAACTGGGTCTCCTGCACTGTAGGCAGATTCTTTACCATCTGAGTCACTAGGGAAATCCTCATAACGAACTACTTTCCTCTGAATATGGAAATAGGGAAATTCCCAATAATTCATTATAAGATTAAATGGAATATATTCATTAGACATCATGTTTGTTGAAGTTTTTAACAGTATGAGAGATATTTCCTTAATATTAAATGAGAAAAGCAAGACATGTATTTTTTAAATTGACATGGATTTTAATTGATATGATACATGTAAAAACACACATATATACTAAAATGTTGCCAATCGTTTATCTCTAGAAAGTAGATTATGGATGACTTTTAACTGTTGTACTTTTTCACTTAGCTTCTCTATCAAAAGTATTCCTGCTCCTTTAATAAAAAGTGCTATTGAAATATTTTCAACTACATGGGCTTTAGTAACTATGTCCTCAGTAACCTTCTGGTTGGCTGCTTCTAAAATTCCTTTCATTTATGCCTTTGATTCATTCTGTATCTGCTAGGAAATTCTTCCTGGAATGAATGTCTCTCATGTGCTCCCCTCTCCCACACAGCTAAGTTAGACTGATGCTCAGTGTTTTAGGAATTTACCCTGCCACCCTCTTTGCCTTCATCTTAGTTCATGTCTTAATCACTTTTTTATACTCATGGATCTTTCTGGATTCATATCATCAAACTGAAATGCTTCCTCTACCCAACCAACACACACAGCCTCAAACACAGCTACCTAAAACTCCAAATCTTTCGTCACTGGATAGGACTCCTTAGCATGACACACAGAGCCATTTATAACCTGGCCTTTGTCTGTCTGCCTCACCCTCAGCTCCTGCCTCTAGTTTCTCATGACCTTACACTTCACAGTGGAGCCATTGGTAATTTTCCTTTTGCTGTAGCATTCTTCTGCTCTTCCTGTTTGCAAGTTGTTTCCTTTGCTTAGTGCCTTCTGCATCCCTGTTTCTCATTCCTCCCCACCTTTCCTCCCTCATGAAATTCTCTGCTTATCTTCAATCTGTGTGTGAAGGCTTTGTAGCCCAAGAGAGTTGTTTTCCCCATAATACTTCTCAATCTCTCTATATATCATTACCTAGAGGAAGTTATATTTAATCTATTTATTTGCCTATCTTTTGCCTCTAATGAGAGTGTAAGATCCCAGAGGACAGTGACCATGTGATGTATCATTACATTGCTCAAAGATGAACTCTAGTAATCAACATGCAATATTACATAAATCAATATCAATGATTTTGTGGACCTTGAAAATAATTGCAGCAAATTTGACTGGATGTATTCCATGCCATTTGGTTAAAATGCGAAAGCTTAAGCGTAACCATTATATTTTTTGCTTCTAAAAGACTGTTTTTTTAAACAAAACTTTAAATCAGGTATTTGATTAAAGATATTAATTTCAACTGATTGACTTAGTTAATTCAGTGAAGGAAAAAAAAAATCAATGAACTAGTTGTTTCTAATGAATGGCTTATCAGTCCATGTCAGGTATTTGTACTTGCAGATTTTTACAAGCCAACTAAATCTACCTTGCAGGTCTAGTTCTGAATATTTCTTCTCCTTACTTCTGCTTTATTTATTTTCCTACAACTACAGTAAAATTTCCAGTCCCAATGTTGCCCATACTTAAGAAATACCATAAATCAAGTCAAACAGCTTCATTCTTGAAATCTCAGCTCACTGTTTTCACCACTGACTAGTACCATTCTTTGACTCCCTAATTTTGCCAGGACTGATAAGATTCTCAGTCCTTTCCTGTTTTATTTGATTTTTTTTTACCACTTTTTTTTCTTTTTTTCTTTTGCATCTTCTCAGTCATCTGGTCTCTGGCCTTGGGCTCATTTTGCAAGCCTTATCTGTCTACACATGGTTGCCTGCCTAAGAGAGGAATGCAGAATGTTGTAGAAAGGGGAAATAACACTAGTTTTCCCTCTTACGTATCCACTCATCGATTGGTAGTGGATTCTTATAATATACTGAGAAGGGTTCTGAAACCATGTACAGTGGGAAGGAGATGAGTGACTGATAAGCCTTGTCTGAAACAGGCATGAGAGAAACTTTTTCTCATCCTCCCCACCTTTCCTCCCCCCCATGAAATTCCCCCCTTTTGCTTTATCTTCAATCTGTGTGTGAAGGCTTTGTAGCCCAAGAGAGTTGTTTTCCCCATAATACTTCTCAATCTCTCTATATATCATTACCTAGAGGAAGTTATATTTAATCTATTTATTTGCCTATCTTTTGCCTCTAATGAGAGTGTAAGATCCCAGAGGACAGTGACCATGTGATGTATCATTACATTGCTCAAAGATGAACTCTAGTAATCAACATGCAATATTACATAAATCAATATCAATGATTTTGTGGACCTTGAAAATAATTGCAGCAAATTTGACTGGATGTATTCCATGCCATTTGGTTAAAATGCGAAAGCTTAAGCGTAACCATTATATTTTTTGCTTCTAAAAGACTGTTTTTTTAAACAAAACTTTAAATCAGGTATTTGATTAAAGATATTAATTTCAACTGATTGACTTAGTTAATTCAGTGAAGGAAAAAAAAAATCAATGAACTAGTTGTTTCTAATGAATGGCTTATCAGTCCATGTCAGGTATTTGTACTTGCAGATTTTTACAAGCCAACTAAATCTACCTTGCAGGTCTAGTTCTGAATATTTCTTCTCCTTACTTCTGCTTTATTTATTTTCCTACAACTACAGTAAAATTTCCAGTCCCAATGTTGCCCATACTTAAGAAATACCATAAATCAAGTCAAACAGCTTCATTCTTGAAATCTCAGCTCACTGTTTTCACCACTGACTAGTACCATTCTTTGACTCCTAATTTTGCCAGGACTGATAAGATTCTCAGTCCTTTCCTGTTTTATTTGATTTTTTTTTACCACTTTTTTTTCTTTTTTTCTTTTGCATCTTCTCAGTCATCTGGTCTCTGGCCTTGGGCTCATTTTGCAAGCCTTATCTGTCTACACATGGTTGCCTGCCTAAGAGAGGAATGCAGAATGTTGTAGAAAGGGGAAATAACACTAGTTTTCCCTCTTACGTATCCACTCATCGATTGGTAGTGGATTCTTATAATATACTGAGAAGGGTTCTGAAACCATGTACAGTGGGAAGGAGATGAGTGACTGATAAGCCTTGTCTGAAACAGGCATGAGAGAAAGTGGACAGGAGTGGCTGTCTTTGGTATAATGGACTAGAGCCAGATGGAGATGAGTCTGTGTTCACAGCTAAGACAAGTATGACCTAGGGAAATTTACTTAACTCTATGAGACATAGTTTCTTCTTCAATAAGATGAGAATAAAGAGGCCTCTCTACAGACTCGTTATTAAGATTAAATTAGATATATGGTACATAAAATGTTTTCATTGAACATGTAGTAGGCGGTCAGTGGAAGGAGGGAAGACAAAGATAATAATGCTGGCAGGCTCTCTTTAAAATTAGATGGTTGCCTTGGCTCTTTCCCCAGAATTCTCTACTCAGTCCAATTAAGTGAAAATTTTTGTGGAGTTTCAAAGTATTGACAACATAAAAGGTGGTGATTTTCCCTGGCAGGTAATGGCCTTCACAGGATATCCCTCCCTGCCCGTCAGAGTCACCACCGCCTCTGAAAAATAGGGCATGGCCGGATCTGGGTCTCAGGGACATTTCCCAGAAAGTAAGCACCATCTTCCATTCTGAACCCTCTCATGCCGTCCTGTTTTCTCCCCAGTTATATTGAATGTGGGTGTTTGCTCCGTTCCTGTTGCCCTTTGGCGATGCTCCTGCTTTTTGATGCTCTGACTCGCTTTGGTGTGAATTTCTTTCCAGGAAGTTGCTTCTCAGATTCCTGACTTCACTTTCACGCACTGGTGCCCAGTCATTCTCCTCTCTCCTCTGTGCATGTCCCCTAATTCTGTTTTCCTATACTTTAGCCTGAGTTTCAGGAGATAACTAGGCAATGATGACGCAGATACTAAATTAAAAAGTAAATCCATGAGGCAAAACTTAATTTCCAGCTCAAAGTATCATCTACCACTTGGCACAGAGAGAGCTATATCCGCTGGAGTTAAGATTGCAGTTGGTTCAGGGGCTGCAGCAATGGGGAGTCAAGGCGAGACACAGATGGGCTTGAGCTTGCTTTGTAACACAGGGAGAACAATGAGGTATTTCTGTGAGTTTGACTCCTATCCGAGATGCTTTTTTTCAGTGTCTGGGGATTGTGTTAAATGAGTATCACCTGGGTCTTTTTATCTTTCCTCACTTCTAAATCTATTTCTCACCCTTCTCATTCAAAAATGAAAGTCCTGAGGGCCTGTCATGATAACAGATGTTTCATTCCTTTACATTTTAAAATTAAATGTAGCACTTGAGTCATAGCCTCCGAGGGCTTTCTGAAAGAAACATGAACTTGGTACACAGGAAAACAATAAAACTGGATGGAAGTTTAAAAAGTGGGCAAATTTGTTTAATGCTATAAAAACACAACTGTTACCACCCCCCAGCCAGACTGTGTCTGAGAAAAGTAAAAACTAGTGTTTTGTGGGAGAAAATGGCCACTTTCCCTGTTGTTATAAGCATAATAACTTGGTAGAAAGTGTGAGTAACATTGACTGTCAGGAGACCTGGATACTAAGTGAAATCTACTTGTTTCTCAGATAAATCTTGTTAGTCATCACCATGTCTACTGACCTGTAGGCACAGAGAGTAACACGTTTGGAATTCCCAGAAAGTAAGCACCATCTTCCATTCTGAACCCTCTCATGCCGTCCTGTTTTCTCCCCAGTTATATTGAATGTGGGTGTTTGCTCCGTTCCTGTTGCCCTTTGGCGATGCTCCTGCTTTTTGATGCTCTGACTCGCTTTGGTGTGAATTTCTTTCCAGGAAGTTGCTTCTCAGATTCCTGACTTCACTTTCACGCACTGGTGCCCAGTCATTCTCCTCTCTCCTCTGTGCATGTCCCCTAATTCTGTTTTCCTATACTTTAGCCTGAGTTTCAGGAGATAACTAGGCAATGATGACGCAGATACTAAATTAAAAAGTAAATCCATGAGGCAAAACTTAATTTCCAGCTCAAAGTATCATCTTCCACTTGGCACAGAGAGAGCTATATCCGCTGGAGTTAAGATTGCAGTTGGTTCAGGGGCTGCAGCAATGGGGAGTCAAGGCGAGACACAGATGGGCTTGAGCTTGCTTTGTAACACAGGGAGAACAATGAGGTATTTCTGTGAGTTTGACTCCTATCCGAGATGCTTTTTTTCAGTGTCTGGGGATTGTGTTAAATGAGTATCACCTGGGTCTTTTTATCTTTCCTCACTTCTAAATCTATTTCTCACCCTTCTCATTCAAAAATGAAAGTCCTGAGGGCCTGTCATGATAACAGATGTTTCATTCCTTTACATTTTAAAATTAAATGTAGCACTTGAGTCATAGCCTCCGAGGGCTTTCTGAAAGAAACATGAACTTGGTACACAGGAAAACAATAAAACTGGATGGAAGTTTAAAAAGTGGGCAAATTTGTTTAATGCTATAAAAACACAACTGTTACCACCCCCCAGCCAGACTGTGTCTGAGAAAAGTAAAAACTAGTGTTTTGTGGGAGAAAATGGCCACTTTCCCTGTTGTTATAAGCATAATAACTTGGTAGAAAGTGTGAGTAACATTGACTGTCAGGAGACCTGGATACTAAGTGAAATCTACTTGTTTCTCAGATAAATCTTGTTAGTCATCACCATGTCTACTGACCTGTAGGCACAGAGAGTAACACTTTTGGAATTCCCAAAGAAAAATAAAGGCATGCATTTAGGAAATGGTATATTCCCTAACTCACAACTTGGAGAGTCATGATTTCTAACAGCATACTAAAGGCACTGAGAAAACCTAAATAGAGATAACAGACTGATCTGTTTAATTCAGTGTTGTTTCCAAAACATTTTGGATAATCTGATATTTTTATTTACTAGCTATTGACTGACTGCCAGGTGACATCAATTGTTTCCACAGGGTGTTCCAAGAGTCCCCATGATCTGTGGCAGTGTCTGGAGGGGGAATGGTGAGGGGTTGGAGGGGGAGAAGTAAAGATTCTGAAGCAAACCCAGGCCAAAGGCTGCTTTAATCTGTGTTTCAAGTTTGGTTTCTGGGTAGCATTATATTTAGAATTAAAGGAAAGTTTCAAAAATAAGTTGAACAGATAATACCAAGCATTCCAGCCTGTGCCTTTCTCACCTTCATGGAAAATCACCCTGTCTTCTTCCCGGCCATTAAATGAGAGCTAAAATGTAGCCTACTTGGAGAAGCCATCCTTAGTTTTTTCAGGATTCATTTTCTGTGTATCCTGAGCTCCTGATGACTGTTCCTGAAATAGCTCTTGACACAGGAAAGGTTGTCTGGATCTGTCTCTCCACCACCCCCTGCAAAATGCTCTTTTTATCTTGCTGCCTCAGCACCCAGCACAGTGCTGGTACAGAGTGGGTGCTCAACAAGTATTTGCAGGAAGCACAATCACTTGAACAATACAGAAAGCTGTGAGGATTTCCCCTAGCCCTAACATAGTCTCACCTGTTCTGAGACTGAAACTGTCTCTATTCTTCATCTTACTTTGTCTTAGTCTGCTTGGGCTGCTATAACAAAATACTGGAGATGGGGTGGCATAAACAACAGACATTTATTTCTTGCAAACCTGGAAGCTGGGAAGTCCAATATAAAGGAGGCTGCCAAGTCTGTTCCTCATGGGAATCCTCTTCCTGGCTTGCAGACAACTGTCTTCTCCCTGTGTCCTCTCATGGCAGAGAGAAGGGGAGAGCTCTGGCCTCTATCCCTCATCTTCTAAGAATACTAATTCTGCCAATGAGGGTCCCACTCTCATGACCTCATTTAAATGTAATCCCTCCAACAAAGACTCATCTCCAGATAGCATCACAATAGGGAGTTAGGGCTTCAACACATTAATGCGGATGGGGAGGGACACAGATATTCAGTTCACAACATGATGATTATGTGCATGGAGAATGAATGAGTCATGCAATAATAAAGTTTAGATTATTTTCCTCAAATCTAATACTCCCTTACACTTTCTAAAACTGAAGTTCAGCTTCTACTTTTCAGCTGACTCCCACAGTCTCTCAAGATGTCCCTGCAGTTTCCTCGTGTCATTCTGCCATTTCACTATCAGGAGGAGCTGGTGTCATCAGCACATTTGGAGATGTCACGGTGCACTCCATCTTCCAGATCACATCTAAAAATGTTCTCCGAGACCAGTTCTTAAAGGATTTCTCAGATTACACGTCCTCTATCTAGGCCTGTTTATTCTTTTTCATTGTTCCATGGATGGACACGCAATCCATAGGGATATGTGATGACATTCTTTTATTCAAATCTGAATTATTATTTTTTTTTCTGAATTATTTTTTTAAATGACTGTTGGAACTGGTCAAAGACTTTTTGAAGGTCAAATAATTTGCATTCTTTCTGCTCCAATACATGGAGAGTAATCAAGGAATTCAGAACTCTACTATTGTGTGTTCACCGAGGTGCTTCTGTATAGAGGCACAAATACAGGTTACTTTGGGAGGCAATGAGGTCATGAATAATCTCTTTCTCTGGAGTTATTATCTGATCACATTCCAAACTAATGGTTCTTCCCTTGAATATGTGTTGAAAATGATAATGTAAAGTTGTATGTGGTTCTTTGGATACTTTCTTACAGCTATTTTAGTCTCACAGTTTACTAATAACTTTTAACAATTTCCCTGTGCAATCTAAGATATCAAAACTACACTCAAAGCATATAATGACAATTTAATCTTTAGTCATTGTATTTGTTTGCTACTAAGAAAATAATTAACCCTGTTTCACATTCACCTCACCAGAATTTATACCTATAATCTGATCTTTAAAGTACCTGTACAAAGCAGTTTTATTATTTAGATAAGCTATGGCCAGAATAATTGTCCAATATCAAACTACAAAATGAATTTGATAATATACCTCATCTGGAACTAGAATATAGTTTCATAGTATGTTTTTTAACTGCCATTATAAAATGAGTAAAGATTCCAGACCTTTCAAAACATAATAATTCTCAAATTACATTGATTGTCTCTAGGGTATTTCTCTTCTTTCATTTATCTTTTATTTCAGTTATTTATTCTGCTGTTCACTATTGTTGTGTTACCTGGTAAAATTGAATTTACATTATATAACCTTGGTTTAAATTTACTTTTCCCCTCTCTGTATAACAATTTCATTGTTTATTTGGAGAAACTTTTTTATAGTTTCAATATTCTGCAGCATTTATTCACGGTGCACTCCATCTTCCAGATCACATCTAAAAATGTTCTCCGAGACCAGTTCTTAAAGGATTTCTCAGATTACACGTCCTCTATCTAGGCCTGTTTATTCTTTGCATTGTTCCATGGATGGACACGCAATCCATAGGGATATGTGATGACATTCTTTTATTCAAATCTGAATTATTATTTTTTTTTCTGAATTATTTTTTTAAATGACTGTTGGAACTGGTCAAAGACTTTTTGAAGGTCAAATAATTTGCATTCTTTCTGCTCCAATACATGGAGAGTAATCAAGGAATTCAGAACTCTACTATTGTGTGTTCACCGAGGTGCTTCTGTATAGAGGCACAAATACAGGTTACTTTGGGAGGCAATGAGGTCATGAATAATCTCTTTCTCTGGAGTTATTATCTGATCACATTCCAAACTAATGGTTCTTCCCTTGAATATGTGTTGAAAATGATAATGTAAAGTTGTATGTGGTTCTTTGGATACTTTCTTACAGCTATTTTAGTCTCACAGTTTACTAATAACTTTTAACAATTTCCCTGTGCAATCTAAGATATCAAAACTACACTCAAAGCATATAATGACAATTTAATCTTTAGTCATTGTATTTGTTTGCTACTAAGAAAATAATTAACCCTGTTTCACATTCACCTCACCAGAATTTATACCTATAATCTGATCTTTAAAGTACCTGTACAAAGCAGTTTTATTATTCAGATAAGCTATGGCCAGAATAATTGTCCAATATCAAACTACAAAATGAATTTGATAATATACCTCATCTGGAACTAGAATATAGTTTCATAGTATGTTTTTTAACTGCCATTATAAAATGAGTAAAGATTCCAGACCTTTCAAAACATAATAATTCTCAAATTACATTGATTGTCTCTAGGGTATTTCTCTTCTTTCATTTATCTTTTATTTCAGTTATTTATTCTGCTGTTCACTATTGTTGTGTTACCTGGTAAAATTGAATTTACATTATATAACCTTGGTTTAAATTTACTTTTCCCCTCTCTGTATAACAATTTCATTGTTTATTTGGAGAAACATATATAATATTGTATGCATATCTATTTTTTTCCATGTTTTCAAAACTGCTATTAAGACAAGTTACTGGTAAAAATTTTAATATGCTTTTCAGGGACACAGCTTTCTAACTTCAAGACATTTCAAATCATTTTCAGGAGTATCAATATAAATTCTTTTTGCACTGTCAACTCAATTAATTCAATAGTTCCAGATTTTGAGAGTCTGAGTCTGTATCTGTACAATTTCTACTTCCCTATATAAGATCACATTGGAGTCTATTGCAGAAATATTTCTAGGGGAAAATTTTAAAACTTGTATCTATTGTGTACTTATTCCAAAAAATGTCAATATAAAATTCTTGAGCGGTAATAAAATATGAACACACCTTAGAGTTTTTTGATAGAAATATTGGTTATGTATACATATATATTTCATACTCCATAATAATTCACAAATTTACCTTATTTTATAATATAAAACTAGATATAATGCATATCCACCTTTATAGTAATTAACAATCCCAAGTTTTTCCAAAAGAAAAGCCTGTGGATTGTTTTGATTTCTCATGAATTTGAGTCTCATATCTGAGAAAAGACTGTATGGGGAATGTATAGTTTATAAATAGCAAGACCCCCTAATTAAAAGTGTTTCAGCCTTGATTATAGTCCTTACTCTACAAGTAACAACTATAGAAACATGGATCAGTCCTTTAAATCTCCTACCCTCAGTTTCCCTAAGCAGTCTTTGTGTATTGGGGAACATGAAGCCTTTCCAAGGATCATGTGAGTGTAGACAGTTTTAAGCAAGGCAGTGTCTCATCCTCCTCCTCCTCCATATATGTCTGTTCCTAAGAGTAACAGGCCCAAGAAGGTGCCTGCTTTTGAGGCATCATACAAGGTCTCTATCTTCCCTCTCACATTGCTTTTTTTCAGTTTTTCTGAAGGAAAAAGATCAGAGATTTCACCTATCCCCAAGCTTAGTATGCTGCCTTGCCCTGAAAGTAGAAAATCTCAGGAGGCACCAAGGTTTCACTATGAAATCCTAGTTTCAGCCAAGTGAAACCAGTGAGAGGCTCCCATTTCCCATCCTTACTCATTTTAAATATTGCCTTCACAAACAGCATAGCATTAAAAACGTTAGCCTATGTCAGTATATTTAGACGTCAGATGTATGTAGAATGGGAAAAAATGGAGGGTTTGGGGTATGATGACATTTTTAGCAATCTTATTTTTTCCTTCACCTAACTATTGCCAAATAATGCATCAGGCCTAAAGGTGGATCTCAAGAAAATAAAGTGTAGATGCTCAAACAAAGGTACTAAGGGCAGCAGCACCTTGCCTTATCCAAACTAGACTGCATAACTTATCCATCCACCATCCATCTATCAACTGACCAGCCTATCCATCTATCTTTAGAGTTAGAATATCCAAGAATTTAGAAATAGCATAATAAAAACATCGGTCTGACATGAAATGAGAAATGAATCTGTTGTACATTTTTAGCATTCTTAATAATGAGAATGGCTTGGTGAACAAATTCCCCCATGTATCACTCTGTGACTTCATTTGACATCATTTCAAAAAGAAGATATGAAAAGTGTATTTACTACACAAGATCAACCTTACATCTTTGAATAAAAAGAATATATGTCAAAGTAAATGGTTGATGTTTTCTAAAAGAGATCTTAAGCTTTCAAAGAGAAATATGTTAGTTTTCCCCAAATAATCATTGGACATTACAAATCCATATTTGTATTTTATCTTGATGAATGTTATGCTTTCTCTAACTCATTGTCTACTTTTGTGCTCATGTATTCATCCCCACGTGGCAGTTATGTGCTTTTTTATGGGTTTCCCTAAGGTGTATTGGGGAACATGAAGCCTTTCCAAGCTTTTGAAGGAAAGGTGTCTCATCCTCCTCCTCCTCCATATATGTCTGTTCCTAAGAGTAACAGGCCCAAGAAGGTGCCTGCTTTTGAGGCATCATACAAGGTCTCTATCTTCCCTCTCACATTGCTTTTTTTCAGTTTTTCTGAAGGAAAAAGATCAGAGATTTCACCTATCCCCAAGCTTAGTATGCTGCCTTGCCCTGAAAGTAGAAAATCTCAGGAGGCACCAAGGTTTCACTATGAAATCCTAGTTTCAGCCAAGTGAAACCAGTGAGAGGCTCCCATTTCCCATCCTTACTCATTTTAAATATTGCCTTCACAAACAGCATAGCATTAAAAACGTTAGCCTATGTCAGTATATTTAGACGTCAGATGTATGTAGAATGGGAAAAAATGGAGGGTTTGGGGTATGATGACATTTTTAGCAATCTTATTTTTTCCTTTACCTAACTATTGCCAAATAATGCATCAGGCCTAAAGGTGGATCTCAAGAAAATAAAGTGTAGATGCTCAAACAAAGGTACTAAGGGCAGCAGCACCTTGCCTTATCCAAACTAGACTGCATAACTTATCCATCCACCATCCATCTATCAATTGACCAGCCTATCCATCTATCTTTAGAGTTAGAATATCCAAGAATTTAGAAATAGCATAATAAAAACATCGGTCTGACATGAAATGAGAAATGAATCTGTTGTACATTTTTAGCATTCTTAATAATGAGAATGGCTTGGTGAACAAATTCCCCCATGTATCACTCTGTGACTTCATTTGACATCATTTCAAAAAGAAGATATGAAAAGTGTATTTACTACACAAGATCAACCTTACATCTTTGAATAAAAAGAATATATGTCAAAGTAAATGGTTGATGTTTTCTAAAAGAGATCTTAAGCTTTCAAAGAGAAATATGTTAGTTTTCCCCAAATAATCATTGGACATTACAAATCCATATTTGTATTTTATCTTGCGATGAATGTTATGCTTTCTCTAACTCATTGTCTACTTTTGTGCTCATGTATTCATCCCCACGTGGCAGTTATGTGCTTTATATTAAATTAATGGGATCATATTATGGATTCCATGCTAAATAACACATTTGACAATTGTCATTACTAGATTTTTTGATAAGCTTGTGCTTACAAATGACCCAATCACATTCTTTTTTCTAAAAGTGCACTATAGTTGATTTACAATATTGTGCTAATTTCTGTTTTATAGCAAAGTGATTCAGTTATACACATATAGACATTTTTAAATTTTTTAAAATATTCTTTTCCATTATGGTTTATCCCAAGATAGTGAGCATAGTTCCCTGTGTTCTACAGCAGGGCCTTGTTGTTTATCCATTCTATATGTAACGGTTTGCACCTGCTAACCCCAAATTCCCAATCCAAACCTCTCTGCCACCCCCTTGGCAACCACAGGTCTGTCCTCCGTGTCTCTGAGTCTGTCTCTGTTTCATAGATAGGTTCACTTGTGTCATACTTTAGATTCCACATATAAGTGATAACATATATGTCTTTCTCTTTTTGACTTAACTTTACTTACTATTATACTCTCTAGTTTCATTCATGTTGCCACAAGTGGCATTATTTCATTCTCTTTTATAGCTGAGTTAATATTGCATTGTATATATGTATCACATCTTTTTTGTTGTTATTGTTGATTTATTTAAAATTAATTTTTGTTGGAGTAGAGTGGATTTACAGTGTTGTGTTTCTGCTATACAGAAAAATGAACCAGTTGTACATATATTCACTTTTTTAGATTCTATTTCTCTATAGGTTATTATAGAGTATTGAGTAGAGTTCCCTGTGCTATACAATAGGTTCTTAATAGTTATTTATTTTATGTATAGTAGTGTGTATATGTTAATCCCAACCTCCCAATTTATTCCCCTCACTTTCTGCCTTAGTAAACATAAGTTTGTTTTATATATCTGTAACGAAATTCTGTTTCATAGATAGGTTCACTTGTGTCATACTTTAGATTCCACATATAAGTGATAACATATATGTCTTTCTCTTTTTGACTTAACTTTACTTACTATTATACTCTCTAGTTTCATTCATGTTGCCACAAGTGGCATTATTTCATTCTCTTTTATAGCTGAGTTAATATTGCATTGTATATATGTATCACATCTTTTTTGTTGTTATTGTTGATTTATTTAAAATTAATTTTTGTTGGAGTAGAGTGGATTTACAGTGTTGTGTTTCTGCTATACAGAAAAATGAACCAGTTGTACATATATTCACTTTTTTAGATTCTATTTCTCTATAGGTTATTATAGAGTATTGAGTAGAGTTCCCTGTGCTATACAATAGGTTCTTAATAGTTATTTATTTTATGTATAGTAGTGTGTATATGTTAATCCCAACCTCCCAATTTATTCCCCTCACTTTCTGCCTTAGTAAACATAAGTTTGTTTTATATATCTGTAACGAAATTCTGTTTTATAAATAGGTTCATTTGTGTCATTTTTTTTAGATTCCACCTACAAGTAATATTATATGACATTTGTCTTTCCCTGTCTAGCTTATTTCACTCAGTATGACAATCTCTAGGTCCATCCATGTCATTGCAAATGGCATTATTTTGTTCTTTTTTATGGCCAAGTAATATTCTGTTGTTTATATGCACCATGTATTATTTATCATTTCATTTGTTGATGGACATTGAGGTTGTTTCCATATCTTGGCTATTAAGAATACTGATTTTATGAACGTAGAAGTGTATGCACCTTTTTTAAAAATTTTACTTTTACACAGTTTTGCTGTATACTGCCATACACAAACCCGGATTAGTTATAGGTATACACATGTCCCCTCTCACTTGAACTTTCCTCCTGTCTCCCTGACAGGCTTGTTACATACATCTCACCTGTCTGGCTTGTTACATAACCCCTGTGTAAGTTCCCTTCATCTTACAGCAGGTTCACATTTCTTGTCTCTTTTACATATGTTAATGTAAGTTTCCATGTTGGTCTTTCCATACATCCCACCCATTCCTCATACCCCCAATGACCACAAGTCTATTCTCTATATCTGTTTCTTGTTGCTGCTCTGCATATACATTTATCAGTACCATCTTTCTAGATTCCATATATATATGTTATATACAATATTTATCTTCATCTTTCTGACTTACTTCACTCTGTATAATTGGTTCTAGGTTCATCCACCTTATTAGGACTGACCGAAATGAATTATGGTTTTGTCTCACTATTGGCCCAGAAGTGGGATTACTGGATAATATGGCGATTCTATTTTTAGTTTTTTTAACTTCTTTTTCCATAGTGGCTGCACCAACTTACATTGTCACCAGCAGTGTAGCAGTGTTCCCTTTTCTTCACACCCTCTCCATCATTTGTTATCTGTAGACTTCATAGTCTTCTTAGTGACAGCCATTATGATTAGTGTGAACTGGCACCTTGTTGTTTTGGTTGGCATTTCTCTAATAATTAGTGATGCTGAGTATCCTTTCATATATTTACAGGCCATCTGTATGTCTTCTTTGGAAAAATGTTTAGGTCTGTTTAGGTCTTTTGCCTATTTTTTAACTGAGCTGTTTGTTGTTGTTGTTGTTTTGTTATTAAATTGTATGAGCTGTATGTATATTTTTGGAAATTTAAACCATTGTTGGCTGCAGCATTAGTAAATATTTTCTCCCATTCTTTAGGTTGTCATTTTGTTTTGTTTATTTTTTTTAATTTTTATTTTACTTTTTACTTTTATAGAGTTTTGTTGTTTACAGATATGTATGGTCTCAGATTAGTCATATGTATTTCCCCCACATCCCACCCCTCCAAGCCATTGCACAGCACCCCTGCAGGATCCCCTTTTCTCATAGAGCAATGACAATAGGTATTTTTTTCACATATGACAGTGTAGGTTTTCATATTACTTCCTTTATGCCTCCCACCCACTGTTCATTCCACAAAATGTCCATATGTCTATTCTCCATGTCTGTCTTTTTTATCACTTCACGGTGTGTGTTATTATTACCATCCTACTAGATTCCATATATATGTATTATTATATTGTGCTTGTCTTTCTCTTTTTGACTTACTTCACTTTTTATGATTGGTTTTAGATCCAGCCATCTCATTAGGACTGATTCTTCTGCATTTCTTTTTATAGCTGTGTAGTATTCCATTGTAAATATGTACTAGAGCTTTTGTATCCATTCATTCGTTGATGGACATCTGGGTTGCTTCCATGTTCTAGCTATTGTATAGAGAGCTGCGATGAACATTGGGGTACAGGTGCCTCTTCAATTTTGATTTCATCAGGGTATAAGCCTAAGAGTGGGATTGCTGGGTCATATGGTGCTTCTATTCTTAGTTTTTTAAGCAAGCTCCATACTGTCTTCCACAGTGGTTGTATCAATTGACATTCCCACCAGCAGTGCAAGAGTGTTCTCTTTTCTCCTCACCCTCTCCAGCATTTATTGTCTGTCGATTTGTGGATGATGGCCATTCTGACGGATGTGAGGTGATATCTCATTGTAGTTTTGATTTGAATTTCTCTGATAATAAGCGAGGTTGAGCATCGTTTCATGTGGTTTTGGACCATCTATATGTCCTCTTTGGAGAGGTGTCTGTTTAGGTCCTTTTCTCATTTTTTGATTGGGTTGTACATTTTTCCAATGTTAGTTGTATGACTTGCTTGTAGATTTTGGAGATTAATTCTTTGTCTGTTGTTTCATTTGTTATGATTTTCTCCCATTCTATGAGCTGTCTATTCACCTTTATTGTAATTTCTTTTGCTGTACAAAAGCTTTTAAGTTTCATTAGTTCCCACGTGTTCTTTTTTTGGTTTTAGTTCTGCTATTCTAGTAGGTGGGTCATGGAAGATCTTGCTTTGATTGATGTCCTTGAGTGTTTTGCCTATATTCTCCTCTAAGAGTTGGATGGGTTTTGGTCTTACATTTAGGTCTTTAATCCATTTTGAGTTGATCTTTGTGTTTGGTGCCAGGGAATGTTCCAACTTCATTTTTTTGCATGTAGCTGTCCAATTTTCCCAGCACCATTTGTTGAAGAGGCTGTCTTTGTCCCATTTTATATCTTTGCCTCCTTTGTCAAAAATAAGGTACCCATAGGTGCGTGGGTTGATCTCTGGGTTCTCTATATTGTTCCATTGGTCTATAGTTCTGTTTTTGTGCCAGTACCATACTGTCTTGAGGACTGTTGCTTTGTAGTAGAGTCTGAAGTTGGGGAGGCTGATCCCTCCAGCTCCATTCTTCTTCCTCAGGATTGCTTTGGCTATTCGAGGTCTTTTGTGTTTCCATATGAACTGTGTTATTCATTGATCTAGTTCTGTGAAGAATGTCATTGGAAGTTTTATAGGGATCACATTGAATGTATAGATGATATTTGGTAGTATGGTCATTTTCACAATATTGATTCTTCCGACCCAGGAACACGGAATATCTCTCCATCTGTTTAAGTCTTCTTTAATGTCTCTCATGAGTGTCTTGTAATTTTCTGTGTACAGTTCTTTTGTTTCTTTGCGTAGGTTTATCCCTGGGTATTTTATTCTTTTGGTTGCAATGATGAAGGGGATTGCATCTTTGATTTTGTTTTCTGATTTTTCATTGTTTGTGTATAGGAATGCCAGTGATTTCTGTGTGTTGATTTTGTATCCTGTGACTTTGCTGAATTTATCAATTAGCTCTAGTAGCTTTGTAACCGTGTCTTTGGGATTTTCTATGTATAGCATCATGTCATCTGCAAATAGAGAGAGTTTTACTTCTTCTTTTCCAATCTGGATTCCTTTTATTTCTTTTTCTTCTCTTACTGCTGTTCCTAGAACTTCCAGGACTATGTTGACTAATAGTGTTGAAAGTGGACACCCTTGTCTTGTTCCTGATCTTAGAGGGAATGCTTTCAGTTTTTCATCATTGAGTATAATGTTCATTTTTGGTTTTAGTTCTGCTATTCTAGTAGGTGGGTCATGGAAGATCTTGCTTTGATTGATGTCCTTGAGTGTTTTGCCTATATTCTCCTCTAAGAGTTGGATGGGTTTTGGTCTTACATTTAGGTCTTTAATCCATTTTGAGTTGATCTTTGTGTTTGGTGCCAGGGAATGTTCCAACTTCATTTTTTTGCATGTAGCTGTCCAATTTTCCCAGCACCATTTGTTGAAGAGGCTGTCTTTGTCCCATTTTATATCTTTGCCTCCTTTGTCAAAAATAAGGTACCCATAGGTGCGTGGGTTGATCTCTGGGTTCTCTATATTGTTCCATTGGTCTATAGTTCTGTTTTTGTGCCAGTACCATACTGTCTTGAGGACTGTTGCTTTGTAGTAGAGTCTGAAGTTGGGGAGGCTGATCCCTCCAGCTCCATTCTTCTTCCTCAGGATTGCTTTGGCTATTCGAGGTCTTTTGTGTTTCCATATGAACTGTGTTATTCATTGATCTAGTTCTGTGAAGAATGTCATTGGAAGTTTTATAGGGATCACATTGAATGTATAGATGATATTTGGTAGTATGGTCATTTTCACAATATTGATTCTTCCGACCCAGGAACACGGAATATCTCTCCATCTGTTTAAGTCTTCTTTAATGTCTCTCATGAGTGTCTTGTAATTTTCTGTGTACAGTTCTTTTGTTTCTTTGCGTAGGTTTATCCCTGGGTATTTTATTCTTTTGGTTGCAATGATGAAGGGGATTGCATCTTTGATTTTGTTTTCTGATTTTTCATTGTTTGTGCATAGGAATGCCAGTGATTTCTGTGTGTTGATTTTGTATCCTGTGACTTTGCTGAATTTATCAATTAGCTCTAGTAGCTTTGTAACCGTGTCTTTGGGATTTTCTATGTATAGCATCATGTCATCTGCAAATAGAGAGAGTTTTACTTCTTCTTTTCCAATCTGGATTCCTTTTATTTCTTTTTCTTCTCTTACTGCTGTTCCTAGAACTTCCAGGACTATGTTGACTAATAGTGTTGAAAGTGGACACCCTTGTCTTGTTCCTGATCTTAGAGGGAATGCTTTCAGTTTTTCATCATTGAGTATAATGTTCACTGTGGGCTTCTCATATATGGCTTTCACTATGTTGAGATAGGATCCTTCTATGCCCATTTTTTGAAGAGCTTTTTTTTTATCATAAATGGATGCTGTACTTTGTCAAAGGCTTTTTCTGCATCTATTGAAATGATCATGTGATTTTATCTCTCAATTTGTTGATATGATGTATCACATTGATTGATTTGCAGATATTGAACAATCCTTGCATGCCTGAGATGAAACCCATGATGTATGAGTTTTTTCCTGTGTTGTTGAACTCTGTTTCCTAGGATTTTGTTGAAGATTTGGTGTCTAAATTCATCAGTGAAATTGGTCTATAATTTTCTTTTTTTGTGTTGTCTTTGCCTGAGTTTGGTATGAGGGTGATGGTGGCCTCGTAGAATGTGTTTGGAAGTGTTACTTCCTATGCAGTTTTTTGGAAGAGTTTTAGAAGGACAGGCATTAGGTCTTCTTTACATGTTTGGTAGAATTCGCCTGTGAAGGCATCTGGCCCTGGGCTTTTATTTTTGGGTAGATTTTTAATCACAAATTCTATTTCTGAGCTTTTGATTGGGTTGTTCATAGTTTCTACTTTTTCCTGGTTGAATCTTGGGAGATTAATCTTTTCCAGGAAACTGTCCATTTCTTCCAGGTTGTCCAGTTTGTTGGTATATAGTTGTTCATAATAGTCTCTTAGAATCGTTTGGATTTCTGCATTATCTGCTATAATCTCTCCTTCATTTTTGATTTTGTTGATCTGGTTCTTCTCTCTTTTTTTCTTGATGAGTCTGGCTACTGGCTTATCAATTTTATTTACCTTTTCAAAGAAGCAGCTTTTTGTTTTATTTGTGTTTACTATTGTTTCTTTTATTTATTTTTCATTTATTTCTGCTCTGATCTTTATGATTTCTCTTCTTCTGCTGGCTTTGGGGTGCTTTTGTTCTTCTTTCTCTAGTTGTTTTAAGCATAGGGTTAGGTTGTCTGTTTGATATTTTTCTTGTTTCTTGAGGTAGGGCTGAACTGCTATAAACTTCCCTCTTAGAACTGCTTTTGCAGGATCCCATAGGTTTTGCACTGTCATGCGTTCATTGTCATTTTCTTCTTGGAATTTTTTAATTTCTCTTTTGATTTGCTCAGTAATCAGTTTGTTGTTTAGGTACATGTTGTTTAATCTCCATGTGTTTATGTTTTTAGAGGCTTTTTTCCTGTATTTGCTCTCTAGTCTCATTGCATTGTGGTCAGAGAAGATAGCTGATATAATTTCAATTTTCTTGAATTTGCTGAGGTTTGATTTGTGGCCCAAGATGTGGTCTATCCTGGAGAATATTCCATGAGCACTTGAGAAGAAAGTGTATTTTTCTGCTTTTGGCTAGAAGGTCCTAAAGATATCCATGAGGTCCATTTCTTCTAGTGTGGCAGTTAAGGCTTGTGTTTCTTTATTAATTTGCTGTTTGGATGATCTGTCCATTGGTGTGAGAGAAGTGTTAAAGTCTCCTACTATGATTGTGTTATTGTCAGTTTCTACTTTTATGTCTGAAAGTGTTTGTCTTATGTATTGGGGTGCTCCTGTGTTGGGTGCATAGATATTTGCAATTGTATGTCTTCCTCTTGGATTGATCCCTTGATCATTATGTAGGGACCTGCCTCATCTCTTATAATCTTCTTTATTTTAAGGTCTATTTTGTCTGATATGAGGATTGCTACTCCAGCTTTCTTTTGATTTCAATTTGCATGGAATATCGTTTTCAATCCTCTCACTTTCAGTTTATGAGTGTCTCTAGGTCTGAAGTGAGTTTCTTGTAGGCAGCATAGGTATGGGTCTTCATTTGTAATCATTCAGCCAGTCTGTCTTTTGGTTGGGGCATTTAGTCCATTGACATACAAAGTAATTATTGATACAAATGATCCTATTGTCATCTTCTTAGATGTTACAATGGCTTTCTTTTGTAGATCTTCTTCTACTACTTGTTGTCTATGAAAGTCCCTTTAACACTTGTTGTAAGGCTGGTTTGGTGTTACTAAATTCTTTTTATTTTTGATTATCTGTAAAGATTTGATTTCTCCATCAATTTTGAATGAGATCCTTGAAGGGTTGCAGATTATTCTTTTTCAGCACTTTAAATGTGTCTTGCCATTCCCTTCTGGCCTGCAGAGTTTCTGTTGAAAGATTAGCTGTTAAACGTATGGGTTTCCCTTGTAAGCCATTAGTTGCTTTTCCCTTGCTGCTTTTAGAATTCTGTCTTTGTGTTTCATCTGTGTTAGCTTCATTAATATGTGTCTTGGTGTGTTTCTTCTTGGGTTTATTCTGTGTCGTACTCTTTGCGTTTCTCAGACTTGATTGACTATTTCTTTTCCCATGTTGGGTAAATTTTCAACTGTAATCGCTTCAATTTTCTTGAATTTGCTGAGGTTTGATTTGTGGCCCAAGATGTGGTCTATCCTGGAGAATATTCCATGAGCACTTGAGAAGAAAGTGTATTTTTCTGCTTTTGGCTAGAAGGTCCTAAAGATATCCATGAGGTCCATTTCTTCTAGTGTGGCAGTTAAGGCTTGTGTTTCTTTATTAATTTGCTGTTTGGATGATCTGTCCATTGGTGTGAGAGAAGTGTTAAAGTCTCCTACTATGATTGTGTTATTGTCAGTTTCTACTTTTATGTCTGAAAGTGTTTGTCTTATGTATTGGGGTGCTCCTGTGTTGGGTGCATAGATATTTGCAATTGTATGTCTTCCTCTTGGATTGATCCCTTGATCATTATGTAGGGACCTGCCTCATCTCTTATAATCTTCTTTATTTTAAGGTCTATTTTGTCTGATATGAGGATTGCTACTCCAGCTTTCTTTTGATTTCAATTTGCATGGAATATCGTTTTCAATCCTCTCACTTTCAGTTTATGAGTGTCTCTAGGTCTGAAGTGAGTTTCTTGTAGGCAGCATAGGTATGGGTCTTGTTTTTGTATCCATTCAGCCAGTCTGTCTTTTGGTTGGGGCATTTAGTCCATTGACATACAAAGTAATTATTGATACAAATGATCCTATTGTCATCTTCTTAGATGTTACAATGGCTTTCTTTTGTAGATCTTCTTCTACTACTTGTTGTCTATGAAAGTCCCTTTAACACTTGTTGTAAGGCTGGTTTGGTGTTACTAAATTCTTTTTATTTTTGATTATCTGTAAAGATTTGATTTCTCCATCAATTTTGAATGAGATCCTTGAAGGGTTGCAGATTATTCTTTTTCAGCACTTTAAATGTGTCTTGCCATTCCCTTCTGGCCTGCAGAGTTTCTGTTGAAAGATTAGCTGTTAAACGTATGGGTTTCCCTTGTAAGCCATTAGTTGCTTTTCCCTTGCTGCTTTTAGAATTCTGTCTTTGTGTTTCATCTGTGTTAGCTTCATTAATATGTGTCTTGGTGTGTTTCTTCTTGGGTTTATTCTGTGTCGTACTCTTTGCGTTTCTCAGACTTGATTGACTATTTCTTTTCCCATGTTGGGTAAATTTTCAACTGTAATCGCTTCAAAAATTTTCTCATATCTTTTCTGTTTTTCTTATTCTTCTGGAACCCCTATATTTCAAATATTGGTGCATTTGATATTATCCCAGAGGTCTCTGTCCTCTGCTCTTTTCATTCTTTGAGCTTGATTCTGTTTTTCAGCAGTTATTTCCACCATTCTATCTTCCAGCTCACTTATCCGGTCTTCTGTCTCATATAGTCTGCTCTTGATTCCTTCTACAGTGTTTTTAAGTTCAGCAATTGAGTTGTTTTCTCTGTTACTTTTTTTGTAAGTTCTTGTATTTCTTTATTTAGTGTGTTAGTTCCTGCTTGCAATTTCTCTAAAATTCTGTTTTTGGAGTTTTGGATCATCATTACTATCATTCTTCTGAAATCACTGTCAGAAAATTTGTATAATTCCTTTTCGTTTATTTGAACTTGTGTGTTTGTAGATTGTTCTTTCACTTGTGTGGTATTTCTCAGCTGTTTCATTGCTATTATTAATTTTTTTACTAACTGTGTTTGTGGTTTCCTTTTCCCAGACTTTGAGTTACGTCTGTCCATGTTGTTTGGATGAGGCATCTTATTCTGGGTGATGCTGATGATGTCAGGACTTGCATACAAGTGCTTTCCTTTGTTGGGGTTCGTGCTGTTTATTGCTCTCTAGTGTTAGGTGTTCTCTGTTATTGTAGGGTTTTGGAGTCAGTACTCCCTCCCTAAAGCCCCTGGGTTTGTTGCCTGACCAGGGAATGAAGATTTCACGGCTGGTTTGTTACAGCATTAAGTGGTATTAAAACATACATACGTGAATGAGTAACAGAAGGTGTACCTTTGACAAATGGCAATTAAAATATCATGCAAATACTATTTAGCATACTGAAGTATGCACACAAACATATACAGCCATAATGTAACTCAAACATTCCAACAAAAAATACAGTATAATACATTAGCACGGCCAATAGAGAAAACCAAGAATGATATCCACCAGTTAATAACTAAACTAAGTAGAGCACAAATTGGAGAATAATGCTAGAGCAGGGTCCCCATTGGGGATAAGGCAATGAGGACAGAACAGACTAAGAAATATGGTGGGGAAAGGGAAAAAGAGAAAGGGAGGATAGAATAGAAATCTAGAATAATACTGCAAAGATAAATATAGGGTGATAAACTTTTGTATGTATTAGAGTTTAGTGCTTTAGGAAAAGAGCATCAGAGAAAGCAAAGAAATAGTTGTAGAGGAAGTAGTAATACATATAAAAAATTTTAAAAATCTGAACAGAGATAAGCATATAGAAAAACAAAGCAAACACAATAAAAACAACCAAACCCCCCACAGAACCATAAAAGGCCAATGTGGAACCAGAAGTATATATCAAAATACAATGTGTGGTTGAAAAGAAAAAAAAATTATGTAAACTTGAATATATTCAGTCTTATAAGATTAGTAGCTTCAGTAGAGTTCAATGGAGGAAACAAACGAAAAAAGAAACAGGGAGGGTCTGAGGGGGAGGGTTGGATAAAGGGGGAAGAAATGAGTGAAAAAAAGAAAAAGAAACAATAAAAAAGAAAATGAAATAACTCCAGCTCCAAACAAAACATGAAATTAGTGAATGTTTATGTTCTTCTATCTCTTGCTGACTATTCAGGAATTATTAGTCTTTTTCTTGCCTCTTGCAGTGATTAGATCTGAAGCCCTCTTTTACTGCTTGTTTATTTAGGCCTATTCCAGAACTAAAAGGCCTGCCCAGGCTGGCCCTGGTAGTTTCTTAATCCTAATCGAAATCCCTTTGTTGCTGGGTGGAGCTAAATTTCCTCCCTGTAGTTTGCCTGTAGTTTGACCAGCAGACAAACTACAGCAGGGATAATGGTGTCTCTCTCACAAAGGATTTATTCCCACAGGCTCTACGTGAAGCACTTCCACAGTGACCCCGACCCTGCTGCAGGGCCAACATCAATGCCTGATGCCCCAGCATCAGAGGTGAGTCTGGCTCAGTCTCATGCAGGATCGCTACTCCCCTCTACTGGATCTCGGCGCACACAGTCTGTCCATTCCTACATGGTGGCTCTGTGATTGGGTTAACGATAACCTCCTTCAAAGGGAATTAAGTGCCGTCTTTCCGAGGACTGCTCATGGGCACTTCTAGCTTAAGGGGGCACTTGTACCCTCTAAAGCAGGTCTGGCTCAGTCCCTGTTGGGGGTCACTGCTCCTTTCCCAGGTCTTGACAGTCTGTATATTTGGCCCACCCAGCCTCTCTGGCAGGTGTGAGGTTTGACTTTTAAAAGCCTGATTGCGCCCCTCCTACAGTCTTGTTGCTGCTTCTCCTTTGTTCTTCGATGTGGGGTCTCTTTTTTGTGATGGAATCCAACCTCCTCCTGTCTATGGTTTTTCAGGAACTTGTCAGGTGATTTTGCAGGAGAGATGAGTGTATGTCCTTCTACCTTAGCTCCACCCCCTTGTTTATGGTTTTATTTGCTGTGAAAAAGCTTATGTTTGATTAGGCCCCATTTATTTATTTATTTATTGTTAAAAATTTATTATTATTATTATTTATTTATTTGGCTGCACTGTGTCCTAGTTGTGGCACGTGGGATCTAGTTCCCTGACCAGGGATCGAACCCAGGCTCCCTGCATCAGGAACACAGAGTCTTAACCACTGGACCACCAGGGAAGTCCCCCATTTATTTATTTTTGTTTTTATTTCTGTTGCCTTGGGAGATTGACCTTAGAAAACATTATTATAATTTACGTCAGAGAATATTTTTCCTATGATCTCTTCTAGGAATTTTATGGTGTCATGCCTTGATGTAAGTCTTTAAGTCATTCTGAATTTATTATTGTGCGTAGTGTGAGAGTGTGTTATACCTCCACTGATTCACATACAGCTGTCCAACTTTCCCAGCACTATTTGCTAAGAGACTAGGTTTTTGTTTTTGTTTTCTATTGTATATCCCTATCTCCTTTGTCAAAGGTTAATTAGTCATAGGTGTGTGGATTTATCTCTGGGTTCTGTATGCTATTCCATTGATTCATATGTCTGTTTTTATGCCAATACATGGCTGTTTTGATCACTATAGCTTTGTAGTATTGTCTGAAGTCTGGGAGGGTTAGACCTCATACCTTGTCCTTTTTCCTCTGGATTGTTTTGGCAGTTCTGAATCTTTTATGGTTCCATGCAAATTTTAGGATTATTTGTTCTGTTTCTATGAAGAATGTCATGGATAGTTTGATAGGGGTCACATTAAATCTGTAGATTGCTTTGGATAGTATAGCCATTTTATCAGTATTAATTCTTTACATTCTTTGCTTTTGTCTTATAATTTCTCCAAAGTACATTAACTGCACTTTTTAACTGTATCTTCTGTGTAGTTGAAGAACAAACACTCTTAAAATGCAGCTGGAAACCTAACATCTTAAACTTTAAAATTTGAACTTTATTTAATTAAGATTGCTCAGATGTTGAAACATTGTTTTATTCTACTGAATATATAAATTATAAATTTTACATCACTCAACCATGAAATCATTTAACTAAAAATATTTTGAATGTTTCTTAAGGTCTCTCTTTTCTGCCAATTCTTATATTTTTATGAAAATGAATTATGATAAAAAAGAGTCTTCACAGTCAATGGGAAAAAACCTCCTAAATGACAAATGCAATCTTTTATACTATTTATGTAAATAAATTTGATCATCATCTAAAATGAAATGATTCATCATCTACAAAATAAAAACAAGGAATAGAATTTGTACGGAACTCTATTCAACTCTAGCAATAAGTAATATTTCTTGATGAATTTATTATATTCTGTTGCCTTGGGAGATTGACCTTAGAAAACATTATTATAATTTACGTCAGAGAATATTTTTCCTATGATCTCTTCTAGGAATTTTATGGTGTCATGCCTTGATGTAAGTCTTTAAGCCATTCTGAATTTATTATTGTGCGTAGTGTGAGAGTGTGTTATACCTCCACTGATTCACATACAGCTGTCCAACTTTCCCAGCACTATTTGCTAAGAGACTAGGTTTTTGTTTTTGTTTTCTATTGTATATCCCTATCTCCTTTGTCAAAGGTTAATTAGTCATAGGTGTGTGGATTTATCTCTGGGTTCTGTATGCTATTCCATTGATTCATATGTCTGTTTTTATGCCAATACATGGCTGTTTTGATCACTATAGCTTTGTAGTATTGTCTGAAGTCTGGGAGGGTTAGACCTCATACCTTGTCCTTTTTCCTCTGGATTGTTTTGGCAGTTCTGAATCTTTTATGGTTCCATGCAAATTTTAGGATTATTTGTTCTGTTTCTATGAAGAATGTCATGGATAGTTTGATAGGGGTCACATTAAATCTGTAGATTGCTTTGGATAGTATAGCCATTTTATCAGTATTAATTCTTTACATTCTTTGCTTTTGTCTTATAATTTCTCCAAAGTACATTAACTGCACTTTTTAACTGTATCTTCTGTGTAGTTGAAGAACAAACACTCTTAAAATGCAGCTGGAAACCTAACATCTTAAACTTTAAAATTTGAACTTTATTTAATTAAGATTGCTCAGATGTTGAAACATTGTTTTATTCTACTGAATATATAAATTATAAATTTTACATCACTCAACCATGAAATCATTTAACTAAAAATATTTTGAATGTTTCTTAAGGTCTCTCTTTTCTGCCAATTCTTATATTTTTATGAAAATGAATTATGATAAAAAAGAGTCTTCACAGTCAATGGGAAAAAACCTCCTAAATGAAAAAATCCAATCTTTTATACTATTTATGTAAATAAATTTGATCATCATCTAAAATGAAATGATTCATCATCTACAAAATAAAAACAAGGAATAGAATTTATACTGAACTCTATTCAACTCTAGCAATAAGTAATATTTCTTGATGAATGTATTAATTTAAAAGTAATCCCATAGATTGCATTGAGATACACTTCTAAAAGATTTACTGTTTATATTAAATAACTATTTATAAAATTGTAAATATATTTGTTATTTTGATTAGCAGTGTATTACCTGCCAGTGTGAAAGACATAAGAAATGTGAGTTTGATACCTGGGTCAGGAAGATCTCCTAGAGGAGGGAAATGGTAACCCAGTATAGTATTCTTGCCTGGAGAATCCCCTGGACAAGGGAACCTTCAGTCCACAAAGTCACAGAGGGTCATACATGACTAAAGTTATTTAGCATGTAGGCACATACCTATTACAGTTGTTAAATTAAATCCAGAATTAATTTTAAATGTTGAAATCTAAAAAACCTGAGGAAATTTTTCAATGGTAGTAATTTTTAATCCATTTAATTTAGGAGAATTATAACAGGTTAACCAGTAAAAAACTTTCAAGCATAAAATAAATTGAATTGTAGTAAAACTATCTGAGACAAGTGTATTAAAAGTACATGTTCAAGGCAAAAAGGAACAATATAACATTTCTGCTATCATAGAACTTGTCTGTTTCAGTGGATATTTGCATATCAAGTTGTTGTCATATTTAGACACTTAAAATAAGACTTTTAAAAGAAAGACTTTACTTTTAAATTTCATTATACACAATAGGCCAAAAATTACATCATCTAAATTCAAGAGAGAGAATTTTAAGTGTTACCTTAAAAATGTACAAGGGAAGTATATATTGTCCAAAATTCTTTTAGGGGACAGAAAGTGTGCACATTGTTGACAGAGAGGATGGACATAGTAAAATTTGATTTGTTTTCTTCAGATGGGTTCAGCAGTGATGCAAGATACTAATGATGACCATGGTAGGCTTCCCAGGTGGTACTAGTGGTAAAGAACCTGCCTGCAATGCAGGACACACAGGCAGACAAAAGTTCGATCCCCAGATTGGGAAGAAAGACACCCTGGAGGAGGGAATGGCAACCCACTCCAGTGTTCTTGCCTGGAGAATCCTATGGACAGAAGAGCCTGGCAGGCTATAGTCCATAGGTTGGCTGAGAGTCAGCATGACTGAAATGACCTGGCACACATGCACAATGATTATCGTATTATATATGATTTTAATTTTTAAAGTTTTAACTACCAATGGCATATTTCATATGATATGAAGCAATGCTATCACTGCAGACATAATCAGTTCTGTGATTGTAGGTGTCAGTGACCAAAACTTGACATTACTCTTTCATATTTGAGCTGACTTTATGCCAGATATTACTAGACCAAATCGCTTTCATTTCAGGAGACATTTCATTCAGTTTCTTTTTTTCTCAGACAAACTTGTGTTTAAAATTATCCTTTTTTTCTAGCAGACTATATAACAAGTTTATATATTTGAGCTTAAGATACATATTAAAAGTTAAGGTATTAGGCTATGTGAAATTCAAATTCCCTTTTAGACTTAGTGTCTTATGATTCAAGAAATGTAAACTTTAATTTTAAATCAAGTGAGAATGAAGAAAGCTTTATTTTCAATGAAAACACAAAACTTTAGCATAGTCATTCAGTTTAACAGATTTAATTACATGAACATTTATTCCTTGTACACCAAAAAATATGCCAGATGACAGCAAATTGTGTATCAGGTACCAAATAGCACCTAGGTGTATGCGTAAAATATTGTGGGATGTTTAAACACCACCAGATTCTACTTTATACCCATTCTTCTAAATCTTTCATTTCACAAATTGGGGTTTAATTTTTATTCATTATTAATACAACCAGCCATATGTTCATTTTCTTTAATTTCATTGAATTATTACTGACTGACTATAATTCTACCATTAACACCCTTTTGAAGAATACAAGATCTTAATCGTGGCTATATTAAACTCTTAATAATTTTCATTTCAGTTTTTAAGTCACAGCACCATCTACATGATTGCATCTTTCAGATATGTGTGACTGGGTTTGGGTTTTATTCTCCTCCTTCAACAAACTACAAAACAAAATGGTACAGCAATATCCCTGCAAACATGTATTCTTCCCCAGTCATTCTGCATTTCTCAATCTAATGATGACCATGGTAGGCTTCCCAGGTGGTACTAGTGGTAAGAACCTGCCTGCAATGCAGGACACACAGGCAGACAAAAGTTCGATCCCCAGATTGGGAAGAAAGACACCCTGGAGGAGGGAATGGCAACCCACTCCAGTGTTCTTGCCTGGAGAATCCTATGGACAGAAGAGCCTGGCAGGCTATAGTCCATAGGTTGGCTGAGAGTCAGCATGACTGAAATGACCTGGCACACATGCACAATGATTATCGTATTATATATGATTTTAATTTTTAAAGTTTTAACTACCAATGGCATATTTCATATGATATGAAGCAATGCTATCACTGCAGACATAATCAGTTCTGTGATTGTAGGTGTCAGTGACCAAAACTTGACATTACTCTTTCATATTTGAGCTGACTTTATGCCAGATATTACTAGACCAAATCGCTTTCATTTCAGGAGACATTTCATTCAGTTTCTTTTTTTCTCAGAAAAACTTGTGTTTAAAATTATCCTTTTTTTTTCTAGCAGACTATATAACAAGTTTATATATTTGAGCTTAAGATACATATTAAAAGTTAAGGTATTAGGCTATGTGAAATTCAAATTCCCTTTTAGACTTAGTGTCTTATGATTCAAGAAATGTAAACTTTAATTTTAAATCAAGTGAGAATGAAGAAAGCTTTATTTTCAATGAAAACACAAAACTTTAGCATAGTCATTCAGTTTAACAGATTTAATTACATGAACATTTATTCCTTGTGCACCAAAAAATATGCCAGATGACAGCAAATTGTGTATCAGGTACCAAATAGCACCTAGGTGTATGCGTAAAATATTGTGGGATGTTTAAACACCACCAGATTCTACTTTATACCCATTCTTCTAAATCTTTCATTTCACAAATTGGGGTTTAATTTTTATTCATTATTAATACAGCCAGCCATATGTTCATTTTCTTTAATTTCATTGAATTATTACTGACTGACTATAATTCTACCATTAACACCCTTTTGAAGAATACAAGATCTTAATCGTGGCTATATTAAACTCTTAATAATTTTCATTTCAGTTTTTAAGTCACAGCACCATCTACATGATTGCATCTTTCAGATATGTGTGACTGGGTTTGGGTTTTATTCTCCTCCTTCAACAAACTACAAAACAAAATGGTACAGCAATATCCCTGCAAACATGTATTCTTCCCCAGTCATTCTGCAGTTCTCAATCTAGTCAATGTCAGAGTATTTAATATGACCCATTTTTCATAGAGAATAGTAGTCCCATTTACAGTTCTGAGATTGATGACATACTGTGTTATCAATCCCTAAAGCTCTGATGCGGGCCATGGACCTCTACCAAAAGACTCCTTTCTTGGCTATCAATCTCACTGCTCCCTACTGTCTCTGCGCCCTAAATCAGACTGCTTGATATCTCTCCAGTTTTGTATTCCTGCATCAGCAGTCTGCCTAAGTGCAGCCATTACTCACTAGCCCTGTTAACTGCACTTGCTACCGTGAACCACTTCCCCCATCCTAAGGCCAAGTACAAAATCCGTGCTGCATTACATCTCTTATGAATTCCTCAGCGACAAGAAACCATTTTGTCTCCTAGATTTTGAGCCCTTGGAAATGTAGTGGGATTATTTTTTTTAATTTTATTTGAGAATGAGACTTTTGTACATGACAGGCAGTCAAATGCTGAAGCAAAGACAGGACATCAAGTGAAAAACAAAGATAAAAAAGACTTATCTGTAGGTAGACCCTTCCTTTTTCTATCAAGAAGAAGAAATATTTTGGCTTAGAACTGCTAAGATTTTATTCAGTAAAATTTGTATGGCCAGTTTCTTTATTTTCTTTACATGTGTTTACTCAAAGCCAATGAAGTCTTACTGAGCACCTGCTGTCAGTGAACAACACTACAGACAGTGGCCAACCCAGTCAAGGGAGCTCTCCCTGCAGAGATGCATGAAAGCTTATTGAATCCATCCATTTCTCCAGCTTCACAAATCAGTTTTTACATCAGCTCAATCGAGAGTCATTTCTGCCCATGTTTTGTTGGCCAGAGCAAGTCACGTAGCTACCCCTCACTTCAAAGTGTAATCCCTTCATGTTCATGGGGGAGAAGCAAACTGAAAGACAAGATGGGCAGACAGGCAATACTGAGAATTATCTCTAATAAATGCCAGGCAACTAGTACCAATCCTGTGTACAGACATGGTTCGATAAATGGTAACATTATTAGAGTAAGATTTTTCCAATCTGTTGGCTTTGGCATTTGAAATTAACCCAATTGCTTGTCTTAGAAAACAATTATATTCCCATAGTCAATAGAGTATTTAATATGACCCATTTTTCATAGAGAATAGTAGTCCCATTTACAGTTCTGAGATTGATGACATACTGTGTTATCAATCCCTAAAGCTCTGATGCGGGCCATGGACCTCTACCAAAAGACTCCTTTCTTGGCTATCAATCTCACTGCTCCCTACTGTCTCTGCGCCCTAAATCAGACTGCTTGATATCTCTCCAGTTTTGTATTCCTGCATCAGCAGTCTGCCTAAGTGCAGCCATTACTCACTAGCCCTGTTAACTGCACTTGCTACCGTGAACCACTTCCCCCATCCTAAGGCCAAGTACAAAATCCGTGCTGCATTACATCTCTTATGAATTCCTCAGCGACAAGAAACCATTTTGTCTCCTAGATTTTGAGCCCTTGGAAATGTAGTGGGATTATTTTTTTTAATTTTATTTGAGAATGAGACTTTTGTACATGACAGGCAGTCAAATGCTGAAGCAAAGACAGGACATCAAGTGAAAAACAAAGATAAAAAAGACTTATCTGTAGGTAGACCCTTCCTTTTTCTATCAAGAAGAAGAAATATTTTGGCTTAGAACTGCTAAGATTTTATTCAGTAAAATTTGTATGGCCAGTTTCTTTATTTTCTTTACATGTGTTTACTCAAAGCCAATGAAGTCTTACTGAGCACCTGCTGTCAGTGAACAACACTACAGACAGTGGCCAACCCAGTCAAGGGAGCTCTCCCTGCAGAGATGCATGAAAGCTTATTGAATCCATCCATTTCTCCAGCTTCACAAATCAGTTTTTACATCAGCTCAATCGAGAGTCATTTCTGCCCATGTTTTGTTGGCCAGAGCAAGTCACGTAGCTACCCCTCACTTCAAAGTGTAATCCCTTCATGTTCATGGGGGAGAAGCAAACTGAAAGACAAGATGGGCAGACAGGCAATACTGAGAATTATCTCTAATAAATGCCAGGCAACTAGTACCAATCCTGTGTACAGACATGGTTCGATAAATGGTAACATTATTAGAGTAAGATTTTTTCCAATCTGTTGGCTTTGGCATTTGAAATTAACCCAATTGCTTGTCTTAGAAAACAATTATATTCCCATAATCATTAGGACCTACTAATAGACAAGTAAAAGAAATTTCCATGGCTAAAGGAAGGAAATAGATATTTCTGGAGCATTATACAGTGCTCTGTCTCCCAGTGAAAGTGATTATCACAGCCTATTCCTTTTATAGGCTTCTCAAGTGAAGTTAGTGGTAAAGAATCTACCAGCCAATGACTGACTATCTTTCAACAATCTGATAAGCTTCAGGCCTTTACTTTACTGGTACAGTTGTTTGAGGTATTTACTTACAGCTCATATCATTGTCAGATGTACACACACAAAATCTACACTATATTATTTCTACTCTAAAGAAATCAAGTCTTTTTATTAATAGAAGATACTTCTAAAAAGATATAACACAAGCTGATTCATGCTACAAGGAATCGTTCTTGTACTTACCCCAGTTGTTTGTACTGGATCCAGTTAGATTTCATATGTCTTTATTTTATAGATAGTAACGGTTCTCAAACTCTTAGCACCAAAAAACTACCTAAGTGGCCAAATATTTAAAAGGAAAAAATTTATTATTTACTTTTTTTAAATCACATCATCTTTGTTTAAAATGAAAAAAATGGTATTCTCTTTCTCAACTTTTCCTCTTTCACACTCATTTGTCCTGGATTCTATTTATTTAGAATTTTATTCTGTATATGAAAACTAGGTGCATATGCAGGTGCTTAGTCACTAAGTTGTGTCTAACTCTTTGGGACCCTATGGACTGCAACCCACCAGACTCCTCTGTCCATGGAATTCTCCAGGTGAGAATACTGAAGTGGGTTGCCATGCCCTCCTCCAAGAGATCTTGCAGACCCAGGGATCGAACCCAGGTCTCCTGCTTGGCAGGCAGATTCTTTCAGAGTCTTTCAGAAGCCTCTGAAAACCGGGTACTTAACCCATAAGAAGAATCATAATGCTCCCTAGTTATTATGTATTTGCCTTCATTGTGACTGTTGTAGAGAACCTCTTCATGTAATCAATTTCTGCCCATGTTTTGTTGGCCAGAGCAAGTCACGTAGCTACCCCTCACTTCAAAGTGTAATCCCTTCATGTTCATGGGGGAGAAGCAAACTGAAAGACAAGATGGGCAGACAGGCAATACTGAGAATTATCTCTAATAAATGCCAGGCAACTAGTACCAATCCTGTGTACAGACATGGTTCGATAAATGGTAACATTATTAGAGTAAGATTTTTCCAATCTGTTGGCTTTGGCATTTGAAATTAACCCAATTGCTTGTCTTAGAAAACAATTATATTCCCATAATCATTAGGACCTACTAATAGACAAGTAAAAGAAATTTCCATGGCTAAAGGAAGGAAATAGATATTTCTGGAGCATTATACAGTGCTCTGTCTCCCAGTGAAAGTGATTATCACAGCCTATTCCTTTTATAGGCTTCTCAAGTGAAGTTAGTGGTAAAGAATCTACCAGCCAATGACTGACTATCTTTCAACAATCTGATAAGCTTCAGGCCTTTACTTTACTGGTACAGTTGTTTGAGGTATTTACTTACAGCTCATATCATTGTCAGATGTACACACACAAAATCTACACTATATTATTTCTACTCTAAAGAAATCAAGTCTTTTTATTAATAGAAGATACTTCTAAAAAGATATAACACAAGCTGATTCATGCTACAAGGAATCGTTCTTGTACTTACCCCAGTTGTTTGTACTGGATCCAGTTAGATTTCATATGTCTTTATTTTATAGATAGTAACGGTTCTCAAACTCTTAGCACCAAAAAACTACCTAAGTGGCCAAATATTTAAAAGGAAAAAATTTATTATTTACTTTTTTTAAATCACATCATCTTTGTTTAAAATGAAAAAAATGGTATTCTCTTTCTCAACTTTTCCTCTTTCACACTCATTTGTCCTGGATTCTATTTATTTAGAATTTTATTCTGTATATGAAAACTAGGTGCATATGCAGGTGCTTAGTCACTAAGTTGTGTCTAACTCTTTGGGACCCTATGGACTGCAACCCACCAGACTCCTCTGTCCATGGAATTCTCCAGGTGAGAATACTGAAGTGGGTTGCCATGCCCTCCTCCAAGAGATCTTGCAGACCCAGGGATCGAACCCAGGTCTCCTGCTTGGCAGGCAGATTCTTTCAGAGTCTTTCAGAAGCCTCTGAAAACCGGGTACTTAACCCATAAGAAGAATCATAATGCTCCCTAGTTATTATGTATTTGCCTTCATTGTGACTGTTGTAGAGAACCTCCTTACTTGCATGTGTGCTATATGTACTCAACTAGAGTTAGGAATCTAAGTTTCAACCTTAGATGTGTAACCAAAATGCTTATAAATTTGACACTTCATAACTCTGGGCTTCAGTTTTCTATTCAGAGAAAAAGGAATGAACAGACCCCATGCTGTTATCATAATTTTAAACAGGTGTTCTTGCTGTGAAATGCTCCCTAGCTTCTCCTCATCCCCTAGCCTCATATTTACGGCTCATTCTATTATCTGAAGGTCTATTTCAGGCATTACTTCCTAAAAGAAGTTATTCTACTCTCAACCCAGAAAGGATTATATGGTACTTCCCGGGCTCCATCATGGTACTTAAAGCATTGTTTAGTTTTATATACATGTATTTATATATCCTTCCTAGTCCACTACCATGTATACTCCTGGAGAGATAAATTAATATCTAATTCATCTATGAGATGCTTGTAAATAAATAAATATATGTGGAATGGATGTATGAATGGATGGATGGATAAATAAATGGAAGGGAGAATAAATAAATGAATAAATGAGTTAAGTAGATGATTTGCCCAAATTCCTTCTAGTTCAAAATTTATATTACTCCAGATACTATGAATGAGGGACAGGGATATTTGTGAAAAAAAATCACCGGCCTAGAGGATTATACAGTTATAGAAACTATTCTATTAGATCTGTATACAGATCTCTTTTTTCAGGTTTAGGGAACCTTTAATACATATACCCCTTTTATACCTCTCTCCGTACCTTTGGATCCCTCTTTCTCAAAGCTTTCTGCTCTATCTCATTGTAATTCTTCCCTAAACAGACTTGAATATAAAGAGTTATTTATTTCTCCTCATGTGATGAGGATGAGGAATAAATGATACCCTCTTTTTCCTATGTACGATTAGCAAATGCTGTTTTTTAAATAATTTCCCTTATCACAGTTTTTATTTACATTTTAATAATTCATCCTATTACATTTTTGTACATGTTTATAAGTCTTATTCATTCCCTCATATATGCAAATTAGCCACTGGGTCAGATACAGTACTGTGTTTCACTTTATGCTGTTATTAGATTGAGTTTCTTAAAAAACAAGGGTTGCCTTTAATACGTCACTGTGTTAGCCTCCAAAGCCAGTACAGGATCTTGCATGTTGCAGACTCAATAAACACTAATTGGGTTAATTGTTTTGTCCCTGAGGATCCATGTCTCCTTTCTTCCATACATTAGTTTGATCCTACAGCATTGAATGGAGGGGTAGACTGTGTTACTGGGACTTCTGTAAGATTTGAGGCATGATTGCCTGGGCCAGTAGGGGTGTATATGTATGAAAGTGTGTATTTATCTCTGTGTGTGTGTCTGTGTCCCTGGTGGTTTAGTGTATGAATGACTGTGCAAAAGTCATCACTTATATTTAAAGGATATTAAATGAATTCCTAGGCTCTCCGTGTCCCTTCTATGTTCTATTGACTTGAACTCGATGAGTTGCCCAAGTGTTAACTACAGTTGTTAATTAGGAAAACTTAGTCTAAAAGTTGTAGTGTCCTCGGTAAGTGTTTAACCACTGTTCTGGGTTAGAGTAGGTGAATTGGAAATTGGTTCTATTTACCGCTTCTCTCCACATTCAGATCAAAGGTACTTTCAACCACCAAACTAATGAAAGATCGCAGTCTTAGCTCTGCTTTCCTTGTGCTCATTGCTCTTATGGGACGTCTTATGTGTGTGTAAGAATTTATTTGGGTGTGTATCTGGGTGTTAGTGGGCTTCTCTTGTGGCTCAGATAGTAAAGAATCTGCCTGGAATGCAGGAGACCAGGATCAATCCCTGAGTCAGGGAGATCCCCTAGAGAAAGAAATGGCTACCCACTCCAGTGTTCTTGCCTGGAAAGTTCCACGGACAGAGGAGCCTGGCAGACTACAGTCCATGGGATCACAAAGACTCAGACATAACTGAGTGACTACGACTTTCACTTTCACTGGGAGGTCAGATGAAATCCAAAGAGCCTTAATTACTGATTGTCCCAAGTGATGGTCACCACTTGTATTGGGTAGCTCCCTGTACGCTAACAAGGAGGGCCCAGCCCTGGACGAAAATGGGAAGAATAGCTATTGGCCCTGCATGGAAACCCAGATGGCTACGCATAGGGACTCAACTTTCCTTGGCAGGAATAATACCTCTCACACTGTCCCTTTATTGAGCTGTCACTTACTTTGGTTCTCAGGGCCCTCTTACATAGACCATAGCCAAACCACCCACTTTCATCTGTTTAGGCATTTTTGATTCACCAGATGAAGTCCCTTCATCTCTCCCTCTGCATATTCCTCAGACCTCAAGGTCTCTAATTTTAAAGCTCAACTCAGAGACCATGAGCGTAATCCCTTTAACTGGCATGTTCTTTTGGAAACAAAAGGGGAAATTAAGCTATATTCTTAGTTTTTTCTTTCTCCTTTGAGCCACCTGTGAGTAGTGGTGGTTGGGGGAAGCTACTTAGGGTTAATATCTCAAAAACAGAACCTTGCTACACAACATAAGAAATATATATTTTTCATCTGGTCCACATTACTCTTTCGTAATTCAATCCTTTTTATTGCATAAGTTTCATTATTTATGGAAACGTAGAGTCTCCGTGTCCCTTCTATGTTCTATTGACTTGAACTCGATGAGTTGCCCAAGTGTTAACTACAGTTGTTAATTAGGAAAACTTAGTCTAAAAGTTGTAGTGTCCTCGGTAAGTGTTTAACCACTGTTCTGGGTTAGAGTAGGTGAATTGGAAATTGGTTCTATTTACCGCTTCTCTCCACATTCAGATCAAAGGTACTTTCAACCACCAAACTAATGAAAGATCGCAGTCTTAGCTCTGCTTTCCTTGTGCTCATTGCTCTTATGGGACGTCTTATGTGTGTGTAAGAATTTATTTGGGTGTGTATCTGGGTGTTAGTGGGCTTCTCTTGTGGCTCAGATAGTAAAGAATCTGCCTGGAATGCAGGAGACCAGGATCAATCCCTGAGTCAGGGAGATCCCCTAGAGAAAGAAATGGCTACCCACTCCAGTGTTCTTGCCTGGAAAGTTCCACGGACAGAGGAGCCTGGCAGACTACAGTCCATGGGATCACAAAGACTCAGACATAACTGAGTGACTACGACTTTCACTTTCACTGGGAGGTCAGATGAAATCCAAAGAGCCTTAATTACTGATTGTCCCAAGTGATGGTCACCACTTGTATTGGGTAGCTCCCTGTACGCTAACAAGGAGGGCCCAGCCCTGGACGAAAATGGGAAGAATAGCTATTGGCCCTGCATGGAAACCCAGATGGCTACGCATAGGGACTCAACTTTCCTTGGCAGGAATAATACCTCTCACACTGTCCCTTTATTGAGCTGTCACTTACTTTGGTTCTCAGGGCCCTCTTACATAGACCATAGCCAAACCACCCACTTTCATCTGTTTAGGCATTTTTGATTCACCAGATGAAGTCCCTTCATCTCTCCCTCTGCATATTCCTCAGACCTCAAGGTCTCTAATTTTAAAGCTCAACTCAGAGACCATGAGCGTAATCCCTTTAACTGGCATGTTCTTTTGGAAACAAAAGGGGAAATTAAGCTATATTCTTAGTTTTTTCTTTCTCCTTTGAGCCACCTGTGAGTAGTGGTGGTTGGGGGAAGCTACTTAGGGTTAATATCTCAAAAACAGAACCTTGCTACACAACATAAGAAATATATATTTTTCATCTGGTCCACATTACTCTTTCGTAATTCAATCCTTTTTATTGCATAAGTTTCATTATTTATGGAAACGTAGAGTACATTCCAGGAAGCCCAAAGCCCTCTTTCTCAAATATTTCTATGATCAGAAAGAAGTACTTACAATCCCACTGAGTGTTATAAAATGTTAGTGGAACAGAAATAAAATGAAATTCATTACAGGTGTTCATGCTGTAATCCCACTGCTCACAAGATATGCCCCTCCTCTTATATCCTTATCAGGAGTAAGAAAGGGAGGGCTGAAACCTGGGGTAGCAGCGTTCAAAACCCACATGGACAGCCACTCAAAGAAGCATAATCAATTCCATGTGTGTGCTTGTGGTGAAAGAAATTGCTTTTTGATGTACACGGAAGTGATTCGTTGCACTGTAGCTTCTAAAGAACAGAGTAAAATCAAACAAACAAAACAACTTTGGAATGTACTCTCATATAAGAATTTCTTATTTTGAGGAAAAGATGGATAGCTTTTTGAGAAGTTATATTTGGAAGAAATCAATCTGAATCATGAAAAAATATTTTCCTGGATAATTCTAGGAAGAGGCAGTCACTCAGAGCATAGCATTTTTCATTATTTGTTTGTTTGTTTTCTTTCCTTTTTCAGCAATCTTTTCTCCCTTTCTCTTTTCTGATTTCACTTTGTTTTTTCTCTATTATATTCTTATCCTTTTCTCCTTTTGTTTCCTCATTCTCTTCTCCAAATTCTTCCTCTGCTTCTCTTTTCCACTGCCACCTTTAGCCTAAACACAAGTCAGTTCAGTTTAGTCACTCAGTCATATCTGACTCTTTGTGTCACCACGGACTGCAGTGCACCAGGCACCCCTGTCCTCCACCATCTTCTGGAGCTTGCTCAAACTCGTTCATTGACCCAGTGATGCCATCCAACCATCTTGTCCTCTGTCATCCTTTTCTCCTTTTGCCTTCTGTTTTTCCCAGCCTCAGGGTTTTTTCAAATGAGTTGTCTCTTTATCAGGTGGCAAAATGTTGGAGCTTCAGTATCAGTCCTTCCAATGAATATTCAGGGTTCATTTCCTTTAGGATTGACTGGTTTGATCTTTTTGCAGTCCAAGAGTCTTGGATTGTTGCCACAGTTTAAAGGCATAAATTCTTCAGCACTCAGCCTTATTTATGGTCTAACTGTCACATCCATGCATGACTACTGGGAAAACCATAGCTTTGACTATACGGACTTTTGCCAGCAAGATGATGTCACTGGAATTCAACTCAAGTGTCCACTTGTGAACTTAGTATTTTGTCTGTCTTATCCATACCCTTGATAGCTTACATCTACTCATCTTTACCCTCTAACCTTTTAATTTTTTAATTAATTAAATTATTTTTGCTTGCACTGGGTCTTTGTTACTTTGTGTGTGCTTGTGGTGAAAGAAATTGCTTTTTGATGTACACGGAAGTGATTCGTTGCACTGTAGCTTCTAAAGAACAGAGTAAAATCAAACAAACAAAACAACTTTGGAATGTACTCTCATATAAGAATTTCTTATTCTGAGGAAAAGATGGATAGCTTTTGAGAAGTTATATTTGGAAGAAATCAATCTGAATCATGAAAAAATATTTTCCTGGATAATTCTAGGAAGAGGCAGTCACTCAGAGCATAGCATTTTTCATTATTTGTTTGTTTGTTTTCTTTCCTTTTTCAGCAATCTTTTCTCCCTTTCTCTTTTCTGATTTCACTTTGTTTTTTCTCTATTATATTCTTATCCTTTTCTCCTTTTGTTTCCTCATTCTCTTCTCCAAATTCTTCCTCTGCTTCTCTTTTCCACTGCCACCTTTAGCCTAAACACAAGTCAGTTCAGTTTAGTCACTCAGTCATATCTGACTCTTTGTGTCACCACGGACTGCAGTGCACCAGGCACCCCTGTCCTCCACCATCTTCTGGAGCTTGCTCAAACTCGTTCATTGACCCAGTGATGCCATCCAACCATCTTGTCCTCTGTCATCCTTTTCTCCTTTTGCCTTCTGTTTTTCCCAGCCTCAGGGTTTTTTCAAATGAGTTGTCTCTTTATCAGGTGGCAAAATGTTGGAGCTTCAGTATCAGTCCTTCCAATGAATATTCAGGGTTCATTTCCTTTAGGATTGACTGGTTTGATCTTTTTGCAGTCCAAGAGTCTTGGATTGTTGCCACAGTTTAAAGGCATAAATTCTTCAGCACTCAGCCTTATTTATGGTCTAACTGTCACATCCATGCATGACTACTGGGAAAACCATAGCTTTGACTATACGGACTTTTGCCAGCAAGATGATGTCACTGGAATTCAACTCAAGTGTCCACTTGTGAACTTAGTATTTTGTCTGTCTTATCCATACCCTTGATAGCTTACATCTACTCATCTTTACCCTCTAACCTTTTAATTTTTTAATTAATTAAATTATTTTTGCTTGCACTGGGTCTTTGTTACTTTGTGTGGGCTTTCTCTAGTTGTGGTGAGTTGGGACTACTCTTCATTGCATGGGCTTCTCATTGCACTGGCTTCTCCTGTTGTGGAGCACAAGCTCTAGGCATGCAGGCTTTAGTAGCTGCAGCATGTAGGCTTCAGTCACTGTGGCACAAGGTCATAGTTACTCTGAGGCATGTGGAAACTTTCTGGACCAAGGATGGAACCCTGTCCTTTTCATTGGTGGGTGGATTCTTATCTACTGATCCCCCAGAGAAGCCCTTTCTAACCTTTTAAATCACTGTCCCAGAATTAATGAATAATTCTATGAAATCACTGGAAAACTCTTAGATGCTAAAGAATGCATCTATATTTAAAATATCAAGTGCTTTCCAATGAATGTGACATATTTTAATCTGTTGTGTAATCACATTGCTAGATTTTAAAATACATTTTAGCTTACATTTTTATAGTAACAGGAGGATACGTTGGACATGTACAGTGGCACTCACCTGAAAACACCACATTTTATTAATAGCAGGCCTTTCTGAATCTCTAGGAATCCAACCTTAATTGGATCCATTTGTCTGTCCCACAGCCAATCAGGTGGCCAATGGCTGAGGCAGCACTCATTATTTGAATTGCATATCAAACGTGCATACAAGACAGGCTGGGAGCAGAGTATCCTTCCACCCAACTGGGCATATTTCACAAGTGAGTTTCTCAGCACTCACAATCACCAAAGAAAGAACATGCTCCTGGGAGGCCAAGAGGTTAGAGCCATCACCTCTAAAAGTTTATAGTTGAACTGTCAAAACTAAAGTGATTCTGTAAAAGAGGGAACCACATAGAAACCTCATCGTGACCTTAGCTGAAGGGGTGGAAAATTGGTTTTCCAAAATCAGCCTTATTTATGGTCTAACTGTCACATCCATGCATGACTACTGGGAAAACCATAGCTTTGACTATACGGACTTTTGCCAGCAAGATGATGTCACTGGAATTCAACTCAAGTGTCCACTTGTGAACTTAGTATTTTGTCTGTCTTATCCATACCCTTGATAGCTTACATCTACTCATCTTTACCCTCTAACCTTTTAATTTTTTAATTAATTAAATTATTTTTGCTTGCACTGGGTCTTTGTTACTTTGTGTGGGCTTTCTCTAGTTGTGGTGAGTTGGGACTACTCTTCATTGCATGGGCTTCTCATTGCACTGGCTTCTCCTGTTGTGGAGCACAAGCTCTAGGCATGCAGGCTTTAGTAGCTGCAGCATGTAGGCTTCAGTCACTGTGGCACAAGGTCATAGTTACTCTGAGGCATGTGGAAACTTTCTGGACCAAGGATGGAACCCCTGTCCTTTTCATTGGTGGGTGGATTCTTATCTACTGATCCCCCAGAGAAGCCCTTTCTAACCTTTTAAATCACTGTCCCAGAATTAATGAATAATTCTATGAAATCACTGGAAAACTCTTAGATGCTAAAGAATGCATCTATATTTAAAATATCAAGTGCTTTCCAATGAATGTGACATATTTTAATCTGTTGTGTAATCACATTGCTAGATTTTAAAATACATTTTAGCTTACATTTTTATAGTAACAGGAGGATACGTTGGACATGTACAGTGGCACTCACCTGAAAACACCACATTTTATTAATAGCAGGCCTTTCTGAATCTCTAGGAATCCAACCTTAATTGGATCCATTTGTCTGTCCCACAGCCAATCAGGTGGCCAATGGCTGAGGCAGCACTCATTATTTGAATTGCATATCAAACGTGCATACAAGACAGGCTGGGAGCAGAGTATCCTTCCACCCAACTGGGCATATTTCACAAGTGAGTTTCTCAGCACTCACAATCACCAAAGAAAGAACATGCTCCTGGGAGGCCAAGAGGTTAGAGCCATCACCTCTAAAAGTTTATAGTTGAACTGTCAAAACTAAAGTGATTCTGTAAAAGAGGGAACCACATAGAAACCTCATCGTGACCTTAGCTGAAGTGTGTGTTGGGAGACAAATGTTGCCAGCATGGCCTATGTCCAGACAAAGGAGAGATTTCCTGGAATCCTGACAGTTGTCTCTTCTGTAGTCAGGGAAAATTGGGGGTTTTCTGTTCACATTTTTAAGAAATGTATTTTGACACTACTATATATAAAATAGATAACAAAGACCTACTGTATAGTACAAGAAACTCTACTCAGTACTCTGCAATGACCTAAATGGGAAAAGAATCTAAAGAAGAGTGTATATATGTATAACTGATTCATTTTGCTGTACAGCAGAAACCAGCACAAATACTCCAATTAAAAAATTTAGTGTATTTAGAAGTGGTAGATGAATGGATTTTATATTTTTAAAGTAGTAATCTCTTACAGTTATATTGTTTGTTGTAAAATTTCACATGATACAATTCCTGGGTTAAGAAAGAAAGCTATTAACTTTTCACATTTCACAAATAAAAAACAATTGATCGATTTACCTCGATATAAGGTTTTACTTGGTAGATAGCCAAACTAAAATCCAGAATATCTGATCCCAAATTCAGTGGTTCTCCACAATGACCGGCTGTGAGGTGAGTGTCTTCACTGGGAAAGTGAGGTTATGTGTGTCCATATGCCATGTGCATGAGATTTAGTTAATTTTTTTAAAAAGTTAATATTTATTAACAGAAGGCAAGTTAATATATAGGAGTTACTTAAAAATATTTGAGGTACTTTTTCATTCACTAAATATGAAGACACAATAAGACTGTGTAAGCTTCATCTTGCAAGCTAAATTTGGATTCATACACTTGCCAGGAAATGAAAAAATCTATAAATATTTATATATATATAAGATGTAGACCTTAATAATCAAAGTGACAAAAACTCTACCTATATTAAAATACTTGAAAGCAGAGATTGTTCACTGTTTAACTTATTTGAATGCAACAAAGTGCAAAAGAGGGAACCTCCCCATAAAAGGAAGACCCTAAAAAAACCCCCCGGGGGTGACCTTTTAAAAGTTTATAGTTGAACTGTCAAAACTAAAGTGATTCTGTAAAGAGGGAACCACATAGAAACCTCATCGTGACCTTAGCTGAAGTGTGTGTTGGGAGACAAATGTTGCCAGCATGGCCTATGTCCAGACAAAGGAGAGATTTCCTGGAATCCTGACAGTTGTCTCTTCTGTAGTCAGGGAAAATTGGGGGTTTTCTGTTCACATTTTTAAGAAATGTATTTTGACACTACTATATATAAAATAGATAACAAAGACCTACTGTATAGTACAAGAAACTCTACTCAGTACTCTGCAATGACCTAAATGGGAAAAGAATCTAAAGAAGAGTGTATATATGTATAACTGATTCATTTTGCTGTACAGCAGAAACCAGCACAAATACTCCAATTAAAAAATTTAGTGTATTTAGAAGTGGTAGATGAATGGATTTTATATTTTTAAAGTAGTAATCTCTTACAGTTATATTGTTTGTTGTAAAATTTCACATGATACAATTCCTGGGTTAAGAAAGAAAGCTATTAACTTTTCACATTTCACAAATAAAAAACAATTGATCGATTTACCTCGATATAAGGTTTTACTTGGTAGATAGCCAAACTAAAATCCAGAATATCTGATCCCAAATTCAGTGGTTCTCCACAATGACCGGCTGTGAGGTGAGTGTCTTCACTGGGAAAGTGAGGTTATGTGTGTCCATATGCCATGTGCATGAGATTTAGTTAATTTTTTTAAAAAGTTAATATTTATTAACAGAAGGCAAGTTAATATATAGGAGTTACTTAAAAATATTTGAGGTACTTTTTCATTCACTAAATATGAAGACACAATAAGACTGTGTAAGCTTCATCTTGCAAGCTAAATTTGGATTCATTCACTTGCCAGGAAATGAAAAAATCTATAAATATTTATATATATATAAGATGTAGACCTTAATAATCAAAGTGACAAAAACTCTACCTATATTAAAATACTTCTGAAAGCAGAGATTGTTCACTGTTAACTTAGCATCAACTTTCTATAAACACTTTGGCTGAATTTCAAAATTTCAACTCATAATCTTTTTTTAAAATATGCCTTCCATAATAAACATCATTCAACTGTCATGTACATGATTAAGATTCTTTATTTCATTTTCTTCTTTGAAGAATACATCCTTTATTTTTACAACCTTTCTGTGCTTTTATTTATATGTATTAACAACTTCTAAAATCAGGCTTTGTTTGCTTTATAACCCATAAACCAAAGCATGATTTTCACTTATGTAATTTACTTATCACCACTTTTATTATTGTTGCATATGTTAATGTTTTGGCTTCAGAAATTAAATATCATGTAGGTAGGCAGATAATGTCCTTCTGTAATTTTTCTTCAATATGGAGAATAATTGAGCAATTCTCATTGAGTAAGAAATACAGATAAAGAGACAATATTTTTCTTTTGGATGTGTAGGAGATATAATGTGATTAATAGCATCATAAACAGAGTGTAATTTACTCTGAAGTATTGGACAGGAAATGAGCTCTTAGACGTTGACCTGAATGAACTGTATTTTACAAGTTTATATCTTCATTTCCACCTGTGGTAAAGACTCAATTGTAAGTCTCACATGGCTGCTTTATAGACACAGCCGGGAGACAAAGCAGAATCAATTTATTTTGCAGGAATAATGATTTCTATCAGAATAAAAGAATGACGGCAGCTCTGATAGTTGAATATGTAGTTTCACTAAATAAATCCAATCTATGTGGTTTAAGTAGTTAAGAAGACTTGGCTATATTAAAACAAAAAAACACTTTGGGATCTGGATTTGTTTTCTGTTTTAATCTTGCAAAGATAGAGGTAAAATTGAACTTGCGTTTTCTAATCTATTCTGTATAGAGCCAAATATGAGGCTATGTACTTTGGAGCTTATATGATTTTTCATGCTCCTAAGCAAACAGTGAGTATGCTAAGCTTTCCTATAACTCTACTGAAGATTTAAGAGCATGCTTCCACAATTAGCACTTATTTCTTTCTTTGGAGGAGATTTCTGGCTTTTAGTAATTTGGAGGAGATTAGACCTTAATAATCAAAGTGACAAAACTCTACCTATATTAAAATACTTGAAAGCAGAGATTGTTCACTGTTAACTTAGCATCAACTTTCTATAAACACTTTGGCTGAATTTCAAAATTTCAACTCATAATCTTTTTAAAATATGCCTTCCATAATAAACATCATTCAACTGTCATGTACATGATTAAGATTCTTTATTTCATTTTCTTCTTTGAAGAATACATCCTTTATTTTTACAACCTTTCTGTGCTTTTATTTATATGTATTAACAACTTCTAAAATCAGGCTTTGTTTGCTTTATAACCCATAAACCAAAGCATGATTTTCACTTATGTAATTTACTTATCACCACTTTTATTATTGTTGCATATGTTAATGTTTTGGCTTCAGAAATTAAATATCATGTAGGTAGGCAGATAATGTCCTTCTGTAATTTTTCTTCAATATGGAGAATAATTGAGCAATTCTCATTGAGTAAGAAATACAGATAAAGAGACAATATTTTCTTTTGGATGTGTAGGAGATATAATGTGATTAATAGCATCATAAACAGAGTGTAATTTACTCTGAAGTATTGGACAGGAAATGAGCTCTTAGACGTTGACCTGAATGAACTGTATTTTACAAGTTTATATCTTCATTTCCACCTGTGGTAAAGACTCAATTGTAAGTCTCACATGGCTGCTTTATAGACACAGCCGGGAGACAAAGCAGAATCAATTTATTTTGCAGGAATAATGATTTCTATCAGAATAAAAGAATGACGGCAGCTCTGATAGTTGAATATGTAGTTTCACTAAATAAATCCAATCTATGTGGTTTAAGTAGTTAAGAAGACTTGGCTATATTAAAACAAAAAAACACTTTGGGATCTGGATTTGTTTTCTGTTTTAATCTTGCAAAGATAGAGGTAAAATTGAACTTGCGTTTTCTAATCTATTCTGTATAGAGCCAAATATGAGGCTATGTACTTTGGAGCTTATATGATTTTTCATGCTCCTAAGCAAACAGTGAGTATGCTAAGCTTTCCTATAACTCTACTGAAGATTTAAGAGCATGCTTCCACAATTAGCACTTATTTCTTTCTTTGGAGGGAGATTTCTGGCTTTTAGTAATTTGCACAGAGAAGGTAATGAAGTTCTAGAACTCTTTTATGTGCATGGCTAACAGTTCCCTTTAATCAGTGGTAGAGGCGTGTGCAAGAAACTGCATGTTTGGAACCTGGATAGGATTTGATATGATGTACTGGAAAGAGCAATGCAATCCTAGTAGTCAAGAGAACTAAGTCCAGCCTTGGTGCCCTTATTACTGCTGGAATCTTTATTCTTAGGGTGTAAATTTTTCATCTTAAAAGTGATCCTTTTCTCTGTACTATCTAACTCAAAGAAAAGTTCTGGAAATAAAATTAGTTCATGAATGTCAACATTTTTCAAAAGGTTTTAAAATGGGCTACTGACGTAACACACACAATTTATAAATTTGTATCATGGATTTCTTGTCCTCATGGCTTGAATAACTGATCTACTAGTTATCAAGTGGCTTGCTAGGGTTATTCAAATAGGTGTAAGATATAGTCATTTCTCTCCGTAGTTGAAGAGACTAGGTATAAATACATCAAGTTCGTAGAGTTAACAAGTTTAAATATGGAAAAATTACATGCCATCCTAAAACAGCTCAAGGTGGAGTATCCAATAGAAGAATATATATGCTGAATTCATAAAAAGGATGTGTCTTGGGTACTGGAGTGGTCTATGGTGGTTGAGTGAGGTCACTGGATTTTTGCCATGCAGGATGATAGAGTTTAAATGAGTTAAAAGGCAGAGAAACAAGCAGGAATAATGATTTCTATCAGAATAAAAGAATGACGGCAGCTCTGATAGTTGAATATGTAGTTTCACTAAATAAATCCAATCTATGTGGTTTAAGTAGTTAAGAAGACTTGGCTATATTAAAACAAAAAAACACTTTGGGATCTGGATTTGTTTTCTGTTTTAATCTTGCAAAGATAGAGGTAAAATTGAACTTGCGTTTTCTAATCTATTCTGTATAGAGCCAAATATGAGGCTATGTACTTTGGAGCTTATATGATTTTTCATGCTCCTAAGCAAACAGTGAGTATGCTAAGCTTTCCTATAACTCTACTGAAGATTTAAGAGCATGCTTCCACAATTAGCACTTATTTCTTTCTTTGGAGGGAGATTTCTGGCTTTTAGTAATTTGCACAGAGAAGGTAATGAAGTTCTAGAACTCTTTTATGTGCATGGCTAACAGTTCCCTTTAATCAGTGGTAGAGGCGTGTGCAAGAAACTGCATGTTTGGAACCTGGATAGGATTTGATATGATGTACTGGAAAGAGCAATGCAATCCTAGTAGTCAAGAGAACTAAGTCCAGCCTTGGTGCCCTTATTACTGCTGGAATCTTTATTCTTAGGGTGTAAATTTTTCATCTTAAAAGTGATCCTTTTCTCTGTACTATCTAACTCAAAGAAAAGTTCTGGAAATAAAATTAGTTCATGAATGTCAACATTTTTCAAAAGGTTTTAAAATGGGCTACTGACGTAACACACACAATTTATAAATTTGTATCATGGATTTCTTGTCCTCATGGCTTGAATAACTGATCTACTAGTTATCAAGTGGCTTGCTAGGGTTATTCAAATAGGTGTAAGATATAGTCATTTCTCTCCGTAGTTGAAGAGACTAGGTATAAATACATCAAGTTCGTAGAGTTAACAAGTTTAAATATGGAAAAATTACATGCCATCCTAAAACAGCTCAAGGTGGAGTATCCAATAGAAGAATATATATGCTGAATTCATAAAAAGGATGTGTCTTGGGTACTGGAGTGGTCTATGGTGGTTGAGTGAGGTCACTGGATTTTTGCCATGCAGGATGATAGAGTTTAAATGAGTTAAAAGGCAGAGAAACAAGCAGGAGAGATAAGAAAACAAAGTATAAGATTTATTTTGTTAATAATTAGTCAGCCTGTTTGCCTAGAGGGAACATTTATTGGTAGGACATTTATGGGTTAGTCACTGTGTGTTTCCCACACTCTTTCCCCTCATGTCTAACCATGAGAGCCATTGTAAATATTTAGAGTCCTCATAGAATTCTCTCATGCCCACTGGATCAATGCTTTTTATCAGTCCCCCCTCTCAGCCTTTGTCCTAGCACAGGAAACTATATTCAATATCTTGTAATAATCTATAATGGAAAAGAATATGAAAAGTATATATTAATATTTGTATGTATTAATATATAAAACTGAATAACTTTGCTGTACACTTGAAACATTGTAAGTCAACTATAATTCAATTTTCAAAAATACTAAAGATTTTTTTACATCTTTCACAGACTATCTGATAAAGGTTGAACTAAGTCCATACGTAGGATTTCTATAAAAGCTAACAATTGCTATTTACTGTTCTACCTCAAGCCAGTTTAAGTTGCTTCTCTATGAAGAAGAAATCTAGAAAAAAAGAAGATAGAATCTCACAATAATAAGTCCCCAAGGTACAATTTAGCAACAATTTAGCAATTCTATTAGAGAGCACATCCAGCTCATTAAAAGCAGCAAGGAAACCTGTCTATAAATTGCTTCAGCATAATCAAATATTGGCAAAATAACTAGATAGGAAATATAGTGTCTGTCTGCAATATTAGCAATTAATTGTAAAATAGGGAGTTTTCCTACAATGTCATGGATTTTACCATAATGTTCATTAAGTTGAGCTGAAAAAAAATTCTTTTTGACCTTTTAACTTGTATTCTTTTTTCAAATACATTCAAAAGTCAGCTATCTCCACAAATGTGGCTTCCATTTGTATAGAAATTCAACTTTTTCATTTGTGCAGACAAATTTGGATTGATAGGAAGACAGCCTTGCAGGTATCAACCAGAGTCCAGGATGGCTATTCCCTTCTGTAATCCCACACCAGGAAGGGTCTTTCTGCAGACGACCCAGAGTCTGATGTAGGAATCCTTTCTACAGTATCTCTGATTTGGTAAGATAGTCCTTCACTCAGAACATAACCCATTTCCTTCTAAGCATACATTGAATGTTAGAAAGCTCTTTTTAAAATGAATTGAAACCTAGATTAATATAATTTTTGACCATTCTTCCTAGTTTTGCTTTTGGTCAAGCAAAACTACTGCCTCTCCCACCCTAGAGCTAATGAAGATTTGATGACTGCTCTGTAGTCTTCAGAGGTTCCTCTTGCCTCAGATACTTCAGCCACTTCCTAAGAGGACAGTATTTCTAACTCCCTTTGCTCTTGAAGAGGGAATCACTATGGAGATATGCTTATGAGTTAAAATTGAAAATTGTATATTTTTGTGTCATTAAGAGGAAAACCAAACTTATGAATCATTTTGCCTACATCTAAATTGAACTGATGACTTGAATATCTGGGTGCAGGGAGGGGGGCAATTCTCCTTTTTTAAGGCAAAATGGAAATTGTTTCACTTAAAAGAAAATTCTTAAAATGTACTAACAGGCTCTTATATGTACTGAAAGTGGGCCTAGTTTCTATAATTCAGAATTATCTATAGAAATAGCCATTTTCACTCTAATCAGCTGATTTACCTAGAATTTCTTTCAACAGGTATTTTTAAAATTTATTTATTTAATTGGAGGATAGTTACTTGACAGTATTGTGATGGTTTTTGCCACACATCAGTATGAATCAGCCATAGGCATACATGTGTCCCCTCCCTCCTGAGCCCCCTCTGCCACCCTCCCACCCCAACCATCCAGGTTGTCCCATTAATATTGCAATTAGATAGGTGTCTGTCTGCAATATTAGCAATTAATTGTAAAATAGGGAGTTTTCCTACAATGTCATGGATTTTACCATAATGTTCATTAAGTTGAGCTGAAAAAAAATTCTTTTTGACCTTTTAACTTGTATTCTTTTTTCAAATACATTCAAAAGTCAGCTATCTCCACAAATGTGGCTTCCATTTGTATAGAAATTCAACTTTTTCATTTGTGCAGACAAATTTGGATTGATAGGAAGACAGCCTTGCAGGTATCAACCAGAGTCCAGGATGGCTATTCCCTTCTGTAATCCCACACCAGGAAGGGTCTTTCTGCAGACGACCCAGAGTCTGATGTAGGAATCCTTTCTACAGTATCTCTGATTTGGTAAGATAGTCCTTCACTCAGAACATAACCCATTTCCTTCTAAGCATACATTGAATGTTAGAAAGCTCTTTTTAAAATGAATTGAAACCTAGATTAATATAATTTTGACCATTCTTCCTACTTTTGCTTTTGGTCAAGCAAAACTACTGCCTCTCCCACCCTAGAGCTAATGAAGATTTGATGACTGCTCTGTAGTCTTCAGAGGTTCCTCTTGCCTCAGATACTTCAGCCACTTCCTAAGAGGACAGTATTTCTAACTCCCTTTGCTCTTGAAGAGGGAATCACTATGGAGATATGCTTATGAGTTAAAATTGAAAATTGTATATTTTTGTGTCATTAAGAGGAAAACCAAACTTATGAATCATTTTGCCTACATCTAAATTGAACTGATGACTTGAATATCTGGGGGCAGGGAGGGGGGCAATTCTCCTTTTTTAAGGCAAAATGGAAATTGTTTCACTTAAAAGAAAATTCTTAAAATGTACTAACAGGCTCTTATATGTACTGAAAGTGGGCCTAGTTTCTATAATTCAGAATTATCTATAGAAATAGCCATTTTCACTCTAATCAGCTGATTTACCTAGAATTTCTTTCAACAGGTATTTTTAAAATTTATTTATTTAATTGGAGGATAGTTACTTGACAGTATTGTGATGGTTTTTGCCACACATCAGTATGAATCAGCCATAGGCATACATGTGTCCCCTCCATCCTGAGCCCCCTCTGCCACCCTCCCCACCCCAACCATCCAGGTTGTCACAGACCATGGGCTTTTGTTGAGTGTTGACTGTGAACTTGTCATTGTGCTAGGTGTTGCGAAAATGAACAAGCCTAGCCTCAGGCCTTGACCTTAGGGGAAGGAACCACTGATTGAATAGTCAGCTATGCTACCACATAATACTGCTGTGGTAGGGGTTACAAGAAACAGCCATTAAAAACTGTGGGACAACAGAGCAGGGACATACTGACCAGCCTAAAGGCTGGAAAAAGCTCTCTGAGTCAGCTCAGGCTACTGTAACAAAACTCCCATAGACTAGGTGACTTAAACAATAAATACTTGCCTTTCACAGTCCTGGAATCTGGGAAGTCCTGGATCAAGGAGCCTGTATCTCTGCTTCCTGGTGAAGACCTCTCTTCCTCTTGATTTGTAGATATTCACCTTATGACTGTGTCCCCACAAGACTGAGAGAAGTTCTGATGTCTTTTCCTTTCCCTATAAAATCCCAAATCCCATCACAGGGGCACTGCCTTTATGTCATCATCTAAGCTAAACTACCTTCCAAGGGTCCGACCTCCAACTACCAGCACATTGAGATTAGGGCTTGAAAGATATTTTAGGGACATGTAAACATTCAGTCCATAACAGAAAGCTTCCTCATAGAAATGACATTGGAGTTGCAACAGGAAAGATAAGTGAAAATTAACTAGGCAAATATGTAGGAGAGAAAATTGTAGAAGGGAGGCACTAGGGGTTGAGCCCTTAAGCAAAGGGGGCAAGATACAACCATGAAGCTAACTTGAGCCTACTTCGGCAGGGACAGTGCAACAGGGGCCCAGGGAGAGTGGTGCCCAGTGAATCTAAAGAGCTCGGCTGGGTCCAAACCCTGCAGGGACTTGTGGGCCATTCTAGACATTGCCTTCCAATCCTGGGTAAAATGGGAGACTTTAATGACTTTTACCAGAGCAGTCTTACTGTTACAAAGCTCAGGAAGCAGAGTGGAGAACAAACTTGGTGGGATGGAAGGAGGTCATGCGAGTCATCTGGGTGAAACCTGATAATGAGAGTGGTGTCTCCAGAGATGGACAGAAGGTGACAGACTTGAGAGACATGTAGGGAGGAAAATTAAAGGAGCTTGAAGGATGGGAGGCAGGAGCCAAAGGAAAGCAGTGCAGCAAGGGTGATCTGTTGAATCCTACCATGTGCACCTGATTGGACAGCAATGCACTTGACTATGACTGGCACACAAGGCAAAGCAGGTGTGGGAAGAAAGAAAGGGAGTTTTACTCAGGATATACTGAGTTAAAGTGTCATCCAAAGGTGCTGGTAGACAGATCTGGGTTCAAGAGTGTTGAGTAATAGATGGTAACTGGAACAAAAATTCTCCCTTTACTGTCCCTTGCGGGTGACATCTTCTATGGATAGCACAAGGGTTGTGTGCCTGGGGTACCTGCACCACCCCTGCCAATGCATCTACACATACATTGCTAGCAATACAGCTAGGACAGAGCCAAGCTGGAATGATACTTAGAATTTTTACGTAACTCTCAATCTCAAGCAGAGCTACTCCACTACCATAGCCCTTGTTAAACGTGGTGAGCCCTTCAACAAACCAGAGAGTGCTGAACTAGAACAATCAGGTTAAGATTAAACTACTCTTGGCAAGCTTTTCTTTGTGGGCTGAAATGTGAATCTAATAATTGCCTTATCTCCATCATTTGAAAACTACCTCAGAGGAATTCCCTTCTAAGAGGTGACTGCAGTCCATTCCTTTGTGGCCTCAATTAGAAACCAGGAAGAAAACACTGAAGCTGAAATGGATTTTAGAGATCATTTCACAGATGAAGACACTGGGCTCAAAACAAAGAAGTATTTAGACAATGCTTAGAGAAGTTTCCTCCCCCTGTTCTGGGTCTTTTGGTTTGTTTGTTTTGGATATGTCTAAAATGAGAACAGAACATTTCAACATTATGTTATCTGCATTTCAGCCGCTGAGAACAGTCTCAGGGATCGAAGGAGGCATTGTGTTCTTGGGCCTCTCTGTATTCTGAGAGCCTCTCTATCTATCTGCTGCCTGGCAGTTAGTAATAAAATTTTATTCAAGATAATTTTAATTTTATGTTTTAATAATCACTGAAAGTGTTAGGCTGGTCACAGGGATAGGTTTTCCAAATTAGAGAGTTCCTGTGAAAGCACAAATTCAAAAGGTGTCTGACTCAACCTCCAACCCAGTGGATTACTCATGGAACACAACTGTAAAAGAAAACTTTTATTAAGACTATGGGCACTCTCCTTAGCAATGGCTTTGTCACCCACATCATCTCAACTGGTGGTGAAGAATGAAATATTATTAATAAAAGCAACTCAGCAGCTTGGTTCTGCTTATTCTTTAGGGTTTTAAATCAAAATCACTGTGACTTTTTAAAGTAAACCCCAGGTGGAGTTTAAATTGCTGAGTGTGCTTGAATTATGCATACGTACAAGGTCCATGGCCTCAGGGGTGTTGTTTGTATATCAAGTGCCATAAATAACAGTCTATTTCAAGGAGCTGGTTTGAGAAGACTGGGGCTGCCACCCCATGCACCACATTATTAACACAGGGGAGAAGAAGAGCACTGCCCATATGGAGGGTTTTGTGTTGGAAGGAGTCCGGTGATAATGCTATTAATAAAGTTAAAGTAATGATGATTGAGAACGTTTCTAAGCTGTGGAACAATTTGGCCACACACTTTTATTGAATTCCAGCTATGTGCAAGTTCTCAAATTCACAAATGAAAAAGATAGGATTCTGTCCCTATAATAAATCATAATTCACCTGGCAACTTACACAGCTAATTACAACATAAAACAAACAAGGAGCATCAGGAGAGGTCAGAAGTTTAGTTCCAATTGGCCTGTTTAATTTGCTTTCCAGGTTCCAGACTGTTTGTGATGGAATTGCCATGACGTCTGGTATCCTCCAAATTTGCTTGTTGGAGAGCTTACTCAGCCACTGTATAATGAACTTTTGGCCTAAAGTTATTTGTTTGTTGTTCTAAAATGAGAACAGAACATTTCAACATTATGTTATCTGCATTTCAGCCGCTGAGAACAGTCTCAGGGATCGAAGGAGGCATTGTGTTCTTGGGCCTCTCTGTATTCTGAGAGCCTCTCTATCTATCTGCTGCCTGGCAGTTAGTAATAAAATTTTATTCAAGATAATTTTAATTTTATGTTTTAATAATCACTGAAAGTGTTAGGCTGGTCACAGGGATAGGTTTTCCAAATTAGAGAGTTCCTGTGAAAGCACAAATTCAAAAGGTGTCTGACTCAACCTCCAACCCAGTGGATTACTCATGGAACACAACTGTAAAAGAAAACTTTTATTAAGACTATGGGCACTCTCCTTAGCAATGGCTTTGTCACCCACATCATCTCAACTGGTGGTGAAGAATGAAATATTATTAATAAAAGCAACTCAGCAGCTTGGTTCTGCTTATTCTTTAGGGTTTTAAATCAAAATCACTGTGACTTTTTAAAGTAAACCCCAGGTGGAGTTTAAATTGCTGAGTGTGCTTGAATTATGCATACGTACAAGGTCCATGGCCTCAGGGGTGTTGTTTGTATATCAAGTGCCATAAATAACAGTCTATTTCAAGGAGCTGGTTTGAGAAGACTGGGGCTGCCACCCCATGCACCACATTATTAACACAGGGGAGAAGAAGAGCACTGCCCATATGGAGGGTTTTGTGTTGGAAGGAGTCCGGTGATAATGCTATTAATAAAGTTAAAGTAATGATGATTGAGAACGTTTCTAAGCTGTGGAACAATTTGGCCACACACTTTTATTGAATTCCAGCTATGTGCAAGTTCTCAAATTCACAAATGAAAAAGATAGGATTCTGTCCCTATAATAAATCATAATTCACCTGGCAACTTACACAGCTAATTACAACATAAAACAAACAAGGAGCATCAGGAGAGGTCAGAAGTTTAGTTCCAATTGGCCTGTTTAATTTGCTTTCCAGGTTCCAGACTGTTTGTGATGGAATTGCCATGACGTCTGGTATCCTCCAAATTTGCTTGTTGGAGAGCTTACTCAGCCACTGTATAATGAACTTTTGGCCTAAAGTTATTTGTTAAAAAATTTAAGAACTGGAGTGGTCATCTAATCTAAACTAGTCTTTTCAAAGTGGTGAAAACCAAGAGTAAAAGAGTTGAATGTTATAGGGTAACTTATCATTTTATTTATCTTAAATATATATGGGTACATATATCGTTGTGAACATTTTTTAATATATACTTATATGATATGAAAAGTATATTTACATATGATTTTACAGGTATATGTATCTATATGTTTATATGTATGAGTACATAACAAATATAGGTATAGATACACAATTGTTCACAGAATATTTTCAGGACCATCAGTCAACCGTACTATATTACACCCAGCTACATTTTGGATTTGCCAAAAGTGCTGCTTAACCTAATTGCATAATCTCTTATTCCTTGAACCTCATTAGCAAAATGAATTATCTTAAAAAGTCTGGGAAGAATAAGCAATGAATGATACAACATCCAGGGGTTTTCAAGAAGTAACATCACCCAGGCTAAGCAATATTTACTACCAAACCATGGCTTCTGCTGGAACACATATCAAAGTAATTAGCTGCAGAAACTCAGCATTCTGTAATGCAGAGAATGGACTGATGGAGGGCCGTCTTCTGTCTCATTTGAAATGGACTCTGAAGAAATAGTGACAAAAGGAAATTTAATTTGTACTGAGGCAGGAAGAGATTAGATAGCCCTGGTGGAATGAGCTCTGAGACTTGCGGGAACTTAAATATGAGTCTTTTATAGCAGAGATTTATTAAACTCAACCATCTCTGTGGACTATCTCTTTGCCAGAATCAATCCCCATTCTGCTATTTCCCTGTGGGCTACACAAAGGATAACAGAAAGGCTTTGGCTCTGTCACTGTAAAAACTGTAGGCTTGTTTCATATTTCGTTTGTATAGTAAGCTGTCCCAAGGGAGACATGAGTCTGTAGGAAAGGCAGAAAATTAGATCAATTTCTTAGACATAGGCATAGGAACCACTTTCAGAGGTTTCACAAGGTGAGAACAAAGCACCGAATTGTCCTTATTAAAAAAAAATAATGATGATGGGTCTAAAGTTAGACCAAAAAAATGTAAGGAGAGGAAATCAGTTTTATAAAGTTAAAAAATAATTATATATTAGGCCATTTTACTAGAATTCTTGCTACTGAAATTCTTAAAACATTTTTCTTCTCTCTTCTGATTTTATCATTGCTTCTTCTGAGGTAGAGAGAGGAGATTGTCCATTTTATCATTGTGTGTGAGCATGCTAACTCACTTCAGTTGTGTCCAACTCTTTGTGACCCTATGAACTGTAGCCCATTAGGCTCCTTCATCTGTGGGATTTTCCAGGCAGGAATACCTGAGTGGGTTGCCATGCCTTCTTCCATGGGATCCTCCTGACCCAAGGATAGAGCATGCATCTCCTGTGTCCCTTGCATTGCAGGTAATTCTTTGCCTGCTGAGCCATTGGGGAAGTTTTTATTTTATCAGTGGGGCAGAAAAAGTTGTAAGTAGTGATATAACATTGCTAAGATATAAAACTGTTAGCTGATGAGAGTGGGCCGTGGCCTCCCAATTTTAGCTTCACCTTCTTGAGAACTTTGAGTTCAACCTCTCACTTCTTTTCCCCCTGAATTCTCACCTCTAGTCAGATGCCTTCTGTTTGGGAACCAACCCTTTGAACTTTCTTCTGTCTTTTTCTCTCCATAAATACTAGGAAATATGAACCAAATTTCGCTAGACACACTGACCAGTTGGCTTCAGTTAATCAAGTGACTATGCCTGTCGTATTAATGCCTGAGGTAGAACTTTGTGGTAAATAATACATGGCATGTGTCAGAAGTCATTTTGTTCCAGATCTACCTCACAGCTCCCCACTTTAATCCGATGCTCTCAGAGATGCATAAATTATGTTTCTTTCATATCTATTCAAAGGATCACTTTACCTTTTCATGACCATGTTTCTCTTGCTTTTGGTTAATATTCTGTCCACTCAAGATTCTTATCTTTTGAATTCAACTCAAGAAAACAAGTTGTTTACTAGGACCCTTCCTATGAGATTTCACATTGCTGCCATCATAGAATGTAAGAAATTTGCTTAGGCTTCTTTTTGTTGCACTTTCTTTAGAATTTAGTTCAACTTAAGGAAAAGAGGGTTTCCCTGGTAGCTCAGCTGGTAAAGGATCCACCCGCGATGCAGGAGACCCTGGCTCAATCCCTGGGTCAGAAAGATCCCATGGAGAAGGGAATGGTTACCTGTTCCAGTATTCTTGCCTGAAGAATTCCATGGATAGAAGAGCCCTGCTTGCTACTGTCCATGGCTGCAAAGAGTAGGTCACGACTGAGTAACTTTCACTTAAGGAAGAGTTACCAAATTTTTCTAACTCTTCATGGGAAAAAAATCCCATGATCTGTGTGTGTCTGTGTGTGTGTGTGTGTGTGTGTGCATATTCTGATATGATTACCCATAAATTTTGATATATAGACAATAAGGTAAATATGCTGGGTCCATTTTCTAAATTTACTGTGTTATTTGAAGTAGTTCTTCATCTAAGCAACTATTTGGTTTATCTTACAGATAACTCACCTGTAATACATAAGCTTCATGACAATCACTCTCTTGAAGAGAAAGGACCTATTTTGTCTCACTCTCTGGGTACCAAAATCTGTCAGTTGTACTTGTCGCTGGTGTCCATCCATGCCAGAAAATAAAGATTGTATTAACAGTGAATGTGTATTGATTACTTCCAATGAACCCCTGTTCTTAGAGCTTTACATATGCAAACTCATTTAATTTTGATGACAATGCTATAAGAGACTGTTATTGGTCTCATTTACATTTGAAAAAACTCCAAATAAGGCAATTCCAAGCCCTTGCCTTTGGCATCTCAACTCTATTGTCTTGATCTGCTTTTTCAATGTCTGTAACAATAGCAGATACAGGAGGCAAGTAACTTAGTTTATCAGAAAAAATACGGAAGGGTTTATTGTAAGGATATAAACTTGCCCTAAAATAAAACTGGAGACAAACTTATTCTACTGATATTCTATACATGAATATATGCATAAAAATACAAATACTATATAGCAGAAAGAACCCTGTCTTTAAAATTACAAAGTCTTATTATTAAAGATATTTCCAAGACCTAGAAGGGAAGTTAAATGTTAAGTGTTAGTTGCTCAATTATGTCCGACTATTTGCAACCCTATGGACTGTAGCCTGCCAGGTTCTTCTGTCCGTGGAATTCTCCAGGCAAGAATCCTGGAGTGGGCAGAGTATATTCCCAACCCAGGGGTTGAACCTGGGTGTCCTGCATTGCAGGCAGATTCTTTACCATTTGAGCCACCAGGGAAGCCACCAGCCCTAACCCTAACCTTATGCATTGTCCTTTCTGCTCACCCAGCCCTCCCACTCACATTAGAGAAAGTTAGCAATGGCCATAATCTCTGTACCTTGAAATTTCCCGGTCAGTTCTCTAACATATAACCATTCCATTTTTTTTCTCCATGATCTTGCCTGTGCCTTCATTTGCACATCTTTTATCTGCTCCTGATTCTCCAGCTTACTTTGCCAAACTTTTCAGACTTTATCCTCTGGTCTATGCACCCATCATTCATTACCCTTCACCTCTTCATGTTTGTAGATCTGAAGTATCTGTAGCTTTGAGGAAGAGACTTCATTAGCCTTATTCTTGCAGAATGGCTGGATTCATATCCTGCTTCAGGTTTCCTACCATCAAACACATCCTTGCACTAGGCTGGAGTAGGTAGCTTGTGTTCTTGCAATAGCCCAAATGCTCTTATATAATTTCTCTGTGAAATCTTGTCTGTCTTCTACCCAGACCACAAAATCATTGAGTAGAGGAACCATGTCTTCTTTGGGTCCCTTGTGCTTCATACAGTGGCTGGCATATTGTTGATATGTGGTGAAAGGTTCCCTGAGCTGAAATAAAATCTACCTCTGTTCTGCAAGGTGGGTGTGGGAGAGGATGGGCTGTGGGAGAGAAAAACCCAAGAATAAGGCTTAAGATAAGCCAAATACATTAGACTACAGGACTGGAAGTTTAAGAGGGAGGAATAAGGATCTTGAAGTCTATCACCGAAGATAAAGAAATATTTTAGAACTTTAATGAAACAAATTATGCAGAAAGAACCCTGTCTTTAAAATTACAAAGTCTTATTATTAAAGATATTTCCAAGACCTAGAAGGGAAGTTAAATGTTAAGTGTTAGTTGCTCAATTATGTCCGACTATTTGCAACCCTATGGACTGTAGCCTGCCAGGTTCTTCTGTCCGTGGAATTCTCCAGGCAAGAATCCTGGAGTGGGCAGAGTATATTCCCAACCCAGGGGTTGAACCTGGGTGTCCTGCATTGCAGGCAGATTCTTTACCATTTGAGCCACCAGGGAAGCCACCAGCCCTAACCCTAACCTTATGCATTGTCCTTTCTGCTCACCCAGCCCTCCCACTCACATTAGAGAAAGTTAGCAATGGCCATAATCTCTGTACCTTGAAATTTCCCGGTCAGTTCTCTAACATATAACCATTCCATTTTTTTTCTCCATGATCTTGCCTGTGCCTTCATTTGCACATCTTTTATCTGCTCCTGATTCTCCAGCTTACTTTGCCAAACTTTTCAGACTTTATCCTCTGGTCTATGCACCCATCATTCATTACCCTTCACCTCTTCATGTTTGTAGATCTGAAGTATCTGTAGCTTTGAGGAAGAGACTTCATTAGCCTTATTCTTGCAGAATGGCTGGATTCATATCCTGCTTCAGGTTTCCTACCATCAAACACATCCTTGCACTAGGCTGGAGTAGGTAGCTTGTGTTCTTGCAATAGCCCAAATGCTCTTATATAATTTCTCTGTGAAATCTTGTCTGTCTTCTACCCAGACCACAAAATCATTGAGTAGAGGAACCATGTCTTCTTTGGGTCCCTTGTGCTTCATACAGTGGCTGGCATATTGTTGATATGTGGTGAAAGGTTCCCTGAGCTGAAATAAAATCTACCTCTGTTCTGCAAGGTGGGTGTGGGAGAGGATGGGCTGTGGGAGAGAAAAACCCAAGAATAAGGCTTAAGATAAGCCAAATACATTAGACTACAGGACTGGAAGTTTAAGAGGGAGGAATAAGGATCTTGAAGTCTATCACCGAAGATAAAGAAATATTTTAGAACTTTAATGACACAGTTTAAATGCAGGGAAAACTAAATGCTTAGTGATGCAAGCCAATTTAAGGATTAAGGAAGCCATAAAACTGTAGTCAAAGATGCTTTGATGCTGACAACAGTGCATAATTAATCAACTATCATTTCCTAAGTGCTTAGTATGGTCATAGTGTTATGCTATCCATAGAAAAAATATGGATGAAAAAAATTGGCCTCTAGAAGATTAAAATCCTCCTTGGGAAATGAAATCGCTGAATAAGAAACCACTAGAAAATCATAAAAAGTAGTATCTACTTAACTACTAAATTATCTAGTGTGGATTAATTGTTTCTTCTACTTATTTAGTAATATCAAGATAATCCTATGCATATTTTCTTGTGTCAGGTAGGTACTCACTTAGAAAAGGAAATTTGGTAAAGTCAGTATGATGGTGTGAAGCATTTCTATTTTGTTAGTGCTAATGTCTGTTGATCCTATTAAAGGGGAGCTCAGACACCTACTGCTGCCAAGAAAGAGCCAGACATAAGGTCCAGATGGGTTTTGTTGGATACACATGACAGAATACATCTCAATTACCATGAGCATCTGAAAAGTTAGGAATTGTAGAATATTGGTGTCTTTTTGTTGTTTATATCAAAGTGTTCCTCAACAGTTTTATTGATTATGAATATTTGTAATCCAGAATAAGCTGACAATTCAGTCTCAGAGTACTATCTTAAATCTATCATTTGTCTTAGAAACTCCTGAATTTAAACTATTGCTTCCAAGATGTTTGTTGTCGAGATCATTTGCAATCTGGGGCATCAATCTCAATTCCAGAAAATTTACCAGTTCATTTGAACATGATGAATCTAAATGTATGAATCATTGAGTAGAGGAACCATGTCTTCTTTGGGTCCCTTGTGCTTCATACAGTGGCTGGCATATTGTTGATATGTGGTGAAAGGTTCCCTGAGCTGAAATAAAATCTACCTCTGTTCTGCAAGGTGGGTGTGGGAGAGGATGGGCTGTGGGAGAGAAAAACCCAAGAATAAGGCTTAAGATAAGCCAAATACATTAGACTACAGGACTGGAAGTTTAAGAGGGAGGAATAAGGATCTTGAAGTCTATCACCGAAGATAAAGAAATATTTTAGAACTTTAATGACACAGTTTAAATGCAGGGAAAACTAAATGCTTAGTGATGCAAGCCAATTTAAGGATTAAGGAAGCCATAAAACTGTAGTCAAAGATGCTTTGATGCTGACAACAGTGCATAATTAATCAACTATCATTTCCTAAGTGCTTAGTATGGTCATAGTGTTATGCTATCCATAGAAAAAATATGGATGAAAAAAATTGGCCTCTAGAAGATTAAAATCCTCCTTGGGAAATGAAATCGCTGAATAAGAAACCACTAGAAAATCATAAAAAGTAGTATCTACTTAACTACTAAATTATCTAGTGTGGATTAATTGTTTCTTCTACTTATTTAGTAATATCAAGATAATCCTATGCATATTTTCTTGTGTCAGGTAGGTACTCACTTAGAAAAGGAAATTTGGTAAAGTCAGTATGATGGTGTGAAGCATTTCTATTTTGTTAGTGCTAATGTCTGTTGATCCTATTAAAGGGGAGCTCAGACACCTACTGCTGCCAAGAAAGAGCCAGACATAAGGTCCAGATGGGTTTTGTTGGATACACATGACAGAATACATCTCAATTACCATGAGCATCTGAAAAGTTAGGAATTGTAGAATATTGGTGTCTTTTTGTTGTTTATATCAAAGTGTTCCTCAACAGTTTTATTGATTATGAATATTTGTAATCCAGAATAAGCTGACAATTCAGTCTCAGAGTACTATCTTAAATCTATCATTTGTCTTAGAAACTCCTGAATTTAAACTATTGCTTCCAAGATGTTTGTTGTCGAGATCATTTGCAATCTGGGGCATCAATCTCAATTCCAGAGATTTACCCAGTTCATTTCTGAACTGATTTTCCCTGATGTTTCATTCAGGAAAAGTACATAAGAATTGTTGTGCCATGATGAATCTAAATGTATGATCAAATCCAACTCCAGAGCTGTGTTAAGTCACTTCTCAGCAGGACATGGCAAGTGCATGGAATGCCAATATGATAAAACACTGGTTATAGGAAATAAATTTTAAAGCTTGTTCATTTCTAAATCTGGAGGAGCCACTTTTACAGCTCTGAATGTTCCTCCAGATGACAATCGATGGGATTCCAGAAATGAAATGACAAACAGCTTCACTTTGGAATTCTATATATTGAATCATGATTTACAGAATGACCCATCTTTTTTAGGAGAAGTAAATTCTCCCTTGTCATTTATAGCCACAGACTTTTTCCCCAAAGTAATTTAATTGTAGTTTGGAAGAAATCAAAAAGCATAGAAATGGATTAAACAGAATCTAGTTATTTGACTTCCCCTGGCCCTCCAGCAAAACGAAGGCAAATGTTTTTAAGTCCATCCTCAGCCTACCACCCTCATTCAGCAATAGATTTGAATCGAAACTTCCAGTTTGTCTCTCTTAACCCCTGCCCAGGAGTTCAAATAAAAGAAATTTTGAGACCTGTGAGCAGAGAACTATAAAACTAACAGTGTTTACAGATTAAGCTCAAGTATTCATTTAAATTTGTTCAATGAAATAGTAGCATAATTATCAAGAGATCCTGTTTTCTGCTGTAACAGTTTTTTAAATGTCTTAGCTTAATTCAACCTGGAAGCTTTGCTACAAGCCAAGGTCGACTAACAGAACATGAAAACAAGAGTGAAACACCATCAAGGCAAATCAAAGAAAATGATCTATCAAAAAAGATTTCAGCCTGTAGACAGCTCCAAGATGGCATACGAGACTTATTTCTATATCACACAGCTCTAACCTCTCTACCAAATAGGAAGATGACAGTAAAAAACCTAACACTCCAAGTGTTCCTCAACAGTTTTATTGATTATGAATATTTGTAATCCAGAATAAGCTGACAATTCAGTCTCAGAGTACTATCTTAAATCTATCATTTGTCTTAGAAACTCCTGAATTTAAACTATTGCTTCCAAGATGTTTGTTGTCGAGATCATTTGCAATCTGGGGCATCAATCTCAATTCCAGAGATTTACCCAGTTCATTTCTGAACTGTTTTTCCCCTGATGTTTCATTCAGGAAAAGTACATAAGAATTGTTGTGCCATGATGAATCTAAATGTATGATCAAATCCAACTCCAGAGCTGTGTTAAGTCACTTCTCAGCAGGACATGGCAAGTGCATGGAATGCCAATATGATAAAACACTGGTTATAGGAAATAAATTTTAAAGCTTGTTCATTTCTAAATCTGGAGGAGCCACTTTTACAGCTCTGAATGTTCCTCCAGATGACAATCGATGGGATTCCAGAAATGAAATGACAAACAGCTTCACTTTGGAATTCTATATATTGAATCATGATTTACAGAATGACCCATCTTTTTTAGGAGAAGTAAATTCTCCCTTGTCATTTATAGCCACAGACTTTTTCCCCAAAGTAATTTAATTGTAGTTTGGAAGAAATCAAAAAGCATAGAAATGGATTAAACAGAATCTAGTTATTTGACTTCCCCTGGCCCTCCAGCAAAACGAAGGCAAATGTTTTTAAGTCCATCCTCAGCCTACCACCCTCATTCAGCAATAGATTTGAATCGAAACTTCCAGTTTGTCTCTCTTAACCCCTGCCCAGGAGTTCAAATAAAAGAAATTTTGAGACCTGTGAGCAGAGAACTATAAAACTAACAGTGTTTACAGATTAAGCTCAAGTATTCATTTAAATTTGTTCAATGAAATAGTAGCATAATTATCAAGAGATCCTGTTTTCTGCTGTAACAGTTTTTTAAATGTCTTAGCTTAATTCAACCTGGAAGCTTTGCTACAAGCCAAGGTCGACTAACAGAACATGAAAACAAGAGTGAAACACCATCAAGGCAAATCAAAGAAAATGATCTATCAAAAAAGATTTCAGCCTGTAGACAGCTCCAAGATGGCATACGAGACTTATTTCTATATCACACAGCTCTAACCTCTCTACCAAATAGGAAGATGACAGTAAAAAACCTAACACTCCAAATTTATGTGCAGGCAGAATACAAATTTTCTTTTTTTGTATGTGTTATTTTTGTAATTTTAAATTAGTTGTAACTTATAAATGCATAGATATAAAATGTACAGATTATAACTTTCAGTTTTTACATTTTGACGATTTTAATAGCCATATAACTACCATCCCAAACAAACCATAGACTATTTACATTATACTAAAAAGTTCTGTCATGCTCTTCTGATTTGATCCTCCCTCCAGGCAACTATGTGTGTGTGTGTGTATACTTTATATATTCTGGTTACAAGTCTTTGTCACTTGTAGGTACTGTGATTATTTTCTTCCCATTTGTGGCTTAGGTATTTATTTATTTTATACCTTTTAGAAAGGTTTAATTTTGATAATGTCCAGATTTTTGAACTTCAGGTTTTCTTATGTTTAAGAAATCTTCACCTATCACAATACCATGAAGACTGTTCCTATGTTCTCCTCCAGATGTTTTATACTAGTTTTGGCTCAGATGGTAAAGAATCCATCTGGGTTTGATCCCTGCGTTGGGAAGATCCCCTGGAGAAGGGAATGGCAATCCACTCCGGTATTCTTGCCTGGATTCCATGGACATAGTAGCCTAGTAGGCTACAGTCCATGGGGTTGCAAAGAGTCAGACACAAATGAGTGACTAACACATACTTGCTTCTATGGCCCATTCCGAGTTAATTTTGTGTGTCATGTGAGATAGGGGTCAAGATTTATTTCATTTTTTTTTTAGAATTTTTAATTTTGTATTGAGATATAGCTAATTAACAATGTTGTTATAGTTTCAGGTGAACAGCCAAGGAACTCAGCGATACATATATATGCATTTGTTCTCCAAACCCCCCTGCTGCTGCTTAAAAAGAGTTATTTCAACCTGGAAGCTTTTGGTTTTACAAGCCAAGGTCGACTAACAGAACATGAAAACAAGAGTGAAACACCATCAAGGCAAATCAAAGAAAATGATCTATCAAAAAAGATTTCAGCCTGTAGACAGCTCCAAGATGGCATACGAGACTTATTTCTATATCACACAGCTCTAACCTCTCTACCAAATAGGAAGATGACAGTAAAAAACCTAACACTCCAAATTTATGTGCAGGCAGAATACAAATTTTCTTTTTTTGTATGTGTTATTTTTGTAATTTTAAATTAGTTGTAACTTATAAATGCATAGATATAAAATGTACAGATTATAACTTTCAGTTTTTACATTTTGACGATTTTAATAGCCATATAACTACCATCCCAAACAAACCATAGACTATTTACATTATACTAAAAAGTTCTGTCATGCTCTTCTGATTTGATCCTCCCTCCAGGCAACTATGTGTGTGTGTGTGTGTATACTTTATATATTCTGGTTACAAGTCTTTGTCACTTGTAGGTACTGTGATTATTTTCTTCCCATTTGTGGCTTAGGTATTTATTTATTTTATACCTTTTAGAAAGGTTTAATTTTGATAATGTCCAGATTTTTGAACTTCAGGTTTTCTTATGTTTAAGAAATCTTCACCTATCACAATACCATGAAGACTGTTCCTATGTTCTCCTCCAGATGTTTTATACTAGTTTTGGCTCAGATGGTAAAGAATCCATCTGGGTTTGATCCCTGCGTTGGGAAGATCCCTTGGAGAAGGGAATGGCAATCCACTCCGGTATTCTTGCCTGGATTCCATGGACATAGTAGCCTAGTAGGCTACAGTCCATGGGGTTGCAAAGAGTCAGACACAAATGAGTGACTAACACATACTTGCTTCTATGGCCCATTCCGAGTTAATTTTGTGTGTCATGTGAGATAGGGGTCAAGATTTATTTCATTTTTTTTTTAGAATTTTTAATTTTGTATTGAGATATAGCTAATTAACAATGTTGTTATAGTTTCAGGTGAACAGCCAAGGAACTCAGCGATACATATATATGCATTTGTTCTCCAAACTCCCTCCCTCCCCATTCAGGCTGCTGCATGACATATAAATACTATGTTCTTCAAGGACCATTGAAAAGCCCTCCTTTGACCATTTTGTTAGTTTAATGCCTTTGTCAAAACTCAATTGAAAGTGTATGTGTGGGTAAACTCTCTAGTTATATTATTTTTTTGACCCTTACAATACTATAGTAGCTTGATTATCTTAGGTTTATAATTAATCTCAAAATCAGCTAATATAAAGTCTAACTTTGTTGCTCTTTTTCAAGTTATTTTACCTATTCTCAGTCCTTTGTATGGCCATATGAATTTCATAGTTTATGCATTTCTATAAATTGCCTTCTATGTTTTGAGTAGGATCACAGTGATCTACCATGAATCAATTTGGGGAGAACGGGATATCTTAAAAATAGTGAATTTTCCAGTCCACAAGTAGCATGCCTCTCCATTTGTTTAAGTCTATTACACTTTCCTGGGCAATATTCTCTATGCAGAGTTCTTTCAATCACAAACTAGATTCATTCTCTGACATTTGAAGCATTTTATTCTAACAAAAATGCTTTAAGTTTCATTTTTCTTTTTATTTGTATTGAAGTATAGTAGATTTACAGTGTTGTGCTGATTTTTGGTGTACAGCAAAGTGACTCACTTATTCATATACATACATTGTTATATTCTTTTCCATTATAGTTTATCATAGGGTATTGAATATAGTTTCCTGTGTTATACAGTAGGACCTTGTTGTTTATCTGTTCTATACGTAATGTTTATATCTACTAACCTCAACCTTATCTACGCAGTAAATGAGTGACTAATCAGCATAAACTTGGGGCTTCTGAGAAGGGAATGGCAATCCACTCGGTATTCTTGCCTGGATTCCATGGACATAGTAGCCTAGTAGGCTACAGTCCATGGGGTTGCAAAGAGTCAGACACAAATGAGTGACTAACACATACTTGCTTCTATGGCCCATTCCGAGTTAATTTTGTGTGTCATGTGAGATAGGGGTCAAGATTTATTTCATTTTTTTTTTAGAATTTTTAATTTTGTATTGAGATATAGCTAATTAACAATGTTGTTATAGTTTCAGGTGAACAGCCAAGGAACTCAGCGATACATATATATGCATTTGTTCTCCAAACTCCCTCCCTCCCCATTCAGGCTGCTGCATGACATATAAATACTATGTTCTTCAAGGACCATTGAAAAGCCCTCCTTTGACCATTTTGTTAGTTTAATGCCTTTGTCAAAACTCAATTGAAAGTGTATGTGTGGGTAAACTCTCTAGTTATATTATTTTTTTGACCCTTACAATACTATAGTAGCTTGATTATCTTAGGTTTATAATTAATCTCAAAATCAGCTAATATAAAGTCTAACTTTGTTGCTCTTTTTCAAGTTATTTTACCTATTCTCAGTCCTTTGTATGGCCATATGAATTTCATAGTTTATGCATTTCTATAAATTGCCTTCTATGTTTTGAGTAGGATCACAGTGATCTACCATGAATCAATTTGGGGAGAACGGGATATCTTAAAAATAGTGAATTTTCCAGTCCACAAGTAGCATGCCTCTCCATTTGTTTAAGTCTATTACACTTTCCTGGGCAATATTCTCTATGCAGAGTTCTTTCAATCACAAACTAGATTCATTCTCTGACATTTGAAGCATTTTATTCTAACAAAAATGCTTTAAGTTTCATTTTTCTTTTTATTTGTATTGAAGTATAGTAGATTTACAGTGTTGTGCTGATTTTTGGTGTACAGCAAAGTGACTCACTTATTCATATACATACATTGTTATATTCTTTTCCATTATAGTTTATCATAGGGTATTGAATATAGTTTCCTGTGTTATACAGTAGGACCTTGTTGTTTATCTGTTCTATACGTAATGTTTATATCTACTAACCCCAACCTTCTACTCTATGTCTGTCCTAACCCTCTCCCCCTTGGCAATCACAAGTCTGTTCTCTCTCTATGTGATTCTGTTTCTGTTCTTATATTGCTTTAATTGTGTTATATTTTAGATTCCACATATAAGTAATATCATATGGTATTTGTCCTCCTCTTTCTGACTTACTTCATTTAGTATTATAGCATCTGGTTACAACCACATCCATTTGTTTGTAGCATCCATTTGTTGCTACAAATGGCATTATTTCATTTTCTTATGGCAGAACACTATTCCATTCACTGTATACATGTACCACGTGTTGTTTATTCATTCATCTGGCAGTGGACATTTAGGTTGCTTTTGTGTTTTGGCTACTGCAAATAGTACTGCTATGAACATAGAAGAGCATGTATCTTTTTTGATTAGTTTTGTCTAGACATATGGCCAGGAGTGGGATTGTTGGATCATATGGTCATTCTATTTTTAGCTTTTTGGTAATTCTGTGCACCTTTCAGGAACTTAGTTCCCTGACGAGGTACTGAATCCATGACCTGTGTGGTGAAAGCACAGAGTCCTAACCATTGGACAACCTAGAAATTCCCTACTTTTAGCTTTCTGAGGAACCTTCATACTGTTTTCCATAGTGGTTGGACCCACGTACATTCTCACCAACATTGTAGTTGTGAATTTCCTTCTCCACACCCGTTCCAGAATTTGTTATTGTCAATTAAATTTAATTTTTTAATACAGTGATTTACAGGGAGAACGATATCTTAAAAATAGTGAATTTTCCAGTCCACAAGTAGCATGCCTCTCCATTTGTTTAAGTCTATTACACTTTCCTGGGCAATATTCTCTATGCAGAGTTCTTTCAATCACAAACTAGATTCATTCTCTGACATTTGAAGCATTTTATTCTAACAAAAATGCTTTAAGTTTCATTTTTCTTTTTATTTGTATTGAAGTATAGTAGATTTACAGTGTTGTGCTGATTTTTGGTGTACAGCAAAGTGACTCACTTATTCATATACATACATTGTTATATTCTTTTCCATTATAGTTTATCATAGGGTATTGAATATAGTTTCCTGTGTTATACAGTAGGACCTTGTTGTTTATCTGTTCTATACGTAATGTTTATATCTACTAACCCCAACCTTCTACTCTATGTCTGTCCTAACCCTCTCCCCCTTGGCAATCACAAGTCTGTTCTCTCTCTATGTGATTCTGTTTCTGTTCTTATATTGCTTTAATTGTGTTATATTTTAGATTCCACATATAAGTAATATCATATGGTATTTGTCCTCCTCTTTCTGACTTACTTCATTTAGTATTATAGCATCTGGTTACAACCACATCCATTTGTTTGTAGCATCCATTTGTTGCTACAAATGGCATTATTTCATTTTCTTATGGCAGAACACTATTCCATTCACTGTATACATGTACCACGTGTTGTTTATTCATTCATCTGGCAGTGGACATTTAGGTTGCTTTTGTGTTTTGGCTACTGCAAATAGTACTGCTATGAACATAGAAGAGCATGTATCTTTTTTGATTAGTTTTGTCTAGACATATGGCCAGGAGTGGGATTGTTGGATCATATGGTCATTCTATTTTTAGCTTTTTGGTAATTCTGTGCACCTTTCAGGAACTTAGTTCCCTGACGAGGTACTGAATCCATGACCTGTGTGGTGAAAGCACAGAGTCCTAACCATTGGACAACCTAGAAATTCCCTACTTTTAGCTTTCTGAGGAACCTTCATACTGTTTTCCATAGTGGTTGGACCCACGTACATTCTCACCAACATTGTAGTTGTGAATTTCCTTCTCCACACCCGTTCCAGAATTTGTTATTGTCAATTATTTAATAATACCAGTATTAACCAATGTGAGGTGATACCTCATTGTAGGTTGGATTTGCACTTCTCTAATAAGTGCAGTGCTGAGCATCTTCTCATATGCCTGTTCGCAGTCTGTATGTCTTCTTTGGAGAAATATCTATTTAGTTCTTCTGCCTATTTTTTTCACTTCAGTTATTTGTTCTTTGTTGTTGTTTTTGCATTTTATGAGCTGTTTATACATTTTGGAAATTAAGTCCTTGATAGTCTCATTGTTTTCAAATATTTTCTCCCATCCTGTAGATTGTCTTTGTTTCATTTATGGTTTCCTTTACTGTGAAAAAACTTGTAACGTTAATTAGATCTCATTTGTATATTCTTATTTGTATTTCTATTGTCTTGGGCGACTAATCTAAAGAATCACTGGGGCTTCCCTGGTGGTCCAGTGCGTAAGGACACCACCTTGCAGTGCAAGGGGCACCGGTTCGATCCCTGGCCCGGGAAGATCCCACGTGCCGCAGAGCGGCTGGACCAATGTGTCCAACTACCGAGCCAGAGCTCTGGAGCGCATGTGCCCAGAGCCGGTGCTCTGAAACGACAGACGCCACCGTGATGGGAGGCCCACAGGAGCCAAAGAACAAAGATGAATGCAAATAGATAAATGAAAGACCAATAGAAGTGGCCCACCCAGCCTCCTCCCTCTCCAACCTGCACCCCCCAAAAAAGAATCACTTTTTGATTCCCCAAAAAAAGAATCACTGGTATAGTTTATATCAGAGAAAATTTTGCCTGTGATTTCTTCTAGGAGTTTTATGGTATCATGTCTTATATTTAAGTCTTTAAGCCATTTTGAGTTTATTGTTGTATATGGTGAGACTGTATTCTGACTTTATCGATTTATTTGCAGCTGTCCAAATTTCCCATTTATAAATGAAGGGTTTTTTTTCAATTTTTATGCCATTTTTTTCTAGCTTTATTGAGCTGCTTTGGACTTTCAGCACAACAATAAGAGTAGCATTAGTTTGATTTTTTTTTTTTATTAAAGATTTATTTATTTATATTTTGGGTGAGTGGGGGTCAGGTTGGGGAGGGAGGGGAGCAGGCGGGCCACTTCTATTGGTCTTTCATTTCTCTGTTTTCATCTGTCTTTGTTCTTTGGCTCCTGTGGGCCTCCCATTGCAGTGGCGTCTGTTGTGGCAGAGCGCCAGCTCTGGGCGCATGCGCTCCAGAGCTCCGGCTTGGTGATTGGACGCATCAGTCCAGTTACTCCACGGCACGTGGGATCTTCCCAGGCCAGGGATCGAACCGGCGCCCCTTGCACTGCAAGGCGGTGTCCTTATCCACTGAACCATCAGGGGAAGCCCCTAGTTTGATTTTTATAACTAAAGCCAGAACAATTTTGATCATAATGCTACCAGCAATATACAACAGTGATTATTTCCTTAAATACTCTCTAGAACTGAGTATTGGGGCTTCCGTGGTAGTTCCACTGGTAAAGAATCCACCTGCAATGCAGGAGACCCTGATTAAATTCCTGGGTCAGGAAGGTTCCCAAGGAGAAGGGATAGGCTACCCACTCCAGTATTCTTGGACTTTCCAGGTGACTCAGACGGTAAAGAATCTGCCTGCAGTGCGGGAAACCTGTTTTCAATTCCTGGGTTGGGAAGATCACTTGATGGAGGGTATGGCAACCCACTCCAGTATGCTTGCCTGGAGAATCCCCATGGACAGAGGATCCTGGAGTACTATAATCCATAGGGTTGCAAAGAGTTGGATATGACTAAACCACTAAACACAGCACAGCACAGAACTGATTGTTACCCTTAATTAAACCATTTATCAATCTTATGAATGAGAAATGGTACCCTTCATGTTTCAAATTCATATTAATATGGTAAAAAATAATTTTATAAATACATCATAAATAATGAAAATTCAATAACTTTTTCCTCACTAGTACTCAGAAATAGAAAAATGTGAAACTCAACAACCACTGTCAACCTTTAATTGCTTAGAAATACATTTAAAAGAATCTATATAAGGGAAATGATTAAATATAAACAAATACAAACTAAGGTAGTATTAAGTGGAATGCAATTCCACTGTGAATTTTAAAGCTTTTTTTTTTTTTTTTTGCTTTATTTGGGCAACTAGATTAAATTATTTTAAAGTTTAGATGATGGAATAAAGCTCTGAGAATAATACAAGCAATGAAAAAAATATTAAAAAGATGAGCTGATCTTTCAGTTATTAAAATTTACTGTAAAGCCACAATCATAGCATTGAGATAGGTATATAAGTTAGAAGAACCAAAAATGTAAGCAAGATTTATGTGGAATGATCACAGTTAACATTTTTAGCTCAATGAGAATTTTTAAAAAAGCAAGCAGTGTTGGAATAGATTGTTAGCTATCTGGAAAAAGTTGAAATTAGTTCAAGTTCAAGGGTGTATTTGATACAATTAATGATACAAAATAACACTGAACCATCAGGGAAGCCCTAGTTTGATTTTATAACTAAAGCCAGAACAATTTTGATCATAATGCTACCAGCAATATACAACAGTGATTATTTCCTTAAATACTCTCTAGAACTGAGTATTGGGGCTTCCGTGGTAGTTCCACTGGTAAAGAATCCACCTGCAATGCAGGAGACCCTGATTAAATTCCTGGGTCAGGAAGGTTCCCAAGGAGAAGGGATAGGCTACCCACTCCAGTATTCTTGGACTTTCCAGGTGACTCAGACGGTAAAGAATCTGCCTGCAGTGCGGGAAACCTGTTTTCAATTCCTGGGTTGGGAAGATCACTTGATGGAGGGTATGGCAACCCACTCCAGTATGCTTGCCTGGAGAATCCCCATGGACAGAGGATCCTGGAGTACTATAATCCATAGGGTTGCAAAGAGTTGGATATGACTAAACCACTAAACACAGCACAGCACAGAACTGATTGTTACCCTTAATTAAACCATTTATCAATCTTATGAATGAGAAATGGTACCCTTCATGTTTCAAATTCATATTAATATGGTAAAAAATAATTTTATAAATACATCATAAATAATGAAAATTCAATAACTTTTTCCTCACTAGTACTCAGAAATAGAAAAATGTGAAACTCAACAACCACTGTCAACCTTTAATTGCTTAGAAATACATTTAAAAGAATCTATATAAGGGAAATGATTAAATATAAACAAATACAAACTAAGGTAGTATTAAGTGGAATGCAATTTCACTGTGAATTTTAAATCTTTTTTTTTTCTTTTTGCTTTATTTGGGCAACTAGATTAAATTATTTTAAAGTTTAGATGATGGAATAAAGCTCTGAGAATAATACAAGCAATGAAAAAAATATTAAAAAGATGAGCTGATCTTTCAGTTATTAAAATTTACTGTAAAGCCACAATCATAGCATTGAGATAGGTATATAAGTTAGAAGAACCAAAAATGTAAGCAAGATTTATGTGGAATGATCACAGTTAACATTTTTAGCTCAATGAGAATTTTTAAAAAAGCAAGCAGTGTTGGAATAGATTGTTAGCTATCTGGAAAAAGTTGAAATTAGTTCAACTTGCATTTTACATAAGGGTGTATTTGATACAATTAATGATACAAAAATACAAAATAGTGGGAGAATATGTAGAAGAAAGTTTTATTTATTTATTTATTTTTACAGAGTTTTGTTTTTTACAGGTATGTATAATCCCAGACTGGTCATATATCTCTGGCCCCCTCCTAGTCCTCCCCACCCCATCCCTCGAGGTCGTCTCACAGCACCCCTGCAGGATCCCCTATTCCCACAGCACAGTGACAATAGCTGTCCTTTTCACATATGATGGTATAAATTTCCAGTTTACTCCCTCTATGCCTCCCACCCACTGTTCATTCCCGATAATGTCCATATGTCTGTTCTCCATGTCTGTTTTTCCATTGCTCTAATGTGTATGTTATCATTACCATTTTATTAAATTCCATATATGTGTGTTAGTATACTGTACTTGTCTTATGTGACTTTCCATAAGAAACACCCTTCAGCAAGATGGAAATTTCAGAAACTGTAAAGGAAGTAAATGTATTGTCCACAAATGTATTTAAATTTGATAAGTAATTAGTGCTAAAGGATAAATAATATAAACTTCATTCTAATTGCTAATACATTTGTATATAATAGACATCATTAAAAATAAAGGACATGGAAGAATATTGATAAAAGCCTATGAAAATAACTTATTAGAGCTAACATAAAAATATCCTCTATACAGAGATAATGGGGAGAGACATTTGATAAAGAAATATGCAAAAGGTTTAACTAGGCAATTCACTGAAACAAAAATCCAGAAGGGATGTGTGTGTGTGTGTGTGTGTGGTTGTTGTGTTTAATGAAAGTCACTATTTCCTCTCAAACAGGGGATTTGTGGCAACCTGGAGAGGTGGGATGGGGTAGGGAGGAGGTTGGTGGCAGAGAGGGGGAGACATAGGTATACCCGTGGCAGACTTGGATCGATATGTGGCAGTAAACAACAAAGCGCTGTAAAAAATAATAATAATAAATAAAATTTTTGTGGAATTGGATAAAAGGAATTCATGACTAATCATTACTAAGTGTATAGGCAATAAAGAAAAGTACTTAAGAAGGAAAAGAAAATCCCAAATTTCACCATCTGGAATGATACATGTTAACCTTAGTTCAGTGAAATTCCAGGTATTATTCTTTGCATCTCCACAGATAAAACAATGAATGGCTTGATAGTTTGATAAAAATGCTTTTATGCAATACATATACTTTTTATAGTTAAATTTACCCATTTTTTAAATTATTTTATTTTATTTTTTACAAAATTTTGTTGTTTACTGCCACACATCGACCTGAATTCACCATAGATATACATATGTCCACCCCTTCCATGGAACCTCCTCCTATCTCTCTTCCCATCCCACCCCTCCAGGTCACGACAGAGCCCCTGTTTGAGATTCCCTAGTCCCACAGCGTATTCCCCTCTCTCATCCCAATGTCCATAAGACTGTTCTCCATGTCTGCCTCTCCACTGCTGCTCTGCATATTCATTTATCAATACCATCTTTTTAGATTCCATAAGTATGTGTCAGTATACAATATTTAGCTTTCTGTTTCTGACACGCATCACTCTGTATAGTACATTCTAGATTCATCCACCTCATTAGAACTGTTTCAAATGCATTTCTTTTTATGGCTGCGTAATATTCCATTGTATATATGCACCACAGCTTCTTTATCCATTCATCTATCAATGAACATCTAGGCTGCTTCCATGTTCTAGCTATTATAAATAGTGCTACAATGAACAACAGGGTACATGTGTCTCTTTAAACTTTGATTTCCTCAGGATGTATGCCTAGTAGTGGAATTACTGGGTCAAATGGTGGTTATATTCCTAGTTTTTTGAGAAATCTCCATACTGTCTTCCATAGTGGCTGCATCAGTTTACATTCCCACCAACAATGCAAAAGGGTTCCCTTTTCTCCACAGCCCCTCCATCATTTATTGCTTGTAGACTTTTTGATGACAGCCATTCTGACTGGTATGAGGTGATATCTTATTGTAGTTTTGATTTGCATTCCGAATTCTAACAATGAATGGTATTAAGCATCTTTTCATGTGTTTGTTGGCCATCTGTATGTCTTCTTTGGAGAGATATCTGTTTAGGTCTTTTCCCAATTTTTTGATTGGGTTGTTTGTAGCATATGTACCTTTCTAGGGTCTTCCCCAGTAGCTCAAGATTCTTTTTCCACAATGCAGATATGGGTTTGATGCCTCTGTTGGGAAGATCTCCTGGAGGAGGAATTGGCAACCCACTCCAATATTCTTGCCTACAACATCCCAAAGACAGAGGAGCCTAGTGGGCTACAATCTATAGTGTCACAAAGAGTCAGACACGAGTGAACTTCTGAACACACATACACACACACACACACACACACACTTTTTTAGTCATATTGAATTACTCTCTGCTTGAATTTAATTGAAGAAAAACATACTAAAATAAAATTGAAACCATTGCTGGAGTTTGGATATCGCTTTTTTACCAAAGAAAATATTTCCTCCAAAATCAGGTTGGGATAAGTTTTTGGAAAATAGTAAAAGGTTGGCCTTATTTTTAAAACTACATGGTTCCATTATAAACATATTTTTACTTGCACTATAAAAAATGAGAAATATACCAGTCTCACATTTTGACATCTCTTGTTTCTTCCAAATTAAATTTTTTTTATTTTTGCTGCCAAATTCAAATTACTTAAAGTCTGCTTTATAATCTGTTATTGTCTGAATTTGTTCTATTTTTTAAGTCTGTTCCCATCATCAACTCTTTACTAATGTCTCCTCATTTCTGAACCCTTTGTTTCAATCGTTGCTGGATTTCAAGTGATTTTTTTTTTTCCAAGAGTTCAAGGGTACTGCATTTCCTGTATTCTTCCATTTTAAAAGTGCATATGGGCATTCCACTTTTCTTCAGAACTTTGAGATATTGCTCTGAACGTTTGAAGTATTGTCTTATTATTTGATGGTATTAAATATTTCTGAGCAGAAGCCTGATGTTAGCCTAAACTTCCCCCATTGTGTCAAGGATTTTTGTAGCTGGTTGAGTGCATTTTTTTCTTTACTGATGATGCCAAATTACTTTATCAGAACATAACTCATTCACTGATTTTGTAGTTTTGATTTGCATTCCGAATTCTAACAATGAATGGTATTAAGCATCTTTTCATGTGTTTGTTGGCCATCTGTATGTCTTCTTTGGAGAGATATCTGTTTAGGTCTTTTCCCAATTTTTTGATTGGGTTGTTTGTAGCATATGTACCTTTCTAGGGTCTTCCCCAGTAGCTCAAGATTCTTTTTCCACAATGCAGATATGGGTTTGATGCCTCTGTTGGGAAGATCTCCTGGAGGAGGAATTGGCAACCCACTCCAATATTCTTGCCTACAACATCCCAAAGACAGAGGAGCCTAGTGGGCTACAATCTATAGTGTCACAAAGAGTCAGACACGAGTGAACTTCTGAACACACATACACACACACACACACACACACACTTTTTTAGTCATATTGAATTACTCTCTGCTTGAATTTAATTGAAGAAAAACATACTAAAATAAAATTGAAACCATTGCTGGAGTTTGGATATCGCTTTTTTACCAAAGAAAATATTTCCTCCAAAATCAGGTTGGGATAAGTTTTTGGAAAATAGTAAAAGGTTGGCCTTATTTTTAAAACTACATGGTTCCATTATAAACATATTTTTACTTGCACTATAAAAAATGAGAAATATACCAGTCTCACATTTTGACATCTCTTGTTTCTTCCAAATTAAATTTTTTTTATTTTTGCTGCCAAATTCAAATTACTTAAAGTCTGCTTTATAATCTGTTATTGTCTGAATTTGTTCTTTTTTTTAAGTCTGTTCCCATCATCAACTCTTTACTAATGTCTCCTCATTTCTGAACCCTTTGTTTCAATCGTTGCTGGATTTCAAGTGACTTTTTTTCCAAGAGTTCAAGGGTACTGCATTTCCTGTATTCTTCCATTTTAAAAGTGCATATGGGCATTCCACTTTTCTTCAGAACTTTGAGATATTGCTCTGAACGTTTGAAGTATTGTCTTATTATTTGATGGTATTAAATATTTCTGAGCAGAAGCCTGATGTTAGCCTAAACTTCCCCCATTGTGTCAAGGATTTTTGTAGCTGGTTGAGTGCATTTTTTTCTTTACTGATGATGCCAAATTACTTTATCAGAACATAACTCATCACTGAGTATCTTCACACTTTCCTGGAATTTAGTGTACTTTTATCTGTTTGCTGAATCAGTTGATTCTTCATTAGATAAAAATTTTCTCTGTTTAGAATTTTGGAAACTAATTATTTCCTTGTTTATATTTGTGAAATTTTCTTCTTCAGGGATACTGTTGGCTCACATTTCTCTGTCTGCGGTTTTTCTCTATTGGCTTTAAAATATATTCCTTCTCCTTAAATCTTGTTTTTCTTCTCTCTGTCTTCAATCTCTTTCTAGCCTTTCCTCTTCATCATTATTTTCAGGTTTATTCCCATAAATTTTGTTTCTTGCTGTTTCTCTTTCTATTGATCATTTCTCTGTCAGAATTTGTTCTGACACTAATCCCCCTAAATAATCACATGTTGTTTGTTTTTAAACTAGACCTGTACCCATTGTGAGATGATATGTAGATTGAAATTCATGTGAAGAATTTTCTTCTGTACCTTTGGATAATTTCTTCTGGGCTAGGTTTTGTTTATTTCACGTTGTCTTCCTTCCTTTCTATCATTTTTCTCCTGAAGTATTTTGCATGTATCTTATACCTTCCCACTGTTTTTTTTTCCATAATAGCAAATTTTGGGTGTTGGAGACAGTGAAGGGGGAGGGTTAAACAGACTATCCTGATGTTTGTTCATTTTGCCATGTCTGTTGCAGAAATACTTGGAAAGATTAACTTTATACTTCCTAATTTAATGTTGAAAATTTACAGAAATTTCTCAGCAGACACATATGATTGCTAACTTCCCCCAGACAGTAAAACACAACTTGATTCATCAGAAGAAACAAGGTCATAGATTAAGTGGTATAGAGGAAATGACATTTTGAATCAAGACCAGGGATTAAATTCTTCTAATAGCCTATGATCTTATTGTTCAGTCACTAAGTTGTGTGCAAATCTTTGCAACCCTATGGACTGAAGCATGCCAGGCTTCTCTATCCTTCACTATCTCCCATTGTTTGCTCAAACTCATGCCCATTGAGTCAACAATGCCATCCAACCATCTCATCCTCTATCACCTTCTTGTCCTCCTGCCCTTAATCTTTCCCTACATCAAGGTTTTTTCGAATGTATCAGCTCTTCACATTAGCTTGCCAAAGTATTGGATCGTCAATTTCAGCATTAGTTCTTCTAATGAATATTCAGGGCTGATTTCTTTTAGGATTGACTGGCTATCTTTGCATGAAATGTTTCCTTAGTATCTCCAATTTTCTTGAAGACATTTCTAGTCTTTCTCCTCATATTGTTTTCCTCTAGTTCTTTGCATTGTTCACCTAAGGCTTTCTTATCTCTCGTTGCTATTCTCTGGATCTCTGTATTCAGTTGGACATATCTTTCCTTTGCACACATTAAGTAACCTCTCTGAGCTTTATTTTTCTCAACTATAAAATGGGAATAAGAAAACTACTTCAAAACTTTATTCAAATTTTAAATGGAGTAAAACACCTAGAACATACTAAAAAAAAAGGAATCTCTGACCCTTCACAAACCACCATTAGTTAATTAATTCATTCAACTGACGTTTATTGAGTTTAGTACTGCATGCTAGGAACTTTGCTTGACGCTGAAGATGTAGTGGCAGAAAAGAGGGGCGTAGACCTGCCCTCATGGAGCTTTTGGTCTAGGACGAAAAAATGACACAGTTAATGAACAATTAAGTAAGAAGATTGCTAAGAAGAAGCATAAATTGTTGGCATGATGGCATGTTATGAGACAAATACAAAAAATTTAAACTAGAATGCAAAGATCCTTTTATTCTTTTAAAAAAGAAGTGTATGTTGAAAATTTACAGAAATTTCTCAGCAGACACATATGATTGCTAACTTCCCCCAGACAGTAAAACACAACTTGATTCATCAGAAGAAACAAGGTCATAGATTAAGTGGTATAGAGGAAATGACATTTTGAATCAAGACCAGGGATTAAATTCTTCTAATAGCCTATGATCTTATTGTTCAGTCACTAAGTTGTGTGCAAATCTTTGCAACCCTATGGACTGAAGCATGCCAGGCTTCTCTATCCTTCACTATCTCCCATTGTTTGCTCAAACTCATGCCCATTGAGTCAACAATGCCATCCAACCATCTCATCCTCTATCACCTTCTTGTCCTCCTGCCCTTAATCTTTCCCTACATCAAGGTTTTTTCGAATGTATCAGCTCTTCACATTAGCTTGCCAAAGTATTGGATCGTCAATTTCAGCATTAGTTCTTCTAATGAATATTCAGGGCTGATTTCTTTTAGGATTGACTGGCTATCTTTGCATGAAATGTTTCCTTAGTATCTCCAATTTTCTTGAAGACATTTCTAGTCTTTCTCCTCATATTGTTTTCCTCTAGTTCTTTGCATTGTTCACCTAAGGCTTTCTTATCTCTCGTTGCTATTCTCTGGATCTCTGTATTCAGTTGGACATATCTTTCCTTTGCACACATTAAGTAACCTCTCTGAGCTTTATTTTTCTCAACTATAAAATGGGAATAAGAAAACTACTTCAAAACTTTATTCAAATTTTAAATGGAGTAAAACACCTAGAACATACTAAAAAAAAAGGAATCTCTGACCCTTCACAAACCACCATTAGTTAATTAATTCATTCAACTGACGTTTATTGAGTTTAGTACTGCATGCTAGGAACTTTGCTTGACGCTGAAGATGTAGTGGCAGAAAAGAGGGGCGTAGACCTGCCCTCATGGAGCTTTTGGTCTAGGACGAAAAAATGACACAGTTAATGAACAATTAAGTAAGAAGATTGCTAAGAAGAAGCATAAATTGTTGGCATGATGGCATGTTATGAGACAAATACAAAAAATTTAAACTAGAATGCAAAGATCCTTTTATTCTTTTAAAAAAGAAGTGTATCTGAAGAGGAAACATTGTATAACTGAATGAGATCACTCATTAATATGTTCAGTATTATGTATTAAATTAACTTTGAATACCTTCCAACTGCCAAAGGTTTATGAAAGCATTTACCTTTGACACATTTGAAGCTGTATACATCCTACCAAATTACAGGGAAATTTTTTTTCCTTCTCTATTGTTGTTTTCCTAGATATGTACAGTTTTTAGAGCTAAAATGTACTACTATTTTTAAGCACTAAGTGCGTACCAGACATTTGAAAATTTATTTATTTATTTTTATCAACCTAACATTGGTTTATAACATTGTAAAAGTTGCGTGTGGGAAACATTATATTTCAGCTTCTGTATACACTATAGCATGCTCACTACCCAAAATGTTGGTGTTTGTCCGTTGCCGTATAGTTGATCCCATTTGCTGATTTTGCCCTCCCTGCAACCTCTTTCTTGTAACTACTACTTTGTTCTCTGTGTCAGTATGTTTGCTTCTCTTTTGTTTGTTCATATATTTTTCTTTTTAATATTCCATGTTATGAGTGAAATCATACAGTCTTTGCCTTTCTTCATGTGACTTGTTTCACTTAGCAAAATACCCTCAAGGTCCATTCATGTCATCACAAATGGCAAGATTTCATCTTTTTATGGCTGAGTAGTATTCTGTGTGTGTGTGTGTGTGTGTGTACATGCACACATATAACACATCTTTATCTACTTATCCATCAGTGGAAACTTAGGTTGTTTCTGTATGTTGACTATGGTAGATAGTGCTGAAATGAACAAATGGGTACATATATCTTTTCAAATTAGTGTTTTCATATTTTTCAGATAAATACCCAGAAGTGGAATAGCTAGATAATATGCTGATTCTATTTTTAATTTTTTAAGGAAGCACTATATTGTTTTCCATAAAGGCTGTACCAATTTATATTCCCATTGACAATATAAAAGTGTTCCCTTTCACCTTGTCCTAACACTTGTTATTTTTTGCCTTTATTTTTATGATAACCATTCTCAAGGACATGTAGGCATTTCCCTCACCAATTGTTAGGGAAATACAAATTAAAACCATAATGAGGTATAACATCATATCTCTTATTATGCTAGACATTTTGAATACATCTTCTGTGATCCCAGCAGCAAGCCTCTATAGTAGAAATTAGCTCTACTTTATGAATACACAGAAGCTTAGAGAGTTAAATACCTGCTGTCATTCAGCTATTACAGTGTCTCTACATTGGTAAGCTGACCATCACCCAAGATGGTCCCTATCAAGTCAAACATAAAACTTTTGGCTGCTGGCTTGTGAGAATGTTCTGGACTTAGTAGCATGAAGAATGAAGTGGTATTGGGCTTCAGACAAAAGGATTTACCATTTGGGAAATAATCTCCGTAAACCATGCCTTTTTGTCTTATTATTCCAACTCAAGGACAAACATTTTTCTGAGTCAAGACTATTGTCTAACGATATTTTATAGTCTGATATAAATATGAGTGCTATTAAACACAGGTCCTCATATAAAATAGCGAAGAATTTTTTTCTGAGTGTTGATAAAGAGACAAAAAATGTGTACTCAGCTCCACAGTACTTATTTTATATATACCAAAATTCTTACATCTGAATAAAAGAGAATTTATTTATTGTCTAAATGCTAATTGAAATGAGTAATCTGGTGTTTTTAAATTATATATCAGTATTTTTACAGAAACAGTTACCTACAAAGGTATGGAAAGATTTTATTTTTTATTGATGTTTTCTCTGAACAAGTTTTGCCTTTTGGCTTTGAAATTGACCCTAAGGGAAATAATTGTAACCAAGTAAGACATGATGTTTTCAGATAGCCCACTTTCCTTCTTTATATGATGACTGATTGTTTAAGCAGGGGTTGTGATCCAAATATTTTTGAGAGAAATACATTTAGAGCAGTAGATTGATATCAGTAAGTTGAGGCCATTATCAATTATACCCAATTCTGGCTATATCTCATCAACAGAAATATTTATAATAAATGAAATTTTGTGGTAAAATTGGTCAACAGAGACTTTTAGAGTAAAATAAGTCAATAGAGATTTTCTAAAATACACAAAGTCACTGATAAAACCCAATCATGTTGTCATATTAGCCCATAACCATTTTGCTATTATTTTTCATTAAAGGAAAGAGTGATACAAGTCCCTGTCATATACAGTGATGTTCCAGACTCAGCAGTCCTTTTGTAGCCTCTCATTGTCCTTAGGATTCTAGTTTTTTGTTTTCGTTGTTTGTTTGTTTTACCAGTACTTAGAATGCTTTTTCTGACATAAATGTAATTGAAAATGCTCAAGCTGTAAAGCCCGATAAATCTATTCTCTTTACATTTTGAAATTTTGTAATTGCTGTGGCTTGTGAGAATGTTCTGGACTTAGTAGCATGAAGAATGAAGTGGTATTGGGCTTCAGACAAAAGGATTTACCATTTGGGAAATAATCTCCGTAAACCATGCCTTTTTGTCTTATTATTCCAACTCAAGGACAAACATTTTTCTGAGTCAAGACTATTGTCTAACGATATTTTATAGTCTGATATAAATATGAGTGCTATTAAACACAGGTCCTCATATAAAATAGCGAAGAATTTTTTACTGACTGTTGATAAAGAGACAAAAAATGTGTACTCAGCTCCACAGTACTTATTTTATATATACCAAAATTCTTACATCTGAATAAAAGAGAATTTATTTATTGTCTAAATGCTAATTGAAATGAGTAATCTGGTGTTTTTAAATTATATATCAGTATTTTTACAGAAACAGTTACCTACAAAGGTATGGAAAGATTTTATTTTTTATTGATGTTTTCTCTGAACAAGTTTTGCCTTTTGGCTTTGAAATTGACCCTAAGGGAAATAATTGTAACCAAGTAAGACATGATGTTTTCAGATAGCCCACTTTCCTTCTTTATATGATGACTGATTGTTTAAGCAGGGGTTGTGATCCAAATATTTTTGAGAGAAATACATTTAGAGCAGTAGATTGATATCAGTAAGTTGAGGCCATTATCAATTATACCCAATTCTGGCTATATCTCATCAACAGAAATATTTATAATAAATGAAATTTTGTGGTAAAATTGGTCAACAGAGACTTTTAGAGTAAAATAAGTCAATAGAGATTTTCTAAAATACACAAAGTCACTGATAAAACCCAATCATGTTGTCATATTAGCCCATAACCATTTTGCTATTATTTTTCATTAAAGGAAAGAGTGATACAAGTCCCTGTCATATACAGTGATGTTCCAGACTCAGCAGTCCTTTTGTAGCCTCTCATTGTCCTTAGGATTCTAGTTTTTTGTTTTCGTTGTTTGTTTGTTTTACCAGTACTTAGAATGCTTTTTCTGACATAAATGTAATTGAAAATGCTCAAGCTGTAAAGCCCGATAAATATTTGTTTAAATCTAAATTCATCTTTGCTAGTCATGTGCTCTCAGGCAAATGCCTTTAATTTAGAATATAATCTGAGTCCACTGCCTTGTTTTTAAATTAGGAATACTAGCTTCACAAGTGGTACTGTGGTGGAAAAAAAAATCTGCCTGCCAATGTAGAAGATGCTGGAGACATGGCTTCAATCCTTGGGTCAGGAAGATCCCCTGGAGGAGTAAATTGCAACCCATTATGGTATCTTGCCTGGAAAATCCCATGGACAGAGAATCCTGGCAGGCTACAGTCCATGGGATCACAGGAATCAGACACAACTTAATGACTAAACCACCACCATTCATAAATCTGCTTTCTAAAGATCATGCTGTGATTATGACTTGTATTTGACTAAAATTATGATTACATTCTGAAAAGGACCTGATTCCTTCAAATATAAGTGTGGCCTTTCAGAGTAAGGTTAAAATATAAATAATGAGGATCTTGGAGGGATATGGCAAGACTGACAACCAGTGCAAAATTATTTTTTGAGTCTTTAAAGCATGAAGCTCATTTTTAATGCAGTCTTTAGAATCAGCCCCACATTATTACACATTTGTCTGCTAGCATGCGAAAACATTCCTCCATCCCATCCCACCCCTTAGGTTCTGGGACCATCAAAAAATAAAACAGAAATTTAAAAAACATGAAGAATAAAGATAATCAAAGACTCTCCTTCCTATTTCATTTAGGAGAGAATTATCGAGTCCTTACTCAATGTCATGCACTGCTCAGGGATGTGGGGATACATCTGTGACCCCATGGAGCTCACATTGTAATTGGGGGAAACAAACATAAGTAACAAGTCAATCTTAGTGTATAGTACACTAAAAAGGTGACATACTGAGTGAAAAGTATACAGAGAAACATAAGAAAGATTGGAAAAGCAGGGGCAAGGTGAAGGTGTAATTTTAAGTAAGGAGGTCAAGGTACGTGTCAGTCAATGAGCAAACACTGGAAGGACAGGAGGAGAGAACCATGGAGATTTTGGAGAGCAGGGCTGACTTGTCCAGTTGGCAGAGTAAGCACAGAGCCAGGGACCAACTAAATTTGGGG